>OY970821.1:5012500-6212500 GCA_963853835.1 Calendula officinalis | reverse complement strand
ATCTCCTAATATGATCAATTGATTTTGATATATGTCTTGATTCGATGATTATGAAGATATATATAGAAATAAATTATAGAAAACAATACTACTTCCTCCGTATCAAAATAAGTGACACACTTTCCATTTTGGGGTGTATCAGAATAAGTGACACACTTTGAAAACTTTCCTTATTTGGTAAAAATTATGGGACCCATACCCACTAACTATCCACTTTAATAAGTGAAATTACCCTTATATCCTTACTTTTACTTTTAAAACTAATTAATATCACTTTATTAAAGAAAAGTGGGACTCATTCTCCACTAACTATGTACTTTAATCTATTTTAACCCATACTTTAATCTTTTGCCTCAAAAAACGTGTAAGCTAATTTGTGTCACTTATTTTGATACGGAGGAAGTATTACTCTTTGATAATAAACGTACAATAATAATTGATGAGAGAGAACTAGTGGGTGTGAGAGAGAAAAGTAGAAAAAAGTTGGTGTCAGAGATATACTATTTGATAAGAGTTTTGCTAATGTATACCTTTCATAAGTTAAATATATTTATCATATATTAATTACTTTACTATTTTTACTTTAATTAACTTATATAGACGTTCTTTCCAATACAGCGAAAATAATTTTTATAGAGAACAAATAATAAATAACGGATATAACTTACAAAACTTAACTATAAACAAAATCTAAAATTTATTTAATACTGATTAAGTAACAAATAACCCATTTTATAAACCTTACACTTCAGGTAGATTTTGACACATCCTTCAAACAAAAACTATTGATCAGTTTATATTATGACTGTCAAATCGTGATATCGTTTCGTGTTTTTGGGTAACACGACACGAATTTGTTCAACACAAAACAACACGACACGAAGTCGTGTTTTATTTTGCTAACACGAACACGACACGATTAAAAAACGATAAACACGACAACACGAGATAAATAACAAATATATCAAAATTTTTACTTACTACATGATAAAAACACGACAAACATGAAAAATACGACAAAAATATAACATAAATTTCTAAATGTTCCCAAAATCACAACTATCGTGTCAATTTCGTGTTAATCTCTGAACACGAACACGACACGACTTCGTGTTTGTTTTACACGACACGAACACGAATTCAGATTTCGATTTCGTCCCAATTTTTGTTTCGTTTCATGTATTTTTGTTGTGTCGTGCCAGATTTTAACAGACCTAGTTTATACACGATTTTTTTCTTCAAAAATAGGCCTAATCGGCCTTCAATTTTCACAAATAGGCTCGATTCTTTTTCGTTTTCAAAAATAGGCTTTCCGCCGTCCCCGAGGCCGGCTTCCAATTAAACCCGGACTCCCCGAGGCCGGCTTCTGCTTGTTGATGTGACCACTGGGAATGTAACACCCGTATTTTTTTAAAACATCGTTTAAATCATTTAAAATACATATTTCCCAATATATGACATATTGTCCAAAAATACAGTTTAACAAAAACTTTAAAACCTTTATCAGAGTTTACAAAAATACGGTGTCACCAAGTATATCAAAACCATAGGCAACGGGATCTACCTATGAGCTCCCGAACTAAGCATCTCTAGGCCACTTCTAGTGCAACCTCCTATCACTTCAAACCTGTACCTGAGTACATAGCCACAAAACAAACGTCATTAATCGGTTCATTTCTTTATTACCATATTTCCAAATCTTTTGTCGCTACAGAAGTAGTTATCACTCAATTCTATTAACCATAACTCGCCGGTCATCCCGGTCATCTTTAAGTCAACCAACCGACTCCGGTCTATGATTCTCAAAAATACGAATTCATTTAACCCGGAAGATTATTCCCACGATGACTATTCGCGTCATACAACTCATCTACTAATTCCCGTAAGCACCAAATTGGGCAACAATCCAACAATATGGCTATACCCACACAACATACTGGCTTGGTGCATAATCATCCAGTCCATCTCAATGGTCCTACCAAATGCCTCTACTCTTATCGACAGTTATTCAACCTTGCTAAATCAATTCTTTCAAGTGAATAAATTAACAATAAAATTCATAACATTCAAATTATGTTTTTAACCAAAGCATTCGGAAGGATTATAATAATACCCAAAACTAAAGTCTTAGGGAAACAAATGGCACACCGGCCTAATCATCCAATGCTACAATTACGGGCCGCCTAATCCTTAGCTCCCGAACCTGACGCCCCATCGCGCGCCTCCTCCCGTGAGAGTAGGAAGGATCGTCCTCTCACCTTTGTCGGCTCCGCCTTCTTTTGAGCCGCAGACACAAGCGTTCCGGTTTTCTTCTTCGGGCACACGTGGCTATATGCCCTTTTTCATGGCACGAGTAACATTCAACCTCGGCCATTGGTTTGGATCTACAATCTCGGGCCAAATGTCCCGTCTTTCCACAATCATGGCAAATTTTTGGTTCTCCACGGCATTCGCCGGTATGATTCTTCCCACACCTCTTGCACGAGGCTACACTTCCTTGCCTAGAGAAGTTCGACGTGAACTTTCCCTTCTTAACCGTACCCGATCCACTCTCGGCATTCCTCTTATCTCCCACATACGCCCTCTCGACAACTTTTGCCTCGTTCACCTCTTCCACACCTCGGGCGGCACTAATGGCCTCATCTAGCGTGACCGCTCTCTTTACCTCTAACTGATAATCCCAAGGTAGCCCACTAGCATACCTAACTACCCTCAACCTCTCCTCGGAGTAGGTCTTAGCAACAAACGGAAGTAATCCCGTGAATTCCCTCGTGTACTCCTCGACCGACATCTCACCCTTCCTTAGGGTCACAAACTTCTCATGCATTTTCTCCAAATCTCGGTCGGGACAAAATTTCTTCCTCAACCTCACGCTAAACTCATCACATGACATTCTCTCTACCACCTCCCTCCCGAGGGTCTCATAAACTATGTCCCACCAGACCATAGCATCCTCTTTTAGCAATTGAGATGCATACAACACCATATCAGTTTTCTTGCACTTGCTACTTCCGATGACCCGCTCGGTCTCTCGGATCCACCTCATAGTTACCTTCGGGTCCGAACTACCCGTATAAATGTTTGGCTTACAAGCCATGAATGTCTTAAAAGAACAACCATAATTTTCATCGGGCCTCGCCCTCGCATCACTACAACCACCTGTGGAGGATTTCTCCACTCGAGTGCCACCACCCCTGGTTATCTCATCCGATCTAGCCTCGGATACACGATCTCCGTCCGACCTCTCACGGTCCCCAATCATGCGGTGCACCTCATCGGCCACCACTCCCTTGAGTTGATCAATAATAGTTTGGAGGTCCGCCATGGTCACCGGAGTTCTATTAGCTCTGACCTCCGATTCACCCACGCGGTGCATCGACGGTTGACTTTCCTGTTCAACCACAACCTCAACATGAGGTGTATCCTCCTCCCGGCCCTCCGGGGCTTTCCCACTTCTTCGAGTGTTAACCATTTCTTTCGATCTTGACTATACGAAAGACATTAAACAATTAGTACCTCGTGTACGTTTCATGAGTCTCATAACACTGATTATCCATAATCACATCACTTTCATAGGTCCCCTAGGTTCAACCCTAAACTTAACATAAAGTCTCAAGGTCAACCTAATGATCTCAAGGAATCTTACATTCCTAATGCTACAGTCTAAGACTAGGATGGACATCCAACCTAATTCACTTAAACTATAGCTCTGATACCAAGTTGTAACACCCGTATTTTTTTAAAACATCGTTTAAATCATTTAAAATACATATTTCCCAATATATGACATATTGTCCAAAAATACAGTTTAACAAAAACTTTAAAACCTTTATCAGAGTTTACAAAAATACGGTGTCACCAAGTATATCAAAACCATAGGCAACGGGATCTACCTATGAGCTCCCGAACTAAGCATCTCTAGGCCACTTCTAGTGCAACCTCCTATCACTTCAAACCTGTACCTGAGTACATAGCCACAAAACAAACGTAGTACGTGAGACAAAATAGTCTCGTGAGATACATGGGTTTTAGACCCCAATAATAATCATTTCATAAATATATAAACATATATATAAACTACATAAATACCGTCTAGTCACCCTTTTGTGACTCTAGCTACTTTGCTTTCCTAGCAACCTATCTAGTACCTAAACGTATAGGTACCAGCAGCCCAATCATATCTAGTACATAAACATATATGTACCAGAAGCCCAATCATGTCTAATACATAAACATATATGTATTAGAACCTAACGTACCTAGTACCAAACATATGCGTACTAGAAGCACCCGTGTGCTTAGTGTATAAACATATATACACTCGGTGTATAAACATATATACCACCGTCCAACCAACATATCTAATACATAAACATATATGTATTAGAACCTAACATACCTAGTACCAAACATATGCGTACTAGAAGCACCCGTGTGCTTAGTGTATAAACATATATACACTCGGTGTATAAACATATATACCACCGTCCAGTGACCGGGGGTCCCCCGCATCACCACCATCTATCTCTTACCATAACCTAACAGTTATGACAGTCAAAGCCTTCGGCTATCACATCCAACATCAACAAGTTAGTCATCTAATACTAACGACATATAATTAGTTCATCACAGTGTGAACGTACCTGTATGGTCCCATGGACCCGATCATAAGCAACCACAGTTACTTCTAAATCTATGAACCCTATGAGGTCCATACTTACTTTATACATAAGATACATTTCTTATTTATCGATAACATAATACTTTTATCTCTCCCTTGACTATAATGGACAATTATTACTAGTCACATCATATTCTTTCTCATATATATTCGTTCTTTACTTTTATTAGTATATCTTACCAATATGTACTCATTACTATAAAGTCATTCCCAATTGTTTTACTAATACATATTTATTAATAAAGGCTCCGTATACATTCTTTTAATCAATTACTTCATTATTATTGTTCATTAACATAGATTCCATAATTACTTGAATCTATCATAATTTACTTCAAATTCATCAATCATACTAGACACATTCTAGTATCACATTCTACTTACTTTCATACATTTTCAATTACTATCTTTATCAAAATATTTGTTAATAAAGACTGATACAATATCATACGTACTTTCAAAACTATTTGCTATGTACCCAGTTTAAAAGTCTCATGTACTCACCTTAGCAAATAAGTGCTCCAACCGTATTCTTTACGTCAGTTTCCTTGCTTCACAAATCGGTCAACCTTCCAAGACCTCACCAAAAGCCTAATACAATTATCACAATATGATCAACATCAATTACTACTACTAATGTGTTCATCTACCTCTAGATAACACCCATCAATCCATTTCCCCCAAATATATTGATTTACCAAACCCTAGGTTTAACCAAACCGAAGATTCTTACAAATCATAATCATACACTTGATTCCCTTGTTAATATACCATCTATTAAGTGTATACAACCTTTATTTAACCATTAATCACCAACCCAAGAACAAGGGTTTCAAACCCTAGCTTCAAGATCCATAGATCTTGAGCTACAACTACAAAGGATTGAAGATATACCTTAAATCTTTAACTAGGAGTGAAGAATCACGAGATTTGATGAAGAAATCAGCTCCAAATGATGATTTACACCCAAAATCGCTCACAAGCTCGAAGAGAAAGAAACCAGGGTTTTCAAATGCATCAAATGAGCTCAAACCCGATTTATTGCTCTGGTCGGAAGAGCTCGCGCCCCGCTCGCGTCACGAAGTGACGCGGATCTGCCCCCTAGTCGCCGCTTTTACCATACTTCGCGCCAGGCTCGCGCTTGGCTCGCGCCGCGAAGTCGACGCGAAGTCGACGCGAGATGCTCGCGTTCCAGCTCTGGTCCCTCTGCTCAACCTCGCGTTTCGCTCGCGCCTGTCTCGCGCCGCGAACTTGCCTGTGCAGCAGGGCTGCACTTTTCGGTCTAGGTTTCAACACGGTTTCGTCCATAACTTTCTCATACGGACTCCAAACGACACGAAACCAATTCCCACGTGTTTTATATGATTTATCCATAATTATCATATTTTTACATATTTTATTTATTTACAAATTTCGGGTTGTTACAGGGAAGAAGGCCTCCCCGAGGCCGGCTTCTAAAAGAAGGCCTCCCCGAGGCCGGCTTCTAAAGCTGCTTCCTCCGGAGATCGTGTACATGGCTGTCAAATCGGCTGAAGTCTCTGTTTCATCTTCAATTCAAAAAGAAAAAGAGGTTTTCAATAACATTCGAGGGTGCCGTAATGTGATCACATGTTTTGGGGAAGAAATCACCAATGGTGATAACGGACAGATGGTGTATAATTTGCTGCTGGAGTATGGTTCTGGTGGAACCCTAGGTCAATTCTTCGTGGATTACGTCATATACATAGATGTGGATATGTTCATTGCGATTTAAAACCTGAAAATATTTTGCTTATCGGTAATTCCGATTCTGATCACTTCACAGCTAAAATTGGAGATCTAGGGTTAGCAAAAAGGGCAAAACAGAGTAAGAAGAACAAATCAACCGAATTTTGGCGTGGAACACCGATGTATTTTTCACCGGAAGTTGTAATCGACGGTGTTCAAGAAGAACCTTCTGATATCTGGGCAATTGGATGTATCGTGCTCGAAATGTTAACCGGAAATCCACCTTGGGATTCGAAGTTAGAAACAAACGGTGACGAGATTTTAACTCAAATTCATGAAAATAACGAATCGCCATTAATTCCTGACACGATATCAACAGAAGGAAGCAGTTTTTTAAAAGGTTGTTTCTCTAGAAAAGCTATGTACACGATCTCCGGAGGAAGCAGCTTTAGAAGCCGGCCTCGTGGAGGCCTTCTTTTAGAAGCCGGCCTCGGGGAGGCCTTCTTCCCAGTGGTCACATCAACAAGCAGAAGCCGGCCTCGGGGACGGCGGAAAACCTATTTTTGAAAACGAAAAAGAATCGAGCCTATTTGTGAAAATTGAAGGCCGATTAGGCCTATTTTTGAAAAAAAATTCTTTATACACACCCATTCAGTTTCAGTCTATTAATCCTTGTAACTAATATTATATAAAAATATTAGAATTAGAATTAGAATTTTAATAATGTATTTTGTTCAATAAATAGTTAAATACCGTGATAATTTTTCTAATTTCTGTTTGAGAGAGAGAGAAGAGGGGGTGTTTGGGAAAGCTTATTAAGGGGGCTTATTAGCTTATTAGCTTAATAAGTCCAAAAAAGCTTGAAATTTTGAGCTTATTAAGCTTATAAGCTAATAAGCCCCCTTAATAAGCTTTCCCAAACATACCCTATTAATTTATGCTTTTCTCGTGACAAATATTTCGTTAAAAACTCTCTCTCTCTCTCTCGGCGAAAGAGGCAGGGAATCAAAGCTCGGAATGTGTAAGCTTTTACTTGCTTTGTCCTGTATTGATTGAATCAATTTTCGCAATTTCCAATTTTTAATTATCGGTTTCTAGTAGTCAGTTGACGATGAATTTCCCCCAATTTTTATATCACACTTTTTGATTATTGTTTTCTTCCTCATTTGATGTAGCCTGTGTCGCTAGAAGTGCATTTTCGAAATTGGCTTCAAAATCCCTGTGATTTTAGGCTAATTGAGTAAGTATGTTTCAAATTAGTTTAATTTATATTTTTTAATTTCAATTTTGGCTGTTTCGCGAATGGTTTGATAGTTAGTTGGTTGATTAATTGTTGGAAGCAGATGACTCGAAGCTGATTAGGGTTTTAATTTTATAAATTTATAGTTTATTTGATTCTAAGAGATGAAACTGTGCCAAAGGCACATTTTCTGCACTGTTCGATAATGCATTGATTTCTTTTCTTTCAAAAGTGATATTATAAAACTTTGATACCTGGTAACATACATTCTGTGATGTTTATAAGAGTTTATAAACTTCCAGATTTTGCCAGTGTGCCCCAGGAGGATTTAGGGGGTGTTTGGATGTGCTTTTTCAAGTGATTATCTCAATTTGAAGAATCTGATAAAAAGTTGATTTACCGTTTGATGTATTAAAAAATTCTTCATGTGTTTGTTTATTTTTATTCATCAATTTTACCTGATTACCTCTAAATTTATTTCATAGACCAAAAGCCCACCAATAAAACATAAGCACAACATGATAAAACATATCATATTTAAATGAAAAAACGTGCTTTTTATGCTAAAATCGTGTTAATTTTATTCATTTATCTCAGTAGTTGGTTTTGTTACTGCTAAACCTTACATGCATCACAATCTTTTGTTGTATAAACTGCACTAATTTGGCATTCAATCTTTCATCTTTTACAGATTGAGAGCTTTACTTGAAAAAGACTAAAGCTTACAAAAAAATGGTACTTTTTTTCTAATGCCATCTTATAATATAATGTTTTATTACTTGATTTTAATCTTTTCTTTCTTCTTTTATGTGATTTAACTTTTATAGAATGGGAATGTTTCTGGTGATGATTATGAGGATATTGATTGGGATACTGAAGATGAACTTGAGATCCAAAACATTGCTCCATCGAATTGTTCAAATTTGGTAGCTCAGAATGTTGCAACTGTTGTTAGTAATGGGGAGGTAAATTATGAACATTTTGGTTACTAATAGAATATGTGATTTTGAATAATTAGAATCAGATAATCAGTTTAATTGAATGCATTTTTATGAGATAGTGTTTTTGTTTGCTTTTTCTGTTTGAAGCTGTTATTATATTAGATGTTTGAGTGTTTAATTCTGACTATTTGGAATTTTATACATAAAATGATTATAAATAACCGAAAAGGACTTTATTGTGAAAAAAAGGAGTTATGTTTTGTGGGATTAGAGTAAACTGTAAAAGCATCTCAATTTAGGTTGAAAGGTGATAAGATGAGTGGGTCGACCCATGTGACCCATTTTTAATAAAATACAACTCAAGTTGACCCGTTTCTTGTACATGCAATAAAATTGCCACCTTTATGTTAAAAGTAGTCAAGGCATGTAAAGAACTACCTTTTTATACATTATTATATTTTAAATATTGCATCTTTAGTTATATTTTTTATTTATAATAAAAACTTGGATTACACCTAACTTTGTATTTTATCATCTCAAGGCGAGCACATCAGCGGGTCCCTCAAACTCCAAATTGGTCGAGCATTTCTTGGGCATGGGGTTTCCCGAGCAATTGATCTCAAAAGCCATTAAAGAAAATGGTATATAATATATATTTAATCACTTAAAAATATATTTTAATAAACCAAAATAACATACTTTACAAGTTTATTCTTTAACATGTGCAGGGGAAACCAACACAGAATCAATACTTGAAGCTCTACTGACATACTCGGTATTTCAACATTATTTCCAAAAACATAAATATCAGGCTTGATTACAGCTTTCATGAACTTTAATTAGTAATTTTTTATAATTAATATTTAATTTAATTGATATATTGCAGGCTCTTGATCCTGATGAACTGAATGCATGCCCTGAGCAACAAGCATGTGTAGATAATGGTAACAGTAATGGAAATGATCAACTGTCTTCAGATTATGATGAGAGTGTTCTTGATGATCTTTCTGAGTCTGACAGTTGGTCTGGTAGTGGTTGTGACACAACTGTAAGTATATTCTTTTTTTTATAGATACATATTTATTTATAAATATTTAAAAGTGGCAAAATTGATTTGTTGGACACTTGGACTGGTTAACGGGTTGGGTTTGGTTAAATATTTAAATATAACCGTGTTTTTATGTGCATAAGATTACATATTCATAATTAATATTTTCTTCATTTATTACCATTGAAATATATAATTTAAATAAAATTGTGAAATAAATCTTGATATTTAAAATGTATCTGAAGCAGGAAATTAACAGTTGTTTACCTGCACATGAGAAAGCAATACGATCTTTAGCAAATATGGGGTATAGTATAGAAGAGGCTTCAGCAGCCGTTGATAGATGTGGTAAGTATTAATTCTTTTATATTTCTAAATTTAACGCTTTTAAATATCATATAATTTGATGAACATTTTCAGGTCCTGATGCTACAATCTCAGACCTAACCGATTTTATTTGTGCTGCCCAAATGGCAAAGACAGAAGACGTATTTTTTGAGGAAGAGGTTTGCTTTTCTTCATACTTTAATTCCTGAAATTAAAATTAAAATAAAATTTGGGTCTGATTAAACCAAAACACTTTTTTGTTGCAAAAATAATATTTTTTTAAATAGTTTTGTATGTCAAATATGATTTTTTTTTATTTTATAATAACGTGATATTTTGAATAAAATTAATTATAAAACTAACCCTTTTCTCTCTTTTTGCACCTAATTTCAGAAACCGAAAATTAACCTTAACGGGGTCCTAAAAAAGAGGAAATTATACGAGCTTGAAATGCTAAAAAGAAGAAAACGAAAAGGCCCGTTAACCGAAGAAGAGGAAGTAATCCGTCTCCCGAACCCGATGATCGGGTTCGGCACCCCAACAGACGGGCTCGTCACAACCCACAGAAAACTACCCGAAGCAGCAAACGGGCCACCTTTTTTCTACTACGAAAACGTAGCCCTAGCTCCAAAAGGCGTTTGGGACACAATTTCAAGATTCCTCTACGACGTCGAGCCCGAATTCGTTGATTCAAAATACTTCTGTGCAGCCAACAGAAAACGAGGATACGTTCATAATCTCCCAATTAGTAACCGATTTCCGCTTTTACCCCTGCCTCCGAGGACCATAACCGACGCGTTACCGTTGACCAAAAGGTGGTGGCCCGTTTGGGACAAGAGGACGAAACTGAACTGTTTGCAGACGGTTATAGGGAGTGCTAAATTGACTGATAGGATAAGGAAAGCTTTGGAGAAATGGGGTGATGATCCGCCTGAACATGTGCAGAAATATGTGATTGAAGAATGTAGGAAATGGAATTTGGTTTGGGTTGGGAAGAATAAGGTGGCCCCACTTGAGCCCGATGAAGTTGAGATGTTGTTGGGCTTCCCGAGAAATCATACGCGAGGTGGCGGGATTAGCCGAACGGATAGATATAAATCTCTTGGTAACTCCTTTCAGGTAATTATATGTCTTAAACGGGCTAAACGGGTCAAACGGGCTGAAAGTTTCCTAAAGTCTAGTTTTAATTGCATACGATTTAAAATATATTTTTAGGGCAAATGATAAAATAAATGACGATGTGCGGTGATACATTTTGTTAATTTTAATTTTTTAAGGTTTGTTTTTGGTAATTATAATTTAATTAAGGTTTGTTTTGGTAATTAAAAGATTTGAGTTGGTCTACTTTGGTAATTGAAGTTTTTTCCGTCACTATCTGGCAATTTAAAAAAAAAAGTTGTTCTTGTTCTATGTGGTTATTATTTTTTTTTTTATGTTTTTTAATGCGATAATTACACATGTAGGCTGCTCAGAAACTTGTAATTACCAAAACATACCTTAAAAAATTAAAATTAACAAAAAAGAACCACTGAGTAAAGTATTTTGCTAATTTATAACATTTGTTTTTTCATTTTTGAACACAATTAGCACATTTAATGTAAGTTTTAATATAATATAAAAAACGTGAAATGATCAACCTGCCCATAAGGCGATCTTTTAACCACTTGTTTATATTTTAGCTATTGTTTTTAAATATGACCTCTTTGTCCTGTTATCAGTCAAATATAGCCCAAATAAACCTATATTCACATAAACATAGAGGGATCAGTTTTGACTCATTTACCTATAAAACGGGTCGATTTGGGTTGCAAATGGGTAAAATCATAAAACATAGCTAAAAAGAAAACGGGTCAACCCATGCTGACTCCATCTCCTATTCTTACAGGTGGATACTGTTGCATACCATCTCTCTGTACTGAAAGACATTTTCCCAAAGGGAATAAACATGTTATCTCTGTTTTCGGGCATCGGGGGTGCTGAGGTGGCGCTTCACAGGCTCGGTGTCCCTTTGAAAAACGTTGTGTCAGTTGAAATCTCAGAAGCAAACCGAGACATTGTCAGAAGTTGGTGGGAACAAACTAACCAAAAAGGGAAACTTCATCACTTAGCTGATGTTCAGCAGCTAAATGGGGACCGTCTTGAAGAATATATGGCTTCGTTTGGTGGGTTTGATCTTATTGTGGGTGGCAGCCCGTGTAACAATCTAGCTGGCAGTAATCGGGTCAGCAGAGACGGGCTGGAAGGCGAACAGTCTTCGCTGTTTTATGATTATTTTAGGATTTTGGATCTGGTTAAGTGCATTATGAATAGACAACAATGATTTGTTGATTCTAGAAGGGTTCTTGATGGCTAGATTGGTGGTTTAGTTTATGTTTGACTTTTTATTTGTTTGACTTTTTGATTAGGTAGTTGGACTTGTTATAACGAATGCTTAGCTGCAAATGCAGCAAGTTTCTGAATTGTGTTTTTAATTTAAATAATGATTATTGTTATTTCCTTAGAATAAGAATGTGATTTGTATTTACTTTTTTTGGTTGAAATCATTGATCATACATGGTATAATGAGTGTTGTGGCTTTTATGTATGAGCAATTTAGGAGACTTTCAATAGTAGGATTATATATTAGTAAATGAAAAATAGCTAAAATATTATAGTAGAGAAACGTTTAAGGTAGTCCATCATTTTTGTATAGTTCCGAGGGGCAAATCTCAGTCATTAGATCAATCAGACCCCAAAGGCTCAAATCACAACTACCACCACCATCACATGTGATTCAATACATTAACACCACCACCACCCTATGCGTATTAAATCACATGTGACTGCACACCGTCGACCACCACCACCGGCAACCTCTGGCGGCCCCCATCTCCACCACGAGCTACCCCTCGCCACCGTCGGCTGCTTTCAATCACATGTGATTGTGTATCCAATCACATGTGATTGCGGCGGTGGGCGCCGGCAGTGGCCGACGGTGGTGGTTGTGTATTGAATCACATGTGATTTGATGATAATGGCGGTTAAGAGATTTTTTATCTAATGACTAAAATTTGCTGACTAGGTTTTATTGGCTAGAATACAACTCCATGTGAGCAAATGTAGTAACTCTTTGACTTGCGATATGGTAGGATGAAACAAGGATAAAGATGAGGGACTGCGAATGTATATATTTAAAAAGGTTAAGGGCTAAATATGCAAATTTTATAAAAATTTAGCACCCAGTACAGAACCGAACCATCTGTTTTTGCTGTGAATCCTGCCTGATTCAACAGGCCCAAAACTCCCTCCAAATAATTTTAGTTTTCCTCTTTCGCGATTATGAATTTATGATCATGAAAACAATAACAATGGGATTGGTGTTGGTGTTGGTGTTGAGCGATCGTATGTCTAAACAATTACCATGGAGTTCTCCTTCAATTCCCAGTACGTTTAGGGTTCTTATGCCACCAGTTATCATAGTATTTGAGCCATGTGACTTCATATTTCTCACCAGGTATTACGTTCTTAATTCTTACAACTTTCGATTACATATTCATATTATTATGCACTCCATGAAAATGCTATTGATTTCACCACTTGGCCATCTTAAATTGATTAATCTAGAAAGCAACTTATTGACTGTTATAATAATTGTAAAATATACCCTAATAACTCCCATCATAACGAGTCTGATTATTTAAGTTGCAATAATTTCAAATTGCACATTCAGAGATCTCAACAAGTGTGATTTGAAGTTGTTTTTAGTGATACCTGAAGTGATAGAATTTTGAAGATAGGGTATCAATCTGAGTTATAACTTGCGGCTCACTAGCTGATGGTTTTCAGCTCATTCATTTCCATAGTACACTAATGATGTAAATCAATGAAAATTCATAATTGCTGTAACACATAAGTATCTTATTAAATAGGACTAAGTAATAAACTTCCAGTTCTTGCTATTGTATGTACCTGACCTATTATAACTTGTAAGCTGATGACGTAACGGATGACATTACCCGAGTTATTGTGTATGAATCCAAAAATCTAATTGAAAAAAATTTAAACAAAATTAATCTCCCATTCTACCATATAAGGAAGAAAAATGAATTGCTTTTGTGTTAACAATGTACCTTAACCATTGGATTACATTCTTAATCCACGGTCACAAATCAATCCCATTTCTAAAAACCCTGATTTTATATACATCCATAGCCGAAAGGGGAACATTTCAGACCAAATTTTACTTACTTTCTTGTTTCTTCTTGCCTCTGTGTTGTGATGTCATCATACACACCTTTCTTTGGTACTTTTGGTCCCGGAAGCAGTTCATCTGAACCAGAAATGGTTAATTCTGCTTTTATGGAATCTGAATCCAATCAAAATTTAACTAATTTTGTGCAATTTACCACCTCACAGAATCTTGTTTTCGGGTCCCATGATACATTCAATCCATATCAAGATTCTTCGGCCCGTATGAATGATCAGGTTTCATTATCTGATGCATCGGATCCATCTGGGTTACAAAGGGAAATTACTAAAACGCCCTCATTAGCATTGGAAAATTCTGTGAAACAAAAAGTGAAGAAGAAGAATCGGGTGGAAACTAGAAGTTCAGTCATCAAAACTTGGAGGGAAAAACCTTATGCAAGATCCCTATGGAGTGAAGAAGAAGATAGGTAAATTTCGTTTTTTTTCCTATATTTCTATTTAATTTGATTTCGGATGAATAGTTTTCTGTTTGTTTTGTGTTTGGATGCGTGTTTTGGAACTGATTATATGATTATTGCAACTTGAAATCATGATAACTTAATTAATTATTATTGTTTGATTGTGTTTTCTTACTTGACTTACTTCCGTCAGAGCTTTTGATGAATTGAAAAATATACGTTTATCTCGATATATTGATATCAGAAGCAAATAACGTTTGAAAATAATACCAAATTAGTGAGCCAAAGAACCAAATCGACCATTTTGTCAAGTTCAGGGTACCATGTTGCACATTTAATAGTTTAGGGTAGTAGATGGCCTAGTCATTTAAGTTCAGGGAATCAGGGTAGTACCTATTTACCCCTTTAAATCTCTTCCATTTGACAAGAATGCCCTTTTTGGTCATCTATCTATAGTTTATAAAAATATTACTCAAATGTCTATTTTTTAGGTTGCTTGTGCAGCTGATGAAGGAGTATGAAGATATAAGTTGGGCCGATATTGCTCAAAAGCTCCCTTTTAAGTGTGAAAAGCAATGCAGAGATAGATGGATTAATTGTCTGAGGCCCAACATGATGGTAATATTAATATTAATATTAAATATTAACTAATTATACCCGTTATTTATTTATCTAAATTTTTGGGAAGCAATAATGTTGGGACATGCATAAAAAGTTGTACATGAATTAACGCGACTCCTACATAAATACAAGTTAATTATGCATGTAATAATTTCTTAAAGAAGCCCTAAGGGCTGTCATTAACAGAACCCTGTTTTTTTATGAAATTATATTTATTTATTTAATTTTTTGCAGAAGGCCAAATGGTCTGAGGAAGATGACCAATTACTAGTTGTGTTACACAAACAATTTGGAAATAAATGGGTAGATATCGAAAGAAATATGCCTGGAAGAAGCAAAAATAGCATTAAAAATCATTTTAATTCAAATAGAAGGAAGGTGACATCATCCAAGGGTCGTGACAAAACTAAATCTGTCTTAAAAGATTACATCAAAAGTTTAATAATTAATCAAACCAACATTCAAAACACAACGGGCCCACTTGACCAACCACAAAACTCGGGTGCTGACTCTCAAAATGGTCAACCCGTGATGAGCTTGAATGCCCGTTCTGCATCTTTAACGGGCTCTGGGCTTGATGATATTCCTGAGGAGTTGGTGCTCGATGATTTTGACTTTGACTTTAACTTTGACTTTGATTTTGATTTCGATGATTTGCCATGAGCAAATGGAGGTTGATAGGATGAGTGGGGTTGATTCTATGGATATGGAAATTTCTTGTGGTTTTATTTGAATTTTTGAATAAGATTTTGAACTACCTTTGTATCAAACATTGCATCTTCGAGGTTTTAAAATTCTGTTGTATTTTGGATTGTGAAATGAGGTTTATTTTTGTTTTAATTGATACTTTTGTGTTTGTTTGCATTTTAAAGTGACAGTTGATATATTTTGAGGCGATAATCTTAAAAAACATCATGTGTTGTCATTTACATGATACTTAATTGGTTTGTGGATATTTGCATATAATCTGTGTTAGGGTCAAAATTTTGGTATTATTTTCAAAATAATGTATTTATTGAGTCTTAGGTAAAGGATAAGAATTTAGTGGGTTTCGCCATTAGTTTAAAATTTAAATAAATTTGGTTAATCAGTTAATTTATGATCAAGTGATCACCATTAGTTATGTGATCTAAATGTTGAAGTGTGGCCGCTTATAATGAGCTCAAAGCATTCTGAGAAGCCTATTAATGTGTCTGATTATTTTGAAAATGGTGGGGAATTATTGGTATTGATTTAAAAATAACGTATTTATTGAGTCTTAGGAAAATGGAATAGTTTATAATATACACATGGCTTTTCTAATTTAAAAAGCTTTTCTACTTGCTACAATAGCTTTTTTTAATTTAAAAAGCAAGTTAGTAAAAATTGGTCGGCGGTATCTAGTCGGTAGACCGCCTTTAAACGATTAATTGGTTTCGATGGTGATTAATCGATTTCTATGCAAGTACAATAATTTATTTTCTTTGAAAATAAATATTGATCTAACAATATAACCAAATAAGTTAATAACCATGAAAAGGTTTAATAATGATTTTAAAATAAAAACTGATGTTGACCGATATTCACCAACGTGGCCTATTTTGATCAAGTATGACTTCAGTTGACCGATTTCAAGGGGTACCACCTAAGCGGGTTAAGGTTGATTAAAAAAATAACAATCAAGTTTGACTTTAGTTGACTAACTTGACTGATATTCACTAATTTTAACCGATGTTGATCATGTCCGATTAATTTAATCGATTATGTAATTTAAGGTTGTAGATCATTGATAATATGCTAGGTGGCAATGAATTGGCCGCCGAGACAGATATTTACAACATTGTTAGAAAACTTATCGGATGTGCTAAGGGTGGTTAAGAACTTTAGGGACTTCATTGACTTTGAAAACCTGTGTTTAGTATGATTTTGTTCTTGTTTAATTTGTTTTCAGTATCTTCGTTTAATAATCAATTTGACAATTTGCTGTACTCATTCCCATCATCTTTACTACAAAATAGGAATAACACATGATAGATAAAAGTTTATGTGCATTCATTAGACTGTCAATTTACTTGTCCTCTTTCTTATCAATCCGACCTCCATAACAAAGAATCCTATCTTGTATTTAGCCAACAAGCAATTCACCAATCACCAGCATAAAACATACTCGTACAATATAAGAAGATTTATATTAGTTCTTGATGAACTTTATCTTTTTACCATTAAAATAATTAACATATAAAATTTAATAATTTTTATCTCCTAATTTCATTATTCAATTTATATATAATCTACTATTTTTTTAATCTCATCATTTAATTTAGATACTAATATTAATCAATCTGAAAAGAATTCATATGGATTGGTTTAGGACTAATACCCAAAAAACCAAGGAACCGGACCGGTTGACCCGACAACACCCAAGAGTTAATTTACGGAGTAGTTTTTCATAAGAGAAAACTGATATTTAATCATAATATTTGTTCCTACTGCATAGTCCTACTCACTTGATATAATCACATGTGTAATTCACTAGTTAACTTTCTTAATATTATCATTTTGATACATTTGTTCATCTAATGAGTATGACTATGAGTATGACCAAATGATAGAAGTAAATATTACTCTTTTATTTATTTTATTTCAATAAACGGTCCGATATTTCCATATTTGCAGTGGTTTACCTAGGGCATGTTTGGGAAAGCTTATTTATTAGTTTGAATAAGCTAATATTTCCACCCCTGTAAACATCTCAACTCTTGCTCACCGTTTTCACTCAGCCGCACCACCAAACCCTCGGTCTCCCCCTCAGCCTCCAGTCGGCCGGCGATAGCTCCGGTATATTTATTCGATAACATATATATACGCACAGGTAGCCTTCATCTTCATTCGTTATTTTTCACTCGTTTCTTGCATACATGCATACATATATGCGTCAGACGAACACACTTTTTGAACTGTTATCGAAGATATGTATGTGGTTTCTGTTCATTTTTGGATGTAATTTCTTTGAAAGTGTTTTATTTTCTGTTTGCTGAATTCGTTAGTGTTATTGTGTTACCTGATTATGCCTCTGTTTGCTACCATTAGATTGAAATCGTCTGTATAATTCGCTGTTTGTAAATGGATTATGCGGTATTGTCTTATCGTGAATGTGAATTAGATGCTAGCATTGGATTTCGAGAGTTTGCTTGTTTTATTGATGCTGCGTATTTCTGAAGCTTCCAATTTGAGACTTGTTTATGCCTAATTTTGATTTCGTAGTATCTGGAACTTACAATCGTATGAACATTTGTAAACTTGTAACTTGCAGGTTTAATTCGCCTTACATAGGCCTCATAGTTCATAAATCATAATGCTAAATAGCTCTTCGAATCGAGTAAATTGTTTTAATGTTTGTTGTGATTCATTATGGATTCAGGTTAAGCAGTATGCATACCACTGGAGCTATCATGGGTTCACTTCAACAGCCTGTATGGATCAAGGAATCTACATTCCTCCTGAAAGGACCTTGTGTGAGTAAATTTCTACATCAGGTGAATTTTGGATCACTTAAACCATGTAAATTATCCAAAATTGAAGCAACCATGGTTACTGGAAAGCCATCTACCCCTTCTGTGCTTGGTATGCATCGACAGTTACATTTTAAATTATATTAATTACATTTTAATAGATAATAAATTGTTAACGTGTCCAAAGGTAATGGAAGCAGCTTTGCAGACCATGAATTGAGTAATGTTGATCCTGAAGTTAATGAAATAATACACAATGAGAAACAACGACAGTTTAAAAGCTTAGAGCTTATTGCATCTGAAAATTTCACATCACGAGCTGTTATGGAAGCAGTTGGTTCATGTCTTACAAACAAATACTCTGAAGGACTTCCCGGAAAAAGGTGAATTACATGATAATTTAGTTGATGCAAGTAACTAAATATGTAATATAATTCGTATTGATTTGATACATATTTGCAGATATTATGGTGGAAATGAGCACATTGATGAACTAGAAACACTCTGTCAAAAGAGGGCTTTAGCAGCATTTCATTTAGATGAAAATAAATGGGGTGTAAATGTTCAACCATTATCTGGTTCGCCTGCTAATTTTGAGGTTTATACAGCTATTCTTAATCCACACGATCGTATAATGGTGAGTTTTGGTGTTAATTTTCTATTTTCTTTTATATATTAAATCATTCGGGATTAATTTATGTATATGGTTTTAATTTGTTTAAATTAGGGATTGGATTTACCTCATGGAGGACACTTGTCTCATGGATTCATGACTCCCAAACGAAGAGTTTCAGGAACATCGATATATTTCGAGTCTATGCCTTATCGTCTTGATGAATCTACAGGTTCTTTATTTTCCTACAACTTTTTTAATTAAATTATCTTGATATAATATGTAACAATTGTTTAAAATATATTGTATTTTTAACATCTGTACAGGCCTAGTTGATTATGATATGCTTGAGAAAACCGCAACATTATTTCGACCAAAACTTATAATAGCTGGTGCTAGTGCTTATCCCCGTGATTTTGACTATCCTCGTATGAGAAAGGTAGTTGGTTGACTAAAAAGTCAACTTTTTTTATATGGTTAGCTAAATAAGTAACTGCTAATGAGGTTGAGATTACAGATTGCAGATTCTGTTGGTGCTTTTCTGATAATGGATATGGCTCATATTAGTGGACTTGTTGCTGCATCTGTGGTTGGCAATCCTTTTGAATATTGTGATATTGTGACAACTACTACACACAAAGTAATATTATTAAATATTATTTCTTAATTGTTTAAAATTTAAATATCTGAGTATTATTATTAAATAATTTTATTTTTTTGTCTACAGTCTCTGAGAGGGCCTCGAGGTGGCATGATATTCTTCAAGAAAGATCCTGTTTTGGGTGTTGAATTAGAATCTGCCATCAATAATGCTGTTTTCCCAGGTTTGCAGGTTAGTTCCAGATTCTTACTTTCTTATATTTATTTTTCTGTTAACCTTTTTTATATATTTTTTAATTAATTGTTATGTTAACAGGGTGGTCCACATAACCATACAATAGGAGGACTTGCAGTTTGCTTAAAGCATGCTCAGTCTCCGGAATTCAAGGCTTACCAGAACCAGGTTTTTAATTTATTATAATCACAATTCTGACTTTTTCTGACTGGTCAAACATGGCGTTCTTGCAGGTTGTTGCAAACTGTCGAGCACTTGCTAAACGGTTGATGGAGCTAGGTTATACATTGGTTTCTGGAGGGAGTGATAACCACTTGGTTCTTGTGGATCTCAGGCCTTTGGTTAGTTATTTCTACTTAATTACTTATAATTGGGTTGAATTTTGTTTCAAACGGGCCAAATGTTGAATTTTGTTTCAAACGGGCCAAATGTTGAATGCAGGGTCTTGATGGTGCTAGGGTTGAGAAAATTCTTGATCTGGCTTCTATAACCTTGAACAAGAACTCAGTACCAGGTATTATTTCAACCCGTTTATACGAAAACAGTTAATTCGGTTGCGTTTATTATTTCAACCCGTTTTTAGAACTTTTGGTAGAAATAGTTGATGTACTACTACTGCATACTGATACTATTTTTGGATTTGAATGTGATAGGGGACAAAAGTGCACTAGTGCCAGGTGGCATACGTATCGGGTCGCCGGCTATGACAACTCGTGGATTTACAGAAAAAGAGTTTGTTTATATTGCTGACTTGATTCATGAAGGGGTGCAACTGACGCGTGAGGTCAAAGAAGCGGTTTCTGGGTCAAAGCTTCAAGATTTCATGAAATTTGTAGCTTCTTCAGATTTCAGTTTCACAGATAAAGTTTCGGATCTGCAAAAGAGAGTTGAAGAATTGACTACCCAGTTTCCTATCCCGGGTTTGTGACTGAAACATTTACGTATTTAGGATAAAAGTGACATCATCACTAGTTGTTTGTTGGGTGCTGTTTTTTGTAAGAATCTTGAAACTTTTGAATCAAGGATTTAGTAACTTAAGATTTTGTTTTAATCCTCCAAGAGGTTTATGTTGCCATTGGGTTGGATTGTTTTTATTTGCATACACTTGAGTTGGTTTTGGCTTACGATTTGGTTATGGTTAATTCATATTTAGGGTTACCATTTACTAACTATCTTCTTTAATATAGTATGATGACTTCTTTACCTTTATTTTTACTATTAAATTTCATTAACATTATTTTATTCAATAGGTGTGAGACTCACTCTCTACTAGCTATCAACTTTAATCTATCCGAGCGTTCAGTGCGATACCACCAAAACGCATTTGGCGGCCGCCAAACCATCCCGCCAATGATCTGCCAAAGTTGAATCGCCACTTTAATGGCATGCGTTCAACGGTTTAAGCAATGGATAACCGTTTCTATGGTGTTTAACATATGTTGAATCATTAGATAGTAAGAATATCTATAAAAGAAGTTTTTCATATTTTTCTCATATTCAAAACAAGTTTTATACATAGCTTTTTGATCATTAAGACCATTAAACTATTCAAACACTTAATTATTTATTTATTCGAAATTCAAAATAAAAATCCCTCATTTTCATTTTCATTGTATTGAAAAAAGATGTTAGTGATGCCACGTGTTCTTGAAAGAAAATTAAAAAGAAATGCTATTCATGTGGCCCCTGGCGCTAAAAATCTTAAACCCTAAACCCTTGTTCAGTAAACCTTTCACCATCGCCATGGCTTCGGTGGCGATAACCAGAAAAACACACCTCCTCTATTCTCTACTCCACGGAATCCGATGCCGAACCTCATCTTCCCGTCGTGCCATTACCGCCGGCCGCCTCAGCTACTCGTCTTCAACTTCAACTTCGCCGGCCGATACCCAAATTCCCGTTTCCAGAACCAAAATCCTCGAAACATTTAAAGAGGAATTCGAAATTGGATCACGCGTAATCACGTTAGAAACAGGGAAGATCGCTCGGTTCGCAAATGGAGCAGTTGTATTAGGCATCGACGATACTAACGTTCTGTCCACAGTTTGCTCAGCTAAAGGCGACGGTGTTCGTGATTTCTTACCTCTTACTGTACGTATTTCCTGCATCGATGCAATTATAAATTTTAATGTCTCCACATTTTGACTACATATCAGATACATATGTGAATGTATATGAACAAAAGGGAAATTAAATTTGTCTCGCTAATTAGGGCTCAAAATCTCTTCATCAGACTCTCTAAATGCTACTACAGTACTGCTGTTAACATGAAAATCCATCAATTGAGGAAGATTTTGATCTTGCATTTTTTTTATTTGGGGATAATATTCATGTGCTTTCAGGTTGATTATCAAGAGAAACAGTTTGCTCAAGGAGTAATTCCAGGTACATATATGCGAAGGGAAGGTGCTCCAAAAGAACGAGAACTATTATGTGGACGCCTTATCGATCGACCTATACGCCCACTTTTTCCAGCTGGATTTTACCACGAAGTTCAGGTATTTGTGATATAACACAAAAGCTTGTTAGGTGTTTTGTTTATGCATTGATTTAATGTTATTGGGGTGTTTTTATAGGTGATGGCTAGTGTGCTTTCTTCAGATGGGAAACAAGATCCAGATGTAATGGCGGCTAATGCCACATCAGCTGCTCTTATGTTGTCTGATATACCGTGGGGTGGGCCCATTGGAATGATACGTGTTGGCAGAATTGAGGGCCATCTTGTTGTAAATCCAACCATGGATGAAGTAACTAACAATCTCTCTCTCTCTCACACACACACACTCACATTGATTTGTATTATCTAGTTTATTTAATGGTGGATATTACACAGCTTAATCTGAGTGATCTCAACCTTGTATATGCCTGCACAAAAGACAAAACTTTGATGTTAGATGTACAAGCACACCAGATTTCTGAAAAAGATCTTGAAGCTGCATTTAGGTTTGCTCATCCTGAGGTAAGTCAACAAAGTTTGACCATAGAAACCTGCAAACATTTATTGGAATCTAAAAATGATGAAGTTTTCATAAATTTTTAGGCAGTTAAGTTCATCGAGCCTCAGTTGAGACTTGCTGCAAAAGCGGGAAAACAGAAGAAGGAATATAAACTGTCTTTGGTGTCAGAAAGAACAATTGAAAAGATCCGTAATTTGGCTGAAAAACCTATAGAAGCTATTTTTACTGATCCTTCATATGGAAAGGTATTATATTGCTAAACATGTAAATACAATATTGTGTTACTTTCTTTATATTTGTGGTAAAAGTTGATGGTTTTATGCAATGTAATAATATATTTTGTTAATTGCATGCAGTTTGAGCGTGGAGAAGCTTTAGATAAAATTACACAAGATGTGAAAGGTGTATTAGAGGAAGAAGGCGATGAAGAAAGCTTAAAAGTTGCATCAAAGACAGTTGATACAGTTAGAAAGCAGGTGAGATTAATTCCCAACAGATCATATACTTTAAACCTCCCTCTTTGACCATCATTTTTAGGGACATTAATGATCTTTTTCAAAAAATAAATAAAAATTGTATCTTTTTTGTGGGGATTATATGTATTAAAAGTAATTTAATTTTTTTTTAAAATAATTTATTAGATTGTTCGCAAACGGATCATTAGTGAAGGATTCAGGCTTGATGGAAGGCGTCTTGATGAAGTTAGACCCTTATATTGTGAAGCTGGTAATTTACCAGGATTACACGGATCAGCCCTCTTTTCACGTGGAGATACCCAGGTTATTATTTATTAATTATTATTATAATATTTAAAACTTTATATACTCTTAAAAAATAAATATTTAAATTTGTTATTCAGGTTTTATGTACAGTTACCCTTGGTGCACCTGGAGATGCTCAACGTTTGGATTCTATTGTGGGCCCACCAACCAAACGCTTTATGCTTCATTATAGTTTTCCACCTTATTGTATTAATGAAGTTGGGAAAAGAACTGGTTTAAACAGGCGTGAAGTTGGACATGGTCAGTTTAATTTATTATAAATAAATTAATAATTTGTTTATTTTTATATATTTTTTAAATTCTTTTGTAGGTACTCTTGCTGAGAAAGCTCTTGTTGCTGTGTTACCTCCTGAACATGAATATCCATATACTGTCCGAATTAATTCTGAAGTTATGGGATCTGATGGTTCTACATCCATGGCAACCGTTTGTGGAGGTATATAAACCATCTAGAATAATAATAATAATAATAATTATTATTATTATTATAATTATTATAATAATAATAATAATAATAATTAAATTTTCGTTATTATTTTTTAAATTTCTGATATTTATTTTCCCATTTCATATTATGGGGGCATTAATGGAATTTACCTTTTGTATTAATTTAGGGAGTATGGCTTTAATGGATGCTGGCATCCCTTTACGAGACCATGTTGCTGGTCTGTCAGTTGGGCTCATTACTGAGGTTGATTCAGCAACCGGTACTGTTAACGAGTACCGTATATTAACTGATATTTTGGTGAGTTTTTTTTTTTTTTTTCTAATTTATAATTATATCGTGTTTTATTGGCTGAATTAACATGTTTATAACAATACTATTGTTTTTATTTTTTTAGGGTTTGGAAGATCATCTTGGGGATATGGATTTTAAAATTGCAGGAACACGAAATGGAATTACAGCGATTCAATTAGACATAAAACCTGCTGGAATTCCTCTTGATATTATTTGTGAATCATTGGGACCCGCGTATAAAGGTCGATTGCAAATACTTGATCGTATGGAACAAGAAATAAATGCAGCACGTACTCGAGATGCAAATTCTCCTCGATTAGGTACAAAATATCACTTTTTAAAAAAATAAAAAATAAATTAATCAGTTTTTTTATGTTAATATATAATATTTTGTCTTGCAGTTACCTTAAAATACAGCAACGATGATTTACGCCGTTTGATTGGTCCACTTGGTGCCTTGAAGATGAAAATTGAAGAAGAAACCGGTCTGCATTAGTTTGAAAATGATTAATAGATACATTTTAATCCAATTAATTACTTATTATAATAATTCTTTGGTTTATGCATAATTTTCATGTATGTTATTTTAGGCGCTCGGATGTCTGTGAGTGATGGAACACTAACTATAGTTGCTAAGAATCAATCCGTAATGGAAAAAGTGCAAGAAAAGGTATCTTTAAAAAAATAAAAATGGTGAATATATAATAAACTGTAAATCAAAATAATATATGATCCATTTTTTTTTAATTGTAGGTTGATTTAATAATTGGGCGAGCAATTGAAGTGGGTGGTGTTTACAAAGGAATTGTAACTTCAATAAAAGAATATGGAGCTTTTGTGGAGTTCAATGGTGGTCAACATGGTCTTTTACATGTTTCTGAGTTGTCACATGAACCGGTTAGTGAAATAGATGATTATTGAAATAATATACTTTTAAATAATATAGATTATTAATTGTGAATGGGACATTTGCTTGTTGGTTGACTTTTTGATGAATATTTTTAGGTATCCAAAATTTCAGATGTGATTTCAGTTGGACACCAACTTTCTTTAATGTGTATCGGGCAAGATCTTCGTGGTAACATAAAACTATCTCTAAAAGCCACTTTACCCCAAAAAACCAAAAAATCTGATGTGGGCCCGCCAAAACTAAAGCCCGATGACTCACCAGAGCAAACTGAAAACCAAAATCACAAAGTCAAAGTCAAAGTCAAAGATGTACCCGAAGATTCAAATAGCAAGACTAAATTAAACTCAACATCACCGATTGTGATTCGTAGTGCTGTTGAGTGTGATGAAGAGGAAAAATCAGCCCGTTTGGGCTCAAGTTCAAAAGATGACAGCAAACCACAAAAGGTTTCAACATCAAAAACTTCTAAAAAGTACAAAAACTTGAAATTTCTAACAAATGAGCTTAATGTTGGTTCATCCAATTCGGGCCCGAAGACAAAACCGTATCTACTGACCGAAAAGAAAACAAAAATCGGGTCTTATTATACAAATTCTGATGAAGAAGAAGATGATGAGGATAATAAGTATACAAATGAAACCCTGGCACAAACTTTACTTCATTTAGATGATGAAGAAACGAAAGTTGAGGGACCAATTGATGCAAAAAAACTTAAACTTGGAATGAAAGTAACTGCAAAGATTGTTCAAGTACGTGCACGTGGATTAGTGCTTGATTTGGGTGGTGGAATTAACGGGATGTACCGATTTGAGGTAGGTGAAGTTGTTCTTTTATATAAAAAACCTAAGGGTGTTTTCGTCATTTGACACATTTTTGGTCTTTAAATGGGATACATAATAAAAAAGTTGTATACTTGGGTGACCTCCAAATATTTAATTTTAAATTTACAGCTGTTTATGTAAATTACATTTTGAACCCTGGTGTTTGATTTTGTAGAATGGTGGAAAAGGGGAGTTTGAAGTAGGCAATGAGGTACGAGCAGAATGTACAAGTTTTACCAGCAAGGGTATTCCTGTCATGTCAATTATGCATCATGATTAACTGTCATCTGTTGCTTTTGAGGTTGTTTAAAAAGTTTTTGCCAAAAAGTGAGCTGATTTATTTTTGGTGTGTGTTTCTTTGTTGACTTTGTACGGGTCAAGAAAAAAAATGGTTCAGTTCGGGTAGGAACAAAACCGTTGAATTTAAAAAATAGGTTACAGTTTAAGAACTAAGACTTGATCTCTTAATACTTTGTAAGTTATCCAAATAAATATTTGGTATTCATTCATCGAATTAATTGCAGGTGTATAGTTTTCAAGCATCTAATTTTCCTGAATGTAAAGGACACGTGTCGTGATCCTATTGAAAGCTAGAATTCTGTTATGGAGGGAGAGGCTCACTCATATGAAAAACAAAATTATATTACTTGTTACAAAATCTTTCTATCTCACAAAATTCTTTATACTAAATTCATTTTTTGATATGATTATAATTACAAATATGAAGATTTAGCATGAAATTTACTTAAAGTTGTGTTATTGTATAATTTGATTCGAGCTTGTGCTTATCAATTGTCGGTGATAACGTACACAATTGAGATTCAACCACTGACGATCAACTCATGGAAAGAAACCATTTCAGTTAATTGCTAGCTGCTTTATAAATTCATGTTAAAATTCCCGAATGGAATCATGGATCAAGAAACTAATAAAATGAAACATATAAAATTAAGATATTATTGTATTGATTCCTATGCTAACCTGATTTTTACACTTTTATTGATCAAATGAAATTAATGTTGACCTCAACATGTCACACTTTAATAGTTGATAAATCTCATTTAAATGTGTATGAGTTGCATCTTGAGAATAAAACAACTGCAACTCATTCCTCACTTCAATCCAACTACACCCACCATTTTTCTTCACCCCTATTTCCTTCATCAATTTTCTTGTTTCCATAACTTCCGCCCATTTTCCCGCCGATGCATAAACATTCGACAACAAAACATACCCACCGGATTTCTTTGCCGCCAGTTGCCGGATCTTCGCCGCCGTTCTTTCCGCCATTTCATCTTCACCGTACGTTTTACAACCACTCAAAAGAGCACCCAACGCGTTGACTTCTGGTTCACACGGCATTGACTTTATTAAATCTTCGGCTTCACGCACTCGTCCCGCTCGAGATAACATGTCAATCACACACGTGTAATGTCTCTCATTCGGTTTTATTTTATAAAATGTTTCCATTGAATTGAAGTAATCGAGACCCTTGTCAACAAGCCCGCAATGTGAACACGCAAATAAAATAGCTAAAAACACGAGCTCGTTTGGTTTAATAGTTGTCGTTTTTTCCATTTCTTGAAATAGTTCGAGACTCGTTTCTGCAAAACCGTTTTCGGCTAACCCTTGAATCATTGCTGTCCAAGAAACATCGTTTTTTTCGGGCATTTTGTCAAAAACCCGTTTAGAGCTTTCAATATCTCCTGATTTTGCATACATGTCAACAAGTGAAGTACCCACAAAAACATCTTGATGAAACCCTAGTTTAAAGGCTTTCCCGTGAATGTTTTTCCCTTTTTCTAATGAAGTTAAGTTTGCACACGCACATAAAACGCTTGAAAACGTTGATATATCGGGTTTTTGGCCGGAAACGAGCATATCGTTCAAAACTTCAAAAACTTGATCGTATTGTTCGTTTGCTAAAAATCCCGAAACCATTGAATTCCACGAACCAATACTTTTTATGCGTATTTGATCAAATAACTTTTTAGCTTCTTCTAGCTGCCCGTTTGAGCTATACGAGCTAATCATTGCATTCCAACATACAACGTTTTTATTCTCGATTGTGTCAAAAATTACACGTGCATCTTTAGGGTTTTCACATGAACCGTATAAGTCGATTAATGAGCTGCTGATGAAAACATCATTCAATAATCCTGTTTTTGTGACATGAGCATGGATGTTTTTACCCGACGATAATGCTTTAAGTGTCGCTAATGCATTAATGACACTTGAAAGACAAGATGAATTCGGGGTAATCCCGGTTTTGACCATTTGGCAAAACAGTTTAATAGCATCTTCTGAGTGACCTTTTTGGGCGTATCTTGAAATCATAGCACTCCAAGAAACTTCGTTTCTTTCAGGCATTTCATCAAACACCTTTCGTGCTTCTTCTAAATCTCCCATTTCTACATACATGTCAAGAATTGCTGTCCAAGAAATTACATCTCGATTCCTCATTCGTTCGAAAATTTCACGAGCCATTTGCATTTTGTTCAACCTTAAACTAAATGTTATCAACGAATTGCAAACTGCCACGTCAGCTTCAAACCCAAGTTTAACAACCAAACTCATAACGGTAATCCCCAATGCAAAATCACCCATTTCCGCACAAGATCTTATGATGGTAACAAATGTAACGTTATTAGGCAGTACCCCAGATCTTAACATCTCTAAGAACAACTCAATCGATTTTAAATGCATTCCGTTAGACAGCAACCCACTAATTGCAGCGGTCCAAGAAATCACATTCTGAAACGGGTTTCTTCGAAATAACCACAAGGATTCATCCACCTTTCCACACCTCAAATACCCAGAAATTAAAGCAGTCCAAGAAACTTCATTTCGTTGAGGCATTTCATCGAACAGCTTGCGCGCTTCATCTACATTTCCATATTCAACATTTGCAGATATCAAACAGTTGTGAACAATCATATCAAACCCGTTATAATCTTTAAGTAGTTGCTTAACTTCTGGTGATTTCCTGAAATCTAGATACATGATGAGTAATTTGACTGCTACGTGTTTATGTGACGAAATTCCCAGTTTGTAGAAATGGCCATGGAAGACTTGACCTTCGGTGATCAAACGTTGTTTTGTGCAGTGTTTTATGACTGAAACGCTTGCTTCAGTGAAACCAATGAAGCTTTTTACAGGGTTTTTTATGACATTGCGAGTTTTGCAAATACTCACCATTCTTCAGAAAAATGCCATGCTACTTCCACTCTACGTGTATTTGTCAAATGAATATTTATGATAATTAATTAAATGAATTTTGAATATAGGAATTTACCTTTCATCAAAAAATTAGATTATGCGATTTACATTTGGATTTTTTAATAAAAAGGGATTTTAATAATGATAAGATAGGATTGTTTTTAAGTACATAAAAAATTGTACTTCCTCTGTATCAAAATAAGTGACACACTTTCCATTTTGGAGTGTGTCAAAATAAGTGACTTCCTTATTTGGTAAAAATAGTGGGACTCTTATCCACTAACTATCTACTTTAATAAAGTAAAATTACCCTTATACCCTTACTTTTACCTTTAAAACTCATTAATATCACTTTATTCAACAAAAGTGGGACCTACTCTCCACTAACTATGTACTTTAATCTATTTTAACCTCTACTTTAATCTTTTACCTCAAAAAACGTGTAAGCTAATTTGTGTCACTTATTTTGATACGGATGAAGTATAATAATTTATAGAGGAGTAATTCTTAAAATTAAGAAGTTTATTGGAAAATAATGTACAAATTTCCCAGCTTGTTTATTTGTTAATATAATCTAACCTTAAATATAAAATTTGTATATTATTAAGAAATATGCCCTAAGAGTATCTTGGAACTCATATTTTTTTCTTCTTAATATAAAATAATTTTTTAAACGTTACATGAATAAAAGTAAACAGTTTTTTAGGTATTATATGAAAATTCTTCGCAACAATGCGCATTTTTCAACTTAAACATATTTAGTTATTTGCCACGTGGAGTATCATTATTCATAAATATCTAATCCACAAAGACATTGCGTCCCAAAACAGACACTTTAGATACTTTTATGCAATGAATTGATTTGTATAAAAAGTGACAAAATAAATTCCCAGTCAACAAAGTGTGCATTAAAATATCTATAAACAAATATCTTATAAGGTTGAATATCCTTATACACTAGACTTGAGATCTACTTATAAATATATGGGAATAAAAACCACACAATTTTTATATAAATAAAAACACATAAAAGAAAAATATGACAGCTTTTGCAGTTTTCCGATTGCCAGAAGTGTTTAATCAAGCTATACCGGTTCATCGTCGTGCTGGATATGATCATAAAAAACAACCCCTTTCAAGGTATTATTAACACTTATTATTCATTTTTTTAATTTTATTTATTTTTGAAAAATTAGTTTCATTAGCAGAGATAATTCAGGGTCAAGATCTGGTGGTATAAGATGTTGTATGCGAAATCCGGGTCAAAAACAAACAACGGGTCAGAATTATTATGAGTTGCTTGGGATTTCTGTTGACTCAAATTCTCAAGAAATAAAAGAATCATACAGGAAATTACAAAAGATATACCACCCAGATATTGCAGGCCAACAGGTTTGTTTCTCTATTCACATGTGTAATTAATTATTACCACGTGCGTGTTTTGAAAGACATTATGTAATATTGATTAATCGGAATCAGATAATTACATAGTATAAAGCCTGTTACAGGAGATAACTTTGAGTAGTAACAATAACATAATTAGACTAATAAAAATAAAAAAACTCTCACATATGTGTTGATTTTTGTCTAGTTTAGTCTTTTTTATCAACTGATAAAAATAAGTTTTTCTTAATTGTATAATAAACAAAGAAATTATGGGTAGCCTAACAAACACGAAAACCAACCAACCCGATTCTTTATCGGGCCGGGTTTCAGGTTGGGATACAGACCCTACCCAATAAGAGTCGTAACCTGACCAAAGGTGGTTAGTGGCTTTTAAGTGGTTGTTTATTTATCGTTAGAGTACACTTATTTAAGTATGTATGTCATCTCTTAATCATAGGGCTATTGTTAGCAAAATCCTAATTATTTAAATTCATACAATAAAAACATAGTGTTGCGGCTTCAAGACCCAATAATCAGATAATTGGTTTAACATCGCACACCCAAACATACCCTAATAATAATTTTTATCAAAGGTCTAAGTCATTTACTCAACCTGAAGAAAATTATTGACATTATGTTTCAGGGTCATGAGCGCACACTTTTACTAAACGAGGCGTATAATGTATTAATGAAAGACGATTTAAGAAAAGATTATGATGCTTCAATCGGGCATGTAAGAGTAAGGTTTGAAGGAGATTCGTTGAACATGGGCTATAGCTCGTGGAATGGCCCGTTTCGACCCCAAGCACTCTTTGTTGATGAAAATGCTTGCATAGGTAAATAGCTTTAAATTCAACATCTCGAGTTAGAATTGAAGCACAATTATTATATGGTGCAATAGTCATTTTGTTGGTATTATTTACATGGTTTAATAAAAATGAAATGCATCTAGATCAAAGATAAAATATATAAAAATTTAGTCCCACTAAATGGTGAAAAAGATATCGTAAAGGAGAGATGATTTTGATCATATCTAAACGGGTTGGGTAACAGGTTAAAACTGGTAGTCAAACTGAATACACTTTTGTCTCTTTCCGTTACAAATTTATTAACAACAAAGATATTGCTATAAATGGTTACAAAGACTATTACTAAAATAACGATCCAGTGTTTTTTGGTTAGGAGTTTGTACAAACTTGATTATGAGCGAATGAACGACTTTAACATGTTTGACCCATTAGCAATAAAATAACCCAAAGTGACCCATTTTCACATAAAACATTGTGATTTTTAGGGTGCAGAGAATGTGTACACAATGCTAGAAATACATTCATAATGGATGAAAGTATGGGGTGCGCAAGGGTCAATGTTCAGTTTGGAGATGATGACAACAACATTGAGGTAACCAAACTTTCAAAATTCAAATTTATATTTATTTATATTATATTATAATATGAAAAAAATAATTACTTGTATGTAACAGGTGGCAGTTGAATCATGCCCAATGGACTGTATTCATTGGGTGGAGAGAGAAGAATTGGCTGTGCTTGAGTACCTTAATATGCCAAGACCTAAACAAGGACATGGTGTGTTTGGACAAGGTTGGGAAAGACCACAAAATGTTTTTATGGCAGCTCAAACCTTCAAGAAACAGTTAAAACACCAACAAACTCAATCCCAAACAAAAAATGGTAATTAATTACCGTTAAGCTCAATATAATCATACTTCCTCTGTATCAAAATAAGTGACACACTTTCCATTTTTTGGTGTATCAAAATAAGTGACACACTTTGAAAACTTTCCTTATTTGGTAAAAATAGTGGGACTCATACCCACTAACTATCCACTTTAATAAAGTGAAATTACTTTTATACCCTTATTTTTACTTTTAAAATTTATTAATATCACTTTATTCAAGAAAAATAGGACTCATTCTCCACTAACTATCTACTTTAATCTATTTTAACATTTACTTTAATCTTTTACCTCAAAAAACATGCAAGCCAATTTGTGTCACTTATTTTGATACGGAGGAAGTATTAAATTTTAGAGGTGGCAAAGTGGGCAGATTGGGTAACGGGTCAACCTGGATTGAATTGACCCCAGACACTTTTTTATCACTTTTTTATTAATTACATAGTTAAATAATGCACAAAACTATGTGGATACAAAATAATTTACTTTCTTAAAATAACGTATGTTTTACATATTTTGAGTACAATTTGGATGATGTGCATTCACTCCTATTAAATAGAGGTGGTACACTGGCCGGATTGGGTAATGGGTAAACGGGTCACTTATAGTTATGTCAACCCCCAAACACTTTTTTTTTTTTAATTATTAATTATATAATTGAACGTAATAAAGACGATCATATAAACTACGTTGCTACAAAAGATTTCTAACTTTTTCTTAAAATGTAAGAGCTGGTGTAGGAAGTTTTTAATTTTGAGTACGATTTTTGATGAGTTCCAATTTATTCGATCCTTTGACCCGTTAGGGATAGAACAAAGCCCAAATCGACCCGTTTACAGGTAAATGGGGAAAATTGTCATGTGTTTTATAAATCTAATATTTCAAATAATCCTTTTTATAATATGATGCAAATTTTGCAGTAAGACGAGATGTCGAACAAGAAACAGAAGCACAAGCACAAGCTCGAGAAAATGCAAGCTTAAAACTCAAGATGGAGAAATTTTCAGGATTCTGGGAATTTTTGAAGAAAATCTCACCGAATTAAATAAAAAAATTGTAAATTTTTAAATATGAATATATTATGTATGGTAGCAATCACTAAGTTATAATGTAAATAAAATTCCACCACTATTAATTAGTCTGCAAAATGGAAACTTTTTGTTTTACAGATTTTAAAGTTACATCTGAATTATATATACAATTAAATTAAATTAAATAAATCAATAAAGATGACATTTTCCTGTTCCTGCACAAACTGCACACTCATCTGCATCTCCAGCAACATGACTTAAGCAATGTTTAATTCTGTCATCCACTACATCCTATTACAAAATAAAGTAAAAAATCCAAAATATTCAGAGAGTGATGAGGAAATACTTTGAAGATTATAAACAAAAATTATATTATTAAATAAAAAAACATTTATAAATATTTCATACCACAAGAAGAGGATGTAATCCAAGTGGTGCAGTTATCATATATGACACACCAGGATAGTCTTTTGCAGCTTCGGCAGTTAAAGAAGGAATATCCTACAAAAACAAGTGTCCAAATGGATTTTTTTTTAATTTCAAACCATCTCACAAAAAAGTAAAAAATAATAAAAGAATTATATTGTGTATATTACTTTATTATATATTATTATTATACCTGGTGCCAGTGTCGCCCTGGGAAGAGAAAAAAAGGGCTAACAATTACACGAGTTGCACCTTGTACAACACATGAATGAAATGCATCTTTTATTGTTGGTTTTGCTAGCTCCTATTTATATTTAAAAAAAATTAATAATAATTTAAATATTCTGCAAAAAATATAAGTGAAAATATAGATCTTTAAAACAATGTTCTGAAAGAAGTACCATATGAGCAGGCTCTACAATTGGGTACCCGGTTTTCTCTACAAACATTGCCACAAATTCATCTGCCAGCCATCAAATTACCATTAAAAACTTATTAGTAACGAAAAATAAAAAATACAAATTTCAAAATTTAATCAGAATTTAGTAATTTTGCTTACTTAGCATAACATTGGATTCTTTTCGACGTGATCCATGATCAACAATAATCACACCATCTTTGTTTGTGATTTCATGAGTCTGTTGTCTTAAACCACCATTTTTGTTGACCAAACAAGACCTTATCTGATAAAACCGAGAATTCGAGGTGCAATTATGAAATCGTGCAAACCCTAGCAGAGTCTGGCTAGGGTTTCCAGCTTTAGATGATACAAGGTTTTGATTCCGATGATTCAAGAACAAACTGATGATCAGTCACAAAAGTAATACGGAGTATAAGATTATATTTTAATTTCAAATTCTGCAATAAATTTAGCCAGTAACTGTAACTACCACAAAAGTTATATCGAGTTATGTAGACATGAAATACCTTTTGACGTTTAAATTGGATGGCACAGAGCAGTTCATCTGAGATGACAGGCCTGTTGGATAAAATTGAACAATTAAGCGTGAAGTAAATATAAGATCTAAATAATTTCTCGAATTGATATTGGATGAAACACCAGTGTTTGATAAATGGTCTAAATGTATAATCTGAACAATAAAAATTTATCATTTCAACCATCTGAAACATTTTGAACAAGAAGAAAGCTTAACTATAATTACAAGTACTACACTAACAACACAAACTCTCCAATTACAAAAAGGTCGATGAACCACAGTTTCTGTGAAGCTAAATTACAAATCCACTCAATTCCGGAAAAGACTCAATTAAAGTTCATACTGATTTCCTTGCAAAATCTATTACGATATTAGTATAAATTCAGATTAATCGTTAATTTAATAAAAAACACGGTATTCGTACACAATTATGCAAATCCAAACTGAATGACGGTAAACACAGGTGAACAAAACTGTCTGAATGCATCCTAAATCTTATCAGATATAAGAAAAATTCAGAGAATCTGAGAAAAGTTTTCAAAAATCAATATACTGCTGAATCGAATTGTCACCTGTGTAGAGTGTAGATGAACACATGAATCGAATTGGCGATGATCGACCGCCTAAGCAGGTCGGATATATCACAAATGGGCGTTTGTGAAATTTGGTGGCCTTCTTTAATTAGCCCATACTCTTAAGAAGCAATCGTGCTAGGCCCAATATAAGACTAGTGTAGTATGTATATATAATATATTCCTTAAACTAGTATATGCTAGTGGTGAGCATTTGGACCGAAAAAACCGAACCGAACCGACCGACCGAATCGAACCGAAACCGATAACATGTTATCTGTTCGGTTTTGAAAATTCATCATTATCGGTTATCAGTTCGGTTTTCGGAAAAAGGATGAACATTTGGCCTAAAATCACCGAACCGAAACCGATAACATGTTATCGGCTCGGTTTCGGTTTTGAGAATTCATCGTTATCGGTTCTGTTCGGTTTGGACCCGATAATCACCCCTAGTATATGCTGCGGGAGATCCCCTGTAAACATAATGTGCAATAACAATAGTGGTGGTGGTGCGTAGTGATGTGGGTGAAAGCAGTAGTAATTGCGATGGTGGTTGGGTGGTGGTGTGACGATAGTAGATGGTGATCAATAAAATAATCTTAAGTTATTGAAGGTCGTAAAATTTATGATAAATAAGCAATTGCAGTCAAGTAATCAACATTTAACCTAGTAACTCAGTTGGATAAAGCCCTTTTTTAGTAACATTAAAAGTCGCAGGTTCAAAATCTGGTGCTCTCAATTTTTTGAGAAATCAAATATTTTCTAAAATAATAAGTGTATTGATTAAAATTAAAATTTTCCAATTTGGGAAGAATCCAAATAGTTGTATATAACATTTACCAGGGATGAACAGTACATGAATAATTTTTATTTTTTTTAGTGTTTGGGCTTTCTTTTTTTAAATAGTGTTTTTTAATATTTTCTTATAGTGTTTGAATAGTGTAATATAAGATAATAATTGTCCAAGTTACATTAGTGAAATTAGTAACATGTTAATTTATAAATATGATATGTATCTTAGCAACCTGCCGCGAAGCGCGTGCCACAACTACCCGTGATCGTACATATATTAAAGATAAAGACTATTACGTCTTAAATCTTAACGATAAAAGTTTATTACATAAATTTAGCTTTAAAAAATAAACCCAAATTTTGGAAAATAGAAGTCTATGAGAGCTTATTATTACCAGCTTTTAAAGATACTAGCTGGTACCCGCACAATGCGGCGACGGGTACCCTGTGACTTTATCTTGCAGCGGTCATGATGATGGATGGTGGTGGCGGGGCAATTTCAACGTTTTAAAGTTAAAATTCAAGTCCTACATGGTGCGTACATTTTATAAACACAAATTTGTAGCGAGTTAGCAAGTTTTATTGGCTGAAATTTAAGTTTTATTAATTTTGAGAAACTTCTAAATGCATTATTTATAGTAGAGATTATATGATCATAATCAGATAATCACATATTATAAAATGGATTTGCTTCTATTTCTTAAAGTTGTTTTAATCGGGTAATTAGTTTGCCATTAGATAATAAATTTGTTGTTTCTAATATAAAACTGATTATATAAGCATTACATAATCAGAAGCAGCACTTAATTATTCATACATCAAAACATAAAACAACACAAACCTATAGATGCTGATAGGAAGCAAAATCAACATCTTTTTAGTTCCCTAGTAAATTTGAGAAACTGTTTTAATCTTTTGCGTTCCTCCTCAACGACCATATCCTAATTTATGATATTTTGAACCAAATTTCGTTAGGGACAAATTATAGTTTTTATGCCTACTGTTAGTGACAAAATTTTATTTTCATATCCAGGATTAATACATTCTCATATAGACAAAACATAATGATTCATAGTTTCTAAAATACCTACTGATTTCTGAATCTTTAATAAGAATATACGGGGTCAAATCTGTACTATATGAAACACGTGGGCGTGGGCATTATCCGCATTTATAATAAAAGGTATGCAGAAGGTAGTTATTATTATTCCAACAACAACAAAGATATTTATGTAAACTAACCATAAGATTAAAACACAAAAAAGGGCAAATAAGGTCCAACGCAAACATAAACTCAACTAAACCGAAAGTAACACATTTGACTAAGGGTTGACCATCAAGCATAAGACAAGATGCCGTCATTAAAAAACAAGCTGATGCTGCTGAGAAACATTCCTAAAAACCTCCATAGCTTCTAATCTCGGTTTGATCTTCAACAACCCACTCCTGAAACAAACTGTTTTTGTTAGTTTATACATTTGTTACTTTTTTTACTTCCGCTAAGTCTTTTCGATCATTAGTTCATTTATGAATAAAAAAAATTTGAACCAATTTTCTAAAATGTTCCATTTGAGGAAAGGAACATTTCTTTCACAATCAGAGGTATCATTGTTTTTGTAAAGTACTACTATTAACCAAACTTACGACATAGTTTTACTGAATCTTTATTAAATTTTTTGAACAAATTATAATTTTGGTTTAAGAAGAGTTGATTACAGGTATATTTAATCATACCTAACAGCAAAGAGGAGGAAGGAAAGTAGGCTGAGCTTTACCATAGAAGGTCATAATCATTAGTTGATTACAGATTAATTTGTTGGTAGGGAGTCTGCCAGATTCTAAATCAATCTTTAGTATACGTGGTAACTCTTTAGTTTGGCCCCACTTTCAACAAATTTACCCTTAAATCTAACATAACCAATGAGTCTCTGTACATAAATATAAAAATGTACCATATGTTGGCTGGTTTCTTCTCGAATTCCATCTGACCCAACCAGATGCATAAATCACCCCACTTATGATTTGTGCCTATTTTGCAGTGGCGAACGGTGAAACTAAATAAAAAACGTGTCGATCAATATCGAAAGTAATAAACTGCACCACATATCCACTTAAAGACAACTTTATCTCGTTTGATTAAAAACGAATTTTACCCTTCTCTCCATAGTCTAGATTTTGATGAGCTCTTTGATGTTCAGTAGTACACTGCACATCTTTCAAAAGTTATGACATGAAAAAAAATATAAAGCTGAACCTAAACAATAAGCAACATATAAGAAAAAATGTCTTCTTTATCGTTATTTTAATTGAGAAACCATAAGAAAGTGTACAGATTTGGAAGTTACCTCATCTTTCGGAGAACCTTAGACATCTCTTCTTCTTTACCCTCTTGTGAGTGCCCAACTTGCATATGGCAACTTTGAGTATATGATATGTATAATAAATAAATAAATATAATCATATAAAATGTAAATCAAAATTAAAGATAATGGCAGATGTAATCAAGGTTGAAATATGTGCTTACCGAGCATTCTTCACCTGGCTTCAAGTATTGATTTTATGTCCCCTACACATGTTAAAGAACAAATTTGTAAAGTAGGTTATTTCGGTTAATTACAGATGTAAGATATCTTCACCGATCATAAAAATGAAAATGAAAGAGGTCTTCACCGTTTCAATTCTTGCTTGCATCTCTTTCGTACTGACACGGAGATATGAGATGCGTGGGGTGGGGTGGGGGAAGATGGCCATGGTGTTGATTGTGGTGACATGATGAGGATAGAGCGATAAGTTAGGAGATGAATCCTGAAAACGTCAGTGTCTAGGGTTTTGAGTTCTGCCAAAGCAAACGAAGATTCAAGTTTGAATTGTGCATAAGGGTGTAGAAAGATGGATTAGACGGTTTACCTTGATTGTATGATTTCAAAGCTCCTTCCACTTCCCAAGAAGAACCGTTCATTGTCCAAGAAGTGTGTGGCTATCTTCGAGAGGAAAAAGAATCGACGGGAATTAATGTCTAGCCAAATGCGTTTTCAGACTTTATATTAAAGGTATTTGGAACCACAACACAGCCGAATGCTTGCCCGAGCGGTATTGGCGTTGTTATGTAACCAGCAAGTGGCGTGTTCGAATCCTGCAGGTGTTATTTTTTCGAAAAGAATTATAATTCCATAATTAGCAAGTGTGTTGGCTGAATTTTCAGTCTTGCTAATTAAGGAAGGGATAAATGCTTTATAATATAGTATAGATAGTGTAATTACCGATTACAATGTATTTAAAATATGAAATCGCATAATGTGATAAATAACCCTTTTAGAATATAATTTAACAAAACTAACAAACATATATTAGAGAATACAACAATAACTAAAATTTTGTGAGAAATTGTAAAAGTTAGTAAACTTGATAGGGTTAAATAAAAAAAGTAATTGATGATATCATGATAATAACAAACAATAAATTGAGGGTAATTTGCTAAATGATGAGTTACGATTTTTTTTAACGACAAACACACACACTTTCTACACTACTCCTAAATCTACACCATTTTATCCACAGCGGGATTCGAACCCATGACCACAGGCCAAAGGGAACCCTTCCAACACCTTATACCGCTAGGCTACAAGCCCTTTGATAGTTACAATTGAGAGATTGGATTGAAATTAAGAAAATGATCATGTAAGTGAGGTAGTCTTTAATTAGACAGAGAGATTCGGACTGCTAATTAATTCAAAATTAAACCTTTTTTGAAGTTCTCAAGCTTATAAGGTTCCAAAATTACAGGACTCCTGAAATGAATTCAAATCAAGGTTGCTTAATTGAGCAAGGTATGTAACCAATGTTTTCTAGCAAGTTGGGATCTCAAATGGAGATCATTTTTTCCTCAATCAGTTTTCTTTTTAAACTATCGAATCAAGTTGTCTTCAAGTCGAGTTTGAACTCACCCCATGTCTTTTGCAACCTAAAAAATAAATATCCTTTCTATTGGTGCCTTGTAAAACAACTGCCTTAGTGAAAGGAAAAAGGGGGTGATGCTTGAGATGGAAGTTGCATCAAGCATCTAACGCTAAAGGGTAGCAAGTTACCGTCAAAGGTAGCAAGCAACATCTAATCTAATCTATCCTAATTACATAAATACACATCATGCATTTATTCCCAAGCGATCTTACTTGCATTCTTAAAGCAACACCCCACTTTTGACTTTCTTTCCTATACATATTTCATTTCGTTTCGTTTCTTTTTTAATTATATTTAATTTCCTTTAAAAAGTTAATAATGAAAGTCATTTGTTATACAATGAAGGTGATATTTATACCATGATATTGATTCTCTCACTATACTATACAAATTTTAAAATATACTATACAAGCATATCAAAACAAAGAAATGATATATTGATTCCTATATTTTCTTTCTATCCATATGTCTACTCATTTGATCATGACAAGTGTCAAAATCAATGGATAAATAAGGAAAGATAATTAGTCGATTACATATGTCAAGTTCTGAATTAGATAACCATCCATATGAGTATGAAGAAAAAGTAAAAAGAAATATAAATTCTCATCAAAACATATGTTATGACTATAAACAAGTTTTGTGTTATAAAAACAAATTCCTCTTGCACATATTTAAACATTTGGTATCTTGAACCTACCTTAATAAAATTTTGTTGTATAGACTATGGTAAACAAATAAACTTCATATATTTCCTCCGATTCAAAATAAGTGCAACATTTGCATTTTCACGGATTTTGAAGTAAAATAGTTTAATGGAGATTATGATAAATTAAAGGGATAATTAGTGAAAAGGATCCCACCATAATTTTTGTCTTTATTGAAGAAAGAGAAATTAATGATGTTTAATAAAGTTAAGTAGGGATAAAATAGTAATTTTATAGATAAAAATATGCCAAATAAGGAAAATGTTGCACTTATTTTGAATCACCTCTTTTTGGAAAGTGTTGCACTTATTTTGAATCGGAGGAAGTATATTATATGAGCAGTAAAGACGACAACTAACTGACATAATTATATTTATCTCGATTATGTCCAACCAAGTGAATATTAGTAAGAATCACTTTGGAAATATTTTGTTAATGACCATACAAAGTATTATAGTTATCTTGGTCGACATGAATTAAATGTCTATTTTAACTAGTAACACTTTATTTGATGATAATGTATCATTAGAAAACTAGTCTTTGTCTTTATTAAATATATGGTCTATTTTGCATTCTGTCAAAATTAGGGTTAATAACTTAAAGACGCAAGAGTTTGAAGCTGTTGCAGATTTGTGACTTCACATAAACATTAATAACATGTCATTCATTTAACATCATAATTACTACTCGAACTTACCAAATCAATTGGCTATGTAAGTTGTATTTAAAATGTTTACACCACTCACTTATATTAGAACCGTAATTATATAGTTCCAGATTGGACATCTTTATCAACTTAACTCGGATCGTTTACACCCTCAATTAGCAAAAGTCTTAAAAAAAGTATTTTTATTAAGTTATACGCAAGTGGGTGGAAAATACGCAAATGACTAAATGAGTCCCATGGACAAGTTGGGGGTGAATCGCACACGATTTATCCTCAAAGTCTATTTCTAGTATTTCATTAGTCGCAAATATGAATTAGGATACTTTTACCAACCTTAAATAATGTCATGTTAATAATTTCAACTTAGTTGCATGTTACTGAATATTCTTAACGTCAAACATTACATACATCCTTCATAATGACACTTGGTTAACGCCTTGATGCTCCCAAGATAATAAAATAAACATCTTAGAAAAAATTAATCCCTTTTAAGTTGTTTGGTGTTATCAAGATTCTTGTTGTTTTGGTTAATGACAAATTTACCCTCAAACTGACTCTCCCAAAGTTTATTACTTTGGAACCAAATCTTGTTTTCTGTTTACTTATTGCAAAACTTCAATTCATATTTACTTAAAGACTCGTGCCAATGGCTCCGCCACTTTGGCGTGAGTTTGCCGCCGATTTGGAGATGCCATTGGCACGGCTCCGTCACTCTTTCCGCCACTTCACTCATGTGAGTTTGAAGACGGAGGAGAAGGACACGTTAGTTTGGGTGGGTGGACCCAAAGGAGTATTTTGTGTGTGTTTTGTAATGGCGTGTCCCAAAAAAATTAAAGGGAAGTTGTATTGTTAGCATGCGTACGTCAGTTTAGTGTCGGTTGGAGGGTGAGCTGACGTTACGCTGATTTGGTAACAACTGACGGTATCAGTTGGGTGCACCATTGGGAGTGGTCTTCTATTACAAATAGTTATATAAGATTTTATTTAGCAGATTATCAACGTTTTAAAAATTTTGGTTAAATTAGTCGGTCGAACTGGGAAATGTGAGAATAGTCGGTTGGAATAAGCTGATTAGATCGATGTTATAACTTTGATAGAAATCGGCTTATAATTGAACATAAAAATCCGATTGAATCGTAAATAAAACAGACATGTAAATTATTAATTTTTTATATATATTTTGGAAACTTAAAGCCGATAAATTTAGTTTTTCAATATGTTTTAAATTTTCTATTTTGTGGTATTTAGGTTGTATCTTTTAGTTTTTATTTTTTTTACATTTGTGTAACATTTTGATCCAATCTGATTCAACTGTATTTAGTATATTGACATGAAAAGAAACTTATTTTTAAAACATTACATATCATCGATTTAGTTTCGTATTTTATTTTATTTTATTTTATTGTTATTATTACTGTTAAGGATACGATATTTTAATCATAACTAATGATAAAGCTTCTAATTTAATCAACAATTATACCTAAAAGTACCCCTGACATACCACTCTTCAACACCCAAAGCCTTTTCTTCTTTTAAAAGAGATTTCGGATCGGTCGATTAAGACGGGTCACTAACCCAACCCATCCGCCCATGAGCTTCTATTGGTTTCCATTAATGGCGTCTGGTGGTCTTCAATAAGGCCATCAAAGAATCTATTTCTTCATTGACTCACAACTCACAAGCCTCTTGCTAGAGCCTTTGCGATCTTGTTTTCTGCCGCCATTGATGCAATTTTTCACGGATTCCAACTTGTCCAATTGAAGTGCTACGCTGCTACTAGTACTGGATCTCGACCTATGAAACCGTGATTTATCGACTTTACTGGCTGTTTTGAAATGGTTGCAGAAGGACGTTGACTGAATTGAGGTTTTGAAGTTGTTGTTCAATGAAGCGGAAGCCTATTTCGCCTAAGTTACTGATACGGCATAAGTGGAAGACGAAGATATTCGCACTGCTTTTAGTATGTTTTTGTTTCTCAACGTTTTTGTTAATGGAAGCACAGTACAGTCGAATTGGTGCTTCTTCGATCTTCCCTCTGTTTGTTCAAAAACCTAAAATTGCATTCTTATTCCTGGCTCGAAATCGGCTTCCGTTAGACCTAGTATGGGATGAATTCTTTCAGGTAATTTTTAATCTCGATTTAGTACATTGCTTCATAACTTCATTCATGTAGGAATGCAGTTATATTTTCAATTCGAAAATTGCATGCTCTGTAATTCAATTGCTTACTCTGTTGGTTGCAAATTAAACATTTAGCGTTTCGCGGCCCATTATTTGAATTGTTAGACAATATTGATAGTTATTGGCATTGAAATCGAATAAATGTTTGTCTCCTTGAATTTAGAGATTTTACCAATTGGCTTTCATGAAGAAAAGGACAATTGTACCTTAAAATTCGGACACTTATGTCATATTGGTGTTCATGAATGTAGGATAATATTGCTAGCTCAGGTGACAAGTGTTGCATATAGGCTTTCTATTTTTAGAATATTGATGACAAAATTTGTCTCAATTGAATTCAATTCAGCTGTGAACCCATGAAAACTGCATAAAATATGTGTTATCACATTTTGAGCTAGAATGATCAGTTTGTCCATAATCTATTGACACAATTCAAGGTTAATTAGAAAACCTATAATGTGATTAGTCCATTGTACCTTAGAAGGTTAGATATAATCTCATAAATGGTAAATATGTAACCAATTTCTTAGCTTCCCAGATCTCAAGATTGAGCGTTTTTTGTTCTTTTTCTGTTAAAGATTTAGCTAATTATACAAAATTATACTCTAACTGAAATCTATGTTGTTGCATTTATCTTATATTAACAGAATTTTTTTGTTTCGCAGGGAGAGAATGAAAACCGCTTTTCAATTTATGTTCATTCTAGACCTGGTTTCCTACTTAACAAATTGACAACAAGATCTAGTTATTTTTTGGACCGACAAGTTAATAATAGCATACAGGTTCGTGTTATCATTTCTCGTGCTTAAATTTTTTTTATTTATTTTTTCTTAATAATATTTATACAATATGCTTCTTATAGATATACTGGGGAGAAGCAAGCATGATACAAGCAGAGATTATTTTGTTACAACATGCACTCATGGATCCTTCTAATGAACGATTTGCCTTCCTTTCAGACAGGTGAAGTATATAATATTATAATTAATGTTTTTAGTTATCACTTCAATTAATAAAAGATATTTTTTATTTCAGCTGCATTCCTTTGTACAACTTCAGCTACACATACGATTACATAATGTCAACATCAACTAGTTTTGTGGACAGGTAATTATTATACATAGGCTGCATAGTTTAGCCAAGAAATATTTAATTATGGCATTATATTATTACTACTGCAAAATCCTATATTTTTACTATATATTAAATGTTTCACAGCTTTGCTGATACAAAAGAAGGTCGATACAACCCTAAAATGGATCCAGTAATTTCTGTAAATCACTGGAGGAAAGGATCTCAGGTAACAAATTAAGCATTCTGTTTTACGGGATGGTAATTAAAATTGCTATTTAACTAACTTTTTTGTATACTTGCATTATCTTCTCTTAGTGGGTGATTTTAACCAGAAAGCATGCAGAGATTATTGTAAAGGATACTGTTGTTTTTCCTATGTTCCAGCAGCATTGCCAGGTAGGCAGTGCCATAATTCTTGTTATTATTATTATTATTTTTTTGTGGCAATTTTGGTTGTTCATTTTATTTTATTTAACTTTCGTTCTTTCCTACAGAGGAAATCACTACCTGAATTTTGGCGGGATCGTCCTGTTGTAAGTATATATAATTTGTTTATTTATTTATTTATTATTTATTTCATATTCCATTCTTTTTTTATCTATTTAAGAAAATTTCTCACTTTCGTCCCACAAAAACTTTCCTTCAACTAATTTTTTTTTTAATCTTTTTTAGCCAGCTGATAATTCGAAGGAGCACAATTGTATACCTGATGAACACTATGTTGCAACGTTACTTGCTGTAAGTTTATATTATGTGATTAAGAAATACGACTCGTTTCTTGTTTTAAATGTTTGTAAATTTATACGAGACGTTATATTTTTTATTTATTTAATAATCAGCATAAAGGGCTTGAAGGAGAAGTGACGCGAAGGAGTTTAACTCACACTTCATGGGATATTTCATCAAGCAAAGGTCGTGAGAGACAAGGATGGCATCCTGTCACCTATAAATTAGCTGATGCTACTCCTATGCTCGTTCAATCTATCAAGGTAAATTATATAAAAAAAAGCTTTTTTTTAATATAATTTGTATATTCACATATATTTCTTGTATCAGGAAATCGACAATATCTACTATGAGACAGAATACCGTAGAGAATGGTGCACCAGCAAGGGAAAACCATCACCTTGCTTCCTTTTTGCTAGGAAATTTACTCGGCCTGCTGCCATGCGTCTTCTTAATATGGTAATTATACATTTATAACCATAAAAAAACACACTTTCATGTGAACGGGTCGGGTCAGTTTTGGTTATGTTTTATGGGTTTATATTAAACGGGTCAAATAAAAATAATTCATATACAAGCTCGTAAATAAATTTATTCATAGGGATATTGTATTAGGAAGCCATCGAATTATTCAAGCTTTTTCATTAAGGCCACTCAACTATTGAAACTGCTTTATAAGTCACCTATCCGTTTTTGTTTATACCATAAATCATAGAAAACATGTCAGGATGACAAAAATGTTTGCGGATCAACCCAACCCGATCTAACCCATTTTAACATGCGCTAAAAAGATATCTGTTTTGACCTGTTGCCCAACCCGCCCATTTTACCACCTATATTTTTCAAAGAGTTAATTACACGAATGATCCTTTCACTTTATACCAATTTTCACCAATGGTCCTTTAGTTTCAAAAATTACACGGATGGTCCTTATTTTTGAAACTTATTTCACCGATAGTTCTTTAAGCTTAACGGTGTTAAATTTTTCTGTTAAGTTTCCCATGTGAGATGCACATGAGGGCATTCTAGTCTTTTCCCATTTCACTTTTTGCAAAAAAAATTAAAAAACAAGCTTATTTACAACTTTTAAGGCAAAGAGTACCACACCACTTGCACACACCCACACCCATGTGCATCTCAAATGAGAGACTTAACAGAAAAATTTAACACCGTTAAGCCTAAAGGACTATCGGTGAAATAAGTTTAAAAAATAAGGACCATTGGTGTAATTTTTGAAACTAAAGGACTATTGATGAAATTTGATATAAAGTCAAAGGACCATTCGTATAATTAACTCTTTTTCAAATAAAGCATCTATCTGATAATTTTTTTTTTTTTTGTTCATTCTGTTATTAAGTCTGCACTAGGCGTCTCTAAAGAAGTTAAACCTTGATGAGGTGAAGTGTATAGAAAGTAGTATTGTTTTGATGACGACCACTTAGGTTTTACCACGAAAATTTGCTATTTTGTTTGTGTATTTTGTAGCAAAATAAATGCGTGTTGTAGAATAGAAGAAAAAAAGGAACCCACGACAAGCTAGTTTGATGTGTGATTTGTATATGTTGCGTTTAAATAGTGTTTCTTGAGATTTTAATCACAAATATATGTGCTACATAACTTAAAGTTTTGTTTTCTTTTTTTTAACTGGAAGTCTTTTGAAATGTATGATCACTATAATTTTATTTTGATAATAGTTTGACCATAATTAGTTAGTTATCTAGAGTACTATTTGTTATTATTGCAAGATTTGGTATAATAATTGATTGTTCGTCATTTGACCCCTTTATTTAGTTGGGTGAAACTTTTTTACTAGATTTAGATGACCGTTCGTTCATATAGGTTATCAAAACTTAACATTAGGAGTGTTTGTTTACGAGTATGAGAATGAATGAAGGAATAGTTATTCCTTATAACAGTGTTTTGTAAATTAACCAACAAAAAAATCCATTTTCTTTCTCATTCACATTATAATTAAATTAAGTGTTTTGTTAAAGGTTGTCTCTAAAAATGCATAAAACGTTTGTATATTCATTAATGAAGTAGTGATCCTAAAATTCAGGAGGCGGTTTTTATATTAATTTTGTTTTCTTATTGACAACCTTTAATGTTGTCATTATCATTTTCCTAAATTAATAAGCATAGTAATTTTTTGTTACTGGCTTACAGCCTAAACACCCCGTTAGTTGATCATGTTTGTTCAACACCTAAAGAGTGATTTAAAAAATATTTAAAAGGTGGAAAGAATGGATAAACCCGGAATTGACTTTGACCCAAGTGGCTAACTAAACTAACCATATCTAACTGAAACCGTTAGGTTATGAAGTGAGGTCAGTGGTCGGCACCAAAAATCAGATAACTTGTGGGTTATATTAGTAATTGTGTCTTTTCTTAATTGTTTGGACCGATTCGAAAAGCCCATATCCATAGCGCGCATGGATCATGGATGTCCTCATATCCATGCCACACGGTAGGGTTGTCAAATCGTGTTATCGTTTCGTGTTGCTGGATAACACGACACGACACGAATTCATTCAACACGAAAACGACACGACACGAAGTCGTGTTTTATTTTACTAACACGAACACGACACGATTAAAAAACGATAAACACCACACCACAAAATAGATAACAAATTTCTTACTTATTACATGTTAAAAACACGACAAACACGATAAACACGACAAAATCATAACTATCGTGCCAATTTCGTGTTAATCTCTGAACACGAACACGACACGACACGACTTCGTGTTTGTTTTACACAACACAAACACGACACGACACGACTTCGTGTTTGTTTTACACAACACAAACACAAACACGACACGAACACGAATTCAAATTTCAGTTTCGTCCCAATTTCGTTTCGTTTCGTGTATTTTTGTCGTGTCGTGTCAAGTTTTAACAGCCCTACCACACGGCTTATAAATATGGTTTCTAGCCCTACTTCATATTCTTTAAATATCATTACTCTTTTTTATTAGTAGAGCGTCCCTCCTCAACCCCGTTTTTTTATCCTCGTAAAAAGTGCTAATGTTGGTGAAAATTTCTAGTTACGCCTCTCGCCACCACCCATCATCACTACGCACGACCACCCACTACCATCACTATCGACACACAAAATATAATTATAGATTTTCATTCGTGGCATTGTGTGTATACTGAATAAGATTAAATAGAGGAATATTCCTTCTTTATAAAGATGTTTTATGTAAATTTTAATTAACCAATAAGGTTGGGTTTCAAAATCTATTTTCAATGTCATCCCACCTTATCACTACTAATGACTTTTTGTTACAAACCAAACATCCCACGTTGCTTGTTTATGTTTGTTGAACACCTAAGGGGTGATATTAAATAAAGAAGAATGGATAAGCCCGGAATTGACGGGCTGACTTTGACCGGTATGTGGGCTAACTAACCATATCTAACCGAATTAATCTTTAATTTATGAAGTGAGGTCAGTGGTCGGCACCAAAGATGAGTTAACTTGTGTATTAAGTTAGTAGTCGTGTCTTTTCTTAATCTTTAGTTGTTAACACCACACCCCACAAGTTTCAAAAACGTCGGTGATTACGGGCCCATTCCAAAAGCCCAGGTCCACACGGCTAATAACTGTTTCTGACCCTACTTCACATTTTCCCTTTTTTAATAACTAGCAGGGTACCCGCGCAATGCGGCGGCGGGTACCAGTAACTATATTTCGAAGTGACGACAGTACCGGTGGTGGTGACAATAGCGATGGTGATGAGTGGTGGTGCGTAGTGATGGTAGGTGCTGACATTAGTGATGGTAGGATCAGATCCGAAATTGGCCTTTTTTGTGAAAGTAAATACGGGCCTTTTAAATAGAGAAATGATGGTTGAGTTCTGGTGACGTTAAAACTTATATATATATATATATTAGTATCTGGAATAAATCAAAATAATCAAGTAGTTGAAGTGGTTAACACACATTGACTACTTAGGAGAGGTCTTGTGTTCGAATCATGTAAGCAACATCTTATTTTTTTAGTTAAAGAACTTACTAAAAGTGGAAATCTCCTTAAACTTACTAAAAGAGGTAGGCCTAAATCTCCCACCCATATATGGAGCAAGGACATGATTTTAATTTGATGACATGTACCAATAACATTACTTCTTAATGATGACATGGACGCTGACTCAAAGGACATAATAGGCAATTAACTTCTTCTTTATATGGAAACATATTCATGTCTTCCCTCGCTCCGTTTTTCGCCCATAGCTTTGTTTTTTATTTGTAAACAAAAAATTTTAAGAAAATCAAAGTTCTTAAAATTAAATTCTTTACGAAATGAGTATAGTCATAAAAATTTGAAAAAAAAATGTCATAGTTGTAGATTGTGAATTCAATGATTAATTCATATATTAAGCATAAACAAGTGATAATATAGGAAGATTAAGATGGATGGAATATTTGAACACTTTGCTATTGATGGGGGCTGCTACAATTTGGGCATAGGTTATGCAAATTAGGTTACTACTTACTATATATATCTAGACAAAGTTTTGACTAAATACAAAATGGTCTCTAGACTATCGGTTACAATAAATGTGACCCAACAATGGTTCAAATATTTTACGAAAAAAAATCTTATGATCTAAAAATGTAATTTAAATTTATTATGATCACAAAATGTTATAATCTCAAAAGTTTTAAGAAAATCAAAGTTCTTAAAATTAAATTATTTACGAAATGAGTATAGTCATAAAAATTTGAAAAAAAAATGTCATGGTTCAAATATTTTACGAAAAAAAATCTTATGATCTAAAAGTGTAGTTTAAATTTATTATGATCACAAAATGTTATAATCACAAGATGTTATAATCACAAAAATCTTAAGAAAATAAAAGTTTTTAAAATTAAATTCTTTACGAAATGAGTATAGACATAAAAATTTGAACAAAAAAATGTCATGGTTCAAACATTTTACGAAAAAAATATTATGATTTAAAAATGTAATTTAAATTTATTATGGTCACAAAATGTTATGATCACAAAATGTTACGATCCAAATTTATTATAATCCAATTTTATTATGATCGAAAGTTATAATAATCAATGTTTAAAAATATTATGATCCAAAAATATTATTGTCTAAACATATTATTATCAACACTCACACATGAAATTGTTGATGATACTATGTTTAGCCTCGATATTTACACCACATAATTCTTGTATACTATAAAAATGTCAGATGTCACACATCATGTATTGAAGTTAAAGATAAATGCTCCTGTAATATGTATGCAAAACATTGATCAGAAAGTAGATTTATGCAATAGAACTAGGCTAATATAATTGAAGGTAAGATCGTGACAAAGTTTGTACAATTTGTGTTATCCCACGTATGATTATTAGTCCTTACGACAAAACTATGTCTTTCAATTGAGCCGAAGACAATTTCTTATGTAAGTACGTTTTTCAATGACTATTAAAAAAACCATGGGCGAACATTGTCACGGGTTGATTTGTTTGTCCAAATATCAATATTCTCACATGGCCAGCTATATGTTGATGTATCAAGAGTAAAGAGAAACAAATGCTTGAAAATTATTTGTTGCGACCAAGATGGTAACTATACAAACTCAACAACAAACGTCTTATACAATAAAATTTCGTTTTCTTTTTTGATTTATTTTTACCGATTATTTATGTACAACAAAACCTTTAATCATCATTTTAATAATAGTTGACCATATAATTTCTTACGTTTTTTTCATCATTATATATTATATTTCTTACAGCTAGCCCGCCCATCGGGCGGGTTATGAAACTAGTGCATTAATAAGTTTTAAGATAAGAGACAATAAAAAAATCATACTCAACCATCATTTTTTTAGTTAAAGAACTGGTATTTTGTGAAAAGAGATTTACATATAATGTTATCTCATTATCTATTGCATATCTTTACAGATGGTAAATCAAGTAAATTCACAATGGTTATATTGCATATATTATGAGTAAACTTGACTACATGAAGAAATCCGTTAAATGAAAAGAATTTTCACCTACATATACTAGTAATATGTCAAATCACCGTTATCAAACTAAAATTATGTAAACAATATACTCTCTCAAAACATGATGTCGTAAGTGAAATTTCCTAAAAAGTCTGCAATCTCAAAACCAAATATCATGTTTTCGCCGCCCTATTATTCATTTAGTCAGCGCGGTCAAGTTATACAGGAGACACATGTTGAAGCACCAGCCAAGATAAAATTAGTATAGACGCAAAAAGTTTGGCCAGAAATTAAAAACCGATTCCAATTAATAGTAATATATTTAAATCAACCAGTAATAGGCATGTATGAGTTATATTCGATGCTAGTTCAAAGTTGTATATTCTTAAATAAAACAATAACACTTTGTCATTCAAAATCAACAAGATTTCAATATACCATCACATGCAATCGAATAAAGAAAAATATACCTTATAAAAGGTTTAATTAAGCATTACAGAAAATGGATTTTGTTAAAAGTTTATAATTAAGAAATAATTTTATTCTTAAAATCAGTGTTTTAAAATCCGGGTTCGACCGGCCGGTCCGACCAGAAAATTGAAATATGCTGGGCCGAATCGACCGGTTTAAAGTCTATTTATGAACCGCTTCGAACCGGCCTGGTTAACTGTGCACCCCTGTCGGACCGAACCCGTCAGTTGAACCTATTCGATCATTTTTATAGTATCGTCCGGTTCGATTCAAAACGTTAAAACATTGCTTAATAATATATATTTATTTGAACCATAAACACCAACAAACCAACAGTCACCAACCACTTTTGACTTTACTATGGTTATGCTTTAAAAAGTGTATTGGAGTGACACCCTCTCGGAGTACTTTTTGATCTTTGACTATAGATAAATATTTATAAATTATTACAATATCAATATTAATTAAATAATTAAAAAAAGTAGCCGATCGACACCTAGAAGCTTCTGGTATGGACACCTAGCATTCCTATAAATTCCTCGCTAACTACCACCGACTTCTCTACCAAAACACAGCAAAACTTATTTTTTCATAGCCTCAATCTTTTTACATTATTCGAAAACACCCCTTACAAATATCTCATTCTTTAAAGAAAATGGCACCAACTTTATTAGAAACCGTATCCGATGATGCCAAATTGACCACCGGTGGTAATCACGAGCCTATGGTGACATTAGTTGGATCAAACTTCATGGCTAATGGCCATGCCATTTTGTCTGATGTCCCATTGAATATTACTACTACTTGTTTGTCGGGTTCAAGTGGTTGTTTTGTAGGGTTTGATGCTTTAGAACCAAGTAACCGACATGTGGTCTCGATTGGGAAGCTTAGTGGTATTCGGTTCATGAGCATTTTTCGGTTCAAAGTTTGGTGGACTACCCATTGGGTCGGTTCACGTGGTCGAGACCTCGAGCACGAGACACAGATGGTCATGCTCGAGAGCTCTGACTCTGGGCGTCCTTATGTTTTGATACTTCCACTGCTGGAAGGTCCTTTCCGGGCTTCTATCCAGCCCGGAAAGGACGATTTTATGGATGTTTGTGTTGAAAGTGGGTCCACCAAAGTATCCGTTGCTTCTTTCAGAAGCGTCGTATACTTGCAAGCAGGATCAGATCCGTTTGCTCTAATGAAAAAAGCAATGAAAGTTGTTCAAGAGCATCTAGGAACGTTCAAGTTATTGGAAGAAAAATCACCACCAGGTATAGTAGACAAATTTGGATGGTGTACATGGGACGCATTTTATCTAACGGTGCACCCTCAAGGAGTCATAGAAGGTGTCAAGGGTCTAGTTGAAGGTGGGTGCCCACCCGGGCTCGTGCTACTCGACGATGGATGGCAATCTATATCTCATGATGACGACCCGATAGAGTCAGATGGCATGAACAGAACAGCTGCAGGTGAACAAATGCCCTGCAGACTAACGAAATTTATAGAAAACTACAAATTTCGGGACTATCAAAGTCCGAAACCTGACGCCCCTAATAAAGGCATGAGAGCCTTTATTAGGGACTTGAAAGAAGATTTCAGTAGTGTAGATTATGTATACGTTTGGCATGCTCTTTGTGGTTATTGGGGTGGTGTAAGGCCCAATGTGTCTGGGCTCCCGGAATCACGTGTAGTGAAGCCCATGTTATCGCCTGGACTTGAGAAGACAATGGAAGATCTGGCCGTTGATAAAATCGTGAATAATGGAATTGGGTTGGTCCCACCAGAGAAAGTTGACCAGCTGTATGAAGGTCTACACTCGCATCTGGAGTCTGTCGGTATTGACGGAGTCAAAGTTGACGTCATCCATGTACGTTTTCCCTTTCTACATTTTATAAAAAAAAAGTAGTGTTCATGAAAAAAGAAAAAGTATTCTTCTTATACTTCCTCCGTTTCAAAATAAGTAATATAAATTAGAGTTCATGGTTTTTGAGATAAAAGATGATAATGAAGGTTAATTAGATTAAATTTGATAGTTAGTGGATGATGAGTCTTACATATATTGATTAAAGTGAATTTAATGATGTTTAAAAGTAAAAGTAAGGGTACATGTGTCTTTTTACTTTATTAAAGGAGATAGTTAGTGGGTGTGATCCCCACTACCTTTTACCAAATATGGTAAGTTTTCAAAGTGTAACACTTATTTTGAAACACCCCAAAATGGAAAGTGTATCACAAATTTTGAAACAGAGGAAGTATACATTTATCATAAACACAGTACTGTTCAATAGGATTTTATTTTTGCAGCGGTGTTTCTAAAATGTTTCTAAAATGTCTCTTCCGTTTTTCATATTTGTGGATGACAACCATCTTCAAATAAGAAGATGTCACCTCAATTGGTATTAAGGGGTGATATGTATAATGTTTTACACACCATATTATTTATTTCCTGCTACCTTCAACTTTTAAATTTCAAATATAGTGTACTTTTTGCAAATTTATTGATTTTCTGTATCTAATGTTCAAAATATTTTCTATAAATATATTATATATATACAATCATTTATGGTTAATATATTTACTCTTAACAACAATCCTAATGACGATCATTAACATAAATCTTGGAAATAAATATTATAATTAAAAAAGTATGATCTAAAGACTCGTCACAAGCCCACAACGTGCGAGCATAATAATCCTCGTTCATGAACAATTGATAAATCGTAACATTTTCGTGGAAAATATGATTATAGTTAATTTTTATAATAGATAAAGATAAAACTTATTCTGTTTTTATGGGCAGTTGTTAGAGATGTTATCTGAAGATTATGGTGGAAGAGTAGAGTTGGCAAAAGCATACTACAAAGCATTAACATCGTCAGTAAGGAACCATTTCAAGGGCAATGGTGTAATTGCAAGTATGGAGCATTGTAACGACTTCATGTTCCTCGGTACCGAAGCAATTGCACTTGGTCGTGTTGGTACGTTTATCACATATTTATTTGTACCCATCGATATGGATCAAATTAGTAAATTTGTATACGATTTTGTAATTAAAATTTGATTTTTTAACAGGGGATGATTTTTGGTGCACGGACCCATCGGGTGACCCAAACGGTACATTTTGGTTACAAGGGTGTCATATGGTGCATTGTGCTTATAACAGTTTATGGATGGGGAACTTCATACAACCCGATTGGGACATGTTTCAATCGACTCATCCATGTGCCGAGTTTCACGCTGCATCTCGGGCCATTTCTGGTGGCCCGATTTACATTAGTGATTCGGTAGGAAAACACAACTTTGACTTGCTTAAGACTCTCGTTTTGCCCGATGGCTCTATCTTACGTTGCCAATATTATGCACTCCCGACCCGTGATTTGCTGTTTGAGGATCCGCTCCATGATGGTAAAACCATGCTCAAGATATGGAATCTAAACAAGGTAATTAGTGATAATGATTCTTAGTTACATATTCACTTTATTGTTGTCTCTAGTTGTTAAAAGTGTATATGATTAATATTAGAGGTGGCAAATTTAGTGGGTCGGACATATTGGATGACGAGTCAAATTAGTAACTTTTGGTACAATTCGGGCCAATTTGGCCTAAGAAGATTTATGTTTTGTTTAAATATATACTAATAAAAATACAACAAACAATCTACATATAATATATCTAGGGTCTAAAATAAAAAGTTATTCAACATAAAGGACTAAAAATGACAAACATTAGAACTTGGTTAAAAGGTTAGTAGAAAAAAAGTCATTGGAATAAGCTTTCCAAAAAGCTAATTATTCTAATGGTAAAAAGTCTTTAAAAGACTTATTAGAATAGTAAAAAGCTTTAAAAAAAACTCCCATAGGAGATGCTTTAACATTTGTAATGAAAACATTTTATGAGATTTTATTTACTAAGAAGTAAAAATTCACATGGGCCAGTTTAACGTGTGACCTTTTTCCTCTTGAAAGATGTTTTATTTGTTAAAAATGACGTATCGACACTTTAGTTCTTGATTAAAACTAACTAGCAATACACAAATAATAAAATTTATAAAATGTTAATTCTTACAAATTTTGTTTCTCTTTATGCATATTATTACTTGATCAGTACACTGGAGTAATTGGAGCATTCAATTGCCAAGGAGGAGGATGGTGTCGCGAAACAAGATGCAACAAAAGCGCTTCCGAGTGCTCTCATGTCGTGACCTCAAAAATCAGGCCCACCGATATCGAATGGCAAAGCGGGAAATCCCCAATTTCTATAGACGGTGTTCACGACTTTGCACTATACATGTTCCATGAAAAGAAGTTGATTTTAGCAAAACCAGCCGAAAACATAGAACTTAAACTTGTACCATTCACCTTTGAGCTCATAACGGTCTCCCCAATCACGGTTTTGGCTCACAAATCGATCCAATTTGCTCCCATTGGGCTTGTCAACATGCTCAACTCGGGCGGGGCGATCCAGTCGGTTGCATTTGGGTCGGATGTTGGTGGAGCGAATATAGTTCGAGTTGGGGTCAAGGGTACCGGAGAAATGAGGGTTTTTGCATCCGAAAAACCAAGTGAATGTCACATTAATGGGGAAATTGTTGAATTTAAGTATGAAGAACATATGGTCATAGTTCAAGTTCCTTGGCCTACTACAAGTTTGTCTATGGTTGATTATGTGTTTTGAAATATTGTGACCGATCAATCAACAACATTTTACTTTGTAACTAATTTTATTTTTTTTACTTTTGTTGTATGTGACAACATCATGATCATGTAAGAATTCAGTATTATTATTATTATCTGAATTTGTTGTGATAGTTTGTATTTAAAATATATACTATGTTTTTTTTTTTCAATGGAAGTTTGTGGCATTGTTGTGAGGTTTTGACATACTTGTTATTTTTGCCATCGAAAATTCTTTTTAGGGTGCATACAGAAGTAGTATAAGGGCATGTTTCTTTTTAACTTAAAAGACAAACACACATATGTTTTTTGCCTAGGATTACCAGATTTCCCAAGATAAACATTACTTTCAAACCTCTGGCTCATTATTTCTTAAAATCTCTCCAATGGGCCCATGAATTTTGCATAAATATGTTGCAATCTTTAAATTATGACATCTTGGATTACAAGAAAACTTGAAACTAGCAGGCCACAAGATGGTTGGTAGGAGTAATATTGGCAGGAAAATTCGGATCTTTTGTAAACGTGGGTGCAACCCCTTGACACACACTAACTTTTGTAAGCGGAATCTAGTTAGCTCAAATAAAAGGGTTTTGTGACAGTCCTTAGGGCTGTCACTAACATGTATAAAAAACTTATACATTGATTAAAAAAATATTATTTCAGGGGATGTTTTTTATTATTTTGCTTTCTTAATGACAGCCCTAAGGGAAGGACTGTCATTATCATTTTCCCAAACAAAATATACTCTAAAATTTTCTCCCTTCCATTTTTCAATAAAGCTTTCCCATACAACTCAACTCATTGCAATGTCGGCCAACACCATTCTCTAATGTCAAAGTATGGATTTCATTCATGTATATATTGCTACTAGCTACAAAACCCGCCCGTAAATTTTAGTATGTAGAAAAATGTCCAAAAACTTTATATATTTCTAAATGACATAATAATCGATAGATGTGATGATGATTTTGTACAAAAAAACGGTAAATGAAGAAATGTTACACGGGCATTTTATTAAATGAAGAATCCAGCTTTTTATGCCGTAATCCGTAATATCTGAAGTCTGGTTCCGTTGCACAATCCAGCTTTTTATGCCGTAATCATAGAATGCCGTAATCCAGCTTGTATGTAGGAAGCCGTATTTAAATATTTATTTGTTTCCTTGTATGTAGGATCTTTTAAATAGTTATTTATTTGTTTCCTTGTATGTAGGAAGCCGTATATGGAGCATATGAATGTAGACCGTAAGCCGTACCAGATTCGTTTGCCGTATATGGAGCGTATGAATGTAGACCGTAAGCTGTACCAGATTCGTTTGTATTAGTGCAAATGACGTGGACCAATCAGGGAATTCCAAGTGGTATTATGGACGAATATGAATGCTTGGAATTGCCATGGTGTCAAACCCTCTTCAAATTTAGGCCTCATATATAGGGTAGGATATATAGTTGAGTTTTGTTTTTGTTTAATTTTCTGTACTAGTTTGCAATGATCATTTTGATCGCGGACAAAAATGTAGGGATATTAACTACTTTGTGCTTCGATTTTCATAAGTTATATTGTTAATATATGATGATATGATTTTAATCCCATGAAAATTTAAGTTAAAAGGAACACGTAATAATAACGATACTCAATACCTTTAAATAGAAAATTTAAGTTGAAGTGTATCATAGGGAATGTGTATGCACCTCAAAGTATAGTTGATAAAAGAAGATTGTGGGAGTCTATTCGTTTATATATGCAAAATAATGAAGGGCAATATATTATGTTTGGAGACTTTAATGCGGTTCGTGATGAAGCAGAGAGATGTGGTTGTGTTATAAATGACAAGGAGATAGAAGACTTTAATGAGTTTATTGATGCGGCAAGTCTTAATGAGGTTTCCATGGGAGGGTCCGCTTTTACTCGGTTAAGTTCGGACGGACGGAAAATGAGTAAATTGGATCGTTTTTTTGTTACGGAAGGGGTAGATGAATTATGTACGGATCTCAGTGCTAATGTCATGAATGACATTATTTCTGATCATCGGCCTATTGTGCTTGCGCAAGAAACTGTTGATTATGGTCCTCGTGTGTTTCGGTTTTTTAATTCTTGGATGGAGGAAGATTCTTTTAATGACATGGTTGTCAGTTCGTGGTTGACTGAGGGCGATAATGTGAGTGCTACTCATTGCATTCGGTTCAAAGACAAGTTGAAAATGTTGAAGGAAAATTGTAAAAATTGGTGGAAGGTTAAGAAAGTTGACCAACTTGAAAAGAGGAGAGGATCAATCCAGCAGGTCGCGATGGTTGAATTGAAAATGGAAGACAACAGTGTGTCGGATGCTGATATTTTATTACGTCAAAGTGCGAAGCATGATTTGTACAAATTGGACGAGAAAGAGTGGCGGGATCTTGCTCAAAAAACTAAAATTAAATGGTGTATTGAAGGTGATGAGAACTCCAAATATTTCCATGGAGTTATTAATAGCAAAAGGAGACATTCGGTGATGAGAGGAGTTAAAATTGACGGCAATTGGATCACTTCGGCGCCTGCGGTAAAAGAAATCTTTTTTAATTATCATGCTAATAAATTTAAAAAAGTGCATGTTATTCCGATTGTGAGACGTAGTGAAAAGTTTAAGTGCCTCTCTGATGTTGATGCGGTGATGCTGACATCTCCGGTTACTATGGAGGAGATAAAAAGAGCTGTTTGGAGTTGTGGGAATGATAAAGCTCCCGGGCCGGACGGATTTACGTTCGCTTTTGTGAAGAAGTTTTGGGACATTATTAAGGCCGATGTTTTCCAGTTTGTGACTGAATTCTTGTATTCAGCGTATCTTCCGTCTAGTTGTAATTCTTCATTTATTACACTCATTCCGAAAGTAATAAATCCTATGTCTGTCAATGATTATAGACCTATTAGCTTAATTGGGGTCCAATATAAAATTGTGGCTAAATTGTTAACCTTGAGGCTTGCTTCGGTGGTAGATTCTATTGTTAGTTTGGAGCAATCTGCATTTGTTAAAGGGCGTCAAATTTTAGACGGTCCTATGATTGTTAATGAGATTATTGCCTGGTATAAAAAACAGCAAAACGTGCGATGGTGCTGAAAGTTGACTTTGAAAAAGCCTATGATTCGATTAGTTGGGAATTTTTGGATCGTATGATGGAGTTTATGAAATTCCCGGAAGTGTGGCGGAAGTGGATTATGGCGTTACTCAAGTCGGCTAAATCTTCGGTTTTATTAAACGGTAATGCCTCTAAGGAATTTAATCTAGAGCGTGGCCTTAGACAAGGCGATCCCTTGTCTCCTTTTTTATTTATTATCGCTATGGAAGGTCTTCATATAGCGATGGAGGAAGCGAAGTCGCATCAATATTTTAACGGGTTGAATATTAAGGATGATTTGTTGCAGATCTCGCACTTGTTATATGCAGATGATGCAATTTTTTTGGGGGAATGGTCGACTCATAACATGCATAATCTTCTTATCATTCTTCATTATTTTCATATGGCGTCGGGGTTGAAGATTAATTTGCATAAGTCAAATTTGTATGGTGTGGGGGTCACGGATGGTGACGTTTCTCTTATGGATGCGAGACTCGGAGTTTGTAAAGGTAAGATTCCGTTCGTTTATTTGGGTTTACCAATGGGTGCTCTTATGTCTAGAAAGAAGAATTGGGACGCCTTAATTGATCAATTTAAAAAGAAGTTATCTGGTTGGAAAGGGAAGACGTTATCGGTTGGTAGTCGTTCTATGTTACTTAAAACGGTGTTGGGAGGATTGGGCATTTATTTTATGTCTATGTTTTTAATGCCTAAAAATGTGTGTCATAAGTTGGAGCAATTGAGAGCTTCGTTTTTTTGGGGTGGTACTGAAATAAGTAAGAAGATTCATTGGGTTAAATGGGAGTCAGTTTTGGCTTCTTTGCAAAACGGGGGTCTCAATATCGGAAGTTTGAATGCGTTCAATATTGCTCTTGTTTTAAAGTGGGTGTGGAGGTATGCGGTTAAAAACGACATGCTCTGGGCCCGAGTCATTTCTGCAATTTATGGGGAGAACGGTGGTTTGGGTGGCGGTAATAATCGGTACATAGGTACTGGTCCTTGGGCGGGTATTATAAAGATGATCCGTAGGTATAAAGATGGTGGAATGGACCTTCTGTCTCATTTGAAAAGATCGGTGGGGGATGGTCTTAATACGAGGTTTTGGAAAGATCATTGGGTCGATTCGATGGGGTTATGTTATAAATATCCGAGGTTGTTTAGGTTGGATTTGAATGAGTTTTGCTTGGTGGCAGATCGTTTGCAGGGTGGTACGATTAATTGGAATTGGTGTAGGAATATTCGAAGGGGGAGAGAAACCGAGCAAATTGAGGAGATCCAGTCTCGGGTTAATACCATTTCGTTAATAAATACTCCGGATAAGTGGAGGTGGGATATTGGGTCGTCTGGAGAGTTTGAAGTTAAATCGACTAGAAGGTGGTTGGATGAGAGATTGTTACCTTCTTCGGTCTTCGAGACGCGGTGGAACACTCTTGTGCCGAGGAAGGTTAATATTTTGGTTTGGAAAGTTATGTTAGACCGTATCCCTTCAAAGCAAAATCTTGCTTTGCGATTTAGAAGTGGAGGACGTGGATCATATATTCTGGAGTTGTCACGTGGCTAAAGATGTGTGGCGGGCGATTGCTAATTGGCTTCAAGTGTTACACTATGATGTGGATGATCTTCATTCGTTGATGGAATCGGTGTATTTGAGCAATTGGAGTGATCATTGCAAAAAAATTGTTGACGCTGTTTGTTTCACGGTTATTTGGATTTTGTGGCGGTTTCGGAATGCAATTACGTTTATGAATGGTGATACCCGGAAATGTATGTTAGTTGATTCTATTAAGAAAGTAGCATTAATTGGATTTGTAATAGGAATAGCAAGTTTAGAGTTAGCTATTCTGAATGGCTTATTATCCCTTGTAACTGATGTATTGTTTTTTTTTTTCTAGCTTCTCGCTAGTTTTTTAAGTTTAATACAAAGCTGTTTCCAAAAAAATCATTCTACCAAACAGCACATAAGCTACTGTATGGGCTTAATGGCCAACTTACATATGAGCTTTATGGGCCAGCCCAATACATGTCGATAATCTTCTTGAAGCAACTATTGTCTTCGTCCTTTTGATCGAAGCCAAAAGAATCTTCCACATCTCCACCACAATCTTCCGATCAAAGAGTTCTTTGAACAAATTGCCGAATCAGATTCCTGTATAAGGTTCTGTAATAATTGTTTGATTGATCTCACTTTTCACTTCGTTCTGATTCTTTCAATTTCGCATGCTTGTGAATCTGGAAAACCAGCAGGTGAATTCGATGAATACATCGCAGTTCATGGACAAACAGATCATGGATCTATCGGGTTCACAAAGTAAAATCAACGCAGACAATGATTTCATGGATCTAAACACTCATCCTCCTCAACAGGACCCGCACCATGACGTCGGCGATGGCGGTGATAACAAGGATGAGATCTTACCTAACTATGATTTCCAGCCAATCCGTCCGATCGTTTCGTCGCAGCTGCCCAATTTTGATTCCAGTAACATCGGTGGAGCTAGGGTTTGGTCATCAGCTGAGTCCAAGCCCAATTTTGGCACCCGAGTAAGTCGTTTGTGCTTAATTTCCATTTTTTCTGTTCCAAATTTATGATTTAAGTATAGTATTGATTCAGGGATCTATTGGTATTAGTTCTAGTAGACTAGATATGATGAAAGGGATAATTATGTCTTTCTTACTGAACAGTTTGATATTTAATTCAATCAGAATATGTTTTGGAGGTCCTTTATATTTTCTGTTTTGAGAGATTATTGTGTTCAATCATATGGACAAGAGCATGAAGCTGTGTAATTTGTGGAATTTATGTTCAATCTTAAATTAACAATCAAAATACTAAAAGTAGGAAAAATAATTCATTAAGAAGCTTCTTGTGAAGGAAACTATGATTACATTATTATGACCTTCCATTTATAAAATCATGCTTTTTGACAAATCTTACTGGTCGAAATTATAAAGAGAAATTATAACCTGTAGTATAGGAGACACTTTTTTACTGATGGAAATCTTGGATGATCAAATGAACTTTTAAGAATTTGGTTGCTCAAGTGTTTAACTTTTTCTTTTAATTTGTACAGAGTTATGGTTCTCTTGATTCTGTTGAACCATCTAAAGTTGTTATGGAGAAAGATCGTACTGTTCTTGATGCAGCTTTGATATCAGAGATTGACAGAACAATGAAAAAACATGCTGATAATCTGATGCATGCACTCGAAAGTGTCAGTGCAAGACTTACACAACTGGAAAGCAGATCTCGAAACCTAGAGAATTCTGTTGATGATTTAAGAACATCTGTTGGTAATAACTATGGAAATACTGATGGCAAATTAAGGCAGATTGAAAACATTATTAGAGAGGTAAAATACTGTTATTATTTTTCACCTTTTTCTTGATTTTACCTGATTGTTTCATTTATTATTTACCAACTTTGTTGCAGGTGCATAACGGTGTTCAGGTTGTAAAAGATAAGCAAGAAATACTCGAGGCTCAACTGCAGCTCTCACAAGTGAAAATTTCAAAACCTGAACAGTCGCCGGAGTCTTTGCAGCAGCAACAGCTGGCGGCAACCGCTCCTCTGCAATCTCACCAACCACCACTTCCGCCGCCTAACGCGCCACCACCTTCTGTCCACCATTTTGATTCTTACTACCCGCCACCTGGCCAAACTGCAGAACCGCCACCTCAGCAGTACCATCTACAACCGCCACCTCAGCAGCTCCAACCACAACCGCCAAAACCGTCACCACCATCACCACAGCCGCAGTATCAACCACCACCAACTCATCTACAATATTCTCAACCACCTCCAATGTCTCTACAGCAACCTAATCCTTCCCAAAACCAACCGCCATTGACCCACCATTCTGATGATCTGTCATATTTATCACCCCAAAATTATCCACCAAGTATCCGCCAGCCTGGCGGCGGACCGGGCGGCCCTCCTCCACAGCAGTTCCAACCAAACCCATCTCAGATGTATGATCCACCATCTGGCCGGACCGGAGCAACCGGTTCAGGTTTTTCCGGCCAATATGGGCCATCATCCGGGTTTAACGAACCGTATAGTTACGGGTCACCGGTGAAATCTCAGGCATATTCTTTACCTAACATGGGTGGTCCACCAGGTGGTGCGGGTGGGTACCCGCAGCTCCCTACCGCTAGGATACTGCCACAAGCCCTACCTACTGCTGCGGTTGCTGGTGGTTCAGGTTCGGGAAACAGGGTTCCGATTGATGATGTGGTTGACAAGGTGACTAATATGGGGTTCCCTAGAGACCAGGTTAGAGCTACTGTGAGGAAGTTGACCGAAAATGGTCAAGCGGTTGACTTAAATGTTGTGTTGGATAAGTTGATGACTGATGGAGTAGAGAGTCAAAACCCCAGAGCTTGGTTTGGTCGTTAATGTGTTTGTTATTTTTTCGTTTGGGTTGTTTTGATGCTTTTAATTTGTGATTGATTATGTATATAGTTTGATTTCTGACTCGTGGGATTATAAAGTTTCTCTTTATAATTTTCTGTTTCATTATAAAAGTTTACTAGTATTTCTGTATTTGAAAAATGAAAAGCTGCTTGCAGTGCATAAACTATTCATCTTGGGTGAAATTCTACTCTTTGAAATAAAAGTTTATTTGCAAATTAAAGGATGGACCTGCCTAGAAATAGATTAATCACCATCTAATCCAATTAATTTAATTGTTTGAAAATCGATTAATAACCATCTAAACCAGTTAATCGTTGGTCGAATTAATTTAACAGGCCATCCACCTATAGAGCCCAAATTCAAAATAAGTTCAAATTAATTAGAATTTTATTACTTATAATTTTAAATAAATAAATTTTAGGAATTTTTTGGGTAAATTGAAACAAGGCCTTCAAATTCTCGAGTCTGCCCCTGCCAAAAGCTTGCTAACTTTAGTCTCAACGCATTAGCTGTTTTAGTTTTAAAAAGGGCCGAGACAATAATACACGAAACAAAACGAAATTGGGACGAAACTAAATTTTGAATTTGTGTTCATGTTGTGTAAAACAAACACGAAGTTGTGTCATATCGTGTTTGTATTCAAAAATTAACACGAAATTGACACGATAGTTATGATTTTGTCGTGTTTATCGTGTTTGTCGTATTTTTAACATGTAATAAGTAAGAAATTTGTTATTTATTTTGTATTGTCGTGTTTATCGTTTTCTAATCGTGTCGTGTTAGTAAAATAATTCGTTTCGTATTATCCAGCAACGAAACGATTGCACGATTTAACAGCCCTAGTTTTAACGCATCTATTGCACACACCGACTCGTACAATTAACGTTTTGTTTGAAACTTTTCAGATTCGTGCGACATTGCGCTACAATTGATTGAAACTAAATAAAGAAAGCTGGCTGTTGGACGAAATGCCTTTAGAAACAAGTTACAAAAACAAGCAAATTACAAAACAAATACACCACAAACACAACACTTTACAATACGAAAACGATATTAAAATTTTCATACACAAACAAACTTACTTAAAACACCGGCAACTTAAACCTTATTATTATTATGGAATCCCGTACGTACTTTTTTATTTCAAAATTAGATAATTTTAAGTCCTATCACCGCCTTTTCGTCCTTCTTTCCCACCTTCTTTCCCACCTTCTTTACCACCAACTTGAACATGCACACCGCCGCCGCCAGCCTGACCGCCGGCTTGACCACCCTGGTGACCTACACCCAAATCTATATTCCCGATATCATGAGCCTTATTCTGAATCCCCTGACCGACATCCTTGGTCTTCTGCCCGGCGTAGTCTCCAACATCTTGCAACTTCCCCTTAACGTAGTCCATCTGATCCGGCACCGACGGTGCTGACTGCCTCAACATCGTCACCAAATACGACAGCGAGCTCAGTCCGGTCAGCCCAAAAGTTCCCGAGGTCAAAAACCCAGTCACGGCGAGTCCGATCGTCAGTAACGCCGGCACAATCACCGGGCTGAAAATTACAAACACCGGAGTTGCAACAGCAAGTCCGATTAGGGTTCCGACGAAGGTGAGACCTGCTAACCCTAGCAGGATTCCTCCCAGAGGAAGTAAGGCCACGGTGGCCATTATCTTGCTGGTTGATGCACCCTGATTCTGTTGAGGGTAGCGGAACCTGTCGGAGTGATCGTAACGATATCCACCGCCAACTCCGCCGGTGTGGGTTAGGCCGGCGGTGTGGTGTTGACGGTCGCCGTACGCGTATGTTGTAGCCATTGTTTTGTTATGAGATGAGATGAGATGGAATTGAAGTGAAGAGGAGGTGGGGATATAAAGATGGCGGTGAGAATGCAAGGCGGTGACACGTGGGCGATGACTTGGAGAGATGAGGCTTTGCATGAATTACAAGTTTCATTTATGGTTCTTGGGTCATGTTTGGGATGACTAAATTTTGTGTTTTGCATTTTTTTAATTTTTATATCTATATAAAGAATCTTATTAGATTAGGTTAATTCGATTAGATTGGAAGAACATGGTATTTATGATATGGAATTGGTGGTATCCAACTTTATCAGGACTTAAAAGGCGACAAGTATTACACCGGGTATTGTAAGTCGGTATCGTTGTGGAGTGGTACCGACATTAGACAAGTTTGATTGATTTCGCTTGAATTTACTTATCATGATACTCATTTGGTACTAAATATATTACAAGGTTTGTTTATATGCTAGGTCTAGAGAAAGAAAAATTGATGCGTCACTGATGACTAATATCATTAGGGCCAACCTAAGAAATTGAAACAAAATCAGGATAATTATGACGTATATTGTCTGTATATTACAATAAGTTACTTTTTTTTTTTGAACGGCAAAGGAGAAACCCTGAAAGTTTTGGTAAAGCTATCATCCTCAAGGCACCCGCAATAAGTTACTTCATATTTATAAGTGTCTCAAAATAATTGACATAAAAAAAACTTGGCATCCACTAACTATACACTTTAATATATTAAAATTACATTTTTATCTTTGGTTGTACATTTAAATATTGTTAATATTACTTCATTCAAAAGGAGTGCATTCTCCATTAACTATTTACTTTAATATATTTTAACTTCTATTTTAATTATTTGTCTAAAAAACCAGGCAATTTGTATCATTTATTGTGATACAGAGATAATATAATGTGTGTTATATTAGGAGATAGAGAGATTTTGGATATAGTTTCATAGTTAATTTAATTATAAGATAACTGAAATGGTAATTGTATTTGATTTGATTTCTTATAAATAAAATTATAAGAATTTTTATTTATAAACTATAAAACTTGATATAATAAACTCTAGTGAGTCCTGGCTCATTTAAATAATTGGGTTGGGCCATACTAATTAACCTAACCCTCATCTATCATCTAATAATAATATGCAAAATTAGGAATGTGAAAAAAAACAATAGGAGAAATTGTTCCTGAATCTTTACGTTTTAATAATGTGAAAATGTTAGTTAAACTATTTCTTATATGTATGAAAAAATTGCATAAAAAAGCACTGCAATTTTAAATAGAAGTTTAAATATCAAAAATTTTATATAGGTTTACGGGGATATAATTTTTTGTTACATTGTACCGCAAATATATTTAGAAAAAAAAAAAGTTCTTAAAATATATTTGTATTGCAATTTGCAAATACCAAACATGCATACAGCTCCAAGTCTCAAACTAGGCGAGTTGCTTTTTAGGTTAGAGCCCATTTTTTAGTTCGCGAAGGCTTTTAAGCCCATGAAACATTTCAAACAAAATTTCGCATTGGGCAGGTTAGAATTTAGATGCGTACTGAGTTATTCAAGTGTTAGTTTGGTTTTCAATTTTAAGTCACAAAGTTATTCTAAATTGAACTAAATAGCAATTCGGGTTAGTGATTTTACAAATATATAAAGTTGAATGTGCCGAAGATGTGTGTTTCGAGTTTTGTGTGATTTTACATATCTGTGCGAGATATGTGGTGGGTGTTTGTGTGTGTTTTTAAGCCAAAAGTCGATGGAAAACATCAAGCATGAAACTGACGTCGGCCGCCACTAGTCATCGGTACCCAACATTGTTAAACATATGTTTTCTTTTTAAAGGTATGTTAAAGTCATTTTGACTTTTTAACTTAAACACACCCTCCCTGTAAAGCCCATGTTAAACGCTCCCCATACCAAATGTTGGGGATAGCAATTGGGGAGTATATGTTGCACAGGGCGTTTTAATACACATCATACGTTTCGCGAAGTCATTTTGGCGAGGCTTTGGTAGCATCTATGGTGTTGGTTTGGCGCCACCAAAGACTGTTAACGGGCAAATAAAGAACCCATGTCAAGTGGTCTAAAAAAAACTCTTTCTAAAACTAAACACTATTGTATGTGTACAAAAACATAGATCTACAGATCTATTCAGAAACAGAATGATTCAGCCAACCTAAAGCATCTTTTAGATTAATGCAATGGTTCATAGAAACAATTACAACGAAAATCCTCACTACAACTCTCTATGAAACTCAAAGAACAATGATTAGTTCAAGAACTTTGATCAATCAATTTGGCGAATACAAAACCCTAATAGGAATACGATTTCCTTTTAGAGAGAGAAAGAGCAGAAGAGATTTTTTATTAAACGTAATCACTGAATGACTGCTCGATATCTCTCTTTACACTTAAGAAGGAAATATCCCAATTTACACAAACAACCCTAAACTATTAAACTTCTCACCTGCACACCACAAACAATCAGAAGTTTTTAAAATAAAAATAAAAGACTTACCTTATCGGAACTAAACTTTCAAGATTGATAAACCAGCACAAAACACAAAATATCATCACTAACAAGTTCAAATTAACAAACACTTTTTACCTTTGATTTTTAACACCCCCCCTTAATTTGATACTTGGAATGCATCAAACAACTTCAGCTCTTTACAAAAAAAATGAATGTTTTGAAGAAGTCAACCCCTTAGTAAAAATATCTGCAACATTCAAGTCAGTATCAACTTTAATCAATTTAACTACTCCTGCAGTAGCTTTTGTCCTTACATAATGAAGATCAATTTCAAAATGTTTTGTTCTTTCATGATAAACTGGATTTGCAGCAATCAACAAAGCTGCTTTATTATCACAATAAACCTTAATAGGCAATATATCCAAAAGACCAATTTCAGACAAAAGTTTCTCAATCCAAACTATTTCACAAACCACAGCACCCAAGGCTCTATATTCAGACTCTGCAGTGGACCTTGACACAACAGACTGTTTTTTACTTTTCCAGGCAATTAGATTATTACCAAGATAAACAGTATAACCAGTTATAGACTTCCTTGAGGATAAACACTTACCCCAATCTGCATCTACAAAAGCTTTTACTTCAAAACTATCACTTTTAGTAAAATGTATACCTTTACCTGGAGAGTTCTTTAAATACCTAAGAACCCTAAAAGCCAACTTCAAATGAGACTGTAATGGAGAGTGCATAAACTGTGACAAACAGCTTATTGTAAATGAAACATCAGGTCTGGTTATAGTAAGATAAATCAGTTTTCCAATCAGTCTTTGATATTCTGTTATATTAGTCAAAGGTAAATCACCAGGTTTAGAATTCTCAGAATCTGTAATAACTACATTAACCTCAATTGGTGTTACTACAGGTTTGCAACCTGTAAGACCAAATTCATGCAATAATTCTAACACATATTTCCTTTGAGACAAACATAAACCATCATCAGTCTGCAAAACCTCTATACCCAAAAAATATTGTAACTTTCCCAAGTCTTTAATCATAAACTTAGAGTTCAAATATTCTTTTACTTTATTTATCTCATTTATACTATTTCCAGTTAACACTATATCATCAACATATACCAATAACATGACTATCACATTTTCATATTTTTTAATAAACAAAGAATAGTCATTCAAACTTTGCACAAAACCATTTTCAATTAAAGTTTCAGTTAATTTTTGATTCCATTTTCTAGGAGCTTGCTTAAGCCCATACAAAGACTTAACTAATTTACAAACCTTTGATTCAGACTTATTAAAATAACCTTCAGGTAAGCACATATACACATCTTCAGACAAATCACCATACAAAAAGCCATTATTAACATCTAATTGAAACAATGGCCAATCATTCTGCACAGCCATACTAACAACACTCCTAACAGTTATCATTTTTACTACCGGAGAAAAAGTTTCATCAAAGTCAATTCTCTCCCTTTGACTATAACCTTTGGCTACTAATCTAGCCTTATACCTATCAATTTCACCATTAGATTTATATTTAATTTTATAAATCCACCTACAACCTATAGGTTTTCTTCCTTTAGGCAAATCTGTTAAAACCCAAGTATTATTTTTATATAAAGCATCCATTTCCAAATTCATAGCATCAATCCAGTTTTTGTCTAAACAAGCTTCTTTATAATTTCTAGGTTCAGTACTTTTATTTAAAGTGCTAACAAAATTGTAATTTTCTTTAGACAGACAAGAGTAATTTACTACTTTATCCAAACTGAATTTAGTGTTATTATTCAAAACAAAATCATTAAACTTTTTAGGCAAAACAGTAGGTCTGGTTGATCTCCTAAGAACATTATTTTCAACATTACTTTCACCATTATTATGTTCAAAAATATTTTGACCCTCAGGAGTACAGGACTCATTTTCCTCATCATTGGAAGGTGTTGTAGTCAACTCTGCTCTACTAGGTCTATTAGTACTACTAGGTAAATTCATCCTACTGCTATCAATTTGACATGTAGTGGTCAAATCTGCTCTGCTCGTTCTATGAGACCCATTAGGTAAACTTGTCCTACTGCCAACATCCTGAGAAACCCTCTCCTCATCATTGGGTAGAACAAGATTATTATGTTTCTCATCAAAATGTAAGTCAAAAAAGTTTGAGTGATTTAATTCATTGTTTTTATCAAAATCAGATTCAAAATTAGACATTTTATAAGGAAAAACTGTTTCATAAAATTTTACATCTCGTGAAAAAATAAACTTTTTATTATCAAGACTCCACAATTTATATCCTTTTATTTTTTATCCATAACCTACTAGAACATACTTTTCTGACTTACTACTAAATTTATCACCATTGTTTAAAATTTTTGAAAGACATAAACATCCAAAACATCTTAAATGGGACAGAAAGGGTTTATTGTTGTAAACAAGTTCATAAGGAGATCTACCACTCAACACAGATGAAGGAATCCTGTTAATAAGAGGGACAGTAGTTAAAACACATTCAGACCAAAAATGTAACGCCCCGAAATTTGTATTAATTAAATAATATTATTTTAATCACCTTTTATTATATTTATAATTAATTTTATATCAATTAGACGCTTTTTAGGTTAAGACGTCTCTTATTAATTAGACGACCTGTCATTAGATGCTTCATATTATTAGAAGTTAGTAATTAAATTATATTTAAATTTTAAATAATTAACTGGTCAAGTAATTATAGTGTTAGATGCTTTTATTATTAAGTGAAACGTTTTATTTATCCGCGAGTGTGTCTTGGTTTTTGACCATTTAGTTAATAGTAAGAGTTGGGTTGCGTTATTTTATTTCGAGTCGGGCCGACTAAGGGTCAAGGTCGAATCCAACTAGTAATTCTCGTGAAATAGAGCTCAAGTCTGGTTAGTGTTGTTGAGAATGGGCTCGTGGTTAGTTGCCTAGTGATTGGCCCGAGATGTGTGTTGCTAAGCCCAAACACCTAGAATACTTAAACTAAATCTCCCCTAATTCTACCCTAATCTAGTCTAGCCGTTTCTCACCCAACCGAACAAAATACTCAGCGTTCCCTTTTCGTTCCGTGTTCGTAAGTGGCGGTGGCAGAAAGTATTGAGAAAGGTATTAAGCTCACAAATCCACGTGTAGGAAATTGAAGAAACAACCAAGTAATTATTTAAGGGAGTTGGTGAGAAAGATGGAAGGGGTGGACGGTGGTTTTCTTTAAAGTGGGAATTTCATTTTAACAAATGAAGGAGATGGATTATTAAGCGTCACGTGATTTGTTGATTTTCGACTTCAAGGTCGTTGAAGTCATTGATGGGGGACTTTAAATCTTGGTCTTTTTGGGCGTTTTATTTGGCCAAAGAAACTGTGAGATGCAGGTGTTCGTGTTCTTGTTGCCATCACATCTTGGTTCGTAGGGTATAATCTTTTATCCATTTTCTTGCGTGTTGAGATTGAATTTTATGTGTAATTGATAGATTTTGGTTTCTTTACTTTGTCAAAATAATTATTTTGTTAATTAAATTATTGTTGTCATAATACTTGAAAATACTGAATCATGACCGGGATGAGACCGACCAAACCCATTCGGGTGTCGGGATGAGGTCTTGATGATCGGATAATTATTAGAGTTTAGTAAATCATTTTGAGTTTCAAACGCTTTTGAGGAAAATTGAGATGTCGGGGCTGTCGGGTATCAATTTAAGGTGCTCGGGTTTTTCGGAAACGGGTCGGGTATCAATTTAGGTCTTTGCTAAAACGGGTTTTATAAGTTCAACACTTTTCCGGCAGAATCTGCCCTCGTGCCCTCAGCTGTATTTGACTTGCTTAAAATAACCTTTTGGATTTTCGGCCCGCGTTAGGACCTTGTTTTCTGAGTTAGCTTTCCAATGCGGCAAACCTCTCGTCAATCTGATTTACTGTAACACCCTAAAATTTACAAGATTTTTAAAACTTTTAAATACAAAATTAAAATCAAAGGTCCCATAAATAAAGCTCCGGTATAAATATTTAACATTTAAAAATGTATTTATTGCGGAAATAGTTAAAAATAAAATGAAGTGTTTTAAAATATTAATTGCTGTCCACATCAGTAACGAAACGATACAGCGGTCAACCGTCCACCTTCTCCTTTCCTTTGCTGGTACCTGAAACAATGTGGGGGAAAATAGGGGTCAGCTGGAGAAGCTGAGTGAATAGTCTCAAAATGCATACAATCATAACATACAACACATGAGGGCACATCGGTGTACTCCTACTCAGAATCTACTCGATTAATTACTCAGATTTATTTCTCAGATTTTATTACTCAGATTTTAATTTATATAGCGCGCTTGTGTGACTTGGGACGAGAGATCAACCTCGACCCTCCTCACACCTCAGATAGGCATAAGCCAAAAACTCAGACGGGAGTGATCCCAAAACTCAGACTGGAATATTCCCAAAAACTCAGACGGGAGGTGATCCCAAAAACTCAGACGGGAATAATTCCAAAACTCAGATGTGTGTTATTATGTTTTATTATTTCTTTAACATAATTATCTCAGATTGCCCTAGCAAGTAGTAGCACAGAATGACCCTGTGCCGAGCTCGGTTACCCAGGCACAATGTCTCAGATTAAAATAAATCAACAGCTGCTCAGATACTCAGATAGCATGTCAAACTCAGATAACAAATCAAACTCAGATAGCGGATCAAACTCAGATAACAGCTCAAGCTCAGATAACAATTATGGTGCAAGAATTATAACACATAAGTCATGCATGTACAACGTTAAAACTGAATACACGGTGAGAATACTCACCTCGAGAAACGTAAGCTCCAAAGAATTCCCGACAGTCAAAAGTACAGCACGTTATCTCCTAGACGGTCCTATAGCCAAAAACGAAACCCTGAATTAAAATTCTACTCGAGGGCTTATTTCAGAAAGCTGGCAGCACCCGTCAGTCTCACGGAAACTGCCATAACTCCTAAACAGTTCATTAGATTTTTCCCATTTTTTTACCATGACTAGAAGACAACCAGAACTACACATCTCTGTGAGACGGTCACTGGCCAAAACAGACTCTAAGTGTCTCAAAACAGTGTTGCAAGACAAACCTACTGCACAGGTTATCTTCCTAACAGCAGCATACTAAATTGACTATAACTTTTAAACCGTAATTCGGATTGACGAGAGGGTTGCGGCATTGAAAAGCAAATTCAGAAATCAAGGTCCCAGCACGGGCCAAAAACCATAAAAATTATTTTAAGTATACCAAAAACAGTTTACAACAGGTGGGCAGAATCTGCCAAAAATGTTCACTTATAAAAACTTGTTTTAACAACCCGACTTTTCACCGAACAAAACCCGACACCAAGTTCTTACCCGTTAACTCTAGGATTCAGATTAGCTTAATTATGCTTAGTTACCAATAAGAGTATACTTGATAAAATAAAGAAGGCTTCCCGACTATGAACCCAAGAACCCTACGGGTTCGGTTTCCCTTCGGTTAAAAAAAAATCCGCTTTTATAAAAGTGACTCGGGCTTGACCTCGGCTGCCCGGTTCACTAATTTTAACCCAGTTAACTAACAATTAACAAACTTTGACAACCCAATGAAGACGGATACATGGACACAAAACTAGGGACCAGGCATATCATAAATAAGCTAAACTCACATGGGGTCTGGTATCATCCTTTCAAAACGTAGTAGTCCTACATCTCATGGTTTAGAATCGAACGTAGTAACAAAGCACCAAATAGTTTCGGGTAAGAGAGGAAGAGTCCAAGTGTCTACCGAATTAAGCAACTCCCTCGGCTCGTCTACTCGTGTGGCTTGGCGACAACAACAACAATAATAGACCCACCCTTCTGCTCGATCAGTATGAACCACACCCGGAATACAAAAAAACGCAGCCATGAATTAATAACAGCAAAAAGGGGGTTAGAGTCTAAAAGAAAATGACAATCCCCTTACCAAAGTTTGATCGAATAAAGACCAGAAGAAAGGGAATCAAAACTACCACAGCTCCCCTTCTAATTCGATCAACTGCACCAGAAAACGAATCCTAAAATCAATCACAGTGCTCGAACCCGCAATCTATTCCAACCAAGAGGTGCGATTCCTCCTGTTCGATTAAATGATGAACTGCTTCGGGGTTTTCTTGTTTGCTGCGTCGATGGAGAAAGAAAAAAAACAGAAGCGAAGAAGAAGACGGTAGATGAGGATGCTGCAAACGACGGATTAGGGTGTAATGAAATGAGAGAACACCGCTATGTCACATGTAAGAGTCTTAAGGCTTCAAGCCCGGTTCCAATGCAACTTGGGCCGAGCAGATATCTTACACGGGCTCAAGGATTCAACAGATCAAATCTTAGTGGGCTAGAAGCTTAGAACAAGGACTTCACAAACTACAAGTGAAAACCGAAGAGGAGAGAATACATAAACTCGGCCCACATAAACTCGGAATTTAAGTGGTATAACGGAACTAACAACTAGTATTTACCCAATAAATAATATTTCCAACTCTTACCAGCTCAATAAGGTTAATGGGTCTCGGTCTTGGCCTTCGGCCGGCCTCGACCCTGACGCTTAGACTTTCGTGATTTAAATGTCGCGAAAATTATATGACACATAATTAAATAGTTCGTACAAACGAAATGTCGCACCCGTTTTAATATGTTGCTTATAGGAACTTGACCTGTGCAGCATGCCTGTCTTGTGACACCATTTTGACACCCTTAGAATCTATTTTGTCCAGTGACCTTCTCACAGTGATTTGTAGTTCTGGTTGTCTAGCTTATGCTATAAAAATATGAGAAACATCTACTGAACCGTGTAGGAGTTGTGGCAGTTCCCGTGAGACCGACGGGTGCTGCCAGTTTTCTAAGTTAAGCTTTGGGTTGGTATTAATTCGGGGTTTCATTTTATGTTTTAGGATCGTCTAAGAGATATCTTGGTGTGCCTTTGACTATCGGGAACCCTTTGGAGCTTACGTTTCCTCGAGGTGAGTATTCTCACCGTGTATTCAGTTTTAACATAGTACATGCATGACTTATGTGTTATATTAGTTGAACCGTACGTGTTATCTGAGTTTGATATGTTATCTGAGTATCTGAGCATCTGTTTATTTATTTTGATCTGAGACATTGTGCCTGGGTAACCGAGCTCGGCACAGGGTCATTCTGTGCTACTACTTGCTAGGGCATCTGAGATAATTATGTTAAAGAGATAAAAACATAATAACGCACATCTGAGTTTTGGCTATATGCCTATCTTGGGATCACCTCCCGTCTGAGTTTTTGGGATCACTCCCGTCTGAGTTTTGGCTTACGCCTATCTGAGGTGTGAGGAAGGGCGATCGACCCGAATCACACAAGCGCGCTATATAAATTAAAATCTGAGTAATAAAATCTGAGAAATAAATTTGAGTAAATAATTGAGTAGATTCTAAGTAGGAGTACACTGATGTGCCCTCATGTGTTGTATGTTTTAATTGTATACATTTTGAGATTATTCACTCAGCTTCCCAGCTGACCCAAACTTTCCCCCACATTGTTTCAGGTACCAGCAAAGGAAAGGAGAAGGTGGACGGTTGACCGCTTTATCTTTTCAGTACTGATGTGGACAACATTTAATATTTTAAAACACTTTATTTTATTTAAACTATTTCTGTATTAAATACATTTTTAAATAAAAATATTATTATTGGGATTTAATTATTCAAGTTATTGGGACCTTTTTATTTAAAATCTTGTATTCAAAATAAATTTTATTTTTGTAAAATTTTGGGTGTTACAAAAAACAAAGAGATAATCCCCCCTGAAACATAAGGGACCTAGCAACATTTAACAAATGCCTATGTTTCTGTTCTAAAATACCATTTTGTTGAGGGGTATAAGCACATGTGGTCTGATGAACAATCCCATTCATTTTACAAAAATTATTCATATTTGAATTTATAAACTCTGTTCCATTATCTGATCTGAAATTTTTTACAGTTTTATTAAACTGATTTTTAAGTAAGTTATAAAATTCTTGTATATTTTCAAATACTTAACTTTTGTGTTTCAAAAGAAATACCCAAACTGCCCTAGAGTAATCATCAACAATGGTTAAGAAAAATCTGAAACCATCTTTGCTTATAACCCTATAAGGCCCCCAAACGTCTAAATGAACAAGAGCTCCAATTTCCTTAGATAAATGTTCACTAAGAGGAAATGGATCTCTTGTCTGTTTGGCTTTATGACATATTTCACATGGTGAAATAACATTGTTTTTATCTATATTTAGATTTTCATGTAAGACATTCAAAACTTGATCAGAAGGATGACCTAACCTACTATGCCACAATGTTTTAGACAAGTAACAAGTATTCACATTACTACAATTAGAAACATATTTACTTACATTCAACACATATAGGCCACCAACTTCTTTACCAGTCCCCACTACACTCATTGCTTTCAGATCCTGAACATAACATTGAGACTCATCAAAACCAACAAACAGGTTGCAATCTTTTGTTAATTTTTGAACATATAAGAGACTCACATAGTACTCAGGTATAACTAAAACATCATATAAAATAATTTTTTCATTTAAATGCATATTACCAATATGCTTTATAAAAGCTAGAGTACCATTAGGGTGATTAACAGATATTTTTAAATCTTCAACATTTACAACATTGGACAGACCACAAACAGAACCAGTCATATGTTGATTGGCTCCAGAATCCACAATCCAATCACCATTGGATTTAAATTGATTTAAAACACAATTTGAATTAATTAAAGAATTTGTTAAAATTTTCATTAAAAATCTTACTATTATTCAAAAAGGTACCTGACATGTTAGATTGAATTTTTGAGGATGAGGTATTCTTTTCTTCATTTATCAGAGACATAATCTTGGATAACTGTTCACTTGTAAAAAGACTTTGAGGACACACATCATTATTAGAAGAAGACTTTTCCATAGCAGTGACATTATTAGAACTATTTTTATTTTTGGATTGAAATTTATTTTTCTTATTATAATTTGCAGGATATCCAATTAGTTCATAACATCTATCAATAGTATGTCCAGTCATATCACAGTTAGTACACCTAGGTATATTTCTACTACCTTTATTATTATTAAATTTCTTATTATTATCAAACTGAGAAACAAAAGCAGAAGCACTTCCTTTACTGTTGTGATCACTACTAGATATTCCCATATGAGACTCTTCCCTAGATATAATGGCATAAGCAGTTTTAACATCTGGTATTGGTTCCCTAGATAATATATTGCTTCTAATAATCATGTAGGTATTATCCAATCCCATTAGGAACTGCATCAGCTTAATCATTTTATTATGATTCAGGGTAACATTAGCATTATCACATTGACAGTTAGGTAATTGAACCAAAGAATCATACTGTTTCCACAAAGAATTGAGTTTATGATAGTAAGAAGATATAGGCGACCCATTTTGTTTTAAACAGTTAGTTTCATAGTGCAGGTTAAAGACTATGGATCCATCTACTTTATTATAAGTTTCTTTTAATTCAATTACCTAACTGTCAATGTGATTCTTTGTTTATTAACGTAACCTCATTTTGATCTCCCATATCTCCACCAAACAAAGAGAACATAAACCAGAAAACACACACAATCAATAAAAACAGGAACTAAACAATTAGATCCTAATAAGGAAGACAAATCAGAGGCAAGATTCCAGAACTTTTAATGAAGTCTGGACATGCAATGGTTTGAATCCTTCTCTCCTACAAGGCAGATGATTAGTAAAAAACAATAAATGAATCAACAAGAATACCAAACAAAGAATCCGATACTCAGATAGGCACAAGAATCAAGTCCTTCGAAGAGGTCAAGACATGTATATCCAAGATCAGATTCAACAGATAACAGAAAAATCAAAGAAGTTAAAAACAAAACAAGATCTCTGGTGTAGGGCAAGCTCCTCGTCTCACAGAGCCCTCCGTTTAACGAGGTTACTTGCTACGAGCCCAGAGTAGGAAGAAACAACTTACAGTGAGTTCTCCAGATAGCCTCAACAAGAGACCAGCAATCGTAGCGGAAATACGATTTAACTACCGATCTGTCAACGTTTTCTTCAATTTCTGAGTTATCCTCAAGATAAACCCTAGAACTTCGACCGTTAAACCAGAATTCCCAAGGATCTTAAACAAAAGAAACGAACGAACGAGATCTGAAATTAATAGATCGACAATCTTCAGAAAACCCTAATCGAACCAACGGCTTCAAGTAATCAATCGATGTGTGACAGATATCGATAGCTCTGATACCATGTACAAAAACATAGATCTACAGATCTATTTAGAAACAGAATGATTCAGCCAACCTAAAGCATCTTTTAGATTAATGCAATGGTTCATAGAAACAATTACAACGAAAATCCTCACTACAACTCTCTATAAAACTCAAAGAACAATGATTAGTTCAAGAACTTTGAACAATTAATTTGACGAATACAAAACCCTAATAGGAATACGATTTCCTTTTAGAGAGAGAAAGAGCAGAAGAGATTTTTTATTAAACGTAATCACTGAATGACTGCTCGATCTCTCTCTTTACACTTAAGAAGGAAATATCCCAATTTACACAAACAACCCTAAACTATTAAACTTCTCACCTGCACACCAAAAACAATCAGAAGGTTATAAAATAAAAATAAAAGACATACCTTATCGGCACTAAACTTTCAAGATTGATAAACCAGCACAAAACACAAAATATCATCACTAATAAGTTCAAATTAACAAACACTTTTTACCTTTGATTTTTAACAGTATGTTTGGAAACTAAACCCTTAACTTGAACCTAGTTTGCTACTCACTTTCAAATTGTGTTTTCCCCCTAAAACTCAAGCCGCTCTCAATAAAGTGAAGTTCACCGTGCACCTACTAATGACTTTACCATTTGAAGTAAATAAAATACTTGTTTCAAAGTTGTCAACGTTTTTAAATATTATAATTTTTCTTAACAAAAAGGAGGTTATAATTAATATGTAGTTAAAGGTTTTTATACTTTCAGGTAGAAATATGATTGTTTATATTTTTAACTCCCTAATATTTCTCTTCAAATACATTAAGTATCGTTTTGAGTATCGATATTGTTATTATAACGTGCTTTATTAACCTGGTCATAATATTTTTGTCATTTGTTTAATGTTATTTATCCCGTATCTAATTATAGATATAATTTTGATATCTAATCAAAGATATAATACAATCTACACGTTGAACTGGGCCTATGCGACCTTTAAATTTTGATGAACCTTTATGGGTGGGCCCAGATATGATTGATGAGAGACTTGACCCATTCTAAGATCCAACGAACCATATAACAATTGAAACCTTCAATATTTAAATGATTCCTCTTGACCCCTTAAGATTTTAATATTTACTTAAAAGGACTTCTAAAGTTTTTTAGTGATCATTTCACTCTACCAACATAGAATATACAATGAAAATATTGGGTATTGTGAGAAAAACCCTAGTAAAATGTAATTTTGTACAAATGAGACGATATAATGGATAATACTAATAGTCGATTAATTATACATTTTGTGGTAGTTAATTAGCTAATTCAAAATTTTCAATCTATCAAACTAAAGAGAATTACATTTATACACTTTAAATGTCAGAAGATATACATAAAAGAGTAGAGTTCAAGCTCTAATCGTTTCAATATACCTTGTGATATTCCTTCAATGTTGTAACTGTTGGGTTTCGTACACATTTAACGTCACTATGTTCGTCGCGGAATTACGAACAATTAATACAATAAACTACGAAGCTTAAGGATCGCTTAGATCTACGAGTCTAAGGCAACTAGTAATAAATAAATACTTACATTAGCGGTGCTCGGTGATTCGATTCCTTGAGAACGAGTACGCGCCAAAACTTGCCAACGAACTTAGGATTCAAGAAAGAACCCCTCTACTTGATCACACTCGAGGTTGACAACGATCGAGACAATACACCACGATGTAGTGCAAAGTACCCTTGAGAAAACCCAAACGAAAACACCAATCGAATACTCCTTTCGATCGACGATAGCGGCACACGGTGGTGGCGCTACGGCGGCGGTGGTGGTTTCCGGTCGGCGGTCGGACGAAGGGGAGGGGGCTTTGGCCGAATAGGGTGCAATCCAAGAAAAGTGTGTTTAGGTTAATAACCCATGCACCCTATATATAGGTTTTGGAAAACCTATGTTTCCTTATTTGAGTTGGACTCAAATTGACCTAAACCCCGTCTTGTTTAATTAAACCATTAATTAACCAAGCCCGATATGGAATAACAAATTAATTACCCATTAACTTATTCCAGTCCACCAAGCCCGATACGCATTAATTATACAATTAATTAATGTCCGGTTCGTTTATTCTCGTGTTCGGTTGTGTCCCGAGAGCAACCCTAGTAGGACTTTAATTTACGTTGACCAAGTCAAACCGTTTATTTGATGACGTTGGACACTATTTCCAACAGTCTCCCACTTGGACATCTCATCAACTATAAACGTCTGTCAAACATACTTTTAAAGTGTGCAAACAATGCAGCTGCTGAACTCTGAACTTAATCAAAATACAGTTCCTAAGATAAGTGATCATATGTCCTTCACTTCGCGATATCCCGTTAACTAGAGATACGGACAAACGTCAATCTCTAGTCACGACTATGTTTCCTGATCAAGATTTATGATGACTGATTATACCACTAATTGAACTTTCAATTTGGTCATGACCTGCGCAGGTACTTTAATTGTCATATCAAATCAACAGGGGGCCCACAGATATCTCTTCTTTTCATACTATTGAAAGAATGAGTGAATAAACTTCGACTTACATTGTCTCTGCCATAATCGTTACATGACACATGGAAGTACTCTGTATAGCTACCAATTACGAATAGTGTTGGAGCAAACCAATGCATCACGAACTCTCACTAGGAGACTAATGTATCTAGGTTTTAAGACCTATATGATATTACCGTCTCACCATTACCTTTGAATTGTCCATGAGGTAATACTCTGAGCATGGGTTGGTCCAACATTTAAAATCTCTATTTAAATGCTCATGAGGGTAGCACAATCTCTATGCTATGTTCAATCTTATGAACAGTCTACATACTCTCCATGACATCTTAATTCATTTCTCATTCCCATGAGACTGATCGATTGTGGACGTTTAAATGATCTATTAGATCACTTTGGAATTTGTTCTAAACATGCAAAAGTGAAACTCAAATTTAAATGCTATATGAATGATAGAACACTTGCATATTATTTAATCACCATAAATAATTCATCCATTCATACAATTTAATATTTGTTATATAGTTTCAATAAATAAACTAATACAAGTCACTTGGAAATCTAATCCCTATCGTCCTAGCGTGAGCATCATGCTTGGATCGACTTAGTGGCTTTGTGAATGGATCAGCCGGATTCTCCTCCGATGATACCCTCGTCACGATGACGTCACCTTCCTCAACACGATTTCGCACATAGTGATATTTTCTGAGTATATGCCTGGTTTTACTGTGATCTTTAGATTCTATAGTCAATGAGACTGCACCTTCATTATCACAGTATATTTTCAATGGGTCCTTGATGCTTGTTACGACACCAAGGTCACCGATGAAATTCTTTAACCATGTGGCCTCTTTTGCTGCCTCACTAGCAGCAATATATTCAGATTCACATGTGGAATCAGCAACCGATCACTGCTGCTTGGAGCGTTTCCAAGTAACAGCTCCACCATTCAGTAAGAATACCTACCTAGTTTGTGAACACGAGTCATCCCTGTCAGTTTGGAAACTCGCGTCACAATATCCTTCCACAACAAGATCGTCTTTCCCACCATACACTAAGAACATATCCTTTGTTCTCCTTAGGTACTTGAGAATCGTCTTGACTGCTGTCCAATGATCGTTGCCAGGGTTAGCCTGATATCGACTCACCATGCTCAAGGCATATGAGACATCAGGACGAGTACATATCATGGCATACATGATCGATCCTATAGCCGAAGCATATGGGATACGACTCATTCTATCCCGCTCTAACCCAGTGCTGGGACTTTGACTATGAGTCACTTTTATGCCATGGTTCATTGGTAAATAACCTTTCTTAGAATCAAGCATATGAAACCTCTTCAATACCTTGTCTAAGTATGTACTCTGGCTTAATCCTATTAGACGTTTTTCTCTATCTCTGTATATCTTGATTCCAAGTATGTACGCTGCATCTCCTAGATCCTTCATTGCAAAACACTTTCCCAACCAAGACTTCACGTCTTGTAGTGTAGGAATGTGGTTGCCAATGAGCAATATGTCGTCGACATATAACACTAGGAAGATTACATTGCTCCCACTAGTTTTGATATAAACGCAGGACTCATCATCGCTTCTCGAAAACCCAAATTGTTTGACTCTTTCGTGAAAGCAAAGATTCCAACTACGAGATGCTTGTTTCAATCCATAGATGGATTTCTCAAGCTTACACACTCTCTTGGGATGTTGCTTGTGGATAAAACCTTCTGGTGTGCACATTCCCATCATAATCAATTCCATGAGTTTGAGTATAACCTTTTGCAACCAGCCTAGCCTTATAAGTGTGCACATTCCCATCCATGTCAGTCTTCTTCTTGAAGATCCATTTACACCCAACGGTTTTAGTGCAAGGTGAAATGTCAACCAAGTTCCATACTTGATTGTCATACATAGACTGAATCTCGCTCTCCATAGCCTCTTTCCATTTATCGGCCTCAGGGCCTTCCATAGCTTCCTTATAGTTTGATGGCTTATCATCATCGACTGGTATACCATTATCAGTCGATGCATCGCCTTCAGCAATATGGTACTCATAATAATCACCAAGATTCTCAGGAGGGCGAACAACTCTAGAGGATCTACGTGGAATGGTAGGAGTTATATCAATTTGTTCAACAGGAGTCTCATCCTCATGTTGAGTACTAGTGTCAACTATAGGTTCCGATTCAATTTCATTGGTTGACTCTTGGGACTCTTCAAGATCGATTTTGCTGTCTTCTTTGGATAATAGCTCTCTCTCAAGAAAGAATCCTCTTCGAGCTATGAACACTTTGTTCTCATTCGGTTTGTAAAACCGATATCCAAAAGACCGCCGAGGGTAGCCAATGAAATGACACTTCTCTGATTTTCTTTCCAGTTTGTCATGAGTTTCGTGTCCGACGTAAACCTCACAACCCCAGATTTTCAAATGTTTGAGCGAGGGAGGATTCCATGTCCACATTTCAGAGGGTGTCTTGGAGACCTTCTTAGTTGGTACAAGGTTCAAGATATGAGTTGCTGTTTCTAGGGCGTAACCCCAAAAGCTCACTGGAAGAGTTGCACGACTCATCATCGATCGAACCATATCTAACAATGTTTGATTTCTCCTCTCAGACACTCCATTAAGTTGTGGAGTTCTAGGAGGTGAGAGTTGGGATACTATTCCACAATTCTTTAGATGATCCATGAACTCTTGACTAAGATACTCTCCACCCCTGTCAGAGCGGAGCATTTTAATCCTTTTGCCCAATTGATTCTCAACTTCGTTTTGATAAACTTTGAATGTCTCAAAAGTTTCTGATTTATGTTTAATCAAATAAACATAACCATATCTACTGAAATCATCAGTAAATGTAACGAAGTATTTCTCGCCATGTCTAGTGCTTGACTTGAATGGTCCACACACGTCAGTGTGTACAAGATCCAACAAGTCTTTGCCTCTTTCACAAGTCCCTGTGAATGGCGCCTTAGTCATCTTGCCAAGTAAACAAGATTCGCACACATCATTCGATTTGAGGTCAAATGATTCTAGTACTCCATCCTTTTGGAGTTTAGCGATTCGTTTCTTGTTTATATGGCCTAAGCGACAAAGCCATAGACATGATTTATCCAATACATTTTTGGACGAATCAACATTCAATATTAGATTTCTATTGTTAATGCAAACAACACTTTCATATATGCCAGAACAAGGAATAGCTTTGAAAATAAAAACATCATTCTTATAAACTAAGATAGAACCATTTTCATTATCAAAACCAAAAGTAAAACCATCCTTAAACAATGCATAAAATGAAATAATGTTTCGTGCCATGCAAGGCGAATAACAAACATCTAATAAAGTAATCGAACTATCACTACTAAGCATGAGCTCAAAATCTCCAATCTTGGTAACAGCAGCCGAGACTCTGTTTCCCATTACTAGATTCAGCTCACCATGCTTCAGCCTCCTACTATTCTTTAGTCCCTGCATATCAGTGCAAATGTGAGTACCACACCCTGTACCAAGAACCCAAGAATTTGACATAGAAGCACTATGTAGTTCAATCATAAAAGTACCTGATGGTCCAGACTTTTAGACTTTCTGATTCTTCAGATCATCCAAGTACTTTGGGCAGCTTCTTTTCCAGTGGCCCTTCTCATTACAGTGAAAGCATTTAGAATCCTTTGATGCTGATTTTGAATTCTTCTTTCTCTTGCGACTACTTTGGGTAGGACCCACTTTAGCCTTAGTAAGAGAATTTTCATTCATAATCACATCATTAAGATTATTAGAGGAGTTAGAGTTTCCGTTTGCTAATAATGTTGCATCAGCAACTTTTAGCACTTCGTCCAACTCTGATCTGGATATGCTTATCTTATTCTCTTCATAATCATCCGATATTGAAGAATAAGATGGAAGAAGTGTGTAAAGGATGAATCCTATCACAAACTTATCATTTTGCATTGCTCCAGTTTCTTCAACCTTGTCTATGTGGCCTAACATTCTTTCAACGTAGCTACATACAAGTTCACCCTCTTCTAGCTTTCCCTTGCTAAAGAGTTGCATGTTTTCAACATCGATGAGTCTCTTCCTCATACGATCTAGTCGTTCAATACTCAAAGGTTTCGGAGTAGGGAACAAGTCTAGAATCGCTTGAGAGGTAGAGATTGATAGATTTCGTGGTGGTAGTGGAAGTGGAGGTGGCGGTGGAAGATTTTGGTTGTTGTTGTTGTTTTGAAGATTGGCCATCTACAAAGAAGACAATTTCTTTGTTAGTTTATTTATTAGATAATCCTTAACATTATTTACCCAATAATCAAGTTAAGGCTAGGATCCATTATTACGTTATTTGATGTGAAGAGGGATGCCGTAATTCACACCGAATAATTTCATAAGGAAACATACTGTTGTTAATTTCAATCACCATGAAATCCCTAGATCTTTTAGATTCATTTTAAACTATTAAAATGGCATGTTAATCTCGATTCTATGCTCATCACATAATTCATGACAGGGATACCGTGGATCATGAATTTGACGGTGAATCTACCATGAAAGCACTCACGAAGATCCCCGGCTCAAGTTCGCTTGGGTATCGCGAGAATCTCTTCACTCATAAGTATAATCTCAAAATTAACGTACCGGCTCAATTGCACGCGCTTCGTTAATCAGATTATGCCTCGAGTGCGTGTCTCTCATGGAGAGCACAATCTTTCACATTTAACATCAAACGGGAAGTTTTGTTTAATGTAATTACTTTAGTGATACATATATATAAACTCTTACAATATGTTTAAATTAAACTTTTAATTTATCTTGACTAAAGTAATATGTATATATAATTCTTTTAATTCTATTAAAATGCGAGTACGCACCTTTTAATAATCAATTAATTATATATAATTATAATATTTAAATATACTTTTATTTACATAATATTATAACGGAGGAATATATCAAAAACTATTTTGACATATGGGAGTTTCGAATTTTCAATATATATATATATATATATATATATATATATATATATATATATATATATATATATATATATATATATATATATATATATATATATTAAATTATACTATTAATTTACATACATATATCTAATATATATTTATAATTATCATTAAGATTTTATCTCTTTGGAGATATTTTATTTAACAATATAAATACAAAATCAAATAATAACAAAAATCCGAAATCCATAATTTATATAAAATTTTCGGATCTATACACATTGTGTATATCCTCAATTTAAATTTGATATCTTTATTTAAATACTCCTTTTAAATAATTATCTATATTTACCAAATTATTTTATTTAAATATATATATATACCGAAATATACATATATAAAAATAAATATTATCTTATTCAAATACATCTATATACATATCCGAAATAGGTATACATGTATAATAAATTTTGATTTATTTAAAACATTAAATAAATATATATTTATATATTAAAAACGGAAATTTTTAAATATATAAACACAATCTTTTATTTAATCTAATTTTAAATTATTGGTGAGATAATCATTGGTAGAATATCTTGATAAATCTAAAACCTTTTAAATTTATCCACTTACCATATTTTAATTAAAATCAATTTTTCAAAATTAAAATATTTATTTATTTATTATTTCCGAATTTCGGAAATACCGAAATAATACAAAAACAAAAACAAAATTTTAATTTTACTTTTTCGAATTTCGGATCTAACACTCTTAGATTCGTAGACCAACGCTCTGATACCACTGTTGGGTTTCGTACACATTTAACGTCACTATGTTCGTCGCGGAATTACGAACAATTAATACGATAAACTACGAAGCTTAAGGATCGCTTAGATCTACGAGTCTAAGGCAACTAGTAATAAATAAATACTTACATTAGCGGTGCTCGGTGATTCGATTCCTTGAGAACGAGTACGCGCCAAAACTTGCCAACGAACTTAGGATTCAAGAAAGAACCCCTCTACTTGATCACACTCGAGGTTGACAACGATCGAGACAATACACCACGATGTAGTGCAAAGTACCCTTGAGAAAACCCAAACGAAAACACCAATCGAATACTCCTTTCGATCGACGACAGCGGCGCACGGTGGCGGCGCTACGGCGGCGGTGGTGGTTTCCGGTCGGCGGTCGGACGAAGGGGAGAGGGCTTTGGCCGAATAGGGTGCAAGCCAAGAAAAGTGTGTTTAGGTTAATACCCCATGCACCCTATATATAGGTTTTGGAAAACCTATGTTTCCTTATTTGAGTTGGACTCAAATTGACCTAAACCCCGTCTTGTTTAATTAAACCATTAATTAACCAAGCCTGATATGGAATAACAAATTAATTACCCATTAACTTATTCCAGTCCACCAAGCCCGATACGCATTAACTATACAATTAATTAATGTCCGGTTCGTTTATTCTCGTGTTCGGTTGTGTCCCGAGAGCAACCCTAGTAGGACTTTAATTTACGTTGACCAAGTCAAACCGTTTATTTGATGACGTTGGACACTATTTACAACAGTAATGAACATCACATTTACAAATCGTTACGCGACATGTATATTACATAAAGCACACTTCATAATGTTTCAAAGACATTTTGGATATCATGTATAAAAGAATTGTAGAGGAATCCCAATGTTTGATATCAATAATCAGAAATTCAGAGGATGCTTGGAGTTGTGGTTCTCGTTTTCAAAATGACATTTCTAAAACTGTTTTAAGAAAAAACATCTACCTGCTTTTCCAAAACATAGGTTGAAGATGTTGGAAATAGTGTCCAACACATCAAATAAACTGGTATTTCGGTTCGGGTATTTTAGAGTCCTATTCGGGTTGCCCTCGAGGAATCAACGAACACGAGAAATAACGTAGTGTTTAATTAGTAGTTTAATTAAATGGACTAACGGGCTAGACGGGCTAAACTAGTTAATGGTATTTAACTAGTTAATCGGTATCGGGCCAAGTATTAATTAATGGTTTAGTTAATACTTGTGGGCTTAATTAATGGTTTAATTAAAGTGGGCTCGGACCAATTATGGTGTTACCATAATTGTGTTTAGGGAAAGTATATATAGATGTTAAGGGGTTTAACCTAATCATAACTTTCAATACTTCCTCCTTGCCTTTTCTCTCCCCATTCGGCCGAACACCTCATTCGACCGAACCCCATCTCCGTCGCCACACCGCCGCCGAACCACCGTGCCGCCGCCGAGTCGCCGCCGTTCGAACGAACCGAAAGGGTTTTCGGGTTCGGGTTTTGGTGCTTGTTTCTCAAGGGTGATTTGTACTACCTCGTGGTACATCGTCTCGTTCGTGATCAACCTTGGGTGTGATACGATAGAGGGATTCTTCCTTGAATCCTAGTGCATTGTTTTGATCTGGCTCGCACTAGATCACAGGGTTTATATAGTTCACCGAATCGCGAAGAACAAGTAAGTGTTTCGAGTTCATCTATTTAATTATATTAAATAGTTCTAGTTGCATTGGATTTGTAAACCTAACGGACCAAAAAAATTATCAGGTCGATGTTCTAACCAAGTTACTTTTGATTTCCGCCTTAAGTAAATTATGGCTAGATGCATAGAAAACCCAACAGAAGAGTGTCAAACGCAAATAATCACTTATTTACTAACTATAAATAAATTATTGCATTTTAAAAATGCAATAAGCACATAATCATAAACATTCCCTTAGAATCCTTCACTTTAGTACATTCTTGTATGTAGAAAGAAATATTAAGGTTCAACCATTAGAACAAAAGGATACAACAATAACAATGATACTTAATCCATTCAAATGAGGAATATATAAGAAGTATGATTTAGACAATCATACATTTACACATAAATCTTTGAGAAGGGTAAAGTTAGCCAAGGATCTTAAATTGAAAAGGGTGGGCATCAAAAGTTTTTGGTGTCTTTTAGATATAACTAGCAGGTTACCCGTGCAATGCGGCGGCGGGTATCCTATGACTAAATTTGACGGCGATCAAGTAGTAGGTGGTGACGACGGTAGTGATAGTGGTTGCTGGTTGTGGTCGTGCGGATAGTGGTTGCTGGTTGACTGGGCGTTTTAAGTTTATGCGTTATGTTGGATGTTTTTTTGGGATAAAACAAAGTATCAAGTAGATTAATTGGTTAACACACAGTCCGTACTCGCAATAGGTCTTGGGTTTGAATCCCCTAAGCAATATTTTTTTATTTTGTGATGTTTAAGATGTTTCACAAAGTAGAAATTTAAGATTAAGTTTAAGATTAAGACCTTCTAAACTTATAAGGCCTAAATACTTTAAGAATGAGTAAGATAAGATAAGAAGTTTGATTTTCTATAAATTTCAGAGTAAGTTTAATTAAAAACTAATTTATGAGCGAAAGTTCTATTTTCGGGCTAATTTAGGGACCCAATATAGTTTAATCTAAGCAAAATTTCATTGAGTATTCAAAAGTTAAACTAAAAATATTTTTTAATAACAAAAGGTTTTTGATACCCTACATTATCAAACTTATATAATTGAGAAAGTTTATACAATTGAAGAAAATACTGTGGATTCACGAGGAATGATTGTTAGAAGATCCTACAATATCCATTTAATAGTCTTCTCTGTGCAAATACAGTGTTGATTGCCCCCTCAAAATAATTTAATCTTTTATCTTTCTTCTTTCATGATTTTCTAAACAATTTTTGTACTTCGAACTTGACTTTAAATAATGAATATACGAAGCTATGCTACACACATATCTAGCAATAAGGTTGGATGTTCTTTGTTTAGAGTTGTATCAATGTAAGAAATATCCCATAAACATACAAAAATCTCTAGGACGTAAAATGTGTCTCATTGGATATTGGAACTTCTACTTCGGATTTGCAGGTAAGAAACATTCAGTTTGAACCCAACTTATATATATAAATATGTCAGATATCTGAACTCTAATATGTTTACCTCCAATCTGAACAAGACTCATATACATAACCCGTTTAATTAAACGGGTTAAACATGTTAGAGGTCTGAATGAGTCAAAGAGTCAAATATATCAGTTTTTAAATGTGTATGCGGAACCTACGAATATATATCTATTTATAAACATGTTTTAATAATTAATCGGGTTAGCGGGTCGACTCATTTAAATTACCACCAACCAGAACCTAACCCATTTAATTGACGGGTGAGTTTAGTCGAACAAAACTGACTGGATACTTATTTGCCTCACTCTAACATGTTTATTTTTGTATCGGTGTCAAGTCGGGTTTCAGTTCGGGTTATAAATGGTTGTCACCCCTAGTCTACTTTATCAGTGGTTAAATATTTCCTCTCAAAAAATGTATTTTGCTTATAGATTAAACATTCGGGTGTTAAGGTCTAAGACTTCTTTTCAGTTTCTTGTGTTGTATCCGGTACCTCATCACAACCCACAAATTTTATATTGGAACAAATCAAAATTAAGAGCTTGTATATATGTAAAAATGAATTAATTAAATCAAATTTCAGTCTGTTTCCGGAATTATAACTTGAGTTGGGCTACCCCCTGATCAGAGACAATGATTCATGGTTTTAATTAAATGGGAAGATGCTGTTAAAGCTGCAAACCCACTCTAATTAAATCGTAACTACTCAATTATCGTGCTCTCTTTTGTTGTTTTTTAATGTTCTTTTTACTGCAAACGGAATCAATTCTTAACCCTCAACAGAAAGCACCCACGTGTCCATACATAAGATTGATTTTGCTGATTTTCGGGGAACATTCGTTATTCCTATTATTCATCAAGAACTAACCCATGTTACGGAAAACTTGTTATTAATAAAAGAGATACAGAAGGGCCTTTAGCTTACCGGTATGATGTTTGCGTCACAACTTTGAGATTGGGGGTTCAAGCCACGTTGTGGACATAAGTGGAATTTAAGTGTAGATTATCATTTGCCATTCAAAAAAAGTTAAAAGAAAGAGATAGAAATTTTTACACCACATAAAATACTACATACAGTACAATATTTAAAATAAATTATACAAATACTGTAAAATAATGATTGTTTTGTATAAAATAGTTTTTTTATTATTTTAAGTAGAAATCACATTTTTAAATAAAAGGAATAGAAATTGCATTAGCTAGATGCTTTCGACAGAAAATTAACCCGGGTTGAAACAGACCAATGTATAATAAATTTGACATGAAATTGAAGTATTGAACTACATATTTTCTTGTGTACGTACCATAGGAAAAATAATCATATGGATTATTTAGAGAAAAACTTGTGAAATTAAGAAGTTCTTCACTGTATGCAATGTATGTGCGTACGTTTTATTAACATAGTAGTTATATTGTGTAGGTTTGGGACAAAATAATGTTTTTTTAATTATTACAATATTGAAATTCTTAATTTACGAAAATAATGGGTGGCCTGATATTAGATTAATGTGATTTATAACCATACAAATAAACAAAAACTACAAATCTTGTAAATAAAGGAAAACGTAATAATTATTGGGTTTTTAAACACCTATATGACATTAATTATTTCATATAGATATACACACAAGTATGAACACAAAGTCATTGACAATATTATAGGTGGCAAGTGGCAATTCAATCATTCATATCATCATACAAAACCTAAGAAAATAAGTGAATCCAACATGGGTTTTCAGGTACAACATAATTAATAGATAGCATTAATTAACACAAATCTTAAAAAGGTTCTTGAACACATATATTCACATACAATATCACCTACTAGGATCATGTCTTATACGGCCTCTTTTATCCTGATCAAGGATTATAGTTCCATGAATAAGTACCATAACTAGGAGGTGACACATGAGTATTTGGTAGAGAACCACCCAAACTTTGTGTTGGTGTCAATATTTGTTGGTTGCTTGAAAACCGAATAAGATCCGCATTAGTTGCATCTAGTTCCTTTTGTAGTCGAAGAACTTGCCTTTGGAGTACAGAAATTGCACCAACGCAACCATAAACGGGGTCTTTTAGACGTGCCTCGGCCTCATAGGCTAGAGAGTTGACCGCATCTTCTCTTTGATGAGGTGGAATTTCATTAAGGAGTTTGCTAACGTTGCTCGCCCCAAATATTTTGTGAACGTTCACAAATTTTGTTGGATCTTCGGGCGGGAAATATGGCGAGAACACACACCCTTCGATGCATTTTCTTCTTAAGAACTTGCAGGCAGCACAGGGAGCACTAGAATGACTGGAAGAAGCCATATGTTCGTGTTGCGAAACTATATATTGAGAAATTATGTTAGATTACGCTTCCCTAATTAATGAGATCTTAAAGGTATTTGTAGTAAGTCAAGAACTATTAAACTATGTATAGAGAAATTATGTAATTAGTTAATCGATAGTTCCTAAATATATATCAAAGTACCTAAATCAAGAAAGAAACCCGAATTCATATAACTATAAATATCAGCTTGAGACGAACATCATAAATCATATGATCATATATACAATATTTATTTCTGAATAACTAAAGCTATAAGAATGCAAAATATATATCTTGATCATGACAAGACAAGCTAGATGAACTATAAACAGAAAACCATCTAATATTTTGTCTTCAACTCCAATTTTAGAAATTTAAGCAAAGCAAACATTTTTTTTTCCCTTCAAAATTAATCATAGACTTGGACTTTTCAGAACTTATAATAGCCTAATTAAGCTCAAACAATTATTGTTTTTGCGGCTTTAAATGTATTTAGAAAGTTTTCCTGTTAGCTGAAGATCAACTTAATCAATTTTGTTGTTAATATTTCGTTTCACACTAACAAGTCAACAGCCGACTATAATATAGTCAAAGGCCGACATACAAAAAACAAAACTAGGGAGAAGTTATAATTTGATTTTAGCCCAATATCCTAAATAATACTGAAAATTTTCATTTGCTTTTGCCTATAACTATTTCAATAACGGCTAGTAACATGCCGGAAGATTATACTACAAATATCAGTCCTGACTTCATATTATTATACTTAATTTTTCGTGTGAAAATTATTCTGTAGTACTTATTTGGATCTACCCAAATTTGGTCCCTTTTGTTCTCATAAAAAGCTGCAACAATATATTCCTTGCAAGTATATATACACAAAAACCCTTGTCCCCCACCCGATCCAAAGACACACTAAAGTCACGCAGAAATTAAAAAAAGGTGGCGTTTATGGTTTTGGATCAAAGTCGACATGGAAAGAAATAACTTTAAAGTCTAGTTATATATACCTACCATAGATCTACTGCCTATATAGCATATACAAACAAAACATGAAGTAATTCAAGAACCTCATGAAGCTAAATCAAGAGAGATGGCAACTTTTGTTTTGAAATATGAATATTAATTTGCATGATATAACGATCTTTTTAGGGTTTTATTGGTTGTTTTTCTAGCTTGAAGTATAAAGATTACCCACAAAAAAAGACGAAACATGCAATTTTGTTGGTTGATCGACTAAGTTGAAGTATATAGATTTCCCACGAAGAAAGACAAAGGGGTAATTCATGTGTAAGGAAACTAATAAAATGAAAGAATATGAAGATCATGGTACCTTTTGTTGCCCTAGCTAGTGAATCTAGTTTGTAAGATATCAGAAACTATTGATCAATTGATATATTACCTGCTGAGTGTGTATATATATTCTTTGAAATCCAATGAGCAGCTAAAATTATAGCTAAATTGCAGTCATGGAGCTTGGACTTAGATGATAGTTTCTTTGGATCAAGAGCAAAGGCAAACCCTAGATTAACATGTAAGGAGGATCAATAAGAAGCCAAAAGCACAATTATATGCACCAAAAAATGAATTAGGTAAAGTTTTCTAAAAGGAGGGGATGAGAGAGAGAGTGTGTTTGGTGCAAGTAAATCACACTTAAATTGGCAGGTTTTCTTTGTATGTAACTATTTTTATAATAGTGGCTAAAATGTTAAAAATAGAAAAGGTCCTACCTCCTTTTGCATAAAAATGTCAATTATTCAATTCTAAGGTAAATTGTTAACAGAATTAGTAATTAGTTTATCGTTTTTTTAGCATACTAAACCAAATATTTTTTTTAACAGCAAAAAGAGGGAAGCAGGGGAGCTTCGACAATGCCATCACCCACCCGCAACCCTCCAAAGAAACTCCCATAAAACTAGATTAGCAAAATGCTAAACTAAAACATACAAGGGTTTTTAATCCAATCAACTCACGAAATCTTACAAGCCTGATTCCGGTGAGTTAACCAGTTAAAAGAGTACAAAACAATAAAATCGAAAAGATCACGAGTTCTAATACTATCACTATCAAATAAAATCGAGTTTCTGAACCGCCAAAGCATCCAACATGTTGCGAACCCTATAACTTTCAGCTTCAAAGCATTCATCTTCGAGATTTTCAATCCGGAAATAAACACCCACCAATCATCGAACGTATTGCCTGAAAAACCTACAAGATCACACCATTTATGCACCAATATCCATAGCTGCGACGCAACATTACATCCAAAGAACAAATGCTCGATGGATTCCACCGAACTTTGACAAAGTGGACACGATATAGCCTCAATTTCCATACCTCTACGAGACAAGTTTAACCTTGTTGGTAAGCGGTCTAATCTAAGCCGCCACATGAAGATATTAACTTTTATAGGAACGTCTTTACACCAAATGGTATTACGATTAATACCCGGATGAAGAGATTTATCAATAATTTTACGGGCCTCAGCAACAGAAAAGCCCGATTGAATATCCGCAGCCCAACAAATTTTATCCGGACCTTCTCCCATATTAATACGAGCAAGAAGAAGCAATAAGTTTTCAAATTATTCTACTTCAATACCATCTCTTAATTGTCTTCTCCAATTCCATTTCCAACCACCATCAATCCATTTATCCTTAACATAACAATTGTTGATTAAATCTAAATGGAATAAACGATTAAATTTTTCAAACAACGGTTGATTGTCTAACCAAATATCCCGCCAAAAGTTGATCTTATCCCCACTAACAAGCTCAAATCTAAAAGTGTTATAATCAATTATATGCTTATCATGGAGAAATTTTACAGAATCTAGAATGCGGGTCCAAGGGCCTCTCGACAAAGCATTAGCTCGATTATTAGAAAAACCACCATCCTCTCCATATAAGCTTTTGATGAGACGGCACCATAAGGCATCGGGTTCTTTAAGAAATCTCCATCTCCATTTAAGTAATAAGGCAAGATTTAAAGCTTTGAGACTTGCAATCTCAAGACCACCCAAATCTTTTGTAGCTTAAACGTTATTCCATGAAACCCACGAAAGTTTTTTTTCGTGATCATGACTACCCCAAAGAAATCGAGCACGCATACGTTCCATATCATTAATCACAACTTCAGGCACCCGAAAAAGCGACATCCAATAAATACCAAGACTCCCCAGGACGGATTTAATAAGAGTTAACCGACCGCCTATAGAGAGCATTTTAACTTTCCAATTAGAAAGCCTTTTTTTAAAAGCATCCATAACCCAAACCCAACTATTTTTCCGATTAGCCTGACCTCCGGTCAACATACCAAGGTATATAAAAGGGAGTTCGGCCGCGGCACAACCCGATCTACGAGCCATATTCTCTAATTCAACAGTAGAAATACCCACACCATACAAATTTGATTTTTCGACATTAATCTTTAGGCCCGAATCATAATAAAATTCATTGAGAATACGTATAATACCATTCATATCATTCTTGCTCCATTCCGACACCATAATCACATCATCTGCATAAAAGAAGTGTGAAATATTCAAATTATTAGCACCAAAATTCGTACCTTTTATATGATTATCCTCCACAGCTTTTTCAATAGAGAGATGAAGGCCTACCATAGCTAAACTAAATAAAAAAAGGAGATAAAGGATCTCCCTGACGGACTCCCCTTTGCATGAGAAATTCCTCAGTCGGGTTACCATTAATCAGAACCGAGAGAGTGGCGGATGAGAGGCAAGACTTGATCCAATTCCGCCACTTTACACCGAAACCCATTTTAGACATAATATAATCCAAATAAACCCAACTCAACGAATCAAAAGCTTTCTCGAAATCCACCTTAAACAAAAGTAATTTTTTCTTCTTTTTCTTGTACCATTCGATTATCTCATTCACCATAAGAGGGCCATCTAAAATTTGCCGTCCTTTAATAAAAGCAGTTTGCTCACAACTGACAACTTTATCAATCACTTTTGCTAATCGAGTTGCTAGTAATTTAGCGACTATTTTATAATGAAGACCAATAAGCGAGATGGGGCGATAGTCCTTTACTAATGACGGGTTACTCACCTTCGGAATCAAAGTGATGAAGGATGCATTACACCCTTTCGGGAGTCTGCCCGTATCGAGAAATTCAATCACTGAAGATAAAAGATCATGTTTCAAAACATCCCAAAATTTCTTTACGAAATTGAAATTAAACCCATCCGGTCCGGGGGTTTTATTACTTCCACAGCTCCAAACCACAACTTTTAATTCTTCCATAGAGCAAGATTGTTCTAAAGCAAGAGACGAATCCGCGTCTAAACGTTTAAACCGAGAATCTGCTAACAATGGATTAGAAGTACGAATCGGACCAAACTTATTCTTAAAATAATCATAAAAGATGGACTTAACCGTTGCAGGATTTGTGTGCCAAACGCCCTCCGACATAACACCTTGAATCATTTGACTTCGTCTTCGTTGTTTAAGGAGCCCATGAAAAAAAAAGAATTTTCGTCGCCTTCCACATCCCATTTAATTTTAAGCTTTTGCATTGCATCCATATTTTCAATCTTATCAATTTCTTTTAAATTATTTATAAGAGACAACCGCAAGTTTATCTCCTGTTCCGTAGCCTCATTTCGATCCATTCGATCTTCAATAATCGTGATCTGCTTTTGAATTTCCGCAGCCTGATCCTTACGAGCTCTCACTACATTTTTTGACCACTCTTTACTTTTATTTTTCAATAATTTCAATTTGTCTTTTATATTTATGATTGCAGACGAGTTCCCCGGGATAAAATCTAAGCAACCTGCATTTATCATCGATTTGTAATCATCTATTTCTAGCCAAGAGTTAAAAACACGGAACGGGGTAGGACCATAATCAATTTTCTTTGAGGAAAGAAGAATAGGAAGATGGTCAGATAACTTCCTTTATAAAGCCATAACTTTCAAATCAGGATCCATAGTGATCATATTTTCCGAAATAAGAAAACGATATAACTTACTCATTTTTGTACCCTTTTTATTTATCTAAGTAAACTTGCGGCCACCAATGTCGGGATCAATCAACCCACACACATCAATAAAATTATTAAAATTAGAAGCTCCCACCGGGTTAAAAATCGAACCAAATCGCTCCGACTCATTCCTTACTTCATTAAAATCTCCAAAAATCACAAAGTTACCATCTTTTTCTTCAATAAAATTTCTAATCTCTTCCAAAACACATCTTCGAACTTCTACATCTTGCGGGGCGTAAATGTTTATAACAAACATTTTCCCAACAATACCAACCCACGAGCCTTCAACAATCACATAATGCCTAGAGCACACAATAGAATCTTTAGAGAATACCGCCATATCCCAAATAGACACTATACCTCCGGAACGACCACGAGCCGAGCTACAAGCAAAATCAAAGTGGTAATTGCCCCCAATAGCTTTAAAACGAAATAAATCTGCCTTCGTCATTAAAGTTCCCTGAATACCCAAAAAGGAGACTCCATTTTTGTAACACATATTCTTTATCCATTTCCGCTTATCAGCAGAACCCAACCCCCGAGCATTTAAAGATAAGATGTTCAACATTTAAAAACAAATTTTCCACCCTTACTAATCTCAATAAAATCAATTTTTTTTCCGTTGTCCATCTTTCCAAACAAACTACCACAGCTAGAGACATGTGAGACTTCTTTTTGTTTCTTGCAATTCTCAAACCCGGGAGGGCAACTAACATAGCTAGAATCATTTGCATAGATTTCATCATTACCAGTTCCTACTTTTGCAAATTCCGACTTCTTTCCTTCACTACCAAAGTCCTTATCTCCATCCTGATATTTGAGGTTAACGACATCATCAGTAGGTTTTTCATCGTCTTTTCTCACCTCATTTGAGACTAACTCATTCTCCAATACCACCACTTCATCTATTATCGGGTAATTTGAATTCAACTCCTTTTCTTTGTCTACATTTTGACATTCCTCTGAGGCAGCCGTAGATAACTGCTCAGCTTCACTTTGGACTTCCTCTTCATAATCCGATTCATTATCAAATTCACTATCCTCCTCCAAATGTGGTTTTTTTATATTTACCGTCCAAATGTTTTTTTCCTTAACACGTATAACATATATTGTATCCGTCACCTCTACTTGGATACATTCGTTAATTATATTCATCTCTTGCGTACTAATACATATCCGACCACAGCTTGGATCATGTGAATCCGTATATATCGATTAAACAACAGATTTAAACAAGAACAAAGATGAATTGGAAGAACAAGATTGAGAGTAGCCTTGCAAAATAACGTACGATCTATTCAAATGTCGGCAAGCTTGACAATACTAGGTTACAACTAGGTATTTATACCTAGGCCTAGTATTGACTAATTACATAAAATAACCCTAAACTATTGATTACAATAAACTGTCACATTACACCCCTAGACTATTTTAATACTCTAGAAGGTGACCCAACAATCTCCCCCTTTGTAACAATAGTCTAGGAAGCATATCTTCGAAGTCTTCATCTTTAGCAAAAACCTAGCCTTGTAGATATTTCGTTGCATAATAATCAGGATCAGGCTTGAGCTTTGTTGATCTGTGAAAAACGAATGCTTCTTGTAGCTTTTCAACCACAAAAAGTATTTTGAAGACTTTACTTTGAAGATACATATTGATCGACCAAAACTGAGACCCATAATGATAGAGAGATTAACAGCGGAAGTCTTTTCTTGAAGTTTGTGGCTTTATGTCGATCAATGATCTTTAATAATTGTTGTTCGGGAAATTTGTTGATAAGGTTTATGCTCCCCCTCAAACAGACAATTATTTCTTCATGGAGTCTTCGGTTCCTTGTTTACTCCCCCTTCACTGATGCATATGTGTCCTTTTGATGTGGAGTAAGTTAGGCTAGTATATTCTCCCCCTCATGATGAGCAAGAATATTCTGAAGCATCATGTAATAGGAAGAATCTCCGAAGTTTGGTGATGAAAATGTGTTGAATAATGATACATTCATTTTTTGAATGAATCAATATATAACACATTTTACAACATAGTCAAATAGGATAAACCGGGATCTCATAGATATCCCGTTAACACGACAGTTAAAAAACTGTGTGACCTACGTTCAGTGTTAGCTTTGATGTTAGCACTGGTAGGATTTCCATTCAATCATCGTGGAATACCAACAAGTTTGGTATCACTATGAATGTTCCGGCAATATCACTAGGATGTGCTTGGTGGAATACCTGTGTCCTAGAGAAATTTAATTCGGTTCTAGACTCTATATGAGGACAAACGAAGGCGAGGACTGGAGGTAGGTCCTCTTGTTCAATATAAACAATCTCCAAATGAGATGTCAATAGTAGATGTGGTAATCTCCGTGATTTTGAAACAAGTACTTTTTGTACTTGAGTGGTCAGTGGGGGTTGTGCATTGCATCACTGGGTCCATGATGTCTGAATCAGAAAGCATCTCATGCAGTCTGATATAGATGTAGTTACCCGGTCTTTTGTTCGGTTTAGGGAGGGTTTTTCGTTTTCTTTAACCCTTTCTCACACACTCCTCACTCAACTCACTGTTTCATTTTCAACCACACCCTCGTTTTTGTATTACCATGTGATAAGCTGATTTGCACCCCCATACTTCAAACCCCCTCTCAATTTTTACCTCAGCGCACCCCAATCAAGATCCCATGATACTTGATTCTGCTCACCTAGACCTAGGGACCCTCACTTTTTAGTTCCTATATTGTCGGTGGCTCCGGGGAAGATCATGTTGGGTTTAGCACATCATAGGAGTAATTTGAGAGTGGACTATTACGCTCATATGCATTTTAATCAGCTTTCAAAAGATGTTGCATTTTAAGAATTCACATGGATTTTTCTTCGGAATTTTATGTGTTTCCGGTATAAGTTGTTGCCTGAAAGAATGATAGATGTTACGGCACAGCAACTTGTTCTTTTTAGGTAACACCGGACTCACATAGAGTATCCGTTAGCACACGGTATGAATCGGTAGTCGTTTGCACAACCGTTGATTCAAGTGTGTGACATGCGTTTAGATCGAGTTGGCGTGATTTTAGCTCTAGCAGGATTTCCGCTCGATCCTCGTGAAACATCAGATTGTGATGCCACTACGAGTGTTCCGATGGATTCACAGAGATCCATTTTTGTAGTGCAAGTGTCCTATATTGGAAGATTCTTGAGGGTGAGAACTAGACACACTGTACATACAAAGAGACTTAACCCGAGGCAGAAGGTTATTTTGTTTCAATACCGACATACTCCGAATGAGTAGTCAGTAGCTTTTGTGCTACGTCCCCTAATGAACTGAAACAAATTCCTGTTGAGAGAAATTGGAGTGGTTGGTGGTGGCGTGCATGTGCTTTACTGGGCCAGTAGAGTCTGGTGAAACATTTAACGCATAATGAGCACCCTTTTGTATGGTTGCCCGGTTTATTTACGATGTGGATGCACTCAAAGGTGTGTTTTCTTATAGTTATCATGTTTTTCACATCACCTTGCACTCACCTATTGCTATACCCTAGACTTATACCCTCACATTTACCAAATGGCTGTAAAAGAATTCCTTTGGAAGGTAAGGCCGGTTCTGGCAAACCATGGGAAGGTATTGTCGTTTGAAAAAAAATGATCGAATAAAAAAAATTCAAACGGATATAAAAGTATTGATATAAGAAGGTTTCTCCCCCTGGAAATACTAATTCTCCCCCTAGAATTATTATTTCTCCCCCTCGACTAAATAAAGATATATAAAAGTTTGTAGATCAGAAATGTACCTTTTAACAGCAGCAGAGGGGTGGAGAAGAATTTTTACAGTTCTGTGTTGTCTGACGAAGAGCGGGTTTCAAGCTGATGTAATTGAAAACCATTAGACGATTAGGAACGGGTTATACACTGATGTGTGCATAAGCCATTGCTGTAAAGTCCGAGTCATATACTTAAGTGTATATAAGTCATTCTGATGAGACTCGACTTATACACTGAATTGTGTATAAGTCATCCCTGCAAAAACAAATCAAACAATTTTTGGTACCCATTTTTTTTTGGGTCCGACTTTGTTAGTGTGGGAATGAAACCACCGATAAGATGTATCGATTTGATTTAAAGATTTAGAATTCCAAGAAAAACTGAAACTTGATGTTTCACTTTCAAATAATTTCCGGGGAATTATTTGAGATTTTGGAGTTTTAGGAACCCATATTTCTTTTAAGAGCGGAGGTGTTTTGTAAACAAAATCAGGATTTGTTTTTGGCACTTGTGTAAAAGTTGTTTTAGGTGCCAAGGAAAGTAAATCTTCTCTCGAGTATTTTAAAGATTTAGACTTTGAAAAGATTTTCTTTGAAGGAGTAGAATGTTTTAAAACGGTTGTGGATTTAGTCTTATCCATTTGAGAATGCTTAAATCTAGAAGAGGAACCTAATTTGTTTGGAGTTTTAGGTGCGGAATTTCCTCTAATAACTTGTTTAAGAGCATTTAATTTCTTATCATAGTTTAGTGGAACCGTTGATCTCCTAGGCTTAGGTTTGGTAAAGGAACTTACTTGTGATTTCGGTTTAGAATTTCCTTTATTAACCTGAGATTTCTTGATTGTATATAAATCACGATATGACATGACAGGAGAAAACATTCTGGAGTTATTACATTTATTCTTTGCAGTTAAAGGAGAATCTAAGTTCATAGATGTACTAGGCTTTTTAAGCTTCTGAAGATGAGATGAGTTAGATTCTAAATTTTGAATTTGTATTTTCAACCTTTGTTTCTCTTCATCAAAATATTTATGTGTTTCAACAATTTTATTTTGTAATTCAAAAATTTTGGTTTGCAAACCAGATTTTTCTTTATCAAAAGACTTTTGTGTTTCATCGATTTCAGTTTCCAATTGACAAATTTTCTTTTCTAGAATTAATGATGGAATATAAATCTTTCGTGTGACTTTTTGTTGAACGACAGCATCCCCTTTAATTTCAAATTCCTCTGGGGTTATTATAGGGAAATATTCATCATTTTCAAATTTTGCCTTTTTGGTTTCATAGGTTTTGTTCAATTCTGCATAGTTAAAACTGATTTGTGCATTCTCCTGCTTTGCTCTGTTGAATGCTTCGATTTCTTTTTCTTCATCTGTCACCCGCATGAAGCTCTGCCAGATATCTCTTTGCATGTAGCGAGAGTCATATAGTATTGGAAGAACCATGCACGCCTTGCTCAGATATCCTGGATTGTCTGCTCCTAGACCGTGTTTGGAGTTGAAGTATTTGAACTCTTTAGGCTTGTTCAAATGGATGGTTTGATCAGTATGGCCTCGTTTGGCGATTAACTCTTCAAGGTGTTTAATGTGAAATACTAACTGATCTTTGTCGTAGCTGAGACGATGTATGATAACATGTTGGCTATTTCTATCTTGTGATGATTGGTTAGTTTGATCTGTTAATGTTTCTTTTAATTCTTTGATTTCAGAATTTAAAGATTTAAATTGGTTTTCATTATCATCAAATTCTTGTTGTTTACGTTCCAATCAGTTTTTAGTTATCTGATATTCATGAAATGTGGCAATATACAATTTATAATATTTATCATTTTGATCATTTAAAATTGTATGTTTAGAATTTCTAAGATTGGTGATTTCAAGATCTTTTTATGAGATTGTATGAGACAAATTTTGAATCTCAGAGTGATATTGGTCCTTTAATTTTGATACTTGTGTTTGTAAATCAAGATTTTCTGCTTCGAAATTTTGATTTTGTGTAATACGATAAACAAGTTGTTCACCTAAATGAGCAAATTGTTCACGTTCATTTTCTAAATCATTCAAACGTTCTAAAAGTTGAGTATTTATTTCTTTTTCAAGTGAAATTATTTGTTTTAAAGAATCAATTTTAGAAATCAGATTGTTATCAAGACAAGTATCAGAATTAGTGGAATGATCAGAATTAGATAATAGAGAGCTAATTACCTCGATTTCTTTGTTGGCTTCCTCATTGAAACGGTCAGAAACCTCAGCGTTCTCTCTTGTCATCGTTTGTATGGGTTACGACCGAAAATAAATTTTAATTTGAAAAAAAAAATTCAAAAAGATCTCATATGACAAAGGACACTTTAAATATGTCCTAGATTTTCGAATTGGTCAAAAACGACGATCGGGTTAGAAACTGGAGCCAAGCAAAGTTTGAAAATTGACCGAAAAATCACAAAAACGCAAATAAAGTGATTGAAATAGCTCTTTTTGGGCCGGGAGGTTGGGTAAACCGCCTTTGGCATTTATCACGTCGTAGCCTTCGTCTTTATCTTCGAATTGGTTACTCGTGGGCGTGAAACGGACACCCGAGCTGAAAGTTATGATCGTTTTAGTATAGCCCCTTTTGTTACACGATCTTGGGTTGTTCGGGCCGAAGTCTATGTAGAAGTTCGGGCCGAAGTGGGGTGTTCGGGCCGAAGTTCGGGCCGAAGTGGATGTAGAAGTTCGGGCCGAAGTGGATGTAGAAGTTCGGGCCGAAGTAGGTTGTGAAGTTCGGGCCGAAGTTCGTTGTGAAGTTCGGGCCGAAGTTCGTTGTGAAGTTCGGGCCGAAGTTCGTTGTGAAGTTCGGGCCGAAGTTCGTTGTGAAGTTCAGGACGAAGTTCGTTGTGAAGTTCGGGCCGAAGTTTGAACGAAGTTCGGGTTGAAGTTCGGGCCGAACAATTCACTGTTCTCGGGCCGAAGACTTTCTTGACAGTAACGAACGAACACAGCTATATTTTTCACTAAATCGATCCTAGAATGCTCAATACTTAACCAAATCGAGTGATTCAAATCCCAAAATGCTCGAAAATGATTTTCGCACGAAATGAGTCAATAAACTCGATCAAAACACAACAAATCAGATGGTAATTTCGATTTAACAGAGGAAAAAATGTGTTTTAATGGTTTTCTTTAAAATCAACGAATTGGGATCAATTCTGGATGGATTTAATCGAAACTTGATTCTAAAATGCTTAGAATTACAAGAGGAATGTAATGAACAAAGAATATAAACGATTTAATACCTCAAATTCCGATTTTGATTCTTGAGTTCTTCACCAAAAACTTCAAAATCTTGCTTAATCTTCACTGAAATGGATCGAATCAAAGAAGATTTGTGCTCTGATACCAATTGTGAATCCGTATATATCGATTAAACAACAGATTTAAACAAGAACAAAGATGAATTGGAAGAACAATATTGAGAGTAGCCTTGCAAAATAACGTACGATCTATTCAAATGTCGGCAAGCTTGACAATACTAGGTTACAACTATGTATTTATACCTAGGCCTAGTATTGACTAATTACATAAAATGACCCTAGACTATTGATTACAATAAACTGTCACATTACACCCCTAGACTATTTTAATACTCTAGAATGTGACCCAACAGATCATCATTAGATTCTTCATCAAACATCATAAACTTACCCCATAGACCTCCAATTTTCTTATAAACTTCTGAGGTCCACGCACAAAGTGGCAGTCCATCGACTTCTAACCATACCATACGTTCATCAATGACAAAATTGGAGAGGACATGACGAACTTCAGAGAACATATGCGATAAATCCAAGTTTTTGAATTTAAGGCAAGAATTTTGCGATTTGAAGCTAACCCACACCCATAAACCTCCAATGTGATGTATATCAACATCCAAAAAACCTTCACTTTCCATATGAGAATATAAGTTTACCAAAAGACCTACTTCTCTGACCTTTGCAAGGGCTATAGAATTGGCATCATCAAGCTTGAAGAGATCTTTATCCTGTAAAAGGATTTTCTTCATTATGATCGATTCTTCCTCATGCCTTTTGTTTACATCAATCTTGGAACTACGTTTATCATTAGCTCCTGCAACCACCGACGCATAGGAGGAACCAGACATCATCGGTCTACCTTTGGAGACAATATTGGATTTGTCTACCTTCTTGACATATTCTCGATTAATCTTTTGTTCCTTGAGGATTACTTTTGTTCTGTTGAAACGCGCCACCGAGACAAAAATGTGGAATGACCCCATCCACTCTTGGGAGAGTTTACTAGCAAAATCATGTTCATCTTCGATCCCTAAGAATCGGATAAAAACCCGAACCGTTTCCCGAGTTTTGATACCTTTCTGGCAATAAAGGCATCAGCCACATTCCCATGCAACGTGCACCAATCCCATAATGCTCTTTCAGTCAATGAGTTGGGAAAATTCGTAATAAATAATGTTTTTGCTACCTTATCGACCAATTGATGATAAGGGTTTGAGATGCGTTTTTCTATATTCCATGAAGCAGCATCGTTTCGCCTATCAGATTTCCAAATCCAGCCTTCAGAATCCATTCGAGAATTGAACCCATCATTATCAGGCACCAATAGACACCCAACCCCACCCCCCACCTCCTAACGACGGAGGAGGGCAGAAGCGCCGCCGAGCGAAACCCTGGTTTAGGGTTTTTTTTTTCTTCCGAAGTTTCCGGAGCGGAAAACAATTTTCTATGGCTTATCAATCAGATCCTTACCAATTTTCTATGGTTTTTTTTAACTTGTCAAGTTTACAACTTAGTGACAACTACTAAACCAAATATATAATACATTTTAATATAAAAAAATAGTGGAAGTATAACTAATCTTAATTCTATAATTAATTGGGCAACGTATAGTTCTATTTAAAGAGCCTAAGTAGTACGGAGTATAACTTTATAACCAAAAAAAAACCTTTTTTTATAGTACAAATTTTATATAAATGTATTGTACGGTTTTGAAAATTTACGTTTAGAAATTTTCTTGACGATTCATCAGTTTCTCATATTAACTCTTGAATTAGCATTAACATTAAAATAATATCATATGCATGGTAAAAGTATCGAAAGATATATTAGTAAACAAATAGTATTACTTGTAAGCAAAGACACCAACGTTTCTCCTCTTACAAAATAATCATCATATAATTCAATTTCTCGTGGAGCTTGGCCGGATTCATTGAATTGGCCTTTCGAAAGAATTAGTGCTGCCTTTTTATTATACATATTTAATACTATATAAAATCATGCTGCAATTGTTGTTTCTTAAAAAATTAAACACCACAGACTCCTAATATCTTAATGCATGCGTAGGTGGTAGTGTTGAAGAAAATATTATACTTTTCCCCGTATTAAAATAAGTGAAATACTTTTTTTTCAGGATTTATTAAAATAAGTGATACACTTTAATAACTTACCTTATTTAGTAAGTTTTATATTTGTCTTTTTCAACCTTTAGAAAAAGCAACAAAATAATAAAATGTGTGGGCTCATCCATTCAAATTACCCCATTTAATTTTACTAATTTCTTATTACTTTATTTTGCCTCAAAAAAACGTAAACTTCGAAATGATAAACTTATTTTGATACGGAGGAAGTACTTAATTACAAAGCCGGGCTGTAGCAAGTTTGTACTTCCTCCCATATCTAGAAACATGATACTCCCTCCGTCCCAATTTTATTATCTACATTTTCTTTTTAATATTTTCAAAAATTATTGTCTAATTAAAAATTCAACTAATAAAAAACTATTAGATGTAAAATATAAAATTCTATTTGTTGCTTAGTATAATAAATAATTTTTTTTTAAATTTTGTGGTTCTTGTTTGTGGATAATAATTTTGTAACGGATTTAGTATAATTCTTGTATGAGTTATTAAGTTATAACTTTCCTAACCGTTTTGATTTTGGGTCAGCATCGATTATTGTTCAGTTAATTAAAAATTAAATATTGAAAGTTGAATGATGTTGATACATTATTCCCATCTATAAAATCCAACATTTCATGCGGGTCCCCGCGCCGACCAAACCAATTATTCCTTTGTATTCTTCACCATCGATCAAAGATCTCAATAATGTCGTGATCTCCATATAAGATTGCAAATACAGTTTTTAAATAAACCACGGTATCAACTGTTTGATGACTAATTATTAAATATTATACTAATTAAAATATTCGTAAATATATGATATATTAAATAATTCTTTAGGGGCGTCACTGACCCGTTGCGACCCGACAGTTTTTGTAAAATCCAGCGATCTGGAAACCGTTTGTGAGCCGGTTGTAGCATGTAATTTCATTTGAATTTCAATTTGGAAGTTGATTCGTTGAAATCAGAAATCGAATCTGACATTTAGGAAGATGATATAACAATTTTGGAAATCATGTGATTTGTCAACGGCTATCGTACCGGTATTGCATAGAACTATCTAGGAATAGACTTTAAAACCATTGTCAACGACTAACTTTTAACTACTATACTAACAAGTAGTTAAAAAGATAAAGGTATCAAATAACTTAACCGAATTCGTTCACTCAACCTGATTTTATTCCCACAACCCGCTTTTGTTTAGGCTTTCCGATCCAATGTCTTTTCAGGTAGCAGCGAATATTGATTTCGTCAACAATTTATTTCTTTGTTTTCTAATTAACGTTTAATGACGAAATGAAAGAAAAGTGGTTGGATGGGCGAATTAATGGAATAAAAAGAGAAAAGAAATGATTTGGTTGTTATGTTTGATTAGCCTATGAGATTAGAAAAGCCATTTTAAGCATGTTATTTAATATGTTATTTTATTTGCTTCCCTAGAAATGAGGTTAAAATTTTATCCTTTATTTAAAGTGAGGCGTTACTCGATAGCATGATCAAGTACAAGGTTTAAAGATCATGGCAAAGCTAATATGTGCTTTTTAGGACAATGTATATTACACATTGTAGTAATTTTTAAGAGTGTATTGATCGATAAATACATGAAAATGGTAAATTATTTTGGTATTTGAATTAAGTAAAATTATATAGAATGGTGCAATAATTGGATGGGGGCATGCATATGCACAGTAAACAAATCTTTGTTGAAATCATATGCTGGTGTTTGTGACTGTGAATGAAGAAAAAAAGGTAAAGAAAAGGGACAAAAAACAGAAAAAACAAAAGTTTAGTATGAGAGGCAACCATCATTTTTACTTCAGGACCCCAATTTTATTTCTTTCAACTTGTTCCCTAGCCGACATTTCGACATGATGTTACTTTACTTATCATAAAGTCAACAAAATTGACTCAACCAACGCCTTTGGTCTTTTTCCCACAAAAATAACATTATTTCATAACTATCTTCAATAAATAGCACAAAATGGTGAGTCAAATAACTCAAATATATACCAACATGACTTCGGCTTAATAGTACCAAGGTGTGTAACAAACCTTACCAAATGGTTGTAAGTTTGAGTCTCGCAAATGTGTAGAAATGTAGAATAAGTATATGTCTACAATTTTTTTATATAAATAAGTAAATAACAACTTAGGGTATATAATCCAAATAAGAGACATGAACTGAACCCACAAATGTACAAAACTCAACCTATTGCCAATTCTAACAAAAATAACGACATATTTCGATTACTTGTTATTATAGCCACTCACAAAAAGTATATATTTGGTGTAGAAATAAAACATATGTTCAATGATCACGTTGAAAAGTAATCTAAAATGGTTTTTCTTTTTAAAGATGGCGGTGGATTCAACACAGAAGACGGACTACCAAAGCTTGCATCTGGTGATCTTTCGCATAAATCGTTGACTAGCGAATTGGTCAACTGTCTTTTCAGTGGTTCGGGTGTTCTCATTTCGGTAATTGATGGCAGATTGGGAGATTCAATCTGGACCGTTGATCCGATTAAAGGGTTAGATTTAGGTTCATCTGTAAAAAGCTTTCTACGTTTCATTGTTGGAAGAGTTTTTTCTCTTCTTCGAATTGATGAGGGAGATCTTGCAGTTGAGTAACAACTGCTGTTAATGTTCCAAAGTTGGACCTGATAATATAAGTATATTTTAGGGGTATAATAGACATTTTGATTTAGACAATTATTAAGGTGAGACTTACCACAAAATCATCTGCAGAAGTTGCTATTTTACCAATCTCATATGAACACCTGAATATGTATAATGTAAGTAATAATATAATGGGTTGAATTAGTTTCAGAACCAATTAAGGCTAAGGAACCAGCAGAACTCAATCTAAACCATTGATTTTTGAAATGAAATGATCATGGAAGACACATTAATGTATTTGATGAGGAACCCCCAAATATTAGTTTGCATGGATGTCATTCATGCATGTATACATATATGTATATGTTTTCATGTATGTATACATGCATGAATGACATCCATGCAAACCAATATTTGGAGGTCCTTTATCAAATACATTAATGTGTCTTCCATGATCATTTCATTTCAAAAATCAATGGTTTAGATTGAGTTCTGCTGGTTCTGTAGCCTTAATTGGTTCTGATTTTAATTCTACACATAATAAGTAATATAAATATAGTTTAATAAACTGCATACCAATCTACAGATGTTACTTCTCCATCATGGCCTTCAAGTTTAATAGGATCCGCTTGAGGTTTGTTTACCTGTGTCAGAGTACACACCAGTTATCATATACTGCCCAAATTAATTAAAAAATTTATTTAAAAAAGAAATCCACTTCACCTGCCATACGTATGCAAATCCATCACTAGATCCACTAAGTATATGTCCAGCATCAGGACTCAACTTTGACTGCAAATATAGGGATTTAAAATTTTGAACAATTCGGTTACTAGATTAACCAAAATCTAAACTTTAATGATGATTAGTGGTTAAAAATTAAAAGCATTGTTTACCTTAACAAAAAATGTACCAATATCACATCCTTTGAAGCTTTTAATAGGTCCCTTATCAAGTTGGAGTACATTAAAGAGATATATCCTGCAATTTACTAACACTAATTAAACATTTAAACCACAATTGTTTTACTATGCTAAGTTGTTGCAAGATAATATATGATTTTTTTTTTCTATAATAAATGAATATATTAGATATTAATTTTTTTACCTACTGTCCATACACGAAGCTGAAATATGTACTCCATTTAAATCTTGGGATAAGCTAGATATGCCATATGATCTTGCCTGAAAGATGATTAAAACTACTATATAAATACTTGCACAAATGTTTCTAATAAACTAATTTTGTAACAAAAATAAAATCGACATGAAGACCTACCGATTTCTGTGATTGATTATCTTGACAGCAGGCCTGATTTATTGGAGCTTTTAGGTTTCTTGTATCCCAAAACTTCATAACACTGCAATAAAATTTCATTTTAATGTTTAAAATTATTCAGTATACATATACAATTAATATTAAATTAACTTTCAAATGCACACCTGTCAGCTGCCCCAGCAGTAGCAATGGAGACTTCATCTTTCAAATATAAAACTGATGTAACACTCATTGAAGCAGCCTAATGTAAATCAATATTTAGTTTAAAAACTATTATAGTAAATTTGAGCACTATTAATATACACAAAGTGTTCTGAAAGTATGAAAACTAACCTTACTGTGTCTACCCCTTGTTTTTCCACTTGTTGAAGCGTGAGCCCCTTGAACACTTGCTATTGTTCTGAAATTAAGCTAATTCAGTATTTGACCAAAAGTCAACCAGTGATTATTGTGTAAATAGAAAACTTACAAATTAGTGGCCTTTTCAAGGCTACGTTTATGACATCTTAAGTCCCATAAAGCAAATGATCCGTCTCGTGAACCAGATACAATAATATCTGACATAAACAAATAATCATTTAGGTCAGCATCTAACTTCTTTAATGAAATAATAATAATAATAATAATAAAATAACTAATCACAAGCATACCATTGTTTGAGGGGTGTGCACTGATGGATTTCACACTTCCAGTGTGTCCAGTTAGTACTTCAATACATTTTTGTTCTTGAGAGTCCCAAACTTTGATCTGTACAAATGACATTACAATTCATATCATCAGACCAATTGAATATAATATGATGTGAAAATTGAATGTGATTTAGCAAAAAGTTAGTTAGTAACTTACACAGTGATCACCACAAGCTGTTAGTAAATTGGTATCATCCTGCAAAAGCCAAATACCATTCACAGGATTAGTTCAAAAAGCCACAAAGTAACAACTTGGAATGATATATTAGGGTTCTTAATCGAACATTATTAAATTAGTTGAAATGTTATGTACCTTAATCCAACATACATCAAAGATAGCATTATCATGAGCGAGCCACTCACATACCTTGGCTTTTTCTGCCAATTAGAATAAAATCAACACTTATAACTAAATTCTAATAGAAAATTTATTAGATGTATAATATGTATGAAGATTCACCTCTATTTTCTGCACTAGTTGCTGAAGTATGAAATTTCAAGCGAGTATTGAATAAGCAAACATATCCATCCTCACCAGCAACAGCGAGAATATGAGCATTTTTGCTCGTCTGCAAAATTTGCAATAAAAAATTAGGTTAAGTAGATTCACCGCTGACGAATACAATTGTGTGTGTTTTTTGTAAAATTAGGGTTCACAATCGATTATGATTAGATTATTTTTCAATTAAAATCGTAGAGCTGAAAACATCGAAATGTCGGTGCAAATATTGAGAGATCTAATTGTGAGGGAAATCAAACCTTGCAAAAGGATAACGCCATTGGAGGTGTAATAGAGTTCTCATGATCATAATCAAAAGCTCCGACTTGAGTATATTGGGGCAAATTATTGGCAAACCACGGTCGTTTCCGTACTAAATAAACCACAAGCAATCGATTAGCCGATTTAAACTCATGTAATGCAAATTTTGTATACATATGATAACGAACTATCCGATTGAAAAGCTTAAATGATTTTGGGATAGATGCAGTACCTCTGAAGCCATTGAGCTCTCTGGAACTGATGTTTTGGAAGATAGATCGATTTGTTGAGCTCTCCATTTGTAAATGCCTTTGTTTTTCCTTCGAATACAGTGAGAAGTGAACACAGATTTAGTAGTATCTAGTCGAAATTTGATGTTTTGGCGGCCGGTGGGAGGAGGAAGACAGACGGCGGGAAAAGTTTTGAAATTTTTGGTTCCCGGCGGTAAAGTAGCAAAAATAAGCAAAATACATTATTTATGCAACAATTTGTTATAAATAGCAAAAATAAAAATTTGAGATTTACTGATGGGTATGAATACTACTAGTCACACTAAAATTTTTGTCACATTAGATGTCACTTAATCAACTACATACGTCACTTTGCAGAAAATACCCACCACATCCAACCATATGTAAAAGATGTCGCACCAAAACACCCAAAAAAAACCATCACGACTCGTGGAAGGTGACCATACCACTCAACCTAAAACGTTTTAACGAACTTAGCAACAATGATAGCGAACACATGTAGCTTAAAAGGTTATCATCAAAGTAGTTGTGACGTTGAACAACATGTTAATCGATGGAATAAAAAGGGAAAAGTTATGTTTAATTATTTGCATTTTTATTCCAATATGGTCCACTAAACACCATGTGTAAGTATTAAAATGATAGTGAGTGATCGAGGATGAAATATGTTATATGGAACATTTTCAACTGTCATAATTCGATGAGATCTATTGGTTATACAAATCGACGTGGATTTAGACGAAATAACATACTTTTAACTATCAACTTTTCATTGCGTAAATACACTCAGAGACAAAAAGGGATACCATAATGTTGCTCAAGTTAGATTTCTCAAATCATGAAAGAATATATTGTTAAATCGTAGGTGGTCCCAGGTTCGAATCCTAGGAGTGACAAAAATATACTCCTTTATAGCAATGAATGTTCACCTGCATCGGCTCGATGCTACCTGCAAAGCACTAGCTGAATATGTCAATATGGATGATAACAAAAAGAGATTGTGCATGAAATGAGCTAAGAGGAAATGGTGTGGCCTGTTGTTTGGATAAAGGACGGATTGTGCATTCATTAATAGGAGTAGTACAAGATATTAAAGGAGAAATACATTTGATTTGTTTTAAAGCATGTAAAGAAGTATGTCCTAGTCTAGAATGCCATAGGTATGGGCTGCTTGTGGATATCGAATTTATTGAGTGGATTTGAGCAGTGTTTGACATTTTCCCTTGTTCAAGGATGTAAAGACCATTATAGAGGGTGCCATGAGCAATCCTCCTGTGATGGTCCTGGAAATAACAAGAGAGAGGAGTGAATAAGACAGAAATAGGTATGTGGCTACCTAGTTTGCTTACTGAAAGAAGATTGTAAGAAAAGCTAGGAATGTAAAGAACTTCATGTAAAGTGATGTGAGGATTGATGGTTACTGATCCACATTGTGTGACTGCGGTATTAAAACCATTAGGGAGAGTAACATAAATTGTTGGAGTGCATGGTTTAATATCATGCATGGAGTGTAAGGAATTGGAAATGTGATCTGTGGCCCCACTGTCCACTACCCAAGCATCTTTGAGATTAGATATAATAGAAGCAATTAAACTGTAAGTAGATGCAGTAATATGAGGGGTGATAGGAACATATTTACCTTCTGCAGGTTCCTTACTGTTTTACATTAGCATGATGACTTGGTTGAGTTGATTTTGGAGGTGATCCATTCTTGCATTCATGTTAACCTCTGCATTATTGAAAGTAGCTGGATCAGATACATCAACTGTAGGATTAGTTTGTCCAATTACCATGTTGATTGTTTTGTGACTGTTTAGTTCTTGAGTTATGGACCGATTTGGAGGTTTGTACTTGTTGTGTAATGGATGTCCAACTGGATAACCTACAATTTTGTAGCATTCCTCTTTTAAGTGTCCTTCTCTTTCACAGTTGGAACAATAAACTCCATTCTTGAAATTGCTAGTTCTCCTGATTGAGGATTCACCTAGATTACTGTTGTTGTTGTATTTGTTGTTGTAGTTGTACCTTGTGTTATTATTGTTGTAATTTCGGGAGACAGATAAGGCTGCAGTGACAGTAGGCTTTTGTAAGATGCCTTCTCTTTGCTTTTCTTCTTGCTTAACCATACTATAGGCTTTGGCTGCACTAGGTAAGGGTTGCATCAATAGGATTTGACCTCTAACATTTGAGTAGCATTCATCTTGTAACATCTCAAAACCCGACCTAGTAGTTTATTGACCTTAAGGTATCTTATGAAATGATTTCCTGATTTAATGCTTAGTTAATTTAATTAGTCTGCTGCCTTTTGCGGTATTTTAACCAAGGAGTTAAAATACCCGACTTGTGATTTATTTGGAATGAAAACGTGATTTTTATATCTTAGGATTCCTTGTTAAATATCATTTCCGGAAATGCTTTCGTTTTTAAAATTGGAGTCCGTTTGTTATTTTAAATAAATTAATTTCAAAAGGGACTTTTCAGACATATACTGTTAAATTAAAACAAAAGCCACAAAGGGGTCCCACCCCCCTTGTGTTGGCCGGATAGGGAGAGAGAGGGGAAACCCTCTCTTTTGTCTTACACTTCATTTTTGAAACATTATCCATATTATCACTATTTCATTACTTGCATCCTCTCCAACCCTCCCTCCTTGTTCTTGAGCTTTTTTCGTTGGTGAAGTCTTGTGTTAATCCCGAAATCTTGCTTGCTTTTGTGTTAGAGGAAGCTTTGTGGTAAGTACTTCACTCTCTTGTGGTTTGTCTTGAAGTCCTTGAGCTTTGTCATGAACTAGGGTTTGTGATGGTTAGTAATCTATGGATGAATCTTGTTATGGATGTTGTTTTATGTGTTTATGCAAGCTTTTACATCATTTGTATGGTTGATTGTAGGAAGAAAACAAGATTTAGTGAAAATCACCTTCAACCTCCATTAATGGTGGAAGTTGAAGGTGGGTTTTGATGAATCTTGGATTTATTGAGTTTTGGTTGGATAGAATTGTTTATTAGGTTGAGAAATCATGATTGGTAAGTTATGGATGGTGAAAACCTAGTATAGTTGATTGTGTGAATTAATCTAGTTGGTGTTTGGGTCAATATGATTAACTAGTGATCTTGGAAGTATCATACTTGGATTTGTGATGATTATGATCTTGTTGGAATTGTTAAATGATTGTAAATTGCTAGTTTAAAGATTAATTGCTAGTTGATGGAAATGTGGAAGTGTTAGGATCATGTTCGGGTTTTTGGCCCGTTTGGGTCAACTAGTTGTGAATACTTGATAAATGGTCAAAATGGTCAATTGTATTGATGAGATTTGTGCTAATTGTAAATGTCATAAAATGTGCATTTTATGAGTCTTGTGTGGTTAGTTGTTGAAATTGTTGATTTTGACAATTCGGTGGATTATCACTAACTCGGTATATTGTTGACAGGAACCGGGAAGGATACTCAGTGATACTAGCTCACTGAGTTAAGGAAATCGGAAGTTGAAAGGTGAGTGGATCTAACCTACAACTCGGGTCCCGGTTTATTCCGTTTGGAAATTGCATACTTGTGAAAATGCATGATTTTGGCAGGTCTGGGGAAGATAGCGACGCTATCTTGGTAGGTGCGGGAAAGTATCAAAAACAGAAAACCGAAATCGCTAAGTCCAGAGAAATAGCGACGCGATTTCTCTGGAGATAGCGTCGCTATCTCTAGATAGCGACGCGATTTCTGGGTAGAGCAGCTTTGGTTATTTTTGCTTAGCTTGCTTGTTTGTTATGTATGCCTAGTGTTAGGGAATACCATACATGACTATGTGCACATTCGGGATGAGGTCAGTGTCGGAAGGAGAACGGCTGGGCACAGGGTATCGACTAATAGGGTATCCGACCTTACCTGTATTTGTTGCATGGTTAAGGGGAGGGAGTTGCCCGGGTGTTGGATACGAAACGCTATCGGTTACCGTGGTTTTGGCCGACCATGGTTTAAGGCCCGCAAAGCCGTCGATCCTCTAAGTGATTACCCAACCGGAGATGTTTTTATAACTTCCGTGTTTAAGTGATTAGTGTAGTTGCTAGTGTTAGGAATTCATTCACTTACCTTTTGTGCTAATCTCTCCTTTATCGACACATTTCAGGTTGGATGGCTTGAACGGGTCGGGCTTGGACGGAAAGTTTGACCATGCTTTAAATTGTTATTTTGTTAAATGAGCCGTGTTTAGTAATACCGTCTTTTAACTAACTTTTGGTTGTAATATTTGTGGGACCATGGTTTGTAAACTTAACATAACTAGGAACCTAACCGTATGCTTCCGTAACCTTAGATTAATAGTTAGTTGGATATTTAAAAAAAAATGCGGTGTTACACATCTAGTCCCATAAAGAATTGAACTAGTCGTTTCCTTTGGTCTCTTTCTTCATTGACTCTACAATTGTTGCAGTTACATGGACAAACACATAGGTATGGTGCTTCTAAAGCATCATTCTCATCCCAAAGGCCTTTGAGTTTGTGATAGTAGATTTCAGTTGTGCAATTATTTTGTTTTAATTGGACAATATCATTTGCTATTTGATAAATTCTGTGGCCATCAAGTTGTGAGTAGTGTTCATGCAATTCATTCCACAAATCAGGAGCAGTATTAATAAAATGAAGAGAATTACTTATCGAATCAGTAATTGTGTTTAGAATCCATGATATGATCATATCATTGTTACGTTCCCAAAGAGCCCTAGCTCGTGAATCGATTTCTGGCTTTTTCAATTCTCCTGTGATGATTTTCATTTTGTTCTTTGCGTTAAGTGCTATCATCATCGATCGTTTCCAAACACCGTAATTGTATGAGCCAGTAAGTTTCTTCGAGATCAGTATGAGGCCTGGATGCTCGTGTTGATGAAGGAACAGAGGATGATTTGCAGAATTGAAATCCTCATCTGTTGGTGTATGTGGTGGATATGTGTTTAGATTTGTTTCTGTAACTGGACTCATTGTTGCTTGGATTGTTGAAGATAGGGGTGAGCATTTGGACCGAAAAAACCGAACCGAACCGAAAAACGACCGAAACCGAACCGAACCGAAACCGATAACATGTTATCGGTTCGGTTTCGGTTTTGAAAATTCATCTTTATCGGTTATCGGTTCTATCGGTTCGGTTCGGTTTTCGGAAAATGATGAACATTTGGCGTAAAATAACCGAACCGAACCGAAAACCGACCAAAACCGAACCGAACCGAAACTGATAACATGCTATCGGTTCGGTTCCGGTTTTGAAAATTCATCGTTATCAGTTATTGGTTCTAACGGTTCGGTTCGGTTTTGGCCCGATAATCACCCCTAGTTGAAGAATTGATGGATTCGTTCAATCAATTTTAGGTTGAATAATCGAGAAGGAAGAAGAAATTGATGAATTGATGAGGAATTTAGGTCAAAGATCTATCTCCATTGATTCGGAGAAGCTCTGATACCATAAGATCAAATTGAGATTAGAGAGAATATGAATGGTTTCTTCATTCATACATTTTGAGATTACAGAAAAGTAAATGATACATCGACTACAACTGAATATATACAAGCAAACTAATTCCAACAGAATGTAACAACTTTACTTACTAAACTAACTAATGTGGTTAAGTTAACTAAACTTGGGTTATATCATCTTGCAGTTGCGGAAGTATTTGGAATGGGCATTATATTGACTTGTAGTTTGACTGGCATTTATTTTGTGTATACCAGTAAGTGGTTCCCCTGATATTAGTTAGCTCACTAATGCAAGTCGGAATTTAGATTAAAAAAAAAGTTTTTACAGTATTAGCTATGGATGTAGGTCGGTAAATAGAAACGTTAAAGAAAAGGTATACGAATGTCGGCAAATATAAATTGGTATTACCCAATCATATGTTTATGATGTAACGAAGCAAGTAATTATACGGACTCAAATGAAGACCCAATATAAATGTGAATCGGATGTGTTTGCTTGTATATGCAAAACTTGAGCAGCATAATCATTATTGATCAACTATTCGATATATTTTTCATGAAACTGTCAAACATAAACGGTATATATTTAACCAATTTATGATTAAATAGTGTTATTTATAAAAAAGTATATTCGGTAGTAATCATAAGATAATTGATTAAAAAACATTTATTTTAGAGTTAATTGCAATAATAGTTCATGTGGTTCTGTCAAATTGCACGTCTGATTATCGTGGTTCAATAAGTCCAGGTGCAATACCCATAGTTTGCATTTTTGACAGTTTTGATCTCTCCGTCCTAATGTTGTTAACTTAACTCCGTTGTTAGGAGCGATTTAGTCATTTCATTTATTTGGTCCACCCAAACCCATCTTCTTCCCCAAATCAAACCCAAGTTGTAGCACTCTCAATCTATCCCAAGGTCCATGTCTAAATCAAATCAAGTTGTTTTTCACCCTCCATTTAAATAGGATTTTTGTTAATAACAATGTTTAGGGTTGTCTTAAGAGATATTTGCATTCAAAATCATTTATACTTTTATTAGTGTGGGATAATTCCTAAAATATATGAGACAGTTATTGGTTATTGTACAAATTTTGATATATGTATTGACTTCTTATTAACAGCCTTTAGAATTGTCGGTATCATTTTCCTTTAAAATATTTGACGAAATCAATACTTAAAAAATCATTTTAAAAATAAATTAATTAATACTTGAAATGTGATTGAATCAGATAATAATATTGTTGAGCAATAATGAACTAATGATGCAATATTTATATAAATACTAAAAAGACTAGATAATACAAAATGAATACAAAATATATAACATATTTTTCAACTATATTTTAGTTTATGAGTCCCATGTTTATTTTATTGGGGTAATTTCATATATATCCTTGTAAATTTTCAATATTACGTATATATCCTTGCAATTTCAATATTACGTACATATCCGTCCAAAACCTTAAAATTCTCACACATATCCTTTATTTTAATTTAATAATATTTAAAACTTAAAAAATATACATCCTAATATAAATTAATTATAAAATATCATAAATACTAAAATACCCTTAAACTTCTTTACGTTATTAACCTTGGCCGGCCGGCGGTGGCCATCATAAAACTCTTTCACTGATAATCCTTTCCTAGTACATGAATTTGTGTACATATATAATTATTCATTGTAAAAATAAAACAAATAATTTTAAGATTCCAAGAAAGTCAGGAGCATTCTCTCAATTACAAAATCTTCTGGTGGAGAAAATAAAGAAATCGACCTTTGGGATTGAAAGCAGCAAGTAAATACTGTTTGTTCTGAAGTCCACAATGATTATTATAAACAGATTTAGTTGCAAAATTGAAGTAGGATGGGCCTTATGCCCAATTAAACATGTTTTCCCATTTCCATGTACGAAACTACGAAAAGATTATCACTGAATGAGTTTTATGATGGTTGGCCAAGAAGTCAATCACGTTATTAGGTTTAACTACTGTTTAAGGGCATTTAGGGTATTTTACAATTAATTTAGATTAGGATGTATATTTTTAAAAATTTAAAAGTTTTAAATATTATTAAATTATGATAAAGGATATATATGATAATTTTAAGGTTTTGGAAGGATATATACGTAATAATGAAGTTTGCAATGATATATACGTAATATTGAAAGTTTGCAAGGATATGTATGAAATTATCCCTATTTTATTTATCGAACTAAATTAGTTATTTTCGGATTTTGTCATCAGAATAACCGTATTTTAATGTCTGACCAAGACTGACCAAGCTATAATCACCAATATAATTGACTTCTTTTTTATTTTTGGTTCAAATGGCCATTTCGATCGGATTTAACAAACAATGGACGAAATTGTGTTTCCAATCAAACTAATTTTTGGTGTAGATTTTCTGAAATACAAAAAGTACATTTTGTCCTAATTACAATAAAAGTTGGTGGGTAGAGTCGCCTTTCTACAAAACCTAAACTATTGCTATTACTTCGGGCCAGAATATGCAGTTGTTATGTTTATTGAGCCAGCCCAAAATCTAAATCGGATAGACTATTAACCTGATGACTCTGACCACCGCCCCAGTTGCACCACATTGCTGACTCAGCCACCGTTGTTAGGATCACCTAAAGGAGTTCATTTCTGCACCACAACTTTTAATGTCAATACCATAAGTTACAAGTTTTACAGCTAATTATACAACTGCTTAATGCAACATTTGTAGTATATGCATCAAAAGATGTGGTGTAAAAATCACTCCCTATTACGAAAACCCAATCCCACCTCAGCATTGGAAACCCAAATTCTCATCCACGCGGGATAAAGAGCCGTTAATTATTCTTGGCGCCAAAATTTTCTTGATTGCCTGCCCGACATTTTTCGGGCAACAGCATCCTAAGCAAATTGTTTTCTTTAGGTCTTTAATTTATATATAACCCCACTTTCTCTTTTTCATTTATCTTTTACCGCCTCCATTCAAAGCTTATTCCAAAACACTCATTTTCTTCAAGAATCATATTCTTATATTCTTCGCTTGTTCTTCAATCTTGTTTCATAAAAGTGTTAATTTTTTATCTGGGTTTTGTTCAAAAAGCGATCTTTATCGTGTTTTCGATATGGGTTTCTCGAAAAAGCAGCAAATAGACGGTGAAGCTTTGGAAGGAAAAAAATGGGTGATTGCAGGAATTACCATGAGAGCTCCATTAAAGTCTTTAAATACAAAGAAAACGAAGGAAAATGGTGATGATAACTCAAACTCCGGCAACACAACCCCGACAACAAGAGATTCGAGGATATCGGAAGCTTTGCCGTGTCCACCGCCGCCGAGGAAACGCCGGCCGGTGGCAACTTGTCACAATAATGGAAATAGGGAGTTTTTTACTTCGACGGAGTTGGATTCTTTATTCAAACTCCTCTCAAAAGCCAATTAAATTTATAATATTTTTAATTAGGGGTTTTTCAAGTTCCCAATCATGTTCTGTTTACTAGTTTTATAATATCTTTAGTTTCATTAGTTTAGAGTTAGATTAGGGTTTGTTTTAGAAGGATGTAAAAAATATAGTAGTACATGATTATTAATTAGAGTAGGTTAGCTTTGGGTTTAATGAGATAGTCTTCTTTTGCTATGGTTTGTTTCAACTTTCAGGTGTGATACTTTTATCTTTTTTTTCTTTGTGTTTTTGAACCCTCAATTTCTAAACCCAAAAGGACAAAGGTCATTGTCACAAGGGTAAAAAGAACCGTTTGTGGCCGAGTTTGATGCTTTATGTTTGTACGTGTGGAATATGGCAATAGGGTTTATCACCCATGCTTTAAATGTTCTTGTATCATTGTTCTTATCAGTCTTGAATCGAAAGCTTGTTATTTCATATACTACCTCCGCATCAAAATAAGTGATACATTTGAGAAATTGCGGTTTTTGAGGCAAAAGATTGAAAAGTGATTTAAAATAGTATAAAGTGGATAATTAGTGGATAATGGGTCCCACTTCTTTTGGATGTAATGAAATTAATGATGTTTAAAAGTAAAAGTAAGGGTAAAAGAGTAATTTTACTTTATTAAAGTAGATAGTTAGTGGAGAATGGGTCCCACTTTTTTGCCAAATAAGGTAAGTTTTGAAAGTGCATCACTTATTTTGTTCCACCCCTAAATAGAAAGTGTATAACTTATTTTGATACGGAGGTAGTATAAAGATTGATGCTTCTTTTTTGGTTGTTTGATTAACTTTTATAACTACAAACAATGATGTTTTGGATCTTTATTTTTTAGAGGGTGTTTGGGAAAGCTTTTGAAAAGTCCTTATTGACTTATTAACTTTTCAAAAAGTTAATAAGTAAATAAGTTGTTTGTGTAAGATAAAAAGTACTTTTAAAATAGCTTTTTGAATAGCCTTGAAAAGGAGTTTTGGAAAAGTAAGGGATCCCTTACTTTTCAACAACTTTTTAACTTTTCACTAGAATTAAGTAAATAAGTCAATAAGTTAAGTCAAACATTACCTTTTAAAATTACTTTTCAAAACCAAAAAGTTAATAAAGACTTATAGCCAAAAGTACTTTTGAAGCTTAAAAAGCTAATCCAAACATGCCCTTAGTCTTGTTTGAATTTGCAAATATTGATATCTTGAATATTACTCGTTGAAGAGGTGCCACTACCTTTTTTTTAACGACAATAGAGAAACTCAGGAAAGAGCTTCAGTAATATCATCACTCTTCCAAAGAACACTAAAGAATAAGAATTAAAAGGCTAACAAGAAACTAACAAGGGCAAATACAACCCAGTTTAGACAATACAACCAAACAAAAGCTAAAACCACCAAAACTAATTGTCAGGATCGATTAACTATAGACAAGTTAATAAACACCTTAGATCTATTTGAATATAGAAGTTGCAGCGGATCAACACTATATCAATGTAATTAAGAACAATGAACTGTAAATAATATGCGAAAGTATTAAGAACACAGTTTCACAAAAAGCTTCAATGTATATTATCAAGTTAACAATACACACGTACGTTTACAATTCGTAAGGAACTATTTATAATAGTCCTTGAAGCTAAACTATTTACCCTAGTTATTCTAGGACTTGATTTACATCGAATAATAAAAATATACATTGATTTACATTCTATAATTATCTATACGAAGATCTCGGATTTGATATTCTTCAAAAACGCGTATCAGTAGTAAAACTCATCACCAGTAGTAAATGTGTAACATCAGTAGTAAATCTGGTGATCAGTAGTAAGTCCAGAAACCATCGTCAGTAGTAACTACTATTGATCAGTAGTATCTTCAATCTGTGCATGATCAGTAGTAACTAAGTTATAGCATCATCAGTATCAACTTCTTCAGTAGTAACATATTCTGCGCCATCAGTACTAAGTATGATCAGTACTAACTGCAGCATCAGTATCAAGTTGATCTGTGTTTTGTTCTAACAATCTCCCCCTAAACTTATTGATTATCTTTTAATCAATCAAGTTTCTTTTTACTTATTCTTTTTCTGATCTTCCAACAGCTTTGCTCTTTTCTGATCACCTTCTAAAGTCTGTTGGTTCCTTTTATTTCTTTGTGCAATAATATATTTGCTGATTCTTTTAACAAATTCATTCAATTTGTTTTGGAGCATCACATCATCATGTGGTTTAATAAAGTTCATGCACCAAAGTTGATAAAGAGTTTTCTCAGAATGAGGATACTCTTTCTCATAAAGGAATAGATCACATTTCTTACTTGTATATTCAAAGAAGTACATATTGACAGTTGGCAGCACATTCCAGGCTTGAACATTCTCTGGATTTGTAAACTTCTCTGAATAATTTTCTGGATAGAAAGCAACATCAATCATTTCAGTAAGATAGCCTGCAGCTGAATTCTTCCAGTTCTTCTTAGTCATTCTTGGTTTACCAATGATCAACATCTTTATAATGTCACTTCTGGTTAGAGACATGACCAAAGGTTTCCAAGCTCTGAATCTTTGTATGACCTTATCTTCTCTGATAATCTCAATCATATCATCTATATATCTCCAGTTGATGATTGGATTATTTTGTAGGGGAGCAACAGGAAGATCATAAACTTGAACCATTTGTAATTTCTTCTTTGATTGTTCAAGTTCAGTAGAAATTGTCTTCCTTTTCTTTGATGTTTGAGTAGATACACCAGATGATTCTCCAGTTATTGTTTTTCTTTCTTTCATTTCTTTGGAGTCTATCTGTTTAAGTTTAGTAGTGTACTTCTCATTAATATCTTGCTCAGTAAGATCCTTCTTCTTCTCTACACAATACTTTTCAATTAAGTTAATCAACTTCATTCTTCCAAAGGCCTTTGTGTTGTGACCTCTTGATTTCAAGAATGTGATCATTTCTTTCTTTTTCTCTGCAAACTGTTCTGGCATATCAGCCTTCTGCTCTTTGCATTCTTGTACTTGTGCTTCCAGAAGTTCTAATGTTTCATATTCAAGTTGCCTGAATTTTTCTAGTTCTTTTCTTTGTAGTTCTTTTCTTGTTTCAGCAATTTGTTTAGTTTTGACCTTTTGTTTAAATTGTGGCAGTTTTGATATATCTGCTATATCTGCCAATTTGATTTCTGTGAATGGTTGTCTTAGTATTCTAGCCCTTTCTGCTAATCTTCTGTTTTCATTTGCTAGAGATACTTCAACCTTCTTTAAGTATTTTGCTCTTTTAACCTTCCACCTATCCTGTTTGGCTGATTTGGCATAGTTGATTTTGTTGACCATTTCATGACCTTGTGCTCTGTTAGGATGGTCTTCATCAGCAACTTCCTTTCCCTTTCCTATGTAATTGTCTTTCTTCATATTTGGTTCAGATTCAATAACAAATTTGGGACCATAGTAGTGTATCTGTGATATAGGAAGTATTTTCGGATGTGGAGGTAGTGAGCATTCATCAACTTCTAACCAATTTACATCATCATCAATATCTTTCACCACCATTTGTGTTGTTGACCTTTTTGGAGATGGTGGAAGTATCACTTTTGGTTCTAATAGAGGTGGCAGCTCAATAATATCATCAGTAGTAACTAAGGTAGTTACTGCTGGTATATCTTCAGATATTACTACTGATAGGGCATCAGTAGTGTTTGCTGCTTTTACTTCCTCTTCTTGATTTACTACTGCTATTATATCAGTAGTAGGAGTTACTACTGGTATTTCCTTTTCAACTTGTTCTTCCATTGTAGCAGTAGTAACAGGCTCTTCTTCTGTAACCATCATCTCTGGGCCTTTATCAACATTTGATTCCTTTAAGTTTAGGAGAGAAGATGCTGCTGCTGCAATTGATTCATCAATCATTGATTGGAAATTATCCTTCTCCCCCTTAGTGAGCTCAACTGGTGGAGCCTCACTATCATCAATTTTCTTCCTCAATTTTCTGATGATTTTGGTTTGTTGATGAAGCCTTTGCTCATAGAACCTCATCCTCTTGTTGATGGTATTGACATGCCTTTTCATGGCAGCCATCGTTTTCCTTGGTTTGTTAAGTATTCAAGACAATTTTGTACTGTGGATTCAAGAGAATCCACTTTTTCCGTCAATTGTTGGATTTTAATACTGCCCTCACTCCATCTAGCAAGATCATCGGGCTCACTAACAGGTACATTGGTTTTAAGGTTTTCCTTCCTTTCCATCAATTCCACAGATCTGCCCTCATCACTGCTTGGTGATTCATTGGGTCTTTTAGACATTCTCTTCTTCCTAGAAGAAGCAGAGATGTCCCCCCTTGTGGTTTCTTGGCACCGGGGTCCTTTAAGTAATTCCTCAAAAGAGTCATCACTTAAAGTTGCCGAGGTTTGGGTCTTAGTGATGTTTTCACTATCCTGTGCACCCACCTTTGGGGCATCAGTAGTGAAAGCCCTCTCCTCATGTCCTCTCTCCTCCTTGGAGGACAACTCTTTGAGCCTGGGGTGTGACTCGATTTGTCCCCTGGTGTCCTTTAAAGATAATTTCTTTCTTTTATAAATTGTGGATATGTTTTGGGTTTTGTCTGGTAGGTCTTCCACAGAGTGAAGAGTAGCACTCTGCAGATTTGATTCAAGTTCCTGGGACACATTCAGGACTTCTATGTTAGTGGGCGATTGAGTGGCTATGTGGGGTGGTGTTTGGGCTGTATTTGGGGGTGATGGAGTGGGTTGAGGTTCAATTTGGGTTGTATCTTTGATTGAACCCTCTCCAAGTGGTGTGTGATCTTTGATCATATTAGGAAACAGAGGGGTTTCCTTGCCCGAAAATTTAAATTGTTTTCTCATATTTGAGAAAACTTTCTTGTTCAACTCTGTAATTATAAAAATATTTTTGGGAGTTGACAAGTTTTGTAATTCAATGTATATGATATGTTGGAGAAATCTGGGATACATTAAAAATTTTGAAGAGTTAAGATTTCCCAACATACCTTCAAAAATCATGTTAGAAAAATTGAATACTTGGTCTGTGCATAGACAGACAACAGCAGATGCTATTGCCCTGTTAAACTCATTCCAAGTACTTCTTTTCGGAGAAATACAATGCTGAATAGTATGGACAAGAAATTTCCATTGTGGGGAGAGAAGACCTTTTTGAAAAGTTACTATGTTTAGTCTTCCCTCATATCCCATTTTGTTTAAAATTTCAGCAATGAATTCCTTAGGAAGAGTAGTCATACCTGAATCATCGTGTAGTTGTAGATGTTGTCGAATAGATTGTTCTGTGATGGTGATCGTTTTTCCATCCACAGTTGATTTTATCATTGGTACAGTTGCACCCTCTGTTCTTTCAGCATTGGTCCAGAAATCCACCAAGTGCTGTTGGTATGCCTTCGGTTTCACCGTTAATGCGAACCGTATGTAAGAATTTTTCAAAAAGTTCACGATTGGTCGGAAATCCTTTGTTCCGTCTGGATTGCGTAGAAAGGCACACATGTTGTGGAACTCTGAGTATTTGAGACCGGTTGGAACATTGAGAGATTGTAGAGTTGCCATTTTGTGGAATTTTGTGAAGAACAGAAGTGAATTTTGTTATTGACGAAGGGTTTTTGATCGTAAGTTAGGGTTTATCGAGAAGATTTAGCAAATCGAAGTGAGGATAATGCTAAACTAATCGACTGCCGCCTTTTATATCTTTCGATTTAACCTGCAAAACTACTAAAATATCCTTCGAATCATAACATAACGGTTATTTTCCTGGGGGTTAGTTTGGTAATTGTGTTTCTGAAAGACCAGTAGTAAATAAGATATCAGTAGTAAAACGTCAGTAGTATCTACTAACATCAGTAGTGACTAAGGATTTTGACATCAGTAGTAACTAGAGACATCAGTAGTAACTATTAACACACAAGACCAGTAGTATATGTGAATACCAGTAGTACTGACTTACCAGTAGTATTTGTGTAAACCTAATACACACCAGTAGTATTTAACTACCAGTAGTATTTTGTGCACATGCCTACACACCAGTAGTACAGATATACCAGTAGTAAAACACTTAAGTAAATAAATAATATTTTACAACACTAACTTTACACATGATTTTAAGTTATTAAAATCATTCCAATACTGCTAACCAAGAAGTTGAATCTTCCTACATCAAATGCTTTTGTAAAAAGATCTGCTAATTGATCATCAGTATGGATTTTAACTACTTTGATTAATTTCTTTTCATTGCAATCTCTTATAAAGTGAAATCTTATTTCAATGTGTTTAGTTTTTGAGTGTTTTACTGGATTATTCACAATACTAATAGCACTTTGATTATCAATAAAAATAGGAGTTTTAAGGATAGAGATACCAAAGTCTAGAAGCTGATTTTGAATCCATAGTACTTGAGCACAGCAAGCAGATGCAGCTACATATTCTGCTTCAGCAGTAGATGTTGATACATTTGTTTGCTTCTTACATTGCCATGACACCAGTCTTGATCCAAAGAATTGACATCCACCAGTAGTGGACTTTCTGTCTTGACATTCACCTCCATAGTCACTATCTGTGTAGGCTATGAGTTCAAATGGTGAATCATGTGGATACCATAGACCTAGTGATGGTTTGCCTTTCAAGTATCTGAATATTCTTTTAACAGCCTGCAAGTGTAGTTCTTTGGGTCTTGCTTGATATCTTGCACACACACAAACACTATACATAATGTCAGGTCTTGATGCAGTTAAGTACATCAAAGAGCCTATCATTGATCTATATAAGTGTTCATCTACATCCTCCCCCTCAACATCAGGATGTAGGTGTTTGTGTGTTTCCATTGGTGTACTAGCACTTTTACTGTCTTTCAAATCAAACTTTTCCAAGATGTCTTTGACATATTTTGATTGATTTATCAAAATACCATCAGTTCTTTGATTGACTTGGAGTCCAAGGAAGAAGTTCATTGGACCCATGGAGCTCATCTTGAATTTAATTTGCATCAGTTCTTCAAATTCTTTGCATAATAAATCATTGGTTGAGCCAAAGATGATATCATCTACATAAATTTGTACCAGTAGTATATCATCTTTGACTTTCTTTGTAAACAAAGTTTTGTCAATGGCTCCTCTTTTAAAGTTGTTCTTCAATAGGTATGATGATAATGTGTCATACCATGCTCTTGGTGCCTGATGTAGGCCATACAGAGCTTTATCCAATTTGAACACATAATCACCATGTTTTGGATCTTCAAAACCTGGAGGTTGGCATACATAGACCTCTTCTTCAATCTTCCCATATAAGAATGCACTCTTAACATCCATTTGATAGACTTTGAATTTCTTGAATGAAGCATATGCTAGAAATATTCTTATGGCTTCAATTCTAGCAACAGGAGCATATACTTCATCATAGTCTATTCCTTCTTCTTGAGTGTATCCTTGGGCTACAAGTCTGGCTTTGTTCTTGATCACTATACCTCTTTCATCTTTCTTGTTTCTGAAGATCCATCTTGTTCCAATGGCTCTTTTTCCTTTGGGTAGAGGTACAAGTGTCCAAACAGCTTGTAATTTAAATTGAAGGAGTTCCTCTTGCATTGCCTCAATCCAGTTTGAGTCCTTCATTGCTTGTTGGATCTTCTTTGGTTCATCCTGAGATAGAAAGCATTCAAACATACATTCATTAGCAATTAAACTTATATTACACATATTTGCAGTTAAGCTTTTGTTTAATTTGCTTCTTGTTTGTAGTGGTGAGTTGACATCACTTAGAACAAGGTCTAATGGATGGTTCTTCTGAGTCCTTGTAGTTGTAGTTTTATCAACCACTAGTTGATTTTCAAGATTAGACTCATTTGTCTCAGGTAGTTGTTCTTCTAGAGATCCTTCATTGTCATTGATATTTGGTTCATCATCTTCTTGGTCAGAGTTACTACTGCTATTATCTTCATTGAGATCAGTAGAGTTGTTGTTGTTACTGGTATCAGTAGTATCTTGAGAATCTAGATTAATGTTGGGACCAGTAGTATTTTGAGTACTATTACTGGTATCAGTAGTATTTGAATTACTACTGTCCTCATTCTCAGAGTTACTACTGGTTCCAGAACTTGAGTTATTACTGACATCAGTATTAACTATTGGAGCAGTATTAACTACAATGTATCTCATTTCCTCTTGACCAGTATTAACTGATGATATTCCTTCCTTTTGATTGTGACAATTTAAATTACCTGCATTGAAATTCATGTTAGAATTAAAGGATTTGGTTAGATTGTCTATATCAAATAGCCAATCTGGACCATTTCCTTGTTCATTAGGTACATTTTCATTAAAGGATACATTGATGCTTTCTTCGATTATCCTTAGTCTTTTGTTGAATACTCTGTATGATTTGCTTTGAGTAGAGTATCCCACAAAGATTCCATCATCAGCTTTGCAGTCAAACTTACCAATTTGTTCTCTTGTAATCAAGATAGTACAAGGACAACCAAATGATTTTAAAAAGCTTATAGAGGGTTTTCTTTTGTTAAACAGTTCATATGGTGTTTTGACATGTGGCTTCACTATTAATACTCTGTTCTGAACATAACAGGCAGTATTAACAGCTTCAGCCCAAAAAGTAATTGGTAATTTTGAGTCTGCAAGCATTGACCTTGCTGCTTCTATGATAGTTCTATTTCTTCTTTCAGCTACACCATTTTATTGTGGAGTTCTAGGTGAGCTGTATTGCCTGTCAATACCTTTAAGATCACAAAAGTTAATTAAGTTAGCATTTTTAAATTCTGTGCCATTATCACATCTTATGGCTTTCACTTTTTGATCAGATGTGTTTTCCAGTTTGACAATTAAGTTCTTTATGAGTTCACTTGTTTCATCCTTTGTCCTGAGAAAGAAAACCCATGTATATCTGGAAAAGTCATCAGTAATAACAAGACAATATTGTTTCTTTCCAATACTCATTACATTTGTAGGTCCAAAAAGGTCCATATGTAAGAGCTGTAAAGGAACAGAAATAGAGTTCACAGTTTTGGACTTATGAGAAGTCTTGTGTTGTTTACCTTTTAGGCATGCAACACAGTGATGATCACACATGAATTGTTTTTGAGGTAGTCCAATGACCAGATTTCTTTTTACTAAATTATTCATGTTTTTAAAATTTGTGTGACACATCCTTCTATGCCATAGTTCTGATTCAGTGGTGTTTGCCTTGGATATAAAACAGTTGACCTCATTTGTAGAAATGAGTTCTCCCCCTATATCTAGGCAATACACATTGTTTCTCCTTGGAGTTCTTAAAACAACATATTTTTCATCTAAAATAAAATCAGGAGAAAGAATGATGCACTCAATGTCTGTGAAAAGAATCTTGTTCTTTTTATCACAAACTTGAGACACACTGACAAGATTGTATTTTAGTTCAGCTACATAAAATACATCATCAAAGGTAATTTTGCCATTAGTAACAGTACCTTTACCTGTAATCTTACCTCCTTGGGGATTCTCACCAAATGCCACATATCCTCCATCAAATGACTTGAAATCTTTAAGAATTTGCAGATTTCCAGTCATGTGCCTTGAGCATCCACTATCAATATGCCATGTTCTTGCTTCTTCTGGGATCTGAATGCTCTGCACAAGAGAGTAATTAATACCCTATAAGGCTATAATGCAGCTGAAAGGAAGAAAAAAAAAACAATACCAAATGAGATAACATGCCAGCCATGAATTCACCATAATCCTTGATCGAAGGGACATGTGTCACTGAGCCTGAGGCCTCGCTAATAGCCGATTGAAAACTTACCTCGCTAATAAATGCCACTGCCTATTTGGTGAAAATGATAGGATCAGGAGAGATGATATTGTTTTCAAACTAAATCTTTATAATTGACTTTGAGGTTAGGAAAATAAAGTCAGTAGATTTCACATAGGTAAAATGAAAAGTAAAAAAATTAGTTGAATTATATATTTTTCAAATGTGGTCTATGAAAAAAAGAGGTAGACAGTCAACACACGTGTTTTGGTGCATATGAGTCAACACTAAGGCCCCGTTTATTTTGATGTAATCCTCTGTAATCTTCCGTAATGGTAATTAAATTACATTACAGAAGACGTTTGGATGAACTTTTTTTTTCGTAATTCAATTATGACGTAATTTCGAATTACGATATTTTTTGTAATTGAAAATTGTCTCAAAACCCTAAGAATTCAATTACGGTCCTCTAGTAAACTTACAAATTTGAATATTTTATATGCTTCGGATTTTAAAATCGTTTAAAAAAATTAAAAAAAACTAAGAAAAGTTAAAAAAAAAATTAAAAATTAAAGAAAAATTAAAAACATTTAAAAAAAATAAAAAATTTTAAAAATTTTAAAAAAATAAAAAAATTAATTTTTTTTAAACTAACAATTTTAAAAAAGAATAAATAATAAAATTTTAAAAAACAATTTAAAAAAGTTTTTAAAAAAATGTATAAATATTGATTTGAATTTTTTTTTTTTGAACGGCAAGTTAGTATGTTAGTGGTTCGAGCCTAGACAGTGACATCCACAAGGGGCAGTATGTCTTCCCTCGAACCTTCCACCTATGGGGAATAAACTCCACGTCCACGACGGGACTTGAATCCATGACCTATTGGTCATGTGCAACACCTTATCTTTTTCACCAAATACCACTAGGCTAGAAGCATTGGGTAAGTATTGATTTGAATTACAACTCAAAATTTTGTTAACCAAACGCGTAACCGTATTCAATTCCAGCCGATTTCAATTACATTACGGAAGATTACGTCGAGCCAAACACCCCTAAGTTGTCAAAAATATATTTGGTTAAAATAACATGCCATTAAAAAAACACTCTTTCATGGCTTCTAGTAGCCTTTGGGCACAATTGTTTTTCCATACCGCAGAATACCAAATAATCTTACAAAATTGAAACAATTGTTTTACATGTTAGTAATAGCTAAATGTTGTTTTCATTATTTGTTAATTATGTTTTAGTAGTCAATTTTGTTGATTTGTCAATATTAAGTAATTATATATAATTGGTAAGTCATTCATAAGATTAATATTTTTTTTTTATGCAACAGCAAAATATTCATAAGATTAATATTACTTCCTCCGATTCAAAATAAGTTCTACACTTTTGTTATATGGGTGATTCAAAATAAGTGTTATACTTTGAAAAATTACCTTATTTGGCAAAAAATAGTGGGACCCACACCCACTAACTATCTACTTTAACAAAGTGAAATGACAAATTTACCCTTACTTTTTACTTTTAAACATCATTAACCCACTTTATTCAAAAGGTGTGGAACCCATTATCCATTAACGATTCAGTTAATCTAATTAAACTTTCATTATAATTTTTTGTCTCAAAAACCGTGAAAACCCAAAGTGTAGCACTTATTTTGAATCAGATGAAGTATAAGATTATTTTTCATTGGTACCTAAAAGTCTTGATGTAACCCAACCTACCGATCAGGTCAACCTGGCAAACCCAAAACCCGACCAACCCGATTTCTTATCGTGCTGGGTTTTGAGTTATGATTTTTTTTACCTCAAACATGACAGGCAAAACCCGATAAGAGTCTTAAACTTTTGATGTCATTGTTTTGGTGCTTGTTTCAGACCATACAATGACTTCTTTAATTTGCATACCTTATTTTCATTTTCAGGCATCACAAATCCTTCAGGTTGTTTCATATATATCTCCTCATCCAATTCACAATTCAAGAATGCAGTTTTCATATCCATTTGGTGAATCACAAGTTGTTTCATATATATGCCCCTCGGACCCCGCCAGGGGCAGCCCCCGACCAGGGCGTTGCCCCGGACCCCGCCAGGGGCGCTGCCCCGTGGAACCTCGTTATCGGGGGCGCTGCCCCCGAACCCCCGTTAAGTCAGTGTATTTTAATCCTAACAAATTTAAACAAGTGTGCACTCCGCACCACCTTTACTTGTCAATATTTATTAGGATTACATTTGGTCAACAAGTTTATCTCATTACACTTAAATACTATTGGTGATACAAATCACCAACACTAAAGAGCACTAGTATCAAGGTTGAGCAACACTAATTCGGACACGTGGCGGCGTTCTAGTGGAGTAGCTCGATCGCACGCACGGTTCTATTTTTAGATGAATTGAAATACAAGTCTATACTTAGGGAGATTTTATTTCATTTGTTCCAAATTTAAGAATCACTCTTAAAATAATCTTCCTTCACTAAAACGTGTTACGATAAAACAACAATAGAATTTTAATGATGAATTTAACATTTTTAAAAGAGCTATTAAAGTGCTTATATGAAGTCGAATACACTTTGATGAACATGTAGAACCACCAAACTCTTGTTCATGGTGGATTTATTTTTCGACAAAATCGCGGATTATTTTGTTAGATTTAATAGCACTATAATTATCATCCTAGAAACATGTCAATTATCACATGAAGTTTGTAATAAGGTATACGAACTTAATCGTTTTCTCTCTCTTCAATTGAGGTATTAATCATTTTAATGAAGGATGATACCATCACGATATATAATACTACCGCCGTATAAAAATAAGTGATACACTTTAAGAATTGCGGTTTTTGAGACAAAAAATTGAAAAGTAGTATAAAATAGATTAAAGTGGATAGTTAGTGGATAATGAGTCATACTTCTTTTGAATGAAATGATATTAATGATGTTTAAAAATAAAAGTAAGGGTAAAAGAGTAATTTCACCTTATTAAAGTAGATAGTTAGTGGAGTATGGGTCTCACTTTTTTTTACCAAATAAGGTAAGTTTTAGAAGTGTATCACTTATTTTGTTCCACCCCTAAATAGAAAATGTATCATTTATTTTGATACGGAGGTAGTAATTGTTAAATACTATCTATGTAAAATGATTTCGAAAATGGTCCTATGGTCTAGTGGTTAGGACATTGGACTCTGAATCCAGTAACCCGAGTTCAAATCTCGGTAGGACCTTATTTTTCTGTTTTTTTTTTATTTTGAGGTTTAAAGTAGGTCTATCATATAAAAGCTCCTTCGATCGGTACTCAACTTTTGCCAATCATATTGAGTCAAAAGTTTGGACATTTTAATGTAAAAACAAACTATTACTATTAATCAATTTTTAATCGAAACCAATATTATAGTGATTGTAATATTATCTAACGATGTAAGCATATTGATATTCTATGTGATTTAAGGATTATAATAATAACAATTTCAAAGGTTGTTATTAAAATGTTAATACATACATAAAAAAGGTGTACATTAACAAAACTTTTGATCTAATAACTTAAATATTGAATGGACTTTATGGTAATTAGACAATAGTGAATATTTATCGGACAGAAAGAAAGACGTTAATTACTAATTTAACACATTTTTATATTCCAATTGATATATAAAATTACCATCATAAAGTAGGCTCTTCTGTAAAATACGTTGTTTTTTTCATGAAATTTGCCATAACAAAAACTAGATGTTTGCAATTTTATCAATGAAACTCTCAAGTTTTCTAATCATAAGTTAACCAATTTCGTTATTTAGCTTGATAAAAAAATATGAAAATGTGAATAATAGTTTATAACAATGAACATATTTTAAAACAATTTGTTTGAATATGGATGTTAGTAACCACAAAAAAGTGAGTATAAAAATACTTAAAAGTTTTTATCTGCTTTTTGTTTGTCTATATTACTAAAGGATTGGACTTGCATTCTTGCTATCTCTTGAATGCTTTATCCATCTAAGCACATAGAATGATGAATAGGAGAGGGGCCTTGGATGATTGATTGGTACCGGGATTGGTCCTAATCAATGTGATTGGAATATCGATTTATGTCGTTTTTGGTTTATTTCGTCTTCTTCTACTGTTCACGAGGGACATTCATGGATTCCTACTTAATGGTCATACTAATATGATCGATACAAATGTCAAAATCAAATAATGAGATTAAGAAATTAAATTAGTGAATTCAAAGTGTCAATCATTTTAACAAGAAATGATGCAATTTTTCAATCTATAAAACAAGCTAAAAACTAGCCGGGTGTTCAAAACTCATATTCCGGAACGAGAGATCCTAGGATGGTAGGATCTAACACAGTAGTAACACTGACTTCTGCATTCTTTCGAAAAATAAATGGAATATTGGAAATCAGATTTTGTAATCCGGGTATATCAACCCATTTTTGGCCCAAAATATTAGCCCATTCGTTGTGGACTTATTTATGCAGGCTTAACTAGGTGGAGAAAATATGTTAACTTCTTTTTTCTTGAATGACAAAATGGATCTGACGATTATTACAACTATTAATTAATGGGTTTTGATAATAACAGCCTTAAGAACTGTCATAAGATATGCATTGAATATTTGTACATTAATTTACAACCACCTCCTGAATTTTAGGAACTAATCAATTGTACAACTTTTTATGCACTTAATGACAGCCCTTACGTCATTATCAAAACCCTTAATTCTTTTTTATTTTGATTCTGTTTTTTTAGATTATCTAATACTTTTTGAAAATACGAATTCATATAAACAGATATACGGATTATATATTGTTTATGATTAAATCGATTTCAGAAAAAAATTTAGATTCCTAATGAAATTTCCATATCGATTTCAGAAAATTTATTTCTTAGAGACAAACTTGTGTGTATAAAAGTTAAGTTCACTTACCATTAAATGATATTGTTTATGATTAAATCGTAACTTTTTTTTATAATACGTAAGAGGCAAACTGACATGTGCGGGTGCTAAAATTGTATGTAAAGGGAGGGTCGCTCCTTGTGGTTCCAAACATACGACACGTGCTTTCCCTTACGCCGCTCTTTCTGGACGCATCGCAAAAGGCTCAATGGTTGTTTAGGCAACCATTGCCGGTCGCCAAATTTCAAAGATAAGGTGATTGTTTTCAAAGGTAATGAGTCTGGTTGCCTGCTATGTGGCTTTGGTCGTGCTTTTTCATGTATTTAATCGCAACAGAAAAAGCTGATGTGTCCGTGAGATGGTGGGCGTGACCAAAGTGGGTTTGGTCACCCCTTACGCCCAGTCTTATGGTCTATTCCAGAAGCCCAAGCTACTGAAGTACAATATATCCAAGGGTATCTATATACTATGGTAATTAATTTCCACACCAAATTTTTTAATGCATATACCACACCGTCAAGTATTATCGCAAATTGTACAAACATATTAAGCAATTATTGTGGTATATATGTTAAAATGTGTGGTTTAAAAATCACCACATATAGACTATAGACGAGCATATTGCAACGGGTTTAGATAGATCCGACCCAGTTTCAAAACCGGTTTATACATCGCCGAATCGAATTGAATCAATGACCAGTGAGATTGGAGTGATTCAGATCGGACCGGAGTCCAGGCGGCGAACCGGTTGATATATATAGCCATTACACTCGTAAACCGGTTATAGTCGTAGCACATCGAAAACCGGTTTTTTGAACGGCATTTTAACCCGGTTCATTCGAGTTAGCCGTTTATGACCGTTGTTGGGCTCAAATTTTGGCCATTTTATCTTTTTTTTAACACCCCAATTCACCTATAGATACGCCTTAAGTGCTAGTGATCAATCACTACTCGAAACACTCTCATAAAAACCTTACAAACGCGCAAAACGCTCAAAAACATAAAATCACTCACAAAAATGGCTTCTCTAGGTATCTAGACCACTGCCTAATTAAGCCAAATGATATTGCATTCTATTAAAAATTCCTTACTTAACTTCTTATCATTTGATTAATGAAGTAATAAAATCAAATAATGAAGTAAAATATATAGTAGGAAGCAAACAATTTTTATTTTGAATAACCCAACTAAATGTAAACTTTACAATCATTAAGCATGGATTAATTAATGCATTATAATACACAATTTCAGAAATATACATTCTTATTTTCATAACAAAAGAAACCCATAACCATTAAATTAACCATATACAATAAATATATATTTAACCAAACTGTTAAAAGATACCTGTTCTTGATCACGCTTGAACCTCAATAAACTTATATGTCATCCATCTCCTTGCAACTTCAGATAATTTACGATCTTCAACTTGCACATTTTTCAATTTTGGCGAATTCAAGATTAAAAACTCAACACCTTCAACCTGAATTCCATGACAATATACCATATCTATGTTTTCTAAATGCTTACAGTTCTTGCACAATGAAATCAATGATGCATTAGTTAACCTACTGCAACCCCTTAGCTTCAAGTTCCTTAATTCACCATACGAAATGATCATCGATGCAAACTCTTTATCAAATAAAGTATGATTATAGGATAAATCCAGTATTTTGATTTTTCGTAAGTTTTGAGCTAATTCCACAAGGAATCCATTTTGTCTCTTGATCACATCACAGTTTGTTAAAGCTAATTCTTCAAGGTTATCACTCAAAGCTAACCCTAGGGTTTTGAGTCCTGCACCTGCAACCATACAACTGTGCAAGCGAAGAACATGTAATTGATTGAATTTTGTACCGATTTCGTATAGATGACTGTCGTCTAAATCTAGAGGTAACCGGAGATCGAGTTTTCGGAGATTACAATTTGTTTCACGGATAAAATGAAGTAAAGCTTCTTTGTTACCTCCGTCATAAATTAACAGAGATGATAATGATCGACAACGATTTTCAGCTAATTGAAGCAATATTAAGACGATAATTGACCTACAGGTTTTCAGTTGGAGTTCGTGAAGGTTCTTCAATCCTTTGATGAAGCACGCAAATGAATAATTATCGCCGACGCCGTCACAATTCTCGAAAGCGAGCTGCGTTAGGGTTTTGTAACTACAGTTTCTCCATAGCCAATTGAGAGCGTAATCGCCGGAGCGAATTCCAGATAAACAGAGGGATTGTAAATTCAATTCAGTCGAGGAGGTGGTGGAGTGATCAGACGTTGACTCCGGTGATCCGTTTCCGGTGATAATTAGTGTTAGTGTTTTGAGATGATTGAACGACGATAAGAAATGAAGGGAGAGAATAGGTCTAGAGAGGATAATTGAAAGAGATGAGAGTTTAGGACATGAGGTGGAGAGAGAAAGTAAGGGGAATAAGGAGACAGGGCCGGTGGCGATACGGAGGCACGTGATGTTCGGACAGACGGAGGAGATGGAAATTAAGAGGCTGTCAGAGAAGGCGGTGGTTGCAGCGGTGGCGGAGGCGGAGGAGGAGGAAATTGAGAGGGAAGAGAGGTAGGTGTGGTGAGAAAGGAAGGATGAGAAGTTAGGGAGAGAGAGATGGTTGGGGGAGAGACGGAGGTTGAGGGAGGAGAGAGAAGAACGGAGGAGACGGCGCCACCGTTTAGAGACGAGAGAAACGGCAGAGGACGGTGGAGGAGGGAGGCGGAGGAATATTTCTTGGAGGAGCTCGTCGCAGAGGATTATATCCATTATAATGAAATTATCCAGAAAAACAATAATAATTGCCAAATTTATAAAACAAATTCAGAGGTATAATCCTCTATGTCGCCACCAACTCTCGTCTTATCGGAGTTGTGACATTAAAAATTTAGGCTTAAATCACAAAATGGTCCTTCAATTGGTTTCGGGTTTCACGTCTGGCCCCTCTTATGTGTCTTTTTCCTTGTTTTTTTATCAAATAGTTTCGTTTTGTACTAATCAATCAAAGTTGTGAACTTAAAAATGATTTTGTTGTTGTATTTGATGTCGGATGTAAGTTTTAAAATAATTACCAAGTATCTCACTATAAATTATCTTTTGAAAGTTTATGCTAATGAGAAATGAGAAATATTTTTGTCGGGCGGAGAGTATAATTTTAGTTAAGTTTATTAATTAAAGAAAATGAGAGAAATTAGAGGAAGTGCGATAAGTTTCGTGTGTTTTTTGTTGGCGAAAATCGAAAGAAGTGAAGAGCTTTAGTTAGTAAGTAATAAGGTTTACCTTGGCCTACCCATGGGATCCAATATGGGCCGAGATATTGCTTGGGCCAACATTCATTCACGTATGAAGTCTCGCTTGTCGAATTGGAAAGCTAATATGCTTTCTATAGGGGGGAGATTAACCTTAATTAAATCAGTTCTAGGTAGTCTCGGTATTTATTGGATGTCTCTTTTCCGAACTCCTCATGTCACTCTCAAGAAGATGGAGAAAATGAGATCTAATTTTCTTTGGGGTATTACCGAAAATGAAAAAAAAAATGACTTGGGTTAAGTGGAATTCTTGTTTAGCATCAAAAGAAGAAGATGGTTTGGATATTGCTAGCTTGGAGGCTCTTAATCTAGCTTTGCTAACGAAATGGAGGTGGAGATTTTTTAATGAAAACGAAGCCCTATGGTGTCGGGTTATTAAATCAATATATGGAGATGATGGGGGCTTTAAAAAACCGGTTCTAGCTCGTCATAAAAAAACTATTTGGGGTCAAATTATTGGCACTTCAAATCACCTACATGATGCAAACATCATTCATTTTAACTCGTTAAAATTTAATCTCATGAATGGAGAAAATGTTAAATTTTGGATTGACCCTTGGTTATCAAATGACCCGTTTTGCCAAATGTTTAATAGGCTCTATAAATTGGAGTTAAATCCATTTTGCAAGGTAAAAGATAGAATGCAAAATGGTACTTGGTTATTTAATTGGAGAAGGCAACTTAGAGGTGGTGTGGAGCAAGAGCAATTCCAAAATCTTATGTCAATTATTCATCTCACTCAATTGCAAGAAGGAAGAGACAAAATTTATTGGAACATTGGTGATTCATGAGATTTCACGGTTGCCGACACTCGAAGGCACATAAACTCTATTCTTTTTTCTGGAAATAACTCACCCACAAAATGGTGCAATTTGGTACCTATAAAGGTAAATGTTTTTATTTGGAGGCTTAATTTGGATCGACTCCCCACAAGATTTAATCTATCTAGAAGAGGTATGGAAATTAACTCTATTATGTGTCCAAATTGTAACTCGGGTGTCGAAACAATTTCTCACTCTATCTTCACGTGCTCGTTTGCAAAAGATATATGGTCTAAAGTTTATAAATGGTGCGACATCGTTAATTTTGAGAGCAACTCTTTTAGTGAATGGTGGGATTCTTGTGAAGCAATTCCAAACAAGATGTTCCGGCGATTAAAACTTCAAGTTATTGGTTTTACCACGTGTTGGATGATTTGGAAATTTAGAAACTCATTGATCTTCGATAGCGGAAAGATGCATAGAAGAGATATAGTTGACAACATTATTAATTTTTCCTTTTTTTGGTTAACTCATAGAAATATAAAATGTAAAATTTCTTGGGTAGATTGGCTTAAATTTCCTTTGTATTAGTCTTCTAGTCTAGTGCTTTGCTAGACTTTAGTAATAAAATTTGCCGTTCAAAAAAAAAGTAAGTAATAAGGTTTAAATTTGAGATCTTTGATACCATTTGGGAGTTGTTTACCAACTAATCTACGAACATCATGTTCATCTTGTTAATAGATAAGAATTTAATGGAAAACTTTACTTATATATGGTCTTTAAGTAACCAAAATATATATGACACAAGTGTATGGTGATAAAACATGCACGTTACTAAAATTTAGGATAAAAATTGACTTTTTTTTAGCGGTTAAACCGGTTAAACTAATGAACTAGTAGAACGGATGGTTTGGTCATTGGTGTCCGTTTCGATTTTCAAAACATTGAATAAGCATGACATGAGGCCTTGTTCCTTGCTATCAAATTCTCAACTTGTTTAATGAAAAAGAAAAGTCATCCATCAGAAAATGTGAAATGTTTTTATTACATCGAGAAAAGGTGAACCTTAAAAAATAATATAGCCATATAGAGAGAATTCTTGTCATTGACGAAATTAGGTGGTTGTGGCTGAAAAATGAAAACCAAAAGAATGTTCTCATTTGTGGTGGGAGTGAAAATAGCAATATTCTCACTCGAAGAAAGTAATTTTTATTACATAAAAGGTATACATTTTATGCTCTCGATGACCGAAGTTTCTCATACGAGTATGTATCAAGATTCAAGGTAACATTTTTTTTGGTTAAATGCAACTTTATTGGTGTTTATATATTTTGTAATAAAGATGCACATAAATTCGTTGATTTTTTTTCTCATAATCTATTAAGTAAGTGTTGACGAGCTACTTGATTCATTAAAAGATCGATAGAAGTTTGAGTTGAATGATCTCGACTAAAAGCTCGTGTATTAAACGAGCTATAATCCGCTTTTGACTAAAAGACCATTTGGAATCGTATGCCTAAACGAGCTAATATACATTAATTATTATATAAATATAATTGAATATTATATTTTATATAACTACATATTATATATTTATATAATTATGTGTATATATTATAAATATATATGTACATGCACACTATAATATAAAAAAATATTTACATCATATATTAAATTTTGTAATTAATCATAAAGGATTGTATATTTTGGTATACGAGAGCTTAAATCAAGTTGATCTCGAGTTTACAAAAGTCTTAACGAGCCGAATTTGAACCTTAGCCATAAGGTTTGAAATTTGGCTCGAGCTCAGCTCATCATGTCATATACAACCCTAGGTGCACACAAAATAAAATTCTTTTTTTAAATAAAATACTATATTATTATCACATTATATAACACTACCAAACGTATTGATTTTGAGCCTCTCCTTCACAACTTAGGTAGAGAATGATGATGGCTTACTCTCCTACATCGACATACACAATTCTAAAGACGGTATGTTGTATGCGTATGCGATAAGTCTTCAATGAAATAAGAGACGTGATTCTTTGGTCCTTTATAATAAAAACATACGCAAACGACAACTTATAAGGATTTGTTTTGTTTTGTTTTTTTTTTTGAACGGCCAGTTAGAAAGTTAGTGGTTCGAGCCTAGACAGTGATATCCATAAGGGACAATATGTCTTCCCTCGAACCTTCCGCCTATGGGGAATAAACCCCACGTCCACGACGGGACTTGAACCCATGACCTTGGCCATGGGCAACACCTTATCTTTTCACCAATACCACTAGGCTAGAAGCCTAAGGTAACTTATAAAGATTTGTTAATCATTGTCCTAACGCCAATAGATAAGGGTTAGTTAAGTAGTTAATGTAACTATATTAAAGCATAACCACTCATAGGTGGCTAGTGATTTTCATGGAGGGTGGTTTTTTATGGTTAAAGTATAAGCACATAATTTTTTCTTAATCATTGCCTTAAGGTCAATGATTAGCATTTTCCTAAAGGGCTTCTAAACTTCGATTTTAAGTGTTATTATTTGTTAAACGATTCATTAACAAAAAATGTAATGTATACATTCTAAAAAGTGGTTTGCACATAACATTTTTTGAATTTTACCGTATCGCAATACCTTTTTATATTATTATCTTTTCACACAACAAATAAAGAATGTCAAAATATACTATTTATGCATAAATATTTTTTTGGATGAAAATCACGTCCATTAATTAAGAAAAATTGTACCACGTTCTATTAAATCTTCATATTAATCCTCACACTTATAAAATGATTGAAATGAACAATTAATTTTCTTTTCTAACCCGATCCTTTGATTTGATCAAGTATATTTTAATAAAATTATTAGAAAGATTTAGTAGAACACAATATTATTCTTTCCTCTTAAATCTTAATTAATACAAGGACCAATCAAACACGAGTCTCTTGTTCTTTTAGGATTCTATGATTTTCTTGTTGACGACGTGTTACCACAAGCAAAACTAAAACATCGCAACCATTACTAGCCGTATTAATTTGAAGGAGAGAGAGAGAGAGTAAATAATTATATTTTTTAGTATTCAGCTGAAATAATTTAAAGTCTGAAACTAAAACAAAAAAAATAGTTTTTAGTATTTGACATTTTGACTGATCATATATAAACTTGTGATTATTGATTAAGGGGCTGTTTGTTTTTTTTGGAGTAAAAAGATCTGCGGTCTGCGGACCACATCTGCCAAGTGTTGTAGCTTCTGAGGTGGACTAAAGGTCTGCAGTCTGCGAGAAAACGGATGTTTGTTTTTACATCTGCACATTTGAATTAGGGCAAATTAGGTCAAAATTAGGGCAAAATTAAAAACAAAATTAGGGCAAATTTCAGGGGAAAGATAGCAGAGAGAGGGTCGGAAAGAGAGAGGTGGAGAGAGAGAGAGTCGGAGAGAGATAGAGGTGGAGATAGAGAGAGATCGACTGAGAGAGTGACATAGGCGGAGAGAGAGATCGAAGGAGACAAGAGACAAGCGGAGGAGAAGGGCGGCAACCGTGAGAGGCGGTGACGGAGGAGCCAGAGATGGAGAGAATGACAGCGGCGGAGAGAGATCGATGGAGAGAAGAGACAGGCGGAGAAATAGAGAGATCGATGGAGAGAAGAGAAGGGGCGGCGACGGAGGAGGCGGAGATGGAGGAGGCGGCGCCGGAGGAGGAATTGGCCGGAGGACGCTGGCCGGAAGACATCAGTTGTGGAGGCGGAGGGGAAGCTTGCGTGGGAGGAGTCTGCGTGACTTCTTTCTTGTTTTTTTTTTTGTTTTGAACTTGGCAGACACAAAAAGCAATATCACATGTCTGTCTGATACAGACATTGGGCAGACATATTTTTGTGTTCGAGCTTCCAAAAAACAAACATCTTCAAGATAGCTTTTCTGCCCGTGGTCTGCGTGGCGCAGACAAAAGACCTCGCGCAGATCTTTTGCCAAAAAACAAACAGCACCTAAATTACAAAATCAACGATATATCTTACTTATTCTTGAAGCATTTAGGCATTCTAAGTTTAGAAGGTCTTAATCTTAAATTTATATTTTGGGAAACATCTTAAACACCACAAAATAAAAAAATATTGCTTAGGGGATTTGAACCCAAGACCTTTTACGAGTAAGAATTGTATGTTAACCAATTGATCTATTTAATACTTTGTTTTATCCCAACAACTAATATATATAACCTTTAACTTCAACATAACTAAAACGACCTATATTTTAAAAAACATCAATTTCGGATTTAAGGAAACTTATGAGATGTCTTTATTAATCTTTACAAAATTAAAATTAACATCACCCACCATCCGCACGACCACAACCAGCAATCACTATCACTACCGTCGTCACCACCCACTACTTGATCACCGTCAAATTTAATCACAGGGTACCCGCCGTCGCATTCCGCAGACTAGTATTTGTAAAACACAATTGAAAAGACAAGTTGTCTTCATCAAAGCATCCAACATCTTTATCTTACAACCACCCTTTCTAATTTTATAACAAGAATTAGAAGCCAAAACATCTTTATTTAATTTTATTTTCTAAATTAGATATTCCAAGCATCCCCGAATAGCTCCTTCAAATATATTCATTTACCCACTCCACTCAGGAACTCGCACATAAACACCATTGAAAAGAAATGCATCTTTAAAAGAGAACAGAGACAAAAAAAAAAGTTACTTTTAATGTTTTTCCATTTAGATATGATTAAATATTTAAGTCTAATTTGAACATTAGTTTTCAGAATTATATTTTATAACCATTTATCCATTTTCAAAACGCATAATATATTTTCAATAAGCAATCTCAAATACCCCTTTAACTGCCCAATAGTTCATGGTATAAGCAACCAAAAAACTTTCATTCAATTAATTCACTAACCAAACTTCTTTCATCATAGCTTACTATATTAACTTAGATAACAACAATGAACATAATGTAGCCGATATAATTATGAAGAAATATAAATTCTCACACATGAAAATGAAACCCAACCAACCATATATAATATGAAAGTTTATACAAAGATTAGTGAGATCTTACCTTCTTGATTGAAATCGATAAAAGGAAAAAAGAAAAAACCCTACACCTATTAACTACTAATATGTCTAATTCTCAAAAAGAAAAACAAGATTTAACATGAATGTAACAAAATGTAAATACACAAAACCCAACAAGGAAGATGAACCATACATATATAGATGTAAGTAGCACTATTCCAAGCCCATAAAGACTCCACCCAATACCAAAACTCAACTAAACCCGACCCGTTTTCAAACCCAAACACACACTTCACCACAGAAAACGCAACACCCGGAAACCCCAAAACCATCAAACCCAAATTCAAAACAGACTGCATTTTACCTGTCACCCGTAACGGTCTAACCGCCAAGCACATTGGAACCAATAACAAAGCTCCAATTTCAGCAGTTGCAAAGTTTATAACCGACATCAAACACAACCCAATAAACGCACCCGACACCATAACCGATTTCAAAAGAACCCAATCGTGAAAACCCGTGGGTCGGGACCCGAAACACACGTTCAGAACAGTTAAAATCACAACTGAAAGTGAAGCCCAGATAAAAAGGCGGGTAATCGGTTGAGAATCGGGTATTTGGTATATGAAATAAGGAAGTAATGAAACAATGATTCCCCATAAATGAATTAAGAAGATTGTTTTTGTTGGATAAAGCCATTTCCATGATTTGGATGAGATGAAATCGGGTGATTTTGATTTATTTTTTTCTGATTTATTAAAATCGGAAAAAAGAGAAGCTGCAAGAACGGGTAAGGGAGCAACGAGGAGTAAAAATGCAATCATGTAGACACCAACTGATATGAATTTGTTTGATGAGGTTAATAGGTATAAGAAAAACGATTGGTGGAATTTTTCTAGGAGGTTGTTTACTGACCGTACAACTCCTTCAATCAACCTGCAAAAATTGCTTTCGTTTTAATCAATTATGGAAAAATAATTTGCGAGAAATTGTAAAACGAAAAACTGTCAGTTAATTTAAGGGTTTTGTCCTATGCAATTATCTCGGTCAGAAATCGCCGTTAAAATCCGGTCAAACTTGGTCTTTTATTATTATTAGGTTTTCCTATTATTTATTAATTAGGGTTTAAACGCAACAAGATGGCGATGAAGCTATAATCCAATATTTATGTTTGAGTATTATATTTATATTTTGAACTCTTTGTTAATTTGCGCTATTTGAAGACTTTAATTATTATATTTATGTTATACAATATACATACTAGTATATAATTTCAAATATATATATATAAAATCTCAATCTAAGTACTCACCGAGTAACCGATTACACGCTACACGGTCGACGAACGAACGAAAACTTGCTAAAGTATTTGTTATTATATTACATTTGCCTTTGATTTTACTATGATGAATCCACTTAAGATGGATTGCCAACAAAAATTGATTGAATATAAGGGCATTTTTGTCATTTAACAACTGTCGATCAAACGAAGTTTTAAGTTAAGTGATTCTAGTTACTTGTAAAAAAAGAAGTCTAATACCATACATGGCGGGCTGTGCTTCAATGTTTTGAAAGAAAGAGCCCTACTTAATAAACCGAGTCTAGTTTTTTAAGGTTAAAGTGACAACTATATATATTTAATTAAACATATTAAATAAAACCTATAATAACTGCAATACAAACAAAAAACTAATTATGATATAGAAATGTGTACCTGCCACCTCGAAACAAAAACTCTGTTTGTCTACCCTTATTAGCAAAAGATAATTTGGTTGAAATCTCCATTGTAATTGCATCAACTTGATAATCACGAAAAGCACCATGGGAACCAGTAGGGACACCTAATGCCTGAAAAAATAAAAAAAAATAAAAGAATATTAATCGAACCAAAATATAACAGAAATATCATATACCACAAACATTACAAAAATATAAAAAAAACAAAAAAAACTAACCTGATTATAAAGCGAACTAACAAAAGTAGCACTGCCTTCAACATAATCATTAACAGGAATACCAAATTTCCATTGAGGATTCAACATTTTAGCAATTTTTCCAACCGATTCAAACATTTCACCAATGAATTTCAACAACTTTGAATCAAGCAACGAAACAAATTTCTCCATTTTTACATAAAAACCTTGTCCATGAACTGCTAAATAAGCCACAACATTTATAAGGTCAAGATTTGGCATTTGACCATTAGATGCTTCAGCATAAATGTTTAATGCATCTTCTTCACCTGTATTTGCAACTTTAATTACAAAACCAGCTGCCATTGTTCCAGCACGTCTAAAAGTATCAGACACTTCTGTTTCAGTAACTATATCCAATTTTGAATCTTGTATATTCTTTTCATGACAGTTTCCAGCATTTAATTTCCCAAAATCAGTAAATGAAGGAGTGTGGTAATCTCTTAACCATGAAGAAACTGAGTTATATTGACCGTATTGTGAGTCTGCAGCTAGCCATATAATATCTTTAGCCAACCAACTAACTCGGGTTAATAATGAAAATGCTGCATATGCAGTTGCTAAAGATAAGACCTCGTTTTGAGTAAGGTTTTTAGGGTTGTAAGGAGTTACAAGCACAATAGATTCTTTTCCATCACCACGTGGGGCCCGAATAATTCCTACAGTATTTGTACCATAAGATTCACAAGTTGTGCTCATGTTGTTTGTTTCTGCATCAGGACTTGTAAAGAAGTGAAGAGGGTGGAATTTGTTTGGTTGGTTTTGGAATTTATGATAACTGACTTCTCCACCTAAGTTTGCCATGTGTAACGCTATTAGTCGTGGAATTTCTCTACAAATATAGATTAAAAAAAGAATTTTTTGTTAATAATTAGATTCAATCATGACTCGTGAGCTTTGAAAGCATAAGTAAATAGATGGAAAGAATCATGTAAGGAAAAACATACATGCCAGTGCTATGAGACTTCAGATTTAAGCTATTTAGCTCATTGATGAATCCGTTTGCCCTGGAAACATCGTGATCAGAGATCATGGGACTTGCAGAGCCTGTAAAATGATCATATGATCATTCAGCAACAGAGAATTGTAATGATTAACTGTAAGTCTGTAATATTACTAATTTATTACACCTTTCCCTAAACAAGGTTTAACAGTTACATTTAAGCTATCAATTTGAGAAAAATATTGTCACAGTCACTTAAGAATTTAAATTTACGACAATTAGTTATGAGTGATGAAATCATTCAATAATCAGTAGTTAGTAGAAAAATTAAACAAAGCAAAACCGTAACAAATTTTCACACACATCAGACATCACATATGTCTGCTCCAACAATATTCGATTAATTCAACTGCATAATATTGAAATCAAAGAGAGAATTAGGATGAACTGACCAGGCATTAGGGCATTTTCTGAAACGTAGGTTTTCTTCGCAAGAACAGGTAACAGTAAGAGAGCTAATACTCCAGCTATACAACAAACAACACTGCATACAAAAAAGCAATTAGCACGACTACTAATTCAATTCATTATCAATTGAAAAATACCTCTAAACCTACTATTATGTACAAAAGCTAATTGTATCAGTGACCGGTAGTGAAATGAGACGATTAGTACCTAACTAAGAAGCTATGAGCAATGATGAAGATACCGATTCGGATAATTGGCCGGTGCTTCGGTTTCTCTCCCTCGGATTCCGGCGTTGAAGCCATCGGTGATCTCGAATCGGAGTGATCTGCGACGAGCAATTTTCGGCTATTCGTCTGAGAAATGCCTGGATCTGCTCTAGTGGTTGTTTGGAAACTTGGATTGCGTATATTTACTGGATTGCCCTTTAACAGACTGATTTACAAATGTTACCTCAAGATATAGTTAGTCGACAACTTTGGCCCCTTAATTATTATAATGTTATTTTTATAGCGTTGATAGAATGATACCCTAATCCGCCTATTGTTGTTTTATCAAATCTCTTTCACTAACGCTAGTGAAAGATATTTAATAGGAGAACAATATTTCTGAGTAAATGTATAATATATGATTATTTATATCTTAATTTTTTCATACTTAGCATTTGGTAGAATTAGATTGTTTTCTACGAGATGTTAAGACTGTGCGTAATGGGTGATCAAACTCAGTTTGGTCACCCCTGTCACCTCTGCGCCACATCAGCTTTCTCTCTCCTGATCAACCACATGATCAGACAGCGACCAAATGCCCATAATGGGTGACCGTTCGGAATTTTTTTTATTTTTTATTTTAAATTTAAATTAAAAACAAATACATTAATATTAAAAAAAAGACATTACATTAATAATTGAAAAAAAGACATAAATAAAAAAAACATTACATTAATACTAACAAACTATCAGTCCAAATTATATTTGGCCCTGATTTTCGCCTTCCTTGCCAAAACCCACTCAAGAGTTCTGCCGGTGAGGTGATCATGCGACGAATTGTAGAATTTCATGTGCTTGAGCTCTTGGTTATCTTTTTGTATCTCCATGAAATCAGATATGTTTGCTTTGCGGAAGTCAAAAAATTCGTCCGTGGCGTCTTTCCAATTCCCGACTAATTCCTGAGCCGATGATGGCGGGGGGGCACCGTATTCTGAACTTTGAGCTGTAACACCGCAAAATTTAGAAAGCGTTTTTTTTAAAGGTGTGCCGAAACATATAGATAATATATAGTTTAGGTTTAGGTTTACAAACCAAATGTCCCAAATAAACTCCAAATAATAATAATAATACTTAACGGTGTTAATAAACGGCATGACTCATTTTTCAAAACATAACAAACTGAGCTTGGTCAATCATCCCGTCCAAAGCACCTATCACCTGAAAAGATTCAACGAGGGAGGGATTAGCACAAAGCTAAGTGAATGAATATAATCTACAAATTCTGTAAAGCACAACAAGCTAGCATAGGCCTCTCTAAGATCTAAAAGCCACATAACCACATAACACTGTTTGTTCGAGAAGATCGGGGTCCTGCCGGAGCCTTAAACCATGGTCGGCCAAAACCACGGTAACCGATAGCGTTTCGTATCCAACACCCGGGCAACTCCCTCCCCTTAACCATGCAACAAATACAGGTAAGGTCGGATACCCTATTAGTCGATACCCGATGCCCAGCGCACTGACTTCTCAAACCTCGGTCACCAAGTCAAACCGAGTTGTTGCTACCAATCAAGCAAAGTCTATTCACATATGTGCACATAACCTATTTGATTCAATACTAGCAAATAGGTACTAAACTAGCAAACTGTCAAAGATTCGCGCCCGGAAACGACCCGAAAAACCTGTAACCTGAAGTTCACAATCGTGAACAATAGTTCACGAACGTGAACTAGAGTTCACGACGTGAACTCTCTACAGGGAAGTTTCCTGCATTTTCCTGTATTTTCCTGCATATTTGCTGTATTTTCCTGCATCTTTTCCCAAACAGGCAATACCAAACCGATTGTAACCGAACACAAGTTTGAGGTTAAGTCCACTCACCAAAACTTTCCACTTGCCGAACTCAGAGGTCTAATGTTTCTGAGTCCCGATCCCGATTCCTGTACACCAAAGGAATACCGAATTAGTATATAATTCCACCAAATTATAAAAATGTTACATATACGTTTAACACTAACACTTGCACTAACTAGATAACCAAACACTTAAATCATCATATGAACATGTCATGACCGTCTACACTTACATAACAAGTCAACTAGTCATTTGCAAGTCTTACATTCAAACGGGTCAAACCGGATTATTAAACAATAATACATCCTACAATTGTAATCATATCATCAACTTGCAATTCACCAAATGTTACCAATAACATTGCTAATCACATAGTCCTAACAAAATACTTACACTTTCACAATCCAAGTTATTTTAAGTCATTTTACCACCAAATGACCCGAACGGGTCAAAAGCCCGAACATGATTATAACACTTCCAATTTCCATCAATTAGCACAATTTCTCTATAACTAACAAGTCATAATCATGTAACAATTCATCAAGTTCCAAGTCACCAACAATCCATGTGTTTTACTTCCAAATTACTAGTTAATCATTTTAACCAAAAACATCCAACTAGTTCATATCCTCACATAAACCACCCATACACTATAAAACTAGTATTTTTTTTTTTTTATTAAATCTCATAATACTTGACATGAATCATTAAATAACATTTCTAGTATGTTAATTTAACCTTTCTAGTAATAAAAGTCATAAAACACATAAGTGACATTTTACACCAATATAGCAACTAGTTCACTATTTAAACATAGAATATCAACTAGCTCTTTAACTAACAATTTTGACTCAACACTATCACAACTAGTCATTTTATCAAATAACACAATAGTTGATTATAAATCACAACTAACATATTCAACATGTCATTTAACATAACTAGATATAAAATTCCATAAAACACATAAATGACAATTTTTCAACCAACTAGTCATTTAACACAATAATTGGTTCATAATTTACACATAAAATCCATACAACCTTTTAACTAACAATTTCATCTAAACAAGTCAAAATGGACCATATTAACATTTAATGCTTCCAACATTTTAGTTCAACCCATATTAACAATAAAAACCACAAAAATCTAAGATCTAACTATTTTAATAAAAACCCATCTTTTTTTCTCCAAAATCACTTACCATGGTAATTTATGGATCTTCCTCTAAAATATGATTTTACTAGTTATAAAACATCTTACAAGTTTCTTTAACATATCAAACATTAAGGGTTCATAAATCTCACCATTTAATAAAAACCCACATAATCTTAAAACCCTAAATAATCACATTTCAAGAACAACTAACATATACTTTCATGTAATCAACATAACGAACCAATACAAACATAAAGATATCATCATTATAACCAAACTAGTAAAGATACTACAAGACCCAAAACACTAGTTTATCATTTTTGCAAGAAATCAAAACAAACAACAAGAGAGGAAAGCTTACCCCAAGCTCTACCTAATAACGAGATTAGAAGCAAGATCAAGCAAGAATGAAGCTTGGAATCATCAAGAACACCAAGAAGGTTGAGAGAGTTTTTGAGAAGTTATAATTATAAAATGTTAAAATGAATTATAAAAGGAGGAAATGATGGTGAAGTAAAAAGGGTGTGATGGGATCCTCCCTTGGCTGCCGAGCATCATCAAAAAAAGGGGGGCCCTTTGCTTGATTTTTCTTTTAAGCAATTTTAACTATACAATATAAAAAGTCCCTTTCATAGTTAATTTATTTAAAATAGCAAACGGACTTCAATTTTAAAAACGAAAGCATTTCCGAAAACGAAATCCGACAAGGAATCTAAAGATATAAAAATCACAAAATCGTTTAAACATTTCAGAAACCGGATATTTTAATCCCTTGATTAAAATATCACAAAAGGACAAAAGGTCAAACAATTTATTTAACATTTAATCAATTTATTCCACAAATGGTCAAATATATATTTATCAAATATCCATATATACCTAAAACTATTAGGCCGGTTTTAGAATGTTACATGAGCAGCTGATGACGATGCTGCTGCTTTCTTCTTCGCCTTGTCCCGCCCCATTGGTCGAGGGGGTGCAACTTCCACTTCTTCATCATATTGATCCTCCTCTTCTGGACCAACCCCTGAACCTTGCGCAGCTAATGATGACGAAGTCCTTGATTTTTTTCCCCTAGCCTTCACGAACATCGCCAACTGTGCTGGGTATTCAACCTCCTTCCACTTTGGATGGTCCTTCAAAATTCTCCAGCACTCCACCTCTGTGAACTCCCCTGCATGTTGAGCACTAAATTCACCACAAACTCGCTCGTACAAAATTTGGTCGTTCACCCCACTTGGGTTTCTTCGTACGAGGTTGTCATAAATATAACAAAAGTTGGCAATTTTAGGACGAAGCCTATTCTTCCACTTGCAGTTTAGTGAGTCATATGTTCGGGTCGTCCCACCCATTTCACTCGCAAAGTGAACTAACACATCCTGCCAAAATCCACATTTAACCCTGAAGTTCGACTTAACGACATTTTCGGAAGTGTCGATCCAAGCCTTGCATAAGCCTATCTCTTCAAGCTTCGTCCATGTCGCGCTTCCGCCGGTCACCCCCTTTGTCGGTGGTTGACGCCTTTCTGGTACCTTCTTTTTTGTTGGCGCTTCAACGGGCTTGGGCTCGTCGGACGACTCGGAAGACTCGACATCGAGGGGCGCGGCGGGAGTGGCGGGGGAACCACTTTGTGTTCGTGGTTGGTAGTCGTATTGGTCGAGCCCGGCAAAAGGATCAAAACTTTGGTGGTCGTATTGATCCCCACCAAAATAATTTTGATAACTTTGTTGTGGTGGTTGTTGATATTGTGGCGGTTGTTGTTGTTGTGGAGGGTATGGTCGGTATGGTGGTTGGAAGTAGGGGGGGGGGGCAAATGGATTATTTTGATAAGCTTGTGGGATTGGTTGAGTTGTTTCGTGTACGAAACTTGGTGGTTTGAAAGTTGATCGAGGGTGATTGAGAGGGTGTAAGAGTGTTTGCTTGACGCCTTGCCTTGCCTTTGCCTTTGTTCTTGGAGGAAGACATTTTTGGAGAGGGTGATTGAGAGAGATTTGAGTGTGTGTTTGAGAAGTGTAGAAAGAAATGAGAGTTGTGAATTATTTGGTAAAAGAATTGGGTATTTATAGGGTAAAAGTTAAATTTTATTGGTGTAAAAAGTAGCCGTTGGAGGCAAGCAACGTTCGATTTCGAACGCTCGACTAGTCGACCGTTGGGGCATGGTCGACGCGTCGGGTGATACGGCCTTAACGGAGGGGGACACGTCGGGGACGCTTAGGTGGCGGGTCACGACCGAAAACTCGGTCACCGTTACGCATGGTCTAATATCTTTTTTTCCTCACAATAACATACTTTAAGCATAAACTACATGCCAATGCTTCGAGCCTTCAACAAGCTAACTCATTTGTAAAACTTTATGGTATCCAGTATTCTTTTTATTTTCTTGAAAACTTCTTTTCTTAGCATTTGTATAAGACCACTGCCTCACAACTTGGTCAGTTAGCCGCCAATTTCACTTCAATTGGGGAAGCCATTGGCAAACCACATTCAGTTCTCGCATCACTTAAGTCTCCCGCGTCACTTAAATCTCTTATGTTTACCGAAGTTTAAGGAGAAGAGAGTGTGAGGTATTTTTGTAGGTATTGGTATAAAATATTAAATGAATAGGTATTGTTGGCATGATTGTGTCAATTGTAATGTGAGCTGACCTGACATAATATATATTTGGTAAAAATTGAAACTTTAGTTGCCAAGACAGGGAGGGTATAACTTTATGGGAATTCATATCTACACCACAACTTTTAATGCCTACATCACACGGTACAAGTCTGACAGCTAACTGTGTAATCAAACTAAACAATAGTTGTGATACATACAATAAAAATGGTGGCGTATAATCACCCTCTCAACTTAATTGGCTGATGACTTGAAGTTTCATTAGTAGTGTTAAAGGATTAAAATTCGGCATGATTGATTAGACTAGTTGTAACGGAGGGGTCGTCATGTGCGTTTCTCCAACTTGTACGCGCCCTCCCTCTTACCTTGGTTCGAATGGGATGCGTCCCTTTTGCTCAAAGATCGGCCAGACGGCCTTTGTAGGTCGCCATTTTTCAAAGGGAAAGAATTTTTTAAAAGGAGAATGATTTGGTCTCCTAGTTACGTGGGTTTAGTCGGAATTTGTAATTTGTTTGGTCGAACTGATGTGGCGCTAATGCGTCAGGTTGGTCACCCATTACTACTAGTCTTAGCCCCGTTGGACACCAAACCCGTTAGCCCGCCCGTATATTGAACCAGGTTATTAGCCCAATTAGGCCCTTCTTTTTCTAAAAAAGACTTGAAAGTTTTTTCCAAAATGTGGATTCATGCCGTACAATTTGTAGTATATGATTAATGATATTGACTTATTCATAGCCTTCTTCGTGAAAAACGGATCAGTGACTGAGAATTCCTATTTTGCCAAATTGATATGATTTGAATTTTTTTTTCCTTCAATTTCATATCACTGTTTGAAAAAATAAGATCTTATTTTCCCACTTCAATATATGCATCCATGAAGCGCATTCTCTATGTCCAAAGACCACCTTCACCATGGCGTCACACTGAAACATGGAGGCCGTTCACCATCGTACAACCACCACCACCACTGCAGATATCTCACTTCGGGAACTTACAAGACTCCAATCGCATTTTCACCAACCTCTATGGTGTTCATGATCCATATCTCAAAGGTGCAAGAAAAAGAGGCGATTGGCATCGAACCAAAGATTGAATCCTCAAAGGAACCGATTGGATAATAGATCAAATGAAAAAGTCCGGTTTACGTGGTCGTGGTGGGGCCGGCTTTCCGTCTGGACTCAAATGGTCATTCATGCCAAAAGTCTCCGATGGCCAACCATCGTATCTAGTCGTGAATGCTGATGAAAACGAACCGGGAACATGCAAAGACCGTGAAATCATGCGTCACGATCCACATAAATTGTTAGAAGGTTGCGTTATCGCGGGTGTTGGCATGCGTGCTAGTGCGGCTTATATCTACATTCGAGGTGAATACGTAAACGAAAGACTTAGCCTCGAGAAAGCTCGAATCGAGGCTTATAAAGCGGGATTATTGGGGGAAAACGTGTGTGGTTCGGGTTATGATTTTGATGTTCATATACATTTCGGTGCGCGTGCGTATATTTGCGGTGAAGAAACCGCACTCCTCGAAAGTCTCAAAGGTAAACAAGGAAAACCGAGACTAAAACCGCCTTTTCCGGCGAACGCCGGTGTTTACGGTTGTCCGACAACCGTCACGAATGTTGAAACAGTCGCGGTTGCACCGATGATTCTCCGGCGTGGGCCGGAGTGGTTCGCGGGGTTCGGGCGGAAAAACAATTAGGGGACGAAGTTGTTTTGTATATCGGGTCATGTTAACAAACCGTGCACGGTTGAAGAAGAGATGAGTGTATCGTTAAAGGAGTTAATCGAGCGGCATTGTGGCGGCGTGCGTGGCGGTTGGGATAATTTACTAGCGGTGATCCCGGGTGGGTCGTCGGTACCACTAATGCCGAAAAGTGTTTGTAACAATGTTTTGATGGATTTTGATGCTTTGAAAGAGGTGGGGAGCGGGTTGGGGACGACGGCGGTTATTGTTATGGATTAGAGTGCGGATGTTGTTGATGCGATTGGCCGATTGGCGTATTTTTATAAGCACGAGAGTTGTGGTCAGTGTACATCGTGTAGGGAGGGTACGACTTGGTTATGGATGATTATGGAACGGTTGAAAGTTGGGAATGCGAAATTGAAAGAAATTGATATGCTTCAGGAGTTGACTAAACAGATTGAAGGACATACGATTTGTGCGTTAGGTGATGCTGCGGCTTGGCCCATTCAAGGTCTTATTAAGCATTTTAGGCCCGAGCTCGAGAGTCAGATTAAGGAGCATTGGGATCGAGACTTACGAGTTGCGGGTAATTGAATTGGGTTTGGTTTTTTTGTTACATGTTTTCGACTTGTAATAGCATTGGAAATATATATTGTTTAAGGATGTAAATTCATCCTTTCCCGATTTGTTTCGTTAATAAAACATAAATTGATAGTTTTGTTCATGCCTAGTGTTATTATTATGCCTTATGGTGGTGGCAGTAGTGGTTATGATGGTGATGAGAGTTGGTAGTGATGGTGGTGGTTATGATGGTGATGAGAGTTGGTGGTGATGGTGGTGGTGGGTGGCTGATGGGTGGTTGTCAGGGTGGGTAGTGGTGGTGGAGGCGTTGGTAAGTTAGGAATGAGAAAAACGTATAAAGTTTTGTTACGTTAAAAGAAAAAGGATATAAATCTATATATACATAAAAACGAGTTTCAAAAACGAATTTTCATTAAATGACATGGATTAAACACCTTTGATGACGCCAGAGAGGGATTTGTCAAAGCACGGATAGGAGCTCTACCACGATATGATAAGTAGAAAATTAAATGACATAGATTAAACTTAAGTAGAAAATCATAATGTAAATGTCATGGTTAAACCGTTCAGTTGCTTGAACAAACATACAAATGCTTTTAAATATGTATGAACTAGCCTATAACCCGTGATAAATCACGGGTGGCTTATAAAAGAATTTATAATTTTCTGGATGTTTTACTTATTTAAGAATATTTTATTATTTAAAATTTTGTATATTTAAGAATCCATTACAAATGTGTTCTGAAAGTGTATGATTTCTTCGATCCTTCGACAAGTACTTCTGTTTTGCATTATTTCAAGAGCAACTCCAACAAGTCAACTGATAAATAGTCAAAATAAGTATGATGAAGATTAAATAGATGTAGGAAATAAATATAATAACTTTTTTTAATTGCAAATTTCTTCAAGAAAAATTATAATTCTTTGACTTTGAATGTCAAACTCTTATTTATCAAATTGATAACTAATTAACTGTCTAATAATACACGATCATTGGAATCTTTCAACAATGTAATGACTTCTGAAACAACCAAATTACAAACATCACGTCTATTTTGTGAGAATTTTTTAGCATAAGCAACAACTTCTTTATAAAAGTTGACTCCCCCACAAAAGTCTTCAGGTTTAATGGTGGATAACTCAAGGAAAAATAGAGGTGCATAGTAATCTACTGAAGTGCTGCACTGCACACAATCAAAACCCAAATTAGATACTAAACATGTATTCCAATAATTTAAAAATTTGTTCATAACTATAACCATAGGAAACTTCTTTCAAATAGACCCATTTACTTATGAACAACTGTTTTATCTTTAATTGGTCAATTCAGATTACTATTTTGAATGATATAATTCAAAAAAAATTATACTTGACACGCTAAACATATACACAAAAACATAAATTACTATAAATAGAACAGCCCTGTACCAAAAGTGACTCGTTTTAACAGGTTAACCAATCCAATAATTTTTCTGAAGGGCTTACACGCCTGGAGAAATCTTCCCTGATTTCACCTCATCACTTCCAAGAATTACTAAAAAGTAGTCTTTCCCAATGTTGTAAAAATCGCTCGGCGGTACCTCGGCGGTTGACCACCTTCAAGCGATTAATCGGTCTCGGCGGCGATTAATCGGTTTCTAGGCGGGTACTATTAAATACAAAGAAAATTAATTTTTTTAGAAAAATATATATAATATCTTAACAAAATAATTAAATTAGTCAATAACAATATATAAAATACGAACATAAGTTTGAATACTGGATTTTGGAAACTTAAGTTGGATCAAGGTGTCTTGAAATATAACAAAAAGAAGCCCAATAATAAGCCCAACCAATCTATCATTCTAAAACAGGCCCACTCCAACTTATTTATCAATTAATATACCAATGAAAACCTAATTTCTTCATCGCCGTCTTTTTTCCTCTGCAACATAACGACTGAAACAAAAAAACAGGCCCACTCCAATCTTCTTCATCACCATTTTTTTGACCGCCAAGGGCCGCCAAGGACCGAGTTTGACCAAAACCTTCAAACTCCAACGATTAGGCAATTTTTCACTCGGCAGCCGACCGCCAAGCGCCTAGGCGCCGCCTAGGCGGCCGCTAAGACCGATTTTTACAACACTGGTCTTTCCATCCTATTGTAACAAAATTAAAAAAAAAGAATGTTCAGAATAAAAGATGACGACTAATATGGTTTGAAAAAAAAAGGAATTAAGTTGACTTTTTTGGGAAGAAAGTTTGAGTTGTACATTCTTCTTTATGGAATTAGAAGCAACTGCAAATGAAATCTAGAAATTCAGAAAATTATCCCACTGAAGTTTTGGATACTTGATACTCAGTCAGTCAGTCCGCTGCACAAATTCAGAAGATTACCAAAGAAATTAACTGATATTTTGATTTCTCAATTCTACAAGCTTAGCTCGGTGCTCTCTACTATGAATAAGAGCATTATACTGCAACAATATAACAAATTACCAAATTATTCTTTAATTACTCAACTTACTAAAATGTTTATCATTATAATTATACTTTATTTACTCACATCTTCTTCTAATTCCCGACAAATCAATGCAGTCTGCCATCAAAGATGTACTTTAGAAACTCTTACATTTGCATAAATATGATCACCAACATATAATATCTCATCTCCATGAAGACCTAATGAAATTTCAACCATTTGACTTGATTTTTCTAATGCACACAGAACCTTGAAAAACAGAACTTAGTATCGTATTTTTGGCATGTTTTTTGATAAAATTCCACCTAAAAGACTTGAAATGGGTAAGAACTAAAAAGACATATAATTAACATCTAGTCATTTTATCAAACACCTAATACGCAAGTTTTAAGTTATCAGATCTGTACCTGAAAAATGCAGTTGCATTCGATAAGAAAACTGAGGTATACAATGATAAAAACTTATCGAACACCTTATATAGTCTTAATAGAAAAAAATGGATTTAAATTCTTTTCTTTTAATGGGAATATAGATGGTTATTAATATCATGTTTTAAATTTTGCCCATAAATGTTGCCACAATTGAAACGTACCAGAAACCATAAAATACCGCATTCCAATTACCCAGCATTTACACCCTGCATTCGATTGCATTTACCCCGTACTAGATGTACATTTAACCCAAAAAAATCCTTTAATTACAGGCCTTTCACTACCAGCAGATCGACTGTCTACCAACTCGAAACTGTTGTGGCAGTTACAGTGGCATATCAAAATCGTGACTACTCTTAACCGCTACTTCTCAATCCTTTCATCCCTTATAAAAGCTCGACGAAAGCTGGAATTGGATTTGCACTCGAACTTGCACTTTAAATATGGTATGTTAAACATCTCCTTCATACCCTAATTTAATTTTGTTTCCTTGCCCAATTGAATTTCCCAGATTGACAGAATCATATTAAATCAATTAGGATATAACAATTAGATTTGACTTTTATATTTATGTTATCATATCATATCATAGATAGTTCTAAAGTGTTTATTTGATATGTTTATGGTCAAACACGTTGAATCTTGCTAGTGGTAGAGTTTTTAATTTGCAATTGTTATTGAGTTGTTTTAGGATCATTTATGATTCAATACGATGATATATTGAAGGCGCAAATCGGCATCATGGACTGATAGGTATGATTTCAATTCTTTATATTTTCTCTCATATGTGACTTTTGTAAATGTTTAAGAATGCCTGCACAATGTCTTTAACTAGACATGAATTATGCAGTAATTCAAATTGCAGTAAAAAATTTAAAAAAATCTGGAAAATTTTAAAAATTGAAATATCTGTTGTTAAAGACAATGTGAGGTATTAGGGGTATTTAATACAAAATAACACTGCTAAACCTAATTAAAAAAATGGCAGATTCTGCCTTAAATAATATACAGCTATAATGTGGGTTATTTAATATTAATTAACCCTAATTCCAAAAAAAAATGTTACAAGCTTAACTGCGGATTCTGGAGATTCCAATCTGTTGAAGAAAAAAAAATTAATTTTTTTTTGTGATGCAAAAGAACCAATAATTATATAGTTACACCTCATAAAATTATGGTTTATCCTAATTTAATTAACCCTAACATAACATTGAATTATGCAGTATATCATATTGAAATTTTTTAGAAAATGTTTAAAAATTGAAAATTTGTTGTTAAAGGCAATGTACAAGTATTAGAGGTATTTAATAAAAATTAACACTACTAAACCTAATTCCAAATAAAAAAAAGTTAAAGAAAATGAAAGTTTTTGGCTTAACATACTGGACAAATTCTGAAAAGTTTAACCCTGCTAAACCTAACCATGCAGTATAAAATAAAATAAAAAACTCAAAAATTTTAAAAATTGAATTACAGGATGAATCAGATGCATAGACACACAGACATTTATTTTGCAAATGATTACAATATGCAAAATACACTAAAATTAAAGAATATGCTAAAAAAACTAACCTTTTTATATGATGCTGAAGATAAAAACATCATTAAAAAACTAACCTTTTTATATGATGCTGAAGAAAAAATATCATCCAAAAAATTGTAATTGAGTAGATTAAGAAATAAATTGTTTCAACTAAAGGTTCACTTTCTATTGTAAAAATATTTAATAACCTTAATTCGTTTGACTCTTAATGTACCAAATGTAGCTTATTCAACTGATATGGTAAGGGATAAAATGATGCAATATTTAAAACAATTTAATTCGTATTCCTAATTTGAAAGTGTTTTAAAATTTGAGTTATAAGTTGTTAGTTTGATTAGCTTATGTATTTTTTAAACGACACCTAATCTATTTTTTTTTTATCTACAACGGGACTTTAATCCATGACCTATAGATAATGGACAACATCTTACACTAATACCACTAACCTATATGTCCTGTGTGATTAGCTTATGTATTATGTTAACATATTAATAATATTTGGGTTAATTTATTTGCTTATTAATGTAAAATGATCAAAAATGATAGTAAAAGTAGGAGAGGTGTGTGTGGAGTGTGGAGATAAAGGTAGACTATTGTCTTCATGGGATGAATTTTTGAGTGATTCTTGGTTCTTTTTAAGTCTTTTTGGTTATTTCAGTTCCAATTTGGTTAGATTCCAGTTCTTTTTTTCCAGAACTGAAATTTAACAAATTTTGAAGTCTAACATATGTATCTTCTCAAAACCATGTTAGTCAATGTTGATGATGTAATTTTTTGGTTTTAACCAGTTCTAAATCCCGAATAACGGGAACCATTATTTCGATCCGGTTATCATTCATGTTTTTATTCAATTTCAGTTTTCGGGTTTCTAGGTTCCGATTTCGAAACCGAATACATAGCCCATACCATCAGTTGATCGACACTTCATCAATAAGCTGACACTCTAGTTTGGTGCAAAAACAGACCCGCACGAGCTCATGATTTCTAAAGTTGCATTTGTGTCTGCAGATCGCACGAGCGCGCATGAGTTCAAGCATTTCCAAGCCGCTAAGTCCATATTTTTACACCTCAATTAGTTTGACGCGAATACACATCGAATCGAGTAATGTATCTAAACCATAAACTATGCTTACAAGCATATCTAAGCTTTAATAGTAAAGCATAATCTTGCATTGTAACATCCAAAAACCGGCCTAGTAGTTTTAGGTATATATTGATATTTGGTAAATATCTATTTGACCATATGTGGAGTAAATTGGTTAAATGTTAAATGATTTGTTTGACCTTTTGTCATTTTGCGATATTTTAATCAAGGGATTAAAATACCCGATTTCTGAAATGTTTAAAGGATATCATGATTTTTATAGTTTTGGATTCTCCTTTTAATATCGTTTCCGAATATATTTTCGTGGCTAAAAATAGAGTTCGTTTGGTATTTTAAATAAATTAACTACGAACGGGACTTTTTATATTGTATTTGCTAAATGATGGAAAAAGCCAAGTGGGTCCCCCTCCCTCCTTTTTGGCCGGCCACTTGAAGGGGGAAAGCCCCAATCCTTTTCATTTGATCTCTCTCTCTCTCTCTCTATACGTCCCTCTCTCCCTCTCTCTCTAAATCTCCATCTTCTTCTTCAAGTTCTTGAGCTCATCTTGAAGATCCCTAGCTTGTTTCTTGGCCAATCTTTAATCCGAACCCGTTTTTGGATAGCTCTTGAGGTAAGCTTCAATCTATGGGTGTTCTTTTTCGATTCCATGATAGTTGGTAAATTAGGGTTTATGTGTTCTTGAGTTTTGGTTGGTGATTATTGTGTTAGAGGGTATAGTAAGTGTTTATGCAAAGTTTGACATGTATTGTTGCATGAGTACAAGTAATTTAGCACAAGGTACAACCTTTTTAGCAAAGTGTACAAGTTGGTATGTTTATGTAAAAGTAGGTTGTATGGGTTTTGTCAAACCTTGGATTTCTTGTGGGTTGAATGCTTGGAATTGTTCATTAGGTTGAGAAAACATGTTTAGTAAGTTATGGATGTTGAGAAATCAAGTATTGTGTGTTTTGGTGGTTTATGACTTGATTTGGGTAAGATTGTTAGTTAAAACAATTGTTTAAGTTTTTGTAGAAATTATGAACCAATTATTGTGCTAAATGACTAATTGGTGGAAACATGGTATTGATGTGTTTTTGCGGGTTTTGTTGCTTGGATATGTTAACATGATAGATTCGTTATGTTAGTTATGGACTGTGTTGAGATTTGGGTGGGATTGATGAAATGCTAACTAGTGTTTGGATGTTTTTGGTTAAAATGATTAACTAGTAATTTGGAAGTAAAACACATGGATTGTTGATCGCCATGAGCTTGATGAATTGTTATATGATTATGACTTGTTAGTTGTAGTAAGTGTGTGCTAGATGGTGGAAATTTGGTAAGTATATAGTGATGTTTGGATTTTGACCCGTTTGGGCCATTTGGTAGTAAAGTGACCTAAGAAACTTGGATTGTGTAAGTATAAGTGTTTGTTAGGCTATGTGTTGGAAATGTTGTTGATAACGTTTGGTGAATTGCAAGTTGATGACATGATTGTAGTTATAGAAGGTATTATTGTTTAATAACCCGGTTTGACCCGTTTGGTTGTAAGGCTTGCAAAATGACTAGTTGATTTGTTATGTAAGTGTAAGTGGTCATGACATGTTCATATGATGATTCAAGTGTTTGGTTATCTAGTTAGTGCAAGTGTTAGTGTTAAATGCATATTTAACATTGTTTATAATTTGGTGGAATTATATACTAATTCGGTATTCCTTTGGTGTACAGGAATCGGGATCGTGACTCAGAAACATTAGACCTCTGAGTTCGACAAGTGGAAGTAACGGTGAGTGGACTTAACCTCAAACTTGTGTTCGGTTACAATCGGTTTGGCATTGCCTGTTAGGAGAAAGGTGCAGGAAAATACAGGAAACATGCAGGAAAATACAGGAAAAATGCAGGGAACTTCCCTGTAGAGAGTTCACGACCGTGAACTCTAGTTCACGGCGTGAACTCTAGTTCACGTTCGTGAACTATTGTTCACGATCGTGAACTTCAGATTTCAGGTTTTTTGGGTCGTTTTCGGGCGCGAATCTTGACAGTTTACTTGTTTGGTACCTGTTCGATCGGGTTAGACGAAATAGGATATGTGCACATAGATGAAAAGGCTTTTCTTGATTGGTAACAACAACTCGATTAGTGGAAATCGAGGATAGGTAAGAGGTCAGTGTCGGAAGGATAACGGCTGGGCAAAGGGTATCGACTAGTAGGGTATCCGACCTTACCTGTATGCGTTACATGGTTAAGGGGAGGGAGTTGCCCGGGTGTTGGATACGAAGCGCCAACGGTTACTGTGGTTCTGGCCAACCACGGTTTAAGGCCCGCAAAGCCACCGTTCCTCAGTGATAGTGTTTACCCAACGCAGAGATGTTTTATAACTTCCGTGTTAGCAATCGGAGATGTAGAATCTACTTCCGAGGTTAGTAGGCGGAGATGTAGAGTTACTTCTGTGTTAGTGATTAGACAGTTAGCGGTTACTGGTTCGGTGGAACAGTGATTCAAGGGAACAACGGTTAAGCGGTTAGGAGGAGTAACAATCGTAGAGATGTTGGTGCTTGCTTGTCGAGCTTTGCATAATTTAAAGTTTATGTTCATTCACTTAGCTTTGTGCTAATCCCTCCCTCGTTGAATCTTTTCAGGTTGATCGGTGCTTTGGACGGGATGATTGACCAAGCTCAATGGGTTGTGTTTGTGAAGTGAGTCATGTCGTTTAAGTGACACCGTTATTGTATTGTTTAAGCAATGTTCATTTTGGAAGCTTATTGTGGGACCTTGTTTGTAAACTAAACTAAACTAAACTAACCTAGAGGATATAATCGCCTTCGGGCATTTAAAAAAAAAAACGTTTTCTAAATTTTGCGGTGTTACTTGCCAATCCAACAAAATAATTGAGCTTTAATTCACATCAAACATTAGACTTGCATTTTTTTGTCTTCTTAACCCCACCCTCCTTCCAGAAAACCTCACCAACCCAACCCCAAACCAAGCACACATGTGGTCTTGGTCCAAATTAAATGCATGAACAAGCTTTTATCTTAGTTTTATTTTATTTCATCTTCTATAATTTCAAATGAAATCTTTTAATACTGTGGCTTTCGTTTTGGATACATACAAATAATTAATATAGATAAATGAGTAATATTGATGCATAACTTAAGTTTTGTAAAACGATCATGATGATGAAGGTATTTCTCATAATTCATACACCTAGACCTAAGTCAAATAAAGCAAAATTATATAGAATTCTATTGGTTTGATTTATAAAGAGTAACCTATAACGATGGTGACATAATTTAGAAACCATGAGCCCGGCTTACGAATTGCTAAAAAAAACAGTTAATATCACCTATGTTGACTTAACATTACACATAATCTCTATACTTTTCTTCCGTCCAAATTAGTGATTATTACATGGGTTTTTGCTATGTTTGTGTTGTAATTTATATTCGAATCTTATCGAAATTGTTGGCACCATCTCGAAGAGACAAATGTTGGGAGTGACATAAAAAACAACTAAAATAGTATTCAATAAATACAAATGCATGGTAGAAAGGAAACCAATTGATTGGGTTGGTCATAATCATGTCATATTGTCATGTGGAGTGTTTTGTAATTATTGTTTAGCGTTGAGAGATCAATAGAGGAGTTCGGGACGAAGTTCGGGTTTTAAGGTGTTCGGGCCGAGATTGTTTAAGTCGAAAATGAATGGGTCGAACTTGTGTAAGCTTAAGTTCGGGCCAAACTTGATTATCAAATAGTTCGGGCTGAGGTTTGTTTTGGGCCGAAGTTGTTGAAGTTCGGGCCGAATATGTATGGGCCGAACACTTTGTGTTCGGGCCTAACTTGGTTAACAGCCGAACTAGTTGATCGAAGATACAAGCCGAACAATTGGAGATTTTAATCTTCGGGCCGAACTAGTGACTGGGCCGAAGATGATGGAGATCGAACACTTGAGTTTGGATTTGAGCCGAACATAAACACTTGGAGTTCGGGCCGAACATAAACACTAGGAGTTCGGGCCGAAGAACTGGGTTGGAGTAAGTTCGGGCCGAGCTTGTTCTTGAAGCCGAGGACTTCGACGGATGAACACTTTCGGTCAAAACTTCACCATTTCAATCTGATTTTGCTCAATACTTGATCAATTTGAGTGATTCCAATCACAATCTTTTCTAATCATCTGATTGGATCATATCCTTCAATCCATAACACATCTGATCGGAATTTTGATTTCAGTCGACTTTTTGAACTTTTCTAGTTTTTTATTAAAATCACTAAATTGAAGTGATCTGTTGATGGAATTGATTGAAATAAGAGTCTATTCTTATTAGAATCACTGGAGATACATGATTCTTCAATCAAATCAGCAATTCGAAACAAAAATTTGCAGATTTAATTTTCAGTTGACGAACGAACCGAACCTTCAAAAATCTCAGATCTGAACCGAATTAGCTCGAATTTGGATCTACTCACAGAGGGTTTTTGCTCTGATGCCAAATGAGAGATCAAACAAGGATGAATTCAAGCTAATTCATGGTGTTTATGGATGAATTTAAGATCAAAGTGTGTGAATGGTGTGTGTGTGTATTGAGAGAGAATGAAGATGGAAGTAGAAGCTTTCTGTCAGTGTTTTTCAATAAGTGGGAAAAGCTTACATTACAAGTCAAATATACAACATTATATACTCCTACCACTTAACACTACAAGTGTTAGTTAACGAGATTAAAGGTCAAAACCTATTACAAAATTGAGTATATCGCCAACGGAATCCTGCCTCTTAATCTTGTGGCACGCCACCCTTCCTTTTTAGCCATCAATTAGTTTTAGCCCTTCATTTTTCATTTTTCATGGCATAATAGATCATCGTGAAAATGCCTTTTAATCTTAGATCGAATAGTTGAGCTTTTAATCATAATTTAGTGTAATTTTATAAATTGACACCTAATTGCTTTACCGAATAAAATGTCAATTGAATAGCTTATATCAGTTGGGAAATGCTAAATGATTTAATCATTTAAAGGGAACCGAGAAAATCGAGAACCAAAAAAGGAACCGAGAACCGACCCAAAAACCAAAAACCGGCCCAACTGGTTCCAGCTTGAGTTCGGTTTACCGGTTAAAATACGCACCCCTAAAGGACACGTCCCGTGGCGACCAATCGGAAGAACGACCATGCCATTACGCGTAGTCTAACAGTTAATTTCATAAAATATCAAAAACTCTCATGTGGCATTTTGAACCTTTCCTTGGGCCCACATTCCCTCACCTCTCACTTCAGCTAGTTGAATAAAAAACTAAAGGAGAAAAATGACGAGTCATGCTAAGGCCTATGCCAGCGTAGGATTCGGTTTATCCGTCCCTAACAACCAACGGCTTCCCTCCAATGGCACCACACTTCGGTTAAGGCCTATCCCTCCAACTCTCCGGTCCAAGGAAGAGTTAAAAGGTTGAATTGGTTAGGGCTTATGTTAATTTAATATGGTATTCATTATTTTTTTTGTATGTATATTTTATAATTGTAACGACCCGAATTTTGTGAATAAATAAATTAAATAAAAATATGATAAATAAAGATAAACCGTTTACAGAACGTAGAAATTGGTTTCGTGTCATTTGGACACCGTATGAGAAAGTTATGGATTAAACCAGGTCAAGGCAATAACCGAAAAGTGCAGCCATGCTGCGTAAGGGAGTTCGCGATGTGAACTATTGTTCACGATCGCGAACATCATTCACAGAATTGGGGCTTTTGGCGATTGGAGTTCACGACTGGCTCACGATCGGGAATAGTTCGCGACACGCAAAGTTCACGAACGCGAACTCTAGTTCGCGTCGCGAACTATGGCAGACAGCAGCATTAAAGTCGGGTTTTAGTCATAAATGCAGCCCACAAACCCTAGTTTTCATCCTTTGGCGATTTTGGAGTGCAAGGGCTGATATTGGTCAATTTCTCCATCAAAGCTTGATAGATTTCACTCCTAAGTGAAGATTAAAGGTATATCTTCACTCTTTGATCTTTGTAGCTTTAGATCCATGTATTTTGATGTATGGGTTTGAAACCCTAGTTCTTGGGGTTATGATTTATGGTTGAATAAGTGATGTATACACTTAATAGATGGTATTTTAACAAAGGAAACAAGTGTATGATTAAGATTTGTAAGAATCTTAAGGGTTGGTTAAACCTAGGGTTTGGTAAATCACCATAATTGGGGGAAAGTGTTAGTTAATGGTATCTAGGGATAAATGGATACATTATTAGTGGTATGTGATGTTGAACAACTTGTGATTGTTATATTAGGCTTTTGGTGAAGTATTGGAAGGTTGATCGATTGTGAAAGCAAGGAGATTTCGTGTGAAGGACACGGTTAGAGCATTACTTGCTAAGGTGAGTACGTGTGGAATTTACTGAGTACATAGCCTTTGAAATACATTTTCTTACTTGTGTTACAGTCTATTTGCTTATGTGTGTAGATTGGTAGTATATTGAGTTAGTGTTATATATTATTGATAATATTAGACTAACTTGTTTGATGATGAATGTGATAGCCGAGGGCTAGGTTGACATAACTGTTGAGTTATGGTGAGATTGAGATGATGAGATGACACGGGCGACTCCCGGTCATGAGGTGTGGATTGAGGGGCAGTTGGGTGAATTCCCATCGACTCATCCACGTTAGTAGTCTTGCTAACCGGACGTATTTCAGCGAGTAAGGCAGGTATCAGTAGATTGGGCGATTTCCTCTTGCCGGTATCTTGTTCCTAGTTAGTTTGGGGGTAACCCGATAACTATATATGTATGTGCTTCTAGCTAGTTCGGGGGCAACCCAATAGTTAGATATGTTTGCTAAGAGAGCAAGATTGATAGGGTCATAATAGGGTGACTAGATTGGATAGACGCTCTATATATATGCGTGTTTATATGTAACGTGACATTTTATTATCATTGGGTCTAAACCCATGTAGCTCACAAGACGTTTTGTCTCACGTACTCCTTGTTGTTTTTGCTATGTACTCAGGTTCGGGATCGAAGGTTTAGGTGCGCATGGATAGAGACGTGGGGCCTAGAGTAGAAGAACACTAGAACGGATTTAGACTTAGCTTTAATTTTGATATATTTTGTAACACCAAACTTATACTCTGATTTTCATAACAAAGGTTTTTGTAAATCCGTATTTTGGGATAGTTCTCCTCTTTATTAAATGATTATTTTGGCCAAATGTTTTGTATTAAAAATTGAGGTGTTACAATAATAACGAAGGCAAAATAACCGAAGATAAGAGATATTGATAACATAAATATTCCACTTGAATGTCAACTGACATAACACTGATACGATAAAAACAGACGATAGTTCATCATTATTGATACCAGTCTAATGATTTACTCCAACCAAAGAGAACCAACAATTGACATTAGTCTAAGTAAAAAAAAAAACATAAAACCAACAACTGGTATAAGTCTAAGACTACATGTAACGCACGACCGGAATGCCGGTCGCGACCGGCCACCTCACTCCCTCCAACGCGTCCCGCCCGTTACGGCTCATCGTGCACGACGCGTCCCAATGACATATTGGTCGACTGCTCGACCGATGGCATCTTTGTTGGTGTCCTCTGTTCCTTCTTCATTTCTATTACACACATTATATATATATATATATATATATATATATATATATATATATATATATATATATATATATATATATATATATATATATTAATAAATTAATAAATTAATAATATATTATATATAAAATAAATATTATAAATATATATATATTAATAATCTACAATTTAAAAAAAAATAAAATTGGTCGCCGATTCGGTCACCCATTACGGGCTATTGGACGCTGTCTGGTCATGTGTTTGATCAGGAAAGAGAAAGTTAATGTGGCGCAAAAATGACAAGGGTTAGTATGGTCACCCATTACGGATAGTCTAAGTAAAAAAAACCTAGAACCAACAATTGGCGTAAGTCTAAGTAAAAAAAACAATCTTGGAGTAAATAGCCGTTGCACATGGTTCACGTGGTACGGCGGCACTATTTGCGGTCACTTATATAGTTTAACCATAAAACCCCATGTGGTTACTTTTATTATAATTGCAGTCCCTATAAAAGTTAATTTTCTTTCACATATTATTTCGACACGAGTCAATTGTTAACTCTCTCACTTAGCTGTCTCTGACTCGAATCTAATGCTCCTTCATGGGACAATCAATAGATTAAAGTTACTATGTGTTCTAAAGTTAATTACCATAGTTTAAAGTTACAATGTGTAATTAAGATATACTTCCTCCGATTCAAAATAAGTGCTACACTTCTACTTTCACGGTTTTTGAAGCAAAATATTGTGATGATGGTTAAATTAAATTAATTGAAGAGCGAATTACATCTAAGGTCCATGTGATTTACCACTTATTGCAGCCACAGTCCCTAAACTTCATTAAGTACACTGGGAGTCCCTGGTGTTGCCACTTTGTTGCACCTATAGTCCCTGAAGCAAACGGACGTTAAGTAAAGTCGTTAAATCCCCCATGTGCACATCACATGATGGGTAGTATGGTAATTGTCCACCCCTTCCTCATAATTAAACCCGAGTAAATTACATGGAAGGTCCCTGTGGTATACTACTTATTACAGCCTTAGTCCCTGAACTACATTTATTACACCATAAGTCCCTGATGTATACACTTTGTTACACACATGTAGGCATGTAAACGAACGAACGATTCGTGAACTAGGGTAACAAACATAAACTAGGTTAAGAAACATGTGTTTTTTTATGTTCGTTTGTGTTCGTTTATGTTTGTTAAGAAAATTTAGTGTTCACGAACGGTTCGTGAACTAGGGTAACAAACATAAACGAACACAAAAGAACATAAACAAACACAAACGTACACAAAACGAACACAAACAAACATAAACAAACACGAAACAAACACAAACAAACACAAACGAACATAAACAAACTAAAACGAATACTAACAAACGAACGTAAACAAACGAAAACGAACGTATGTTCACGAACATAAACGAACGAACTGGCATTTGTTCGTGTTCGTTTGTTTAACTAAACGAACACAAAATCTTATTTGTGTTCGTTTGTTTAGATAAACGAACGAACATAAACGAACTCCCGCCGAACGGATCGCGAACGATTCGTTGAACGTTTGGTTCGTTTAAAGGCTTACATGTGTGTAACAAAGTGTATACACCAGAGACTTCCGGTGTAATAAATGAAGTTAAGGGACTAAGACTGTAATAAATAGTATACCACAGGGACCTGCCATGTAATTTACTCATGTTGAAGTATGAGGAAGGGGTGGACAATTACCATACTACCCATCATGTGATGTGCACATGGGGGATTTAACGGCTTTAATTAACATCCGTTTGCTTCAGGGACTACAGGTGCAACAAAGTGGCAACACCAGGGACTCCCAGTGTACTTAATGAAGTTTAGGGACTGTGGCAGAAATAAGTGGTAAACCATAGGGACCTTAGATGTAATTCGCTCTTAATTGAATGATTAGTGGATAATGAGTCTCACACCTTTTAAATAACGTGGGGTTAATGATGTTTAAAAGTAAAAAGTAAGGATAAATGAGTCATTTCACTTTGTTAAAGTAGATAGTTAGTGAGTGTATGTCCTACTATTTTTTGCCATTTATGGAAAGTGTAGCACTTATTTTGAATCATCTATTTATGAAAAATGTAGCACTTATTTTGAATCGGAGAAAATAGTAGTTAGTAGACTAATTAATTTGGTTAACAACCTCCAGTCATATTGCAAATATTTCAATATTTGATTAAGCAACTAATTAAAAGATTTATTATCAATATATTTTAAGACCTTTAAAAGAAAGACAATGAACAGGGTTTGATGCTATCGATTTTATGAATTCTTAGTTAGATTAGTAAGAGCATACGAAACCATATGAATCATCTTGTACTATGCCCATTTTCTATTGTAAGTGTAACTCAAATGGATAGAAATGCTAAAAACATTATAATATTATATTGTAGTATGTTATAAATTTTTTAACAACAATTCTTATGACTGTTTTTAAAAAATTAATACATGCAAAAAAATTGTATTTTTATAATGGAGGGTAATTTTTAAAATGCAAAAGTTTGTTATTAATTGATTTACAAATTCACAGTACATTTCTTAATATTATATTAACTATTAGGGTTGTTTTCATTTTGTAAAGTGTAAAATCATATTTTGAACGTAATTTCCAATATATGCAGGGACATGTACAAAATAAATTAGGAAATCTTTATTAAAACAAGGGGGACTTTTAAAGTAATATAGAAAAAGTATAGGGGTCCAAATTGTTAATTTCTGAAGGTAAAGACGGCTTCTTGCTACCTTGTTCTTGTGGCTTGCTTTGTGAACTTGTTGCGTACAAAGAGAAAAGAGAGAGAGAGTAGAAGAAGCACATTCTCTGATTCCTTCTTTAAGAAAAATAAAGCTCGATATTAATAGTCAATTAACCCTAATTAATCCAGCCAGTTATTAGACAAATGCTTCTGGGTTATTAGCGGTACATGATTTAATCTCCCCTTCTATCTCGTTCGATCGGATCTATAAAAATCAAAACAAGCTCACTTCTGTACAGCTATGAGCCTTTAATCAGGTATTTTACTGTTAACGAAATGACAACAATTCAGATTTTGGGTTTAAATATTTGTTGATTAAGCTCATAAATCTTTCAATTCAGGTTTTATCGATTTAAAATGGGGTTATTTTGTATACTTGATTGTTGGATTAATGATTATTTATGTTTTCCCCAAATTGGTGATTTTGAAGTTAACCTAAGTATGTGTAATAGATTGATTTTGGTAAATTTTTGTTAACACAGAAATGTGGAATAGACTCATGAATGTTTCTGTTTTCCCAAGTTGGTAATGTTTTTTGTAAATTTTAAAAATCGTTACAGAAGCGTTTGATTTTTGAAAACCTATACATTACACACCAGAAACGTTTAATTTCAGGACTCTTTATTTCCCCTTTATGTTTTAGGGTTTGATTTTGTTGAACTGAACTGTGGCAGATAAATTAAAATGGATTCACTTATTGATGGAGTAAATTCCTTGTCAACTGCCCATACTTGCACAACATTATTAACTTTAAACCCACCGGGGAAAACCCGACCGCCACATCATCCTTCAAAACCCGAAACAAACCTCAAACGATCTCACAAAACCTCAAACGACCACAAAGGAAAATCAGAAATCGCGGGCCCCAATACCGTGCTCGATCAAACCGCAAAAGAATACTTTCACAAACAAATTCAAGCATTAGAAGCAAAAGCCGGCATTAAACACGAAGACCCCGAAATCACATTTTGCCCGAGCCCACAAAGTAGTTTATACTCACTAACCCGCTTCACAGAAGCCAAACAAAGCTTTACAAACACCGAAATTAGCGACAGTAGAACAAGTGTCGGGAAATCCACCGAAAGTGGTGAAATCGGGGTTTCGGGGGATAACGCCGAGAGTAATAAAACGAGTATTTACCGTGAAAGCACGGGGAGTGATTTAAGTGAAGAAAGTAATTCCGGAAGCTTCACGAGCGCGAATTACAAACCGCATAAACAAAACGATTCAAAATGGGAAGCAATTCAAGTTGTGAGATCGATGACAGATTCGGGAATGTTGGAAATGAAACATTTTCGGCATTTGAAAAGATTAGGGTGTGGGGATATTGGGAGTGTTTATTTATCGGAATTAATCGGTACACGAAGTTATTTTGCTATGAAAGTTATGGATAAGGCGGCGCTTGCGAGTAGGAACAAGTTATTGAGGGCGCAAACGGAAAGAGAGATTTTGCAAACGTTAGATCACCCGTTTCTTCCTAGTTTGTATTCGCATTTTGATACCGAGAAATTGTCGTGTTTGGTTATGGAGTATTGTCCAGGTGGCGATTTGCATGCGCTTAGACAAAAACAACCTGGGAAGTATTTCACCGAGCATGCTGCGAGGTTAGTGATTTTGCATTGTAATTTGTTTGCTATTTTCGTTAATTTAAGGGTCGTATTTGTACAAATATACAATATGTTGGGTTGTTTCAATAAAGGGCTAATCTGATCTTAAAATGTTATAATTACCAGATTGGACCACCGAATATTGTTGTTTTATGACACTTACATATTATTGGGTCGATTTTGTGTTGTGTTATATCTGAAAATTTAGCTGTAATGTAAAAAAGGGTTAAAAACCACCCATTTAGCTCATACAACCTTAATATATGTTGCTTTTGTAGTCATAACGTACATGTTAATATATGACATGAAGCAGACGGCCATGGATCTTTATACTCCCTCCGTCCCACAAAGAAGTTTACATTTCTCTTGGACACAAATATTTAGGTGATAGTTAGTGGTGGGGTATTTTGTAATATTTTTGATTAAAATATGAGATTATTTGGAAAGAGAAGGTGTTTCTAGGAGAAAGTTAGTAGTAAGGTACATGAAAATAATATTATTTTATTAAGTGGTCCCTCATATTTGAGAAATGTAAATTTTTTTGTGGGACAAAATTTATAGGGGGAAATGTAAACTTTTTTGTGGGACGGATGGAGTATTATTTTTGTAAAATTTCCCCTTTTTCAACGATTAATTATGAACCAATGTTGTAGGTTTTATGTAGCGGAAGTCCTCCTAGCTATGGAATATCTACACATGCTCGGGATCATATACCGAGACCTAAAACCCGAAAACGTTTTAGTCCGTGAAGACGGTCACATAATGCTCTCCGATTTCGACCTCTCATTACGATGCATCGTGAACCCAAAACTAGTCCGATCCACAAACTCAACAACCGAACCAAAAACCGCCAACTATTGCATCGAACCATCATGCGTGGTTCAACCCAATTGCATCCAACCCTCGTGTTTCGTCCCCCGGTTCATGTCCAAACCCAAAAAAGACAAGAAACCAAAACCCAAACCCAAAACCGAAATCTACAACCAAGTCTCTCCCTTACCCGAGCTCATAGCCGAACCCACAAGCGCCCGATCAATGTCGTTTGTCGGGACCCACGAGTATTTAGCTCCCGAAATCATCAAAGGTGAAGGTCATGGGAGTGCTGTTGATTGGTGGACTTTTGGGATTTTTTTATACGAGTTATTATTTGGGAAAACGCCGTTTAAAGGTAACGGAAACCGTGCGACTTTGTTTAATGTTGTCGGTCAACCGTTAAGGTTTCCCGATACACCGGCGGTTAGTTTTGCAGCTAGGGATTTGATTCGAGGGTTACTTGTGAAAGAGCCACAAAATCGATTGGCGTATAGAAGAGGTGCAACGGAAATTAAACGACACCCGTTTTTTCAAAGTGTGAATTGGGCTTTAATCCGGTGTGCTACACCGCCGGATGTACCGAAACCACCGGCGGAAATAGTTGGTGGTGTAGGTGTAGATGTGAAGCCTTCCGGTAACTATTTAGAGATTGATTTCTTTTAGCTTTTTGTTAAAATGGATTTTAATTTGTATTTTTCTTTCTTCTTGTTTGTGTTTATTGTGCCTTCTATTTTTCTAATTGGGTTATGAAATTGCAAATGCAGTTTTTTTCATAATTGTCTCTTTTTTAGTTGAATTAATGAAAAGAGAAATTTATTCAGTTTTTTTTAGTTAAATCGGGTAACTGAACTGGAACCATATTCTGTAAAAGGGGTAAGTTCTCGGGTATACTAATCCTCTGAAATCAGGTTTCAGGGATGCCGGTGCGGGTCCATCCTAAGTCGACGAATACCAACTGTATTTTTGACAATGAAAAAAAGAAAAATGGAATCTCTATAAAAGTTTCTTTATCACGTTATAGATCACGAGTCATAAGAAGAATTTCATCCACATAAGATGAAAGTTAAGACAAAATTTGTACTAGCCACGTATGACCTATTTTATCCAAAAACATTTATATGTGATTTCCTGTTATCAAGAAATTGAGCAAGACCCATGAACTTCAGTACAAAGATAATACTTAATGTTTAAAAATATCTTTGAGAAATAATAATATTTATGTTTATTATATGTGCTTACTTATATTGTTATCTATTATAAAATGATATGTTTAATTCATTAGTCCTCATTTCTCATATTATCATTTAATTTTTGCACTTATCTTGATTAAATGAGTAGATAAATAAATAGATAGAAATAGTAGACACTAATATTATTTTTCAAGTTAATAATTTAGTAAGTTGTTTCCCAAACATACTCTTAGTCTTTTTTCTTATTGAAAATTATGGGTGTACATGAAATATAATGTGATTGTAATTGTGTGGTTCAAATATAGTTTAATTTTAACTAAACATCACTAAGAATACTCAGCAATATTTATCTGACTTGAGTTTTATTTTAAGCGAGGAACATGTAACCGCACTTGACGACGAATTTACAAAAATATATATTTTATATTTAAATAAGGAACTAAAGAAATATGGGGTGATTTTCTTACCATAACTTTTAATGTATTTACCACATTCAAGGCTTAACATACATGTACAGTTAACTGTAAATTTGTACTGTGTACTATAACCATTAAAAGTTACGGTTTCGATAATGACAGTCCTTAGGGCTGTCAATAAGAAAAAATATTCCTAGGTATATTCAATTATCTTGCAACTATTAATCTATATTTATATTTATTAGTTAACTTTCTTTCATATTTTCAGGAATATTTAACTACACATGCAACTGAAAAGTCTTATTTAAAACAGAATATTTTTCGCTATTCACAGCTTTTAGAGCTTTAATTATCAAAACTCTAAAAATTATGATACTAAAATCAATTCTCTAAAAAAAATACAATTCATATACCGCGTATTTCGTTTCGTGAATATTAGTATACTATAGGTAATTTCAAAATAAAATATAAAAAAAAAGTTATATCTATCATTTTCGTTAATCTATCTGGTTGTAAAAACTGCCGCGTGCTTCCAAAACGTAGTTTTTCAACATCCAAAAACACAAGGTAAGGGTGAGAGTCAAGTGACCTACCACCGCCGGTACTCGTCGATAACTACCAAATGAATTAAATGCGAACAAATCCAACCCGGTTTCCCGCCGTTCACTTTGCTATCTACCTCCTCTCGATTTCACTCCACCGGTATGGCCACCGTACCGGAGAACAGCCCAACCGGCACTCCGATAACCGACGACAATGTCAAATTCGGATTCCAACGGCAGGAGATGTACTCGGAGAAACTTTCCGGAACTGCTATTGCTTACGACCGTCATGTTATCCTCTGCTATAAGACTCATGACGTGTGGCCTTCTCGAGTTGAATCGTCTGACTTACATCCGTTTCCTAAGCTTCTCGCCGGAGCTCTTAGAGCTCGTAAGAACGACATTCCTGTAAAGGTTAGTAGCTTACTCCTCGTTATATGTGCTGATTTTGTTATGTAGTTGTGAATTCGTTCTGATTTGATGTTTGTGAATTTGAGGATTTTTGTAGACTCTGTTGACGATATGTGAAGGCCGTGAAGGTACAGGATTATCCGATGGAGATGTACTGCTCTTTCCTGAAATGATCAAGTACAGGTAATGTATGAATGACCTAGGGTTTTAGTTCAATTAGTAACATACGTTTGTGTGTTTATGTATGTATGTTTTTGTATATTTTGGCAACAAATAGAAGTAAGTTTTGGTGAAACTGCTGTTTAGCTTCATATGCATAAACTCATTAATATGTAAGTGTGAAATAGAATTTGGCATAAATAAACTGGTGTAGATAGCTCTTATACTATATTTTATGCTGCTGTTAACTTTGTGCTTGATATACAATTATATTTAAGCAAACAGATTAATAGTTATAAGTTCATTTGTTGCTACTAGTATCAAGATTTAGTGTTCAACTGTTCATGTATAAGGTGATTAATGATAGTTTCTGTTGCAGTTGTTTTGCTGCTGTTAGTCTAATTCTAATAAATTCTTGCTTGATCATGGTACAGTTTGGGGCTTAAGCGCTCATTCTTGAGTCTCGAACTAATTAAAGTGATGGCTATAAACGATTAAAAGTTAAAACTCAAATTAATAATATTGATATAAGTTATGGAGTATTACTTATTGGTAATGGTAATAGTGGACAAAATACAAAAAAGCACATTAAAATGTGACATCTTAAAAGGAAATTTTCATTTTTGTGGGACAGGAGTATATGAAATGAGAATAAATACCGAGATGGGGTATCTCATATAAAGGGTTGACACCTATAAAGTAACATGATACATAAAAACAAACACTAACAAACATCTTTCCTACGCTTTAAAAGAGAACAAAAAAGTATCAGTTGGATTACTATATGATATATACCACTCATCTTCGCCAATTAATATTTTGTTCTAAAAACATGATATATACCACTCATCATGATATTCTCATTTGTGTAATTGTATAATCATTTCATATTTAAATTTCTATAATTGAAGGGGGTTAAAAGAAGCAGACATCACTAGTTTTGTGGAAGAAGTGGTTGTGAATAGAAAACTATGGTCAGCAGGAGTTCAAGAAACGATGACAGGTTCACATATATTTGTTTGTGCACATAATAATCGAGATAAAAGGTGCGGTTTTTGTGGGCCCATTTTAATCACAAAATTCAAAGAGGAAGCTAAACTAAGAGGATTGGAAGATGTGTTTGTGACTGCTTGCTCTCATGTTGGTGGCCATAAATATGCAGGAAACTTGATCATTTATAGCGTTCGAGATAATAAAGTTTGTGGTCATTGGTAACATAATTTAAAGAAATCCCTTTTATTTTTTCTGAATATTTATTTTTTGTTATGTTTTAATAGCTTGTATTTAAGGTATGGTTATGTTACCCCAAATGACGCGCCTGAATTGCTTGATCTTCACATTGGAAAGGGTGAAATCATTGATAGGATTTGGAGGTATACAGATTATATTTAAAAAATGGTTAATTAGCTATGATTCTTAAACTTTCACTTATATAGCTTTTTAACCATTAAACTCTTTTTAGCAATGCTTGTATTCCAAATTTTGGTTACCTTAGTATTTAAGATTTAACCCCTAACTTTTGTTGACTACTTGTTTCTACCCTTTTATTGACCTGTGACCGGTCACCGGTCAAACTGGTCATTTTTTGTTGAGATGTAATTTTTCTTAAGGTTAAATATGGTTAATCCTTAAACTTTCACATGTTTGACGATTTAACCCTCAAAAAAATTTCTCAACATTTCACCTGTCTTCAAACCTAATAACATATCACTATGTCTTTTTTTTATAATTGTTATTACTACTATACTTAGTACTGTTAGAAAAATCCATATATAATATCATATAAAAGTTAAGGGACTAAATCATTAAAAATAAAAAAGTCTAGGGTAAATAGTTTTTGTAAGTATTAATCTGCTATAGTAGGTCGTAATGGCTTTTTTTAACAAGTTAAGCAAAGTGAAGGGTCTATATCTCATAAAAAAAGGTTTTAGGGTTAAACCGCCAGATTAAAACATAATTAACCCTATAAAAGTTGGAAAGCTTTCGACAAAAGTGGTTCGGGTCAGCGTTTTAAATTTATCCTATAAAAGTTGGAAAGCTTTTGACAAAAGTGGTTCGGGTCAGCCCAAACCAACTTGTTTTGACCCGTCACTCAACCCGCCCTTTTTTCCACATTTAAAGTTTAGAATCGCTACAATCAATTGCAGGGGTCAAATGGGCGTTCCTGTGGTCAAGAAAGCTGAAACGGAAACTAAACAAAACCTTCCAAACGGAAACCAAAACCTTCCAAATGGAAACGATTTGAATGTGAACGAGCAGGATAACCAAACAAAAATCACAAAAGAAGAAAAAGAATATTTTGGAGGGTGTTGTCAAGATAAGACCGCAAATGGGTTCTCGTGTTGCAGAGACGAAATTTCAGAAACAGAAAAAGAGGTAAAAACAGAAATCAGTAAATTTGATTTTTTAACGAGAGAATGGGAAAAATATGAGGTGTTTACAGCTGGTGCTGTAGTTGGAGCTGTGGTAACTATTGGTGTGGTGTGTAGCTTTTATAAAAGGTTAAGATAAGATGTGGTCAAACTCAAATCTCTTGTGGTTGACTATTGACCGTTGGAAGTCTCTATTTGCTTTGCTTTTGTGGGGGATATGAATATGCAATTACAACGGTAAAACAAACTTTAAAGCCACATATTTATAAAGGTGTGTATACATGAATGTAACACATTTCTTGTATTTTCAGTTGTGTACAATATTTATTATAGCAACTTATCTTTTTAATGTCTCAAACTTAATTCGAGCTTGATTGGGATGAACTTTATCGAGCTCAGAGTACTAAAAATGAGCTAGAAACATGTGATTGATTCCAAGTTTCAAATTCGTATCTAGCTTTTGAGCTGTTATGTAAGATAAAAACATAATCTTGGTAATTACTAATTAGTATAAACATAATTTCTCTTTCAAAGAACATCCGCGAGTGTCAATATATAAAGGTTTTTATTTACATTTTTTTAGTTTATCTGTGGGTTCTTTTTCATCTTTTCTTGACCCTTTTAGGTTGCTTGTGGTCTGTTTTTGTAGATGGGCTTTTTAGGCCTGTTTTTATTGGTACCTTGGCTTGCAGAGTTTCACTGTTTCAGTGCTGTGTGTGTTTTGTATTTCCATTTTCCATTGTATCTGTCTTTTTAATAAAAGGTGGGACTTTAATATTTTTTTAAACTAGATTAGAAAGACTTCAAAATTCAATAACATAATTGCTTTTATGGAGAGATTAATGTTATTTTTGTTATAAATGAATGTATAGTAAGTCGCACGTTTTACTCAACCCGCTAAATTTATATAAATACAATTTTAGACGTTTATACAATGATAATGATATGAAAGATAATAATTAACCGTTTGTTTTCCGGATATTCATTTATTATAGAGAAATGATATTTAGTCCTACCATTTAGACCTATTCATAGGCCTACCCACTTAATAGGATGACATGTGTATTTCACTAATTCTCTCTCCTAATATTATCCCTTGATTTTGACACGTGATATAATGAGTAGACTTATGAGTAGGTCTAAATGATAGACCTAAATACCATTACTCTTTATTATATACTCCGTAGTAATTTGTATTTATGATAAAGATATTTTGAATTTTGTTTCCAAAATTATAACAAAACTATTAGTACATAGCACTCCATGTTCGACTTTGCACAAAAGAACTCACTTAAATAATTTGTATTCAGTAATATAACTAGTTTTTTTCAACAATTACCAATACCCAGCTAATAATAAATCCCGCCAAATGGCAATACAGGTCAGCTACACACGATGACGTGGAATGAACACGTGGAAGTGACATACCTATAACTACCCTTCTACACCTTGTGCTCTTAGAATTTTGAAAATAAATAAATTAGGATAGTTGGTGGCCTGTTCTTCGAACATTAAGCGTATCAATTCTGTTAGTAGCATTAAAAAAATATATTATAAATTAAATTAAGCGTAACATTGTTCTAATTATATTCTTTTTTAATTTTAAGATTGTGATTTTATTCTTTTTAATGATGATGTTTTTGTTTTATTCCGTTTTTAAGTATTAAACTTTTTGTATTTTATTAGATGGATGGATGAAATACGCGGTATTCTTAAGATCGATTCTATTTATACGTCTTCTTCCTCTTTCCATTTTTCTGTCTTTTGTCCACAATTTTTCAAATTCTTTATTTTTGTCGTAATTCCGTTCGTATTCCATTGGATTCTTCGTTATTTCTTTCTAGGTTTAATTCTGTCAAGGAATTTACATGGCGAATATCATCAATGACGGCGATCGATCGCCTCGAGTTCTATTGCGTGAACCAACCGGATGCACGGCCGAGGTACGTTCATTTTTTCTCTTCGAAAATGTGTGTTTTTTTTTGTTGTATCACACAGTATTTTGTTGCGGATTTTATATTTTTAGTGGTTAATCTCGTTATCGTTTGAACTGTTCTTGAGAAATTTTAATTGATCGCTTGTTGAATTATAAACAGTTGCGTTCGCATTGTTAATGTTCATAGGAATTGTGAAACTTGAATTGATGATCGAGAAAGATGAAACTGGAAATTGCAAATTTCCGATGATCAATTTGCTGATTATTTAATCGTAATGAAATGCTGCAAAGTTTTAGGGCATTGAGTGCGAAATTGAAACTTGAATAGAGCTCTACATGTCATATACCACTTTTGTACTCCATTGTAGAAAAAGTATATGGAAAGCATCATCATAGCTTGTTTGCTAGATGAGCTTAGAAGGAAATCCACTTATTAATGATTTGGATCATTTTTCTAATATTTTTTATATTTATTTTAAATTTAGGTGCTCTTGTATGGGGGACAGGTTGTTTGCTGGAAGAATGAACGACGAGAAGAGATACTATTCATGAGCAGTAAGGTGAACAGTTTATGTATTTTGAAGTAATTTTTTCTTTTCATCTGGAATTGTTCACTTATTTCATGATACTTAAATGTTATTTGATCTATGTTTTAGTGCTCTGTTTATATATTTTTAATCACATAATTTACTGTGTATGTAAATTTATATTTGGTGTTTACTGTTTATTGAATTATGCTTTTGTTGTTAATGACAACATCCTTTATTTGCAGGCAGTTACAAAACCACCGAAACCAATAAGAGGAGGCATGCCCATTTGCTTTCCTCAGGTTTGCATTTAACACCATTTTTAACTTGTCTAAATTATTAAGTTTAATTAGCATATTAATGTTATTATAGGTTGCAAATTTTGGTACATTAGAGCAACATGGATTTGCAAGAAACAGACTATGGGCATTAGATGAAGATCCTTCACCTTTGTCTCCAGCTAACAATCAATCAACGGTTGATCTTGTATTGAAATCAACAGAAGAAGATCTGCATACATGGCCATTTAGGTACTTCTTACATCATTTCTTTGGTTAATTTTGGAGAATCATATTTTTTTTTTATTTTATAGATTTGAGTTGCGGTTGCGTGTTAGTGTTGGTCCTAACAAGCTCACTCTGATTCCACGTGTGAGAAATGTAGATAGCAAGGCTTTCTCATTTACTATTGCTCTGCGTAATTACTTCTCTGTGTCAGATGTCAGGTTTGCATAATTCAACTTGTAACTGAATTTTTGATAGGTTTTATGGATAAAATGATTTAGGAAGTTTTGTTCATTAAAAAATCATTTTCTATTATTTTCAGATTTGTTTTTATAATTAAGTTTAATATGCAGTGAAGTACGTGTTGAAGGTTTGGAAACACTGGATTATCTTGACAATTTGCTAAAAAGAGAAAGGTACACAGAGCAGGCAGATGCCATTACCTTTGATGAGGAGGTAAGATTATTGTAAATCCTAATAATCTAGTTATGTTTAACATATCAAATATCATAAATTTGTAAAAAAGTGTTGGTGAGTTGGCCCATCTTGACCAGTACTTAAAGATTACATTTTTTTAACCCCTATTACACACCGAGTTAAGACGGATATATAATATATTTTTAACAAATTTTTATTTTATGATTTAATATTATTTATAGATTTTGTTGAAAATTGTTTAGATTGATCGCGTGTACTTAAGCACACCAACAAAGATAGCTGTGATAGACCACGAAAGAAAACGAACAATCGTCTTACGTAAAGAAGGCATGGTGGATGCAGGTTTTCATCATTTTCTTTATTTTTAAAATTATATTCAACCTAATAATAATATTGTAAAAAAATTACAGTTGTATGGAATCCTTGGGAGAAAAAGGCAAAAGCAATCCCAGATTTAGGTGATGAAGATTACAAAACAATGTTATGTTTGGATTCTGCTGCAATTGAAAATCCAATTACATTAAAACCAGGTGAAGAATGGAAAGGTCGTCAAGAATTGTCAACTGTTTCCTCCAGTTATTTCAGCGGTCAGCTTGATCCACGAAAGGTCCTTCACGGATTACGTTAATTTATTATTTATTAATTTTTTTAATGAATTTGATTGGTATGTTTTGCATAATAACACAGGATTACGCTTCTTTAGAGGTAGAATATAGTTATGTGTATTATCTTGTTTTTCCGGTTAATGGGATGATCATGAATGTCGCATTTTTGTCAGCAGATGTTCTGTTTTGCAATATAACTGAATTTGGTTCAATTTTAAATGCATATTACTTTTTTTTATTTTTTTTTTATAATAAACATCTGTAAGATTGCTCGCTACTATTTTTTTTATTATTTATGTATAAAGAAAATTTGACTCTCTACCCGGGTAGAAGTATGAATAACTACATCTTACATCTTCATACCCTTGTTTCAAAGAATTATATATCGTTTAAAAAAAGGTCAACTTGTTTCAACAAAATTTTAACTGCATTTTCAAGAAAAGAAAAAGTAACCATTCTTTAAAGAAAAAAACATGTTTTCTTGACAAAATTTTACCAATTTCAATATAAGATCTTACCCTTTTGACTTAAGAAAGACGACTTTTTCGTGAAAACTATTTAACCAAGAAAGTAGTCATATTATTTTAAGCAAGTATTCAATAAATAATGTTTAAGCATTGCATTTCACTTAATGTACATTGTACAACACAAAAAACTTTATGTATGTTTAAGCTATATGATATATGTAAACAGTATATTAATTTTTAGTTATATCATGTGTGATGAAAAGATGCAAATTGCTTTCAAAAATTAGCTTTGCGTTAAAATATATTGGACATTTAAGCACACAAGGGCTACATTTAGTAAGTTTTAATATCTAAAGAAAACTTGATTACCAAGGTGAAGTTGAAAATGGATGTTTGCCTCCTACGAATTTCAAATTAGAAGCATTCTATAACTCTAAATCATTTTAACAAAATTCAACCATTCAAATTATACAGCTTAAAAGATCACCAAATAAGTGAAATGTCAAAAGTGGAAGGCCAACACTTTCAGCCACCCCTTGTAACTTTTAATAAATTTTGCTTATAAAAATCCACTATAAGAAAATATATAAGCTAAAACACAAATTAGTAAAATCCTAGAAGTTAAAACATTAGTAACCCTAGATTAGATAGGTTCCAATATTACTTATTATCAACATATCGAATTTAATATACCAATGTTTTAAAAACCCGATTGAACCGGAAAACATGAATATATAGCATGTTGAAATGAGCTAGTTAGATCGATGATTATAGCTCGGTCGGAAATGGTCGGTTGGACATAAACCCCCCGGTTGAACCTCAAAAAAACTAATTTTCTAAAGAATTTGATAAATAAATAAACATATGGATTTTCTAGGTTTTGGAACTTAAAAATGATAAACTTAGTTGAAAAATAAGGTTTAAATTTTTTTTGATTTTTTTAGTATTTATTTTGTAATTTTCTAGTATTCCTGCATGTATATGCCACTTAAATAATTATTACAGCATAAACACTCAATAATATAATTAAAAAAACTTGAGTTTTTTAAAACATTGTGAAATACCCAAGGGAAATATCAGGTAACTATATCGGCAAGGGCCACCGACTCGAGTTACTGCTACAAGTTGGAAAATATGAGGAAAATCAGAGAGAAGTCAAACAAAGGCTGTCTCATGATTTTTCAAGTGTGAAGAGAAATATAAATATAAATTTTAATCACCGACATGCACTTTCAAACCTACTTGTTTTCATTCAGATAAAAATTATGTAAATTTTATAATTAGTTTATTTAATTTTTTAGTATAATATTAATCATGCCATTTTAGCTCATTTTTAGTTGACGAACTAATATATATGAATGGTCAAACTTGTGACAATACGGCAAAAATCTAATAATATGTTCTGTTAGATAACTTAATTCAAAGTAAACTTACGTATACTTGGTATGATCGTATAAGTACTATATGACTTCATTTAAATAAAAAAACATTAAACTACGTAAATTAAACTTCATTGATCAATTTTATTTTTTACGTCATTTATAGAGAATATCAGATTAAGTGTAATGGTGACCATAACCAATTTAATTATTAGTGTCATATTAAAAAAATTTTCTAGATTAAACACATGACAAACTCCAATCAAACTCATATTTACCGTTAGAAAGGGGAATAACGGAGAAAAATAGGCGACTAGAAATGGTCACCCAAGCGACAAAATCTTCAAATTTACACGGATGGGATGCGTCGGCCATTTTATTCGTCTAGGGGGGGCGCGTTGGGCGAGGGTTGACAGATAACTACCCAACATTGATACACATAATTATTCATAGCATTTTCTATTAGGTAAATTATAGGGTCCTTATTACTTAAGATGGCAATCTATGGGCTCTTATTACTGAATTGAGTAATTAGTGTTAAGATTGTTACTTTAAGAGGTTCTTATTACTTAAGATTGTTACTTGGTTTACAAAAGCATAATGTCTGTAGTAAAACTATTATGTTAGCTCACATAGTTCTTATTTTAAGGTTTTAGACTTTTAATAAATTTAATATTGTTGGTACAACTTTAATACTCTTACAAAAATAATAAAAGAAGTATATTAAATTATCCGCAACCCCATGCGCCGTACGCCATGTTTGTAAACTGTACGTAACACGAAGGGGCAACCAACAGAGACATAATATATTGGACATAAATCATAAATGCTCAGTATTACGTAATTATATCAGAGCATTTCCGATGGTAGGTTGAAGAATAGGTTTATATTATTTGAATAACTTCTAAATTGATTTTTTACCATTTGAGTTGATGACTTTTTTAAGAGGTCACTCCAACTACTTGATCTTCCCCAACCACTTGAACATCTTTCAATGTTTGATTCTTTTAGTCCCTTATCCCTATATTTAACAATTTTACATTTTAAACTCATGTACATATTTATATGTGAATCATTTATTATTTCTATAACTATAAATTATAACTTTATCATATTTCAATAATTTTTAAGGTCTAGCATTATAATAGTTTTGTAAAAGATATTTTAAAAAAATGTTAAGTTTTGTAATGTTATAAGAATTATTAAATTAAATAAGTGAAGGTATTTATAAAACATTTGATATAGTTAAAGGTAAATTAGTAATTTATAAGAAAAAGTATTTGGAAAAGTTAACCATTAGAGAGGTTTTTAACTAATAGGTTATTAGATGATGTGACAAAAGTATTAAGTCATTGGAGAGGTTAACCATTGTGGATGCTCTTAGTAATAGTATACTATTTTCATTTTATCATATATTAAGACAAATAAATAAAGTTCCATTAATTAATGTAAATATATAAGAATAAGGATCAAGAAAGAAGAATCCTTATTTGAAGAAGTTGAAGTAGCAATGCATTTTCGTAAAATATACATATATATGCATACCATACATATACATATGTTCATATTTATACCGTATATATATATATACACATATATATACGATATGCATATGCATTTTCGTAAATGAAAATGCAAGTTCCGATTGAAAATGTAAGTTATGACTGAAAATGCAAGTTACGTAAAATGCATGTGTATATATATGTGTATATATACATATATATCGGGCATGAATATGCACATATATATATATATATCTATAGTATGAATACATATGTATATATACATATGTGTATGTATATGTATACATATATGTATATTTTACGAAAATGCATTGTTTCTTCAACTTCTTCAAATAAGGATCTTTTTCTATAGATCATTACCCAATATATAATACAACAGAAGTATATATTTGTATATTACTTCTTAAATTCGAGATAAACTGTCCCCCTAAGATAAAAAAAATGTCTAATAAGTTTTGTATGGTATCATTAGGTGGGAAATTAGTCAATTTAGTATGGTATCTAACTAAAAAAAGATTTATAGTGGTGATGGAGGTTTAGTTACAATGTTAAACAATATTTACCAGTACCAGATTTATAAAAAGTAGTTTTTAGAGAGAGGGGTGCAATCACGAGCATGGCATCCGCCGGATGCCACATCACCTCAAAACAGCTCGCTACCACACCGCAAGTGGTGTAAGTGGTGGCCCAAGTCGGACCAGTGGCGGAAGCAACGAGCCAATAGGGAGGAGAGAGAGTGCTTTTGAGGTGTTTTTATTGGGCAAGAAGTATTTTAGTGGGTCCAAAAAATATATTTTAGGTTAAGTTATGGTAGAGGGGGTATTTGGGGTTTTGAATGTGAAATGTAAAATAATGATGTGGCGCATAGGTGGCGCGGAGGTGGCACTCCGACTTAGTGTGACCACACCTAATGCTCTTAGTAACAACTTCAGAGTTCTTTAAATGAGTATTGCCAAATTTAGTACCTTTCTGCAACAATCACTTACCAAATTATATTTATGCATTTGTCTATTTATGTCCTTTGTGTATATGTAACTATGTAAGCTACACCTACTTTTATCTAAACTTTCAAACTAACTAGCATTGAATATATACAAAATAACATACGTTAATTTACTTCTTATTTATTATATAACTTGGCTTAAATTGTATACGGTTATGAAACAAGAACAAGAACCATAGGTAAAAGAGAAAACAATATAATTCTGATTGATTAATGTGTGATTACAATGTACAACTATTTATAGGTCAATAATACAAGAGACTATAATATAACTTGTTGATTGGAAGTTTGGGACGGCACTTTTAAATTGAAAGAATAATATCATTTATTTGTAAAGTTTTTTATTTTGTTGCTTTAGAGTACTCTTATTTTTTAGATTCAACATAATGCTCAAAAATTGATTGGATTTTACATTTTTAACATGAAACTAAAGTTACAAATTGAACAAACCACTTTTTTTCGGTAATTTCAAACCAAAAAATTTGTTAATAACATTATTTCTTATAATCAAGTATTCATTAAAAAGCCTTGAGGAGGATAAGTCCAAGTATAAAAGGTGCTATCAAAATGGCATCTAAAACCCAAATCTTTCGAATTTACGCATCTCATAAAAATCTAATTTAATCACTTAAATAATGCTCACACGATTCTCTCCGACACACTTAAAATATACATTCGCAGATCAACTCAACTCCCCTTAAAAATATACATTCTCACCATCAATTCACCGCATTTTAATTCCTTTCAAGAACCCATTGATCTTGTTCAGAGCTTTTTGTAATGGGTTTTATGTTTTATTTATATTGTGGGGTTAGTTTATTGTCGTAATGAACATGGGGGTTTTTATCTTTTGTCTCCCAAACAAAGGCAATCTGATTACAACCTTTTAATTCTGTGTCTGTGTGTGAGATTGATCTCATGGTATGGGTAATGGGTTTCTGCCATTAAAGCTTAAGTAAGCTTCAAAATGTGTACTTGAAGATTTTGCCTGCAAGGTGTTTGATAAAAGTCCTCAAAGAAAATGGGATCTGGAAATGGGTTTTTTTCTGCAGGTGAGTTTAATTTGGAAGCTAAATGGTTGATTGATCCTAAACATCTTTTTGTTGGTCCAAAGATTGGTGAGGGTGCGCATGCCAAAGTATATGAGGGCAAGTAAGTCAATTACTTTTTAATTATCCAATTTCAGTTTGTAATTAATTAGAAAGATTGATCTCATTTGTTCTTAATTTTCAAGTATCCTGTTGCAAGCATTCAATATATTGGAATTCTTGATTTAGTCAAAGAATAATTACCAAAATAAGGCAATTAAAAATACTAAATTTGACAAAAAAAATAGGAAAATGCTAATGTAAATACACAAAAGACAACCCCTGAATTTTAGGAATATTACTTTTTTAATCAATATACAAGATTTTTTATGCATGTTCTAAATATATAAAAATTGAACTGTGGATCCTTTTGGTGAAACAACATATTCTCAAATTTGGTATTTTTAGTTACCTTTCATGCCAACTTTCACTTTATTCATTTACATTATATTTGTCTTGTTGAACCTGATTTTATGTATTTATTCAGATATAAAAACAAGATTGTTGCCATTAAAATTGTGAATAAAGGTGATACACCCGAAGAAATAGCAAAAATAGAAGGCCGTTTTGTGCGAGAAGTTGCAATGTTATCCAAAGTGCAACACAAGAATTTAGTTAAGGTAATATTTTAAAATCAAATGTAATTTAAATCTTTTAAATATTATTAATTTTTTTAATATCTATTATGATCAGTTTATTGGAGCTTGCAAGGAACCAGTTATGGTGATAGTAACTGAGCTTCTTACTGGTGGAACTTTAAGAAAATATTTAGTGAATATGCGACCAAATGGTTTGGATAATCGTGTCGCGATAGGGTTTGCACTTGATATTGCTCGTGCAATGGAATGTTTACATTCTCATGGAATTATTCACCGTGATTTAAAACCAGGTAATTACAAAAAAAAAAAAAAAAAAGAAAAGAAAAGATTGTTGTTCTAATTCATAATTTATTAATTTCTGATTTAATTTGTATTGACAATTTAATAAATTAATTTTCAGAAAACTTGCTGCTAACAGCTGATCATAAATCTGTAAAACTTTCTGATTTTGGTTTAGCAAGAGAAGAATCATTAACAGAAATGATGACTGCAGAAACTGGAACATATCGTTGGATGGCTCCAGAAGTAATTATTTTTAATTAGTTACCTTTTATTATAAGTGGCGAAACTGAAATGGGTTTGGGTTGACCCACAAATGCATTTCTGTCCATTTCTTAATTCTAATAAAAATAAATAAAAATATAATAATATGATTTCTTTTCTCTTCAATAAAATGAGTCATGACTTTTTCAAGATACTGCATGTCTGCATACATTTTTTGCGGCTTTCAACTAGTGTAACACGTATTTTTACCTGTTAGAGAAAAAAAATTCCCAAATCGACCCCTTTTTTTATTAGGTGAATGGATTTATATTGCATTATTGCCACTTCTTTTTTATTCTGCAATAAAAACTAAATAAAGTAATGATTTTTATGTAGCTTTATAGCACAGTAACATTAAGGCATGGAGAAAAAAAGCATTATAATCACAAAGTAGATGCTTACAGTTTTGCAATTGTATTATGGGAACTCATACACAACAAATTACCATTTGAAGGCATGTCAAATCTACAAGCAGCATATGCAGCTGCTTTTAAGGTATTAATCATAATATTATATAAAATTAATCAAATTATTCATGTCTAAATGGGCCGGGTCGGTCGGACATGTTAGGTAATGGGTCAAAATTGAAATATCCATTTGTAGTTGGGTCGATATGAATATGATTTTGTAACTTATTGATAGATGGAACATAAGCTAAGCAACCACACTCAAATTTCAAATCTTAATATTCACTCAACATATCTAATCATTTGATTAGAAGATATTTCTCTAAAAACGGTTGAATTTGTGGTTGAGAAAACTAACATTTCAACTGACTAAAAATACTTTCCATGATGATCATATCAAAATAAGTCAATGCTTTTGGGCCATATTTTTTGGTCAATACCACCAACCCTTTTTTGGAAAATGGAATAATTGTTATAAAAAGTTGTGCTTATTTTTATTTTTAGAGATTGTACTTTTAAAAGCCATAAATAATGGATCATTAACCCTATATACTTTTAATGCCCCAATCAGACAGTTATAATGCAAATACAATTATACAAACAATATTATTATGATTTATTTATTTAATAATTTTTTTTACAGAACTTGAGACCGAGTGCTGATGAGCTGCCCGATGATTTAGCCCTAATTGTAACATCTTGTTGGAAAGAAGATCCAAACGCGCGCCCAAATTTCACTCAAATAATTCAAATGCTTCTTCATTACTTATCACACAATGCACCTGTGGGACCCACAGCTATACCACCTCGTATTTTCACTTCCCAAAATACCGTATTTCTACCCGAATCACCCGGTACAAGCACGTTAATCAACGAAACGCCCAAAACGCCCCTGGAAAACCGAGCTCCTAGAGGCCTGTTTTCCTGTTTTTATCGGTGTTTTTGATCGTTAAGATGAATTTGTGTAATGTTATGAAAAGGTTGTTAAATGATAATTTACTTAGGATAAGACTTTATTTCAAGTTGTGGGGTAGGGTTGCTGTGATGTTATAAATAAGGTGCATCCAAAGGCCCTTCCTTTTACGCTATCAAATTGTTTGTAATTGTATTCTGCAACTTTAATCAACATTAATACTTCATTTTTCTTCCATACAACTCTCATTATATTGCGTACTCGATAAACAATTTAGTCTCTAAGATTATTGATGTGTTACATTAGACATTTGGGCTGATTTTGTTACAAGTGATGCAAACTACAGACATAATTCTTTCCAAATTATTATTTTTAATATAAACTGAAGGTTAAGATTCAAAGATTGAACTATAGATTTAGCAAGAACAATTAGAAAATAGGAAGATTTAGATTGAAAGGAAATGATGAACACTTTGCTATGGATAGAAGCTGTTACAATTTTGGGCAAAGGTTAGAGGCTATTAGGTTACTACTTAGTATATATATCTAGCCTAAGTTTAGACTAAATACATAAATGATCTCTAGACTATTGGTTACAACATATGAGACCCAACATTTCTTTTTGGTCTGATATTTGGGCAAGCCATGTCCCGCTTCATTCTCTTTATAATCGTCTTTTTAAATTGGATTTGAATCTTTTTTGTAAAGTAAGTGATCGATTATTTATAAATGGTTGGAATTTTAATTGGAGAAGGCCTATTAGAGGTGGTATTGAGGAAGTACAATTGGGAAGCCTTTTAGATCTTATTAGAGATTATCGTTTACAAGATGGCAAAGACAAAGTGGTTTGGACGCTTGGTGATTCTCGGGCGTACACGGTTGGCGAAACAAGAGTTACTATAAACAATTTTCTTTTTCCCGGAATTGATTTTGACTCTAAATGGTGTTCTTCAATTCCAATAAAAGTCAATATTTTCTTTTGAAGGCTAAATTTGGATAGACTTCCTACAAGACTAAACCTTTCAAAAAAAGGTTTAGATATTAACTCAATTCTTTGCGCGGTTTGTTCGCATGGGGTGGAAACTATTTCTCATACGTTTTTCACTTGCTTTTTGGCGTCAAATATTTGGTCGGCTATTCGGAGATGGTGCCAAGTCGATTTTCCAATCGTGGACAACTGTAGTGATTGGTGGGATCAATGTGAATCAATGTCAAACAGGAATTTCCGACGCCTCAAGTACCAAGTTATCGGCATATCCACGCTTTGGACTATATGGAAGTATAGAAACTCTTTTTTGTTTGACAATGGTAGGTTTCTTAAGTTGTGTTTAGTCGATAGTATTAAGTTAGTTTCTTTTTCGTGGCTTACCCATCGGAATCATAAAATTAAGGTTCCTTGGATTGAGTGGTTAATAAACTCTTTGTAATTTCCTTTTAGTCTAGCTTTTTGCTAGACTCAAATTTTTTATATTACTCTCAATATTAAGTAACTTCACATTCTAGTATATAAATGTTCATATTTCTCACTTCAAATTAAACTCTTACGATTCATTTAACTAAAATCTTAGAGATGTCCCATTGATACGAGTTAACACATACTTAAATGGTTAGAACACACAATAAGAAACACACTCACACACATACATAAACATAAAGGTGAAGAGACAAACATTATACCAGGGTAAGTTGGAGAATTGTTAAATGCCAAAAAAAAAAAAACGTACGTTGATAACATTAACAGAAGTAGAAGAATATTATTAACATTTTTTGTCTTTAATAATCACCGAAGAATATTATCTTTCCCTCCACTTTGACACGTTCCATACAATGAGATATAAAAAGGACCGTAACTAATTTTTTAACTTTTCCATGTGGTTTAGGAACATGAAAATCTAGACTCGGGTAGTCCACTCGGTTTCACCCTTGCGGTAAGTTTTTTATGTATAAATAATTTCAGCCCGTTTACTATTGAATGATTAATAAAGGTTAAAAGTCACCGATGTCTATGTTCAGTTTATACAACCTCCTAAATTGTCTTTATCTAGATGTCAATATTTCGTACTTATAAAAAATACGGAAAAAAAGTGTACGGTTGACACAACGTACATGACATTTTGCCACCTCTGATATTCTAGCAAAATTCAAAAAGAAAAAAAAAAAATTGATTTCGAGTATGTAGGCAATAAGTTTGAAAATTAGAACTCGTTTGTTTGTGTTTCTACTTGTTCTTGTTTTATGCTTGAAACTGATAGAATTCCTTCATTAATTTGTGGATGCAGGAATTGTATTTTCCACCTGAAGATCGTTCACGTGGGTGGCTAGATTGGTGGTAGAGAATGAAGTTATTAACCACTATTTATCCGAGAGATCAAGTTCCTTCTGTAAAAAAAAAGTTGTTAGAAAATGGAATTTTCACAAACTTCAAACTATTGTATGTATGTTGTTGTATATAATCAATAGTTTGTGGTTTTGCGTTCTCCTTAATGAAAATTTCGCAACGAGCTAAAATATTTTATTTTAATATATATGTATGTATGCAAAATTAGCCTTAAAAAGTATTTAGGTTTGGAATCAAACTGAAACCGCCCATAACGAAACGCTTTTATACAAGGTTCTAGAATCTAGCCCAAAATATTTCTGATTCTTTTCAGTTCGTTCGGTCTTAGCATTGTGAACACCCCTATGACAAGTCATTACCGACCATCCTAAATATGCAAAAAGTAATTGGATGTTTGCAATTAGTATTTATAAGTGGAAGTGGAAAGATTAAAGAGAGATCTTAATAATTCTTTAATAAAAAGGTTGGGTTGTGTAGAATTGCTAATGAGATATTCTTAAAGCATATTTGGATAAGCTTAAAAAGCTCTAAAAATGCTTTAGCTAAAAAGTGCTTCTTTTTTTTTTGGTTTTGAAATATAATTTTGAAAAATAGTATGACTTAGTTTATTAATCTATTTACTTATTTATAATCAAAAATTGATAAATTAGATGAAAAGTAAATATTTCCTTACTTTTCAAAAACTCAGTTTACAAATTTATCGAAAAATCATATAAAAATCACCTCTTATCTTGTCCAAACAATTCTTTTAACCTAATGACTTGTAGAAGTCAATAACTCAATAATGATCTAAAAACTTCCCCAAACATCCTAGGAGAAAAGATTTGTAACAATTTCAGGTAATTCACTTTTTCCATCGATACAGTTTTAAACCCTTACAATTTTTGCATGTGCATATTCGACCCCTCAAGTTATTTTAATCCAAGTACTCTAAAACCCTGGATGAAAAACCCCCAAATGGTCACTTCACCCACTCAGGAAACAGAAACAAATTCATCAAAACCAAATCATAGCATCATTCATGGAAGCTAAACCGTATTAAAGTCAAATCTGCTACAATAATCACATCGTTATTCTTCTTCTCCATCCAATGTTTGCCGCAAAAAACCTTCAAAAACGCTACTTTCAAACCCTCACCTCACGCTTCATCACCAATTGCTCCAAGTAAGTATGTATATATGTATAACCATACGCATATACCATATATATAGTTTCAATTGATTCATTTTGATTTAAGCCTATATGTTTTTAGTGATGCGAAGTTGTTAAGATGTGTTACGCCCAATTTCATACCGAGGTATGATATGCGGTCCAGTTTTGTGATTCGAGACGATAATAATTGGAGCTCAATTAGGTCATTGAATTACTTCAATGGAAATCGGAATTTTTCGACTTCTAGAGGTCGGAGTATGAGGAGTAAAGTGGAGATGCGGATGAAGAAAGAGTCCGGTAAAACCCTAAGGGAAATCAGGCGAGCTAAGAAGATTCAGAAGAAATTGATGACTGATGAAGAACGTCTAATTTACAATCTCAAAAGAGTATGTCTTTTCTCTTTCAATCTTCACCACTGTTGTTAATTACAATTGATCAATTACAAAACATATTAACTAAGGTTTAAATTTCAATTGTCTCAAACATAGCTTCAATTTCATGGATTTTGTTGATTCATTGCTATTTTGAGCTGTGTAAAATAGGAAATGATTGTAATTATGAAATGTTTTAGGGTGCACTGAGATGGTGTTAGACAGATACCGGGTAGATGCATTCTAATAAACGAAACTTATCTCTAAATTGATTTATTGTCATGATAATTCTCTTAGAATCACATACTTATTTTTACTAATTGCAGGCAAAGAAAAAAGTGGCATTACTTTTACAAAAACTAAAAAAATACGAGTTACCAGAATTACCACCCCCACGACACGATCCCGAGCTTTTAACCCCTGAACAAACTCAAGCATTAAAAAAGATCGGTTTTCGAAACCGAAATTATGTTCCAGTTGGTGTTCGTGGAGTGTTTGGTGGTGTGGTTCAAAACATGCACATGCATTGGAAATTTCATGAAACGGTTCAAGTTTGTTGCGATAATTTCCCTAAAGAAAAGATTAAAGAAATGGCTACCATGCTTGCAAGATTAAGCGGGGGCATTGTCGTCAATATACATAATGTTAAAACAATTATTATGTTTCGTGGGAGGAATTATCGACAGCCCAAGAATTTGATTCCAATTAATACCCTTACAAAGAGAAAGGTTAGACACTTTGACTTATAAGTTGATTAATTTATGACATTTTATATAATTAATATCCAAATTATGATTAAAATGCAGGCATTATTCAAAGCAAGATTCGAGCAAGCATTGGATTCACAAAAACTAAATATAAAAAAAATCGAACAACAATTAAGAAGAATGAATGTAAATCCCGATGATCCGGTTGCAATGGCGAGCATACAAAGAGTAGCATCAACGTTTTTTAATGCAATAGACAAAAGAGAAGGAAGTCCATACGTTTTCCATAATAATAATAATAATAATAATAATAATAATAATAATAATAATAATAATAATAATAATAATAAACAAATTACCGAAAATATAAATAAATCATTGGAAGAATCTGATGAAGATAGTGATCAAGAAGAACTGGATAAATTCATAGCAGAAATTGAAGATGCAGCTGATAAAGAATGGGAGATTGAAGAAGCTGCAGAGAAAGAAGAAGTTAATAAAATTCGGTATCTTTATAAAGAAGATTATGATGGTAGGTATACAAAACCGGGTATGGGTCGGATGGCCCAACAAACGGGTCGTGAAAATGATGATGATGAAGATGATGAAAATGAGGAGGGAGTTGTTTATGATGTGCCGAAAGTGGAAAAATGGAAGAGGGGTAAAAATGGAAAAGTGGGTAGGAGAGAGGTTGTTTTGGAAGAATTTGAGTCGGGTGATGATAATTTGGATGATTTGGAAAATGTTATGTTTGAATCTGATGATGAAGATGAACCGAGAAATTCATCGAATGTTGTGAATTATGATGATGAAAGTAAGGTGAAAACGGTGAAAAATGTGGATGAAGATTGGGATAGTGATTAATTTTGGAGGTAATGAATTCTGATGCAGGTAAGGTAATACAGATTTTGATATACAAATTATTTGTGTAATCATGCGTTCCCTTTGGATATGTACGTTATTCTATGCTAAGAATTTATTGTTATTTTTTAAAATTATTTCCTAAAAATAATGATGGTGTAAAGTAGAAAATACAACGTTGATTTGTTAATTTTGAGAACTTGGAAGATTAGAAATGGCTATTGAAAATAACAATTTTGGGTAATCCTTCCTAATAGAATTAAAATTTAAAGGAATTGAATTCTGAGTGGTTTGTTCAAGGTAGTTCATTAATTTTATCTAGTCCTAAGGGATAATTATTAGTCATTGGATAAAAAAAAAGTTAATGGTCAAGATTCAAACTGCCACCATCACTACAAACACATGTGTTTCAATACATCAATACCCCACCCACCTCCGGCGGCCGGAGACGGCGGCGGCCGACGGCGGCCGGAGGTGTCCGCCGACAGTGGTGACCGGTGGTGGTGGTCGTGACTGGAAGCACATGTGTTTCACCTTTTGAAATACATGTGTTTTAAAAATAAAGGAGTGTATATATGTACAGCCAAGCACATGTGTTTCATGACTTGAAACACATGTGTTTCGTTACTAGAAGCACATGTGTTTCACTAATAACAGTTGTTTTGAAAATAAATGAGTGTATATGTACAGCCAAGCACATGTGTTTCAAGTAATGAAGCACATGTGTTTGTAAGCTAGAAGCACATGTGCTTCACTAATAACAAGTCTTTTAAAAATAAAGGAGTGTATATGTACAATCAAGCACATGTGTTTCAAGTAATCAAGCACATGTGTTTGTAAGCTAGAAGCACATGTGCTTCACTAATAACAGGTCTTTTGAAAATAAAGGATTGTACATGTAAAGCCAAGCACATGTGTTTCAAGTAATGAAGCACATGTGCTTCGTATGCTCCCCTGTGTGTTTAGAAACTCATGTTTTTAGTGACTTGAAACACATGTGTTTCGTGACCTGAAGCACATGCGCTTCGAAGTAATATGTTGTGTTTTAGTGAAGCACATGTGTTTCAATACATCAATACCACCACCACCCCCATTACCACCAGCATCTTCATTGTCAGCCACCACCACCCCGCCGGCCGCCGCCGCCGTCGGCCACCGACGGCGGCAGCGGGCGGTGTTCGGCGGTGGCTGTAGGTGGCTGTAGGTGGGAGATTTGATTTTAACCATCTTGATCCAATGGCTAGGATTTATCCCTTGAGACTATGCAAAACATTTAGACTTCTTAGAATACAACTCTGAATTCTGAATATATTAAGTTCTATTGTAATTAAATTTTGTTGTATGTTTGGTTACAAATTGTTAGGTAGGAATTTAAATCCATACTTATGCGTTTTTTATTTTAATATTTTTTTATTTTTTTCTAATTTTTTTTTATTTTTTTGATTTTTTTTAAACGATGTTGAAGTCTTGAAACATACAAAATATTTAAGTTTGTTAGTTTACTAAATGAACGTAATTGAATTTATAGGGTTTTGGAAAGGATTTCAATTACAACGAATAATGTATTTCATAATTACGTTGGAATTATATTACAAAAGAAAGGTCTATCCAAACATCCCTCCAGAATGGAATTGAATTCCAATTACGAAGGATTACAGACGATTACATTAAAACAAACATCCCTTAATCTTAAATGGTAAGCAATTTATATATATATATTTTTCTATTTGAACTTGTATGGCAGGGAACCCCGTTTAGCGCCGATTAATCGGCCGCCTAAGCCGACCTATGAAACAGTAGGAATAATGTTTGTGACTGGAAATCCATCTTATGGCACGTAATGCTTATGTTGGTCTCATATTTGTAAGTTTGTGATGTTGCAATAAGATGATATTCTAAAACAAATGGGTGGACCACCCAAATCCACACCTGGTCTGGACCAATAGCAGTTTGGACTGGATCTGGTCTATAGCTGTCCTTGCCATGGCTAAATCATTTTCTAAGGGCCGTCTCAAAGTTTCTTTCAAAGAAATATCAAATAATATGATTGGCAGTAGATAATAATGACAAAAACTTATTGTCACAAATTCTAATTGCAGTTTTTCAGATAACTAATTCCAAAGCGGAAAACCCCTAAAATAGTTAAAGAAAAAGATCAAATCAAGCCATACATAGTCCTAGCTTTACTTACGGATGGATCATTATTTTGTAGAAAAATAGTTGATATGCATGCTCGATAAATCTAAAAATCAAATTAAAGTATGATCACGACGTGTAACAAAAATACACGGAAATTAGAGAAAAGAGGAAATGTTTAAAAGTAAGGTGACAAACATGGAATGAATTATGTTGAGTTATTAAGCGTACTAATTAAACATGTCAATTAGTTTTCTTAAATTATGATAGTAACATCACAAACCAGACAAAAAGTTGAGTTGATTGTGTGGTGGCCGGTGGGAAGAAAAAGAAATACTCTTTTAAAGTCTTTCTTAGTCCACCATCTATCACACAATAGATCTTTAATTTTCCTTCAATTTTTTATAATGTATTCTCATTTATAATAGGTTCTTCCAAGTAGTTGAGTATATGCTCAAGATTTATGTGACCTAACCCATCATGGCTAGAAACATTTCTAAGTCATATGGTAAACATTTATCCAGAAAAGATCATACAAGTTTTAAAAAATTATTAGGAAGTTATTGTAATCCTTAAAAGAAAAAAAGCACCCACTTTCTTTTTTATGCGCACTCATCTTTAATCAACACCATACACCAGTTGACCTCAAAACAACATGCTCACCACTAAAAGTTCATCCACAAGATGCATATATCACGACATTTTTAAACCATACAAATCGATAAATATTTAAAACAATATCTTAATCCGCAAAATGCATATATTTAATATAACGCCCCACGAGGAAAAAAAGAATGTACAACTAAATCACCCCCGTAATAACCTAAAATCCTTTAATAAAAAAAGGTACTTAAAACTAAAATAAAATTCAACCCGTTTCCCGTATACAATTACCCGGTAAAAGATACCGATAATTTTCGGCATGATTTAATAGATACGAAGGAAGATGGACTCCTGAATAAGAATGAGGAATCGTACCCAATTTCGCAATAAGATCCTTAAAAGTGTACTCCTCGGGAAGCATATCGTACAAGTCATCACCATCGCAAATCACATTTTGTATCCTTCTCGGGTCAAGAAAATGTGAGAATCTTACTCTATCCGTATGGCTATAAGCTTTCATCTTGAACACAAAGTCGCTAATTTTTCTAAAACAAAAGCTACAATGCCACCCCGAATCCGCTAATAAGTAATCCGTTTGCCGATAATGAGCGTATCGTGTTTTCCCCTTTCGGTATTGATGAACCGAAGCCCTCCAACTACCGTGATCGATATTAAATTCGAACGAATATAAATAATTATTCAAATTTAAATGAATAATCTCCGGTGGCCCGTCACACCATCTCAAAAGATCGATAGTATGCGCACTAGGAATTTCGTCAACATCCGACATTATTAACAAATCGCCGTCTTCAATACCCGCGATTTTAAGAAGTTGATCGAGTGCGACACGTTGATACGCTTCTTCAATAAAAGGGTTTTCGCCTTTTTTAAACCTTCCACCAATCGTACCGTAGGTCAAACGGGGTTCAACAAAGTCGAATTTTTCTCGGTTAATTTTGAAATAATGTGGTTTTGGTATGCTTGTGAAAGTAGAGTTTGTTTCGAGAAGCACGAATTGAGTTATATAAGGGCTAAGTTCTTTCCATCGAATTGTGAGCATGTCGATTTCATTGTTGAAAAGAACCGCGTCGTATACTTTTCTCGGGTATTCGCGTTTTTCCCAACCGTGTAGTTTGCAAAGTGAATCCATCGAAAGGTTTTGATGATAGTAGTGTGGAATGGGAATGAAAGGTTTGGGGGGTGATTGCCATAATGGTCGTAAAAAATATGTTATTTTTTGTCCATGAAAGTAAATACCCACGAAACCAATTGGAATGAGTAGGAATAATAGAACGAATGTTCGTAAATCAAGGGTTTGCATCATGCATCGAATTCGACCCGTTTTGCTTACCTCCTACAAATAAGCATAAAATTGAAGAAGTTAAATTGCAATGTTCTAAAAACTGGTTTTTGACACGATAATATTGAGTATTTACGATATAATAATTATGTAAACAGTCTATACAAAAGCCAAAAAGTTATAAACATACAAAATAAATACATTAAAAAAATTCAAAGCCTATTTTCAACTTATTTTTATCATTTTTTGAGTTTTAAAACCTATATAAAAAGTTAAAATGTCAACTTTTTTTTTTTAGAAAAACATCATTTTGACCTATAAACATTGATTTAACAGGGTCATTCTGATTGAATATCAAGTTAAATTGAGATGAACATTGCTTGCAAGTTAACCCATTAAAACCATAAACAGAGCAAAAAGCGTGATCAAATTAACCCATATCCAATGATTTTATCATTAACTTGATGAACACCAAATATCAATAAACACAAACACATTCACACGATTCCGTTGAAATCAAAACGCACCGATTATCAAAAAATTAAAATCTAAACAAATTAAAAATAATAATTAAATAAACATACCTGACCACAAACATCGTCCCAATAATCATCCTTCTTTTTAGAAGACGAATAACCATCAGGCATGACAAAGGGCTCAAATCAACAGATACAAACACAATCAATCGTAATTCGTAACGACTACAAAATGTCGATTTGAGCCCTCCACGATCCTGAAGGAGGGCTGATTCTTCTTCTTGTTGTAATAATCAGCAAAAACCCTGAGCAAATGCCTGGGCTCGTGATGCCAAATTTTGATTCGAAGAAAACAAAATCGGAAGTTATAATGAATCAAAAATTGGCCCAAAATCTGACCACAATTTCAGGGGCTCGTTCTACGATAATCCTTACAATCGAAATTATAGCCGTTTGTTTAGTTCAATGGTTATTTTCTCTCACAAACGCTGGAAAAATAGATGTGTGTATCTATATATAGATAGATACGGATTTTGTATTTATATGTAGTGCAGTTTGAGTGAAATTTAAATAGCCACTCAGAAGGTTAATCCTTCTAATTCCACATTGTTTATTTATTATTCCCTCCGTCTTATTTTTATTGTTCATAATACTATTTTATTTTGTCCCACAAAGATTATCTTTCCTAAATATTAACCAATAAAAAAACATTTAAGTGAGAAAGAGAAAAATTCGATTGGTGACATAGTATAATTAATGTACTTTTCTTAAACTGTGTGTTTTTTTGTAGTGGACAATAAAAATGGGACGAACGGAGTATTTATTTTTAAAGTAACTTAAATAGTATGTATACCACATACTTTTGTCATACTTCGTATATCACTATTTTTCACATATATAGTACCAATGAAAAATATGTATACACCATTACAGCATGAGTTAGTGGTGTCATTTTAATTGTGGAAAAAGCGACGTTTTATTTTAAGTGGATCTGTCATTAAGTTAAGGTTAGATTTTTGAATCGATGGAATTAACGAAAAATAGGAGACGGTTCATACATTGGAATAAACAATTTAGACATATATAATGTAGTATCTTGTAATCATTATACAAGTTAGTAATGCTTGCAGTTTTTGTGCTATATAAATATTTTAGTACATTTGAGTTATGATACTATTTGTGTGCTATCTTTTGAAGTTACAATACATTTAAATTTAAATATTTGAACTATTATATATGTAACATGATGTTCTGAACTTGAAAAAATTATCAGTTTAGTACATTGAATTATTAATTTGATTGTGTTTTCTCGCATAATTAGCTTTTAATTTTGGTATATTGAGATGAACATTTATTTTTATATGTGTCAAACACGATCAAATTAATGGTATACCTTTAATAATTCAGAATAGTAAAAAATCTAATTTAAATAAATTTTGAATACTAAAATACATTTTTATCATCCTAATAAAAAGCACCAAAATGACAAATTGACAAGGGGGCAAACTCATGCAAACATCCTCACATGACAATGAGACGATAGAGTTTGTAGGGTGTGGTAAGACAAAAGTTTGCTTCGTCATATTCTTTTGGTACTCAATTGTGAAATCTCTTCTTTACTATCTTTAGTTTAAGAAATTTGATTAAAAAAAATGAATAAAGGAACGTAGAATAGACATTAAATAACTACCATCAACTTAGCCTAAATTTTTTTCTTTTAGATAACAAACGCAAACATCTTTTAATTTACTCTAAACATATACTTTATAGCGGGACTTAAACACATAACCAATGTCAATATGAAATATCTTCCAACACTTTTTATTATTAGGCTAATAAAAATATCATGTGTTTTATTTAAAGATATTAAATAATGTATAATTCATACCTAACATCAAATTCAAATAAAAAAATATTTGTATGATAGTTATAATATGTAATCTAACGTTTTCGTAATTGTAATGGTTTTATGAGATTAATCTCATTACTTTGAATATTATTTGAGAAATTGTAGTATACAAAGAAAGATTTGTATATTATTAGAGTAAATTACTGTTTTTGTCCCTGTGGTTTGGCCGTTTCTGCGTTTTTGTCCCTGTGCTTTTTTTTTTTGTTTTTTTGTCCCTGAGGTTTGCAAAATTCCGTTTTTTTGTCCTTCCGTCCATTTTCTGTCGTTAACAAACGAGAAAACCTAAAAAAGTGAGGGTATTTTCGTCTTTTCTTCATGTTCTTCATGTTCTTCATATGTGTTCTTCAAATTGATGAACCCTAATCCCCAAATCCCAATTTCTTGAACAAATTGATGAACCCTAATCCCCAAATCCCAATTTCTTGAACCCTAATCCTTGTTCAGCTTGTTCAGCAATTTCAGATTCAATTTATTTTTTTTCAAGTTCATCAATTCGTGATAAAGTACGAGCAAATTCATCTTCACCTAAAATTCATATTTAACTCAAAAAGTCAAATTTACCAAACAATTTAATAAGTTCAAACCAAAACACCGAATATTAAGAGATATAAAACCTGTTGTAGTGACTTCATCTTCATTAGAAACTTCATCAACATAATCTTCTCTTAAAAAAGTTATGTTTATTAATGAAGTTATCATCGTCGGCCGGAAAAAGCTCGTTCTCGTCGATGTAATCAACGCCGACAGCTTCGAGTATCTTAGCTTCGACAAAATGACCGACGCGAGCTCTTGCCATTACCAGAATCGGAACAGACTCTTCGATTTGCTTAATTACGGCCGGATCGAGCATCCGTGAAATGCCGCCGGAGGTGGGTTTTGGTGGTTCTGATACAATTACACAACAAGCTCCGGCGGATTCAGCGATCTTCGCCGGCGGCAGAAGTGGTTGTGACGGCGGCGATTGGATGAGATAAGAAGATGAGGAGAAGGAGGAAAACGGAAATGTGAGACAACTCGGATGGGAAGGCAGCCATGGTTAAAACTTAAAAAAGTAAGATAGATTAATATAAACATATTTATGCAGTTGTGATATAGACGGAGCAAATGGGTTTTCACGGATTTGATATGCATGGAAATATTATTTTGGGTTTGATTTAGTGGATTTTTTTGTTGATGATGATTTTAAGAAGATTGGATAATTAGAGAAGATGAAGATGGAGAAAGAAAAAATTAGAAATAGAAAGAAAATATAAAATGACCAAAATACCCTCACCTTTTTAGCATTTCTCGTTAGTTAACAGCAGAAAATGGACGGAAGGACAAAAAAACGGAATTTTGCATACCTCGGGGACAAAAAAACAGAAAAAAAAGCACAGGGACAAAAATGCAGAATCGGCCAAACCACAGGGACAAAAACTGTAATTTACTCATATTATTATTATCTAAGAATATCATTGCTTTTTATTGGTAAAATGATCCAAAATTACATCTTTATTTTATTAATAACAACGCAATGGTATTTTAATTTATTTCCTTCTATTGATATAAGGAAATAATATCCAAACCACCTTATTTTATAATAATATAATTTTACAATTATTTTGTTCTACAGTTGTATATGTATGAACTATGAAGAGTGAAGGCCACTAAAATGTTTGTTTTAAAAAACAGAATATTCCATATTCTCCTTGTGAGTCTCAATCGATCATACTTTATATTCATTTGATAACTAATATAGGCGTGACATCTACTCATGTCTAAATTGGATCAAGAATCGACCGAAACCGCTAAACTAGACCGGATCGGACCGAATTAAACTGGGCCGGACCGAGATCCATCGGTTTGATTCTCGATTCTAATTTTTACTAATATAATAGTTTAAAGTTATATTTTTGTACAAGTTTTTTTTTTTGAACGGTAAAAAGGGAACCTAAGCCAAAAGGAGCTTCGGTAACGTTATCACCCCTAGACAAAGGGCCTGGTAAAGTTATACTTCCTCCGTATCAAAATAAGTGACATAAATTGGCTTACACGTTTTTTGAGGTAAAAGATTAAAGTAGAGGTTAAAATAGATTAAAGTACACAATTAGTGGAGAATGGGTCCCACTTTTCTTGAATAAAGTGATATTAATGAGTTTTAAAAGTAAAAGTAAGGGTATAAGGGTAATTTCACTTTATTAAAGTGGATAGTTAGTGGGTATGAGTCCCACTATTTTTACCAAATAAGGAAAGTTTTCAAAGTGTGTCACTTATTTTGATACACCCCAAAATGGAAAGTGTGTCACTTATTTTGATACGGGGGAAGTATTAATATCTAAAATAGTTTAAAGTTATATTTTTGTACAAGTAAAAAATGTTTTCCACTTGTAAATATATAGCAATATAAGGAAAAAATTAATTCATGATTCAGAATTGTAAATATCTTCAAACATTTATGTGTTGAATTTTGAAACTGTGAGCTGTTTCTTTTATAAAACAAACAACTTCCTTGTATCTTTTTTTAACAATCTAAAGGAACTTTGATGAGCTCGATAATAACATTAACTATTATCTATATTCTTTTTCCTGGTCCTGTTATAACATCAAATATAACAAAACTAAAAAAGGGTAATAATTTGATGATGGCATAAGTTTGTCTAAATATCCACCAAAAAGGGGTTTGGACGGTATATTTATGTTGAACTCAAGGAAAACTTGGTGAGATTTTGTTTCCATAATGTACCTAACGTTTGTCATAACGTTAATCCATATAGACACACATGAATAATAGATATTATTTCCTTAAGTTCGACGTAACTTACAGATGAGAATTTATATTGTTTTTTAATATATTATTTTTACTTATCTTAATACTCATTTGATCAATACAATTCTATATCCAAATCAAAAGTTGAGATTCATTGGGAGAATCGGTGGGAGAATCAATGAATTCTGCATATCAAATATTATATGAATCTCTAGAGAGAGTATGAAAATTCAGTAGGAAACAATACAATTATTCATTATAAATTTCATTTTCTCATAACGTTAATCTACCACCGTCATTAACTAGTGTGACTCAAACACATACAAATAGAACATGACAAATACAAGATTGAATTAGGAGCGTTTGTTTTGCTTTATGGTTTATTTTCTTTGAGAGAAAAAAAAAAGTTACTAAAAAGTAAAGTTGGTATAACAAAGTGTTGACCAGGATAGCCCAGCAAACAAAACAAACCCAACGGCAATTCGACAGTTCAACACATTCCTCAAAAGAGTGAAAAAGGAATACTTTCCTTGCTTAGTTGACTAAACAAATAAGGCTATGAAAACCAACATATAATTAGATAAATTAAACAAATGAAAATTCGCAATGGAGGTAATTTGTGCACACAGGAAATGATTGTGACTAAAAGATACGATAAATATTCTACGATGACAAGTAGAAATGCTAATTACAACTTAAACTAATGCTGTTGTAAATAGGCGTGTACACTGTGCATTTCGGTGCGGATTTCGCCTCAAACGGAACTCACAACCACAAATTAGGCTTTGACAAAACCCAAATCAGCACGGTACGGCTTCATGCAGTTTTGCAGTTCAGTTACACAATTAACAAATTATTTGTGTTTAGGCCCAATAGTAAAATTTTCGACCCAAAACTGAATTTTGTGAGCTTTTTTGGCGGATAATTTTGTTATTTTTACTTTTACTTTGCTAAAGAGATTACTTTATATCCCAAAAAAGTCAAACATCGTACTCAAAGATTCAAATGAAACCAAATAATCAAGTGAAAAGATCCATATAGAATTCCTTTTGTCATACAAACTAAGCATAATGGTCATGGTAAACATTTAAACAATGAACCCTTGACATGTGTGGTTAAGGCCTTAAGTTATCAAAAAGTACAAACCCTAATTAATAAATGATATTAAAAAAAAGGTTTTGCTAATGACATCCCTTAGGCTGTCACTAACATGCATAAAAAGCTTGTACATTGATTAAAAAGTAATATTCCTAAAAAAATTCAGGGGGTTGTCTTTTGTGTATTTTGTCAAGGCTGTCATTAGCATTTTCCATTAAAAAATACTTAAAAGCCTAAAACCTTAGTGAGACGCGACTTTTGCGGTTCAGTTTTGGAATATCAATCACACTAAACCACTTTTGCGGTTATTCAAAAAATAGAAACCGAACCAACGTTCTTTATATGTGGTCCGGTTATTTTGGTTCGGATTTTGCGATTATGATTCTCTTTTAGTGGATTTATGCTCAGCCTAGTGATAGAATTAAAATGACTCGTCTAAGGATATACGTAGTATCGAGGGCATGTTAAAGAGCATTAGTAATTCTATGTATTTAGATTAAGGAAGAAATTGAGCTAAAATTCAATTTGAGTTGATTAGTACGTTAAATGGGTATGTAACACATGTTTTGGATGTATAGTGTAATAAAAGATAAAGAATAGAATAAATATAGATCATGGCAATATTGTGGGCCTGCAGCTACTCTTTTTTTTTCAGAATAAGCCCAAGCCTGCCAAAACATATACAGGACAGAGGCCCAGTTAAAGATTTGAACGGCAGAGATATGGGCTGGAGTTTGGGTCGGTGGTTCTGGATCGGGGATGAGTCGATGACCCAGCTAAGCTAACCATGAGAAACTCTGATTTTGGATACGTTTTACCGTACGAGTCAGCCTAGTTGGGATTTTTCATGTATTTAATCGCAAAAGAAAAAACAGATATATTGCTAATATAGTAGGATTGACTAAACTGAGTTTGTTCACGTTTTAATCTCTTATGAGTAGTCTAACATCAAAGATTTTGGCCACTTCACCAATAACCAAATATGCTAATCTTTTCACTTAACAAAAATATACACTTCCTCCGATTCAAAATAAGTTGACATACTTTTAGTTTCACGATTTTAAGGCAAATGATTATAATGATGATTAAATTAGATTAATTGGATGATTGGTGAGGAATGGGTCTCACACCTTTTGAATAAAGTGAGATTAATGATGTTTATAACTAAAAAGTAAGGGTAAAGGAGTCATTTCACTTTGTTAAAGTAGATAGTTAGTTGATGTGGGTCCCATTATTTTTTTTCCAAATAAGGTAATTTTTCAAAGTATGTCATTTATTTTAAATTATCACAAAAAGGATATATATAATTTATTTTGAATCGGGGGAAATATAATAAATGTTAATCTTCCTTGTGAACGATAATCTCTACCACAGATATATCATAAGAGTAATATTGTTAAACTTTTACTCCAAAAAATTATATATCACACTAAGTGATTTCATTTTAAAACATATTTGGTTATTATTATTTACATTATATTTTAAGGGTTTTGTTAATGTAAGAGATTTCTTTAATTTATAAAATTTGTACATTTATTTCTGGAGAGATAAAATCTAAAAATTTAAAAATTGGCATTAGAGCTGTTATCATTTTGCTATTATTAAAAGTTGATAATAATTAACTCTCATAATTTATTTATTTTCCAAAGTTAAAATTTATGTAATACACTTTTATCATAAAAGATTTAAAACTTTTTAATTGTCGACTCTCGGTTTATCATTTATTGGTATACGGGAACTTGACTAATTTTCAAATTTGCACAACATAAATTATAATTTATTAAAAAAACATAACAATGTTGTACTCTCCACATCCTTTAAATTAGAGAAATAATATTAGTTCCTACTATTTATGCATACTTACATGCTTTCCAATTTAATCATGACACATGTTAAAATTAAATGATGATATTAGAAAGAAATTAGTAGATTAGAGCATCTCCAACCCACCTCTACCAACCTCTCTATCTCTATATTTGAAATTTTATCATCTCCAACCCACCTCTATCACTCACTCTAAATATAGAGTGAGAGAAAAAATCCATCTATATTTGAAGTGAGAGGATGCCCACTCTATCAATGGATCCCACCACTTCTAGTTAATTATCTAGTATTTATTTCTATTTAATTAATTTTAGGGTAAATTATAGTTTTTATCCCTGACCTATGGCCGATTCGGAGTTTTTGTCCCTAATGTTTTTTCTTCGGTTTTTTTGTCCCTTAAGTTTTTCAAATTCTGGAAATTTGTCCTTCCGTCAATTTTTGGCCGTTAACTGACGAAATATGCAAGGCATGTGAGGGTATTTTGGTCCTTTTTGGTTCGCAAATCGCAAAATGCAAGTCCCTGCTTTTGAACTCGCAAATTGCAAACCCATTTTGTTCTGCTGCCTCCGTATGGGGTATAATGTAGCCTTGTTCATCTGGGTCAGATGGTGAAGATGATTAGATGTGGCGACATGAAGTAAAATAATCACCATAACCCCCTTTCTCTTCTCTAACAACTTTACTCATAACAACACCACCCTTCAAGATCCATCACAGATATAGGATCAAACCCTAGATTTTGTTCTTACCTCAGGCTTTTATTTTCTTCTGAAAATTGATCTCTGAAATCCTCCAATCGTTATCTTTCATAATAGGTTAGTGTTATTCATTTCTTGATTAACATTACGTAATCTGTTTTTGTATGTTCTTCATCTGTATTTAGGGTTTTGGATTGGAATTAGCGCATATATGTACATAGAGAATAGCCATTGGTTTTATTTGTTGACTAAAAGATGCTGATTTTGACTTCGATTTTGAGCTTGTTATGATTTTGTTTATTTCGTGGATCTGTGTGAATGTGAAATTGATTAATTTCTGATATTCTTTTGCTTAATTTCAGATCATTTTGATTAATCAAACTCGGTTTGGATCAAAATTTGGGGTTTGTTCTTGTGCTCGAGAAAACTGAAATGATTTCGAAATCGTACGCTAATTTGTTAGATCTAGCAAATGGAAATTTTCCTGCTATGGAAGAGCCTAGAAAGAAGATAATAAACCCTGATGATGATTATGTTTGGGTCCATGATTACCATTTAATGGTCCTCCCAACGTTCTTGAGACGACATTTTAATGGTCCTCCCATTATGGCTCATTGAAGAAGATGAAGAATTTAGATGTGAAAAAGAGTTAAAATAGGGGTAATTTGGGGAAATTGACAAAAATATCGTTAGTTAACTGAGTTTTTTGGACGGAAGGATAAATTTCCAGAATTTGAAAAACTTAAGAGACAAAAAAAAAAGCGAAGAAAAAACATTAGGGACAAAAACCCCGAATCGGCCATAGGTCAGGGACAAAAACTGTAATTTACCCTTGATTTTATATTTTGTTTACTAAGCCAACAAATCCATCCAAATTAGGTTCCATTAGTTTTAAAGGGATGGATAAAGTTTATGGTTGGAGTTGAACTTTTGTTTAGAGTTAATGAACCCATTAATTATAGAGATTGAGTGACTTGGATAAAGTTTATGGTTGGAGATGCTCTTAAACATATCAAATTTAAAAGTAAGTAAAATTACTTGTAGGAAGAAAATGTGGAAGGAAATATCATTTCTCTTTAAATTATTAACGTTTACTTGTGTTGCACTCGTTTCAATATTCGTTTGATCGTCAACAGTGTATCAATAGATCACTATTTGACCTTAATTTAATTTCCCCAATTAAATATACCAGTAGGTTACTAATTACTAATTAATTCGGTAAACATGTACGCGTGTTGGTCGACAGAAATGACAATATTAGCTGGTGCGCTGTGTACTATATCTATCCACATTCAATCAATGTTTAAGATTAGCTGGTGATTGAATGTATCACCAAATTGTTATTTAGATTTCACTTCACCGGCATCACAATTTATCAACATATATATCTTTCGTAAAAGAGAAAAAGAAAGATAAAGACGGTTACGTGTATAAACAAATGACCAGGATGACTAGGATCCAGACATAGACTTATCCATTTCCTAACCCATCCAGTTGTATCTTACGACTTACATTATTAATTATTATCTAGTTAAAAAAATATCATGGCCACCTTGCCCTTTAGTATAAGTATAACCCCTATATAAGCTTCAAATATATACAAACATTTACAACCATCATTATTAATTTGTGTAAAACATCGATCACCTCCCAAAATCGTCACCCAATTTCAAGAATCATGGAAACAATCATTGAGCACAAGGCGTATGCTCGAATCGGGCTCATCGGTAATCCTAGTGATGTGTACTATGGTCGTACAATTTCTTTAAACATCGAGAATTTTTGGGCTTCTGTTCGTTTGGAACCTTCTTCGGAACTCATAATCGTCCCTCATCCTACTCACGATCTCGTTGAATTCACCTCACTTTTTCACTTGGTACTCCTTGTTCCGTTTTGAACTTTTCTTTAATCTATTCACTATTTGTTGATAGACGTCTGTTTAGTTGGGACTCGAATATGTGTAGGTGATTTTAGTATCATCTGTTATTTTATATGATTGTAGTTTCCGTTGAAACTGTGGGTTTTTGGGTTAAACTTAAATACCATGAGTGTAGACTGTAGAGTGGGTTGTGCCTCCTTGCAACTGCCCCAGGGTCCTCGCTTATCCGTTGTACAAGTATTACTCTATTCGTCCTAATTTTATTATCCACATTTCCTTTTTGGTTTGTCCTAAAATTATTGTCTAACTTAAAAATTTCATCAATCAAAAAATAGTTAAGTGTAAAGATGAAATTTTATTTGTTAAACAATGTAATAAATACACTTTTTTAAACTGTTTGATCTTTGTATGTGGACAATAATTTTGGGATGGCAGGAGTACTATTTTTTCCTGCAAAAAACATAGTACCCGTTTCCCCCGCCAAAATATGACTCGAACCCATAACCGCAGGCCAATGGGGTACAAAACATCTTATACCGCTACGCTTTTGTTATATGGTTTTAATAGTGTTATTGTTTTATAATCCTATATTATTATTATTATCTTGTAGGTGGATCGATTGGGTAATGGAGGTTATTATGGAGGTGTACGGTTGCTTATGGCAATTTGTAAAGTTTTCACAAAGTATTGCAAAGAACAGGGGATTCATCTTCATAACAAAAACTTTACTCTTTCATACGAGACCAATATCCCTCGTCAGGTAATTCCATTATTTATTTATTTTCGTGTTTTTATTTTGTAAAAAATATCTTATCCTGTTGAAACTAGGAAAATTCTTTTATTTTTAAAATATACTACAGTATAATTTAATAAACATTTTTTGTACGTCTCAATATAAAATGATCCTTGCGACAATATAATTATCGTATGTGTCAATTTCATATACTTAAATTACCCAAATTTGGTTAAAAAGTATAATTACCAATATGCAAAGTACGTTATTATTCTATGAAATGAAATTTGTCTGAACAAATAACGAAAATATTGGTTTCATGTACCTCAGGCAGGGCTATCTGGTTCGAGTGCCATTGTATGTGCTGCTTTTAGCTGTCTTGTTGACTTCTACAATGTTAGAGACAAAATAGACGTGAAAATAAGACCTCAACTTATACTCAATGCTGAAATGGAACTCGGAATCGTTGCGGGTCTCCAAGACAGAGTAGCACAAGTTTACGGGGGTCTTGTATACATGGTGAGCCACATGAATTATTTATATATCATATAGTATCTAATTTAATTTAATGATTAGCATAAGTTTATTATAATAAATATTCTTTTATTTGCAGGATTTCAACAAGGAGACTATGATTAAATATGGTCATGGCAATTACACACCGTTGGATACAAGTCTTCTCCCACCTCTTCATCTCATCTATGCGGAAAATCCGAGTGATTCCGGGAAGGTTAGAAAAATACAAATGTTTTATGGTACACTTCAAGTGTAACACTTTTGAATATATATATATATATACTTTTGGTGGCATATAAAAATAATTTTGGTGGCATATAAAAATAATTTTATTATATATATATACTTTTGGTGGCATATAAAAATAATTTTATTATATAAACGATCTTAATGAAAAAAAGTTAAATTGATGATAGGGCATCATCAAATGGTTATGTGACCTCTCCTATACAATCTTTTAGTTGGTTTAATAGAAACAATTCCAATTAAACATTTCCATGATTGCAGGTACACAGTGCAGTTCGACAAAGATGGTTAGATGGAGATAAGTTTATAATATCATCGATGGAGCAAGTGGCTAACTTGGCTCTTGAAGGAAAAACGGCATTACTTGAAAAGGACTACTCTAAACTTGCAACACTTATGAATCAAAACTTTGATCTACGAAGGTAAATGTTATTTGATGTCAATATTTTCGGGTATAAAGAGTAAAAAATCCGTGCAACTTGCTGCATGGAACTTAATAAGCTTACAAGCACCTTCGATAATATTTCCCAAACATGTGGTATAATTAAAGAATCTAATGTCTTCAACACTAGTAGTAATGGACCAAGCCAAAGTTTGACCTCAGTTTTCATCTCTAGGACCAAACAAATGACCAAATGGCGTAATGGTGATTAAACCCAGTACTAAACAAATAAATTGGGGCGAATTATGTTATATTATTTTGGAAACAGCTTTTGTATTAAACTTAAATGTTATATTAAGCACATTTACCTATTTATATCTAAGATTTTATCGTTGAAATCGGTTTCTTGTTTTAGGCGGATGTTTGGCGATGCAGCTCTTGGTGCTCTAAACATAGAGATGGTGGAGGTGGCTAGGAAAGTAGGGGCAGCATCAAAATTCACGGGCAGTGGTGGGGCGGTGGTTGCGTATTGTCCCGATGGACCATCGCAAGTTGAACGTCTAAAAGAGGCTTGTAAAAAAGCAGGCTTCACAATCGTACCGGTTAAAGTTGTTCCTTCTCTTCTCAATGAAATTGATATTAGACCTTCGGTGATCAAGAACTGTGTAGGCACAAATGCACCCCAAAACCCGAAAACAAATGTGTTTTCCTTACCTTGCCCTGTTGAATCCGTAGGATAAAATGTAAAAATCGGATTAATTTTATATTTCGTATGCATCATATCATGTTCAATGTCATATTCTGTTGTTCGGCTCAATGAAATTGTTTGGGGTCTGATTTTATTGTTTGCTCGTCTAAGTAAAATGACCAAAATACCCTAATCTTCTTCGCCCTCTTTTCTATTACTCCACCCATTTCATAAAGGATTCGGCCTGATCAAAATCAAACGGAAATCAAAAAGTTAGCCATGATTTTCTTAACAGAAGTTATGTTATCACTAACAGAATAATGACAAACACTACAATTCAAGTGACGAACATCCTACAAATATAAGAATACGATAAACGACTACATGAAACATTAGGACCGAGATAAAATTGAAACCTCTGTTGCCTTCTTTAGCAAGAGGTAATGTAGAAAATTTCCATGTTAAACCCTAACCAGTTTAAATTTATTATTGAATTTATGTAATCAAGTTTTAATATTTATATAACTGGTGGGAGTGGTGGCTCATGGTCAACCAACGTGGCACCTCATGGTGGGGGTGGTCCCACACCATGTATTTCGAGGTGGTCTCGTGATGAAGGGGGTCATAGCTTGCATCACGAGCGAGAGAGATAACGAGGTAAAGTTTTTTTTTTTTTTTTTTAAATTAAATAAGAAATTGATGACAAGTGTGGTACACAATATGGTATTTGTGATGTTGACTGTTAATTTGTTTGAGTGAAAATATGATGGTGTGACACTTATTTAACACTTTGTACAATGCATTTACAAACTCTAGTGATTTTGAAGGAGGCTTTTAGTAACTTTATTCAAACCAAGTCATTATTTAATTAGGGTAAATTACAGGGTAAATTACAGGTTAAATTACAGTTTTTGTCTCTGACTTTTTCCTGATTCGGGGTTTTTGTCCCTAAACTTTTTTCTTCCGTTTTTTTGTCCTTTAAGTTTTTTTAAAATTCTGCATATTTGTCCTTCCGTCTATTTTTGGCCGTTAACTGACGAAAAATGCAAGACATATGAGGGCATTTTGGTCCTTTTCACCATTCTTCATCTTCTCCAAAACACACACTAAAAATGTGAAAACCTTGAACTGTAACATGGACGGTCGGCGTGGTCGTCTCCTCTAGCGATGCCGTCTCCTCCGGCGAGCTAGGTCGTCTTCTCCGGCAGTTAAATTTTGTCAATAACGCAATGACTGAGGGACGATTTATGTAATTTATAAAGTTTTTCTATTTAAACACCTCGAGCACCGCCTCTCTCTGTTCAATCATTCTCCTTCTCCCTCATCTCATTCGCTCTTTAAGATTTCAAAAAAGTTATGCACACATAAACAAACTAAACGACGAAAAAGTGAAAATTTAAAGGAATCCGCGTATCAATTGGTTAAAGATCTGCTCCATTTTCCGATCATATTCCTCGTCATCATCTGAAATCAGAAGATATAACTTGGACATCGTCACTCAGACCGAATTGGATGATTCCTCATCAATCAACCCTTGCATCATCATCCTCACATGATTCCGATCAAAAGCCCCCTATCATCGCAGCATTCCTGAACTCCGGTAGGCGGCAGAATTGCAGATTGGGCGGTTTAGGGTTTTCCGGCCAAAAGAACTAAAATCCGGGACCAGGGACTGGTCGGAAGTAGAAATTGACAGAGGGGTATTACTAATTGAGACCATGCGGTTCAGGTGGCATAAATTTCGTGACCCAGCTCCTCCGGCGTATTATTGGATTCGATTGTTAGAAAAGCAAAATCGAGCAGATTGTGATTGGAATCACCGGATTTGGTCAAGTATTGAGCAAAATCGAGCAGATTGTGATTACAATTACTGTTAGGACCAATTTTGTAATAGGTTTTGACATTTAATCTCGTTAACTAACACTTGAAGTGTTAAGTGGTAGGAGTATATATTGATATATGTTTAACTTGATTTGTAAGCTTTCCCACAATTATTGAATATACGTTATTGAAAGCTCAGCTCAATCTCCATCTTTCTCTCTCAACCAACACACACTAAAACACACACTTTGATCTTGAATTCATCCATAAACACCATGGATTAGCTTGAATTCATCCTTGTTTGATCTCTCAATTGGTATCAGAGCAGAAACTCTCTGTGAGTAGATCCAAATTCGAGCTAAAATGGTTCAGATCTGAGATTATTGAAGAAAAAGTTTGTTCGTGTCTGTGAATTTAATTCGAAAATTTTTGTGTTCAAATCAATGATTTGATTGAAGATTATTGTTTCTCCATCGATTCTAATAACAACAGACTCGAATTTCGATCAATTCCATCAACAATTGATCCTGATTGAGTGATTTTTGTGAAAAAATGAAAACTCAAAATATTGACTGTAATTTGCAAAATTCGATTTGATTTGTTATGGATTGAGGCATATTATTGGATTCGATTGTTAGAAAAGCAAAATCGAGCAGATTGTGATTGGAATCACCGGATTTGGTCAAGTATTGAGCAAAAATTGAATCAAAAAGTGAGTTTTTGAAGCTTACGTCAAAGTGTTCGGCATCAAGAACATGAAGAACACCTGAACTGTGTAAGTCTTCGGCCCGAGCATTCTGTTCGGCCCAACCAAGTCTTCGGCCCGAGCATTCTGTTTGGCCCAACCAAGTCTTCGGCCTGAGCATTAACTTCGGCCCAAACTAGAGTTCGGCCCAAACAAAATTGGTCAATCAAGTCTTCGGTTCTTCAGTGTTCGTCCATTATCATATCAAATTCACTGTTCGTCCTGTATCACCATTCAATCATCTCAATTTCAATTACTTAATTCCGATTCTGCTTTCAACATTCAATTACAAAACCGATTTCAAGACTATTCAATTACTTGATTCGATCAAACCACAGACGCCAAAAAGAGTTCGGCAATTTCAGAACGATAAAGAGTTCGGCTCAATCAACTCTGATCCAAAATCAATTCTGACTTTGGCAATAACAATTGAAGATTTCGACTCAGCTTTTGACTCAAGACAAATTGAAATCGTCAATCAATTTTGTGATCGATCAACACAGCTCCTCAGAGTTCAGCTCTAGTCTGTTCGATCCACACAGATTCGACAGATTCAACACATATTCAAATCGGTTTTCAGAATCATAACTTGATCTCCGAAAATTATCAATCGATCATAATCGGAAATTGATCTTGATTCTTGCTTCCGTCTCACCTTCGTCGTTACCTGCTTCGTCCAAATCACTTTAAGCCGAATAACCATTTAAGTCCAACAATATAAGCCCAACATAATATCACAGCCCAATTTAGTTTTCAAGTCCAAATCAATCTTAATCCATATTACATCTTAAAACTTTTACATTTTTAAACCAAATTAGATATCCGGCCACAAATAATATATTTTTTTAAATAATTGTCAACAACCCAAAGCCAACGTTATTTCTGCCCAATTTCAATTCAAGCCCACATTCAATTTTTTGTTACGCAATATCGTGTACGTGTTTGTCTTGGCCTAAGTTTTATTAAACCCAAATTCCATTAAATCCATTTAAACATTTAAACGTTTTAAATATATATTTTTTTTCTTTCAAACCCGAACTCAAAATTTTACATTTTTTAAACCCAAACCCGATTAAGTTCTCAATTCTTTTATCACAAAATCTTTACACTTCTCGAATTTACCCCTAATTGCAAAAATATGGATAAAGACCTTGCAAATGCGATAAGAGCTACCAAATATTATAAACAAATGGAGACTAAAATGTGTTAGCTGAAGATAAAGAACAAATAGCAAATTTGTGCTATAAGCCAAAAGAAAATACTGAGGTTTCTTATAGATTCAATAAAAAGGCCAACAAGGAAAACGAGATCGCAAGAATGGAAAAATCTGCCTCAACTACATTTGATGATATGGAAAAAGATCTTCAGGCAGTGCTAAAGGCTATGTCTTTTATCTCAAACTATAAGAAAAAATATAATTCAAAGCCTACAAACAATAATCTGAGATCTTCATCCGACATTAAGCATGATTCATCTGCTACAATCTCAAATGAAAAGACCAACAAGGAAAACGAGGTAATCAGTTCTCTTTTATCAAATTCTGATAATCCTATTGGTCCTGATACTTGTTTTGTTAAAACTCGGATATTTGAAATTGATTCTTTAAAACATTTAAATACTCAACTTCAAGAACGTTTAAATGATTTGAAAAAAAAATGAACAAAATGCTCATTTAGGTGATCAACTTATTCATCATATTAACCAAAATATACTTTTCAAACAAAAGAATCTGGATTTACAAACTCAAGTATCAGAATTACAGGCTAAGTTTGATAACAATCACAAATTATACACAAAAACATGGCATGAATATCAGTATAATAAAAATGCTTTGGCACGTAAACAACAAGATTTTGACGACAATGAAAAACAATTTAAATCTTTAAACTCACAAATCAAAGAATTAACTAAAAATATTCATGAACAAAAAATAATTTCATTAAATGAAATGAAAACCAAACAAATTATCGTAAACACACTCAAACATGAACAAAATAAATTGAATTCCCATATCAAACATCTTGAGGAAAAGAGTGCCAAAATCAACCAAGTTTCTGAAAATAACGCATTACTCTTGAAGATTGATACTCTAACAAAAGATTCTGAAACAAAGCAACTTCAGATTGCTGAATTAACAAAGAAACTTCATGACACAAATACTGTTAATATTTTGAATATCGAAAAATATGCTTATGTTTGTGCTGAAAATTGTATTTTGACTGATAAAATCAAACAACTTGAATGTAATTTTGGATCTGATTTACAAAAACAAATCAATATTTTTAATATTGAGAAAACATAATTGCTAGATAAAATTACATCTCTTGAAACATATCTTTCTTTGTCTCAAAATAAAAACGAAGGTTTGTCAATTAAGTTAGCAGAAAGTTTTAAATCTAAAATCATTGACAACGAAAAATCAGTTTTACAAACCAAAATTTTTGAATTAGAAAATAAAATTGATGAGTCACATAAATCTTTTACTGAAGAGAAACTAAAGTTGCAAGGACAAATTCAAAATTTAGAATCTAATCATCTTATCTTCAGAAACTTAAGAAGCCTAGTGCATCTGTGAATTTAGATTCTCCTTTAACTGCAAAGAAAAAATGTAATAACTCCAGAATGTTTTCTCCTGTAATGGCATATCGCGATTTATATACAATCAAGCAATCTCAGAATAATAGAGGAAATTCTAAACCAAAACCGCAATCACAAGTAAGTTCTTCTACCAAACATAAGCCTAGGAGATCCATGGTCCCACTAAACTCTGATAAGAAATTGCATGCTCTCAAACAAGTTATTAGAGGAAATTCCGCACCTAAAACTCCAAATAAATTAGGTTCCTCTTCTAGACTTAAGCATTCTCAAATGGATAAAACTAAACCATCAACCGTGTTGAAACATTCGACTGCTTCACAGAAAATCTTTTCCAAAACTAAATCGTTAAAATACTCAAGAAATGATTTACTTTCATTGGCACCAATAACAACTTTTACACAAGTGCCAAAAACAACTCCTGTTTTTAAAACATCCACGATCTTCAAAGAACAATGGGTTCCTAAAACTCCAAAATCTCAAATAATTCCCGGAAATTATTTGAACGTGAAACATCTAGTTTCAGTTTTTCTTAGAACTCTCAATCTTTAAATCAAATCGATACAACTTATCGGTGGTTTCATTCCCAAGCTAACATTGTCGGACCCAAACAAAAATGGGTACCAAAAGTTGTTTGATTTGTTTTGCAGGAGGATGACTTATACATAATTCAGTGTATAACTCGCTTTTCAACGTAAATGGCTCTTACACACTTCAGTGTATGACCCGAGCTTCAACGAAATGACTTTCAAGTAAATTCGCTTGAAACCCGTTCCTCAAAGATATTATTGGTTGAGGGGGAGAAAATCGCTATTCATTGGTTGAGGGGGAGAATTTTTATATTCACTTGTTAAGGGGGAGAAAATCGACATTTATTCGTCAAGGGGGAGCATTTTTATGAAACTTCATAGGTAAAGGGGGAGCATACTCATTGTTAACCCATTTTCTATTCATTATTCAAATTTTTCAGAAACTCAATCTCAAAATGTTCAAATTTTAATAACTTGAGTTTCATTGTTGCAGTTCAAAACTAGGGATGGCAAAAACATTCGAACCCGACGGGGAAACCCGAAACCGAATGTTTTCGGGTCGGGTCGGGTATGAGTTTTTCGGGTTCGGTTACGGGTTCGGGTTTTTTCGGGGATTTTCTCGGGTTCGGGTACGGGTTCGGGTAAAGGTATCCCCGCCCCGACCCGCCCCGATATATATAAATTATTAATATTTTTAATTATTTTATATATTAAATATATATTATATAAGTGTTATCGAGGATTTTCTCGGGTTTTGTTCGGGTTTCGGGGCATATTTCGGGGACGGGTCGGGTTCGGGGTTTGTAAAATCCCCGATGGGGAAACCCGAAAAAAACCCATCGGGTATCGGGTCGGGGTCGGGGTTCGGTTTTTTATTTCGGGTTCGGGTATGCCAAAACCCGCCCCGAACCCGCACCGTTGCCATTCCTATTCAAAACTGTTTTCCTCACTCATATGTTGCCAACGTAGGATACAAGTTTCTGTCAAATTCGTCGATCTCGCTACTAATATCGATTAGTATTGATTGCATATGTTTATGACACACTCTTGTCTCTTGCGTTGATGACATCACTTTCTATTTTTTTCCCTCCAAACAACAAACTCAAATCTTTCACTGGTTTTTCATTCTTTGAGTTTAGTTGATGCCACACATCTTGGCATGCTTTTGATCATCATCAAAACTTTTTACTCACAATGAGTTGTTATCTACGTAGGATACAAATTTTTGTCAAATTCGTCGATCTCTCTACTAGTTTCGATTAGTATGGATTGCATTTGTATATGACAAACTTTTGTCTCTTGCGTTGATGACATCATCTTCTCAGTTTTGCTTTCAAACTTAAACTCAAAATCTTTCAAATAGTATTTGAGTTTCTTTGTTGCCATACATTGGACAACTTCCACTAAATTCAAAATTCTTAATCAAACTCATATGTGACCAATGTAGGATACAAACTGTTGACAAATTCATCGATCTCTTTACTAATCTAATTAGTAATTGCATCCGTTTATGTCAATCTTTTGTCTCTTGCATTGTTGACATCACATTCTTCTTTTTCATATTTCATTGAAACTCAAATTTTTCAATTAAATTTAACACTTTGAGTTTCGTTGTTGCCACGACTTTGGCACAACTCAATCTTAATTGTTAAATTTTTGTTTACTCAAAAACCATGTGTTAACTACGTAGGATATAAGTTTTTGGCAAATTCGTCGATCTCTTTACTAATCTAATTAGTAAAGATTGCATCTGTTTATGTCAAACTCTTTTCTCTTGTGTTGTTGACCTCACTTTCTCTTACAGAGTTGACATTATATGCTCAACATCTGTATATTCCTCACAAAATTTTTACACATACTTTTTGCTCACAATGATGTGTTCACAACGTAGGATACAAATTTTGGTCAAATTCGTCGATCTCTTTACTAATCTAATTAGTAAAGATTGCATCTGTTTATGACGAACTTTTTTCTCTTGCGTTGCTAACATAATTTTTCAAACCTCATTCTGATTTTGCACAACTTTGTCATTTTTCAAATATTTGTTTGCAACTCTCAACACAAGCTGTTGTTAAATTCGTCGATCTCTTTACTAATTTCGATTAGTACTGATTGCCTCTGTTTATAACAACTTCCTGGATTGATTGTTCTTCCCATTTTTCAAACAATTTTTACAAACCTATAACAATGGAGAAATTCTTTTACTTTTTCTCCAAATGGTTCAGATTTAATTCTGAATTATTCATATGATCTCACACACAAAATCCATTTTTGTGCACTGATCTTTGATCCACTTTAAATTGATTTCTTTTAAACCTCAAATCTTTGCTTAACAATGTCTTCAGTCATCTTGTCTGTCAAATTCGTCGATCTCTTTACTGAAGTTCTTCAGTAAAGATTGCATCTGTTTATGACTTCAGGTGATTCTTGACACTGTTAATATCTATTTATCAAATATTTTTCTCAAAGATTCTTGGCGAAAATCAATTTTTATTTGTGTACTAATTGAGTACTGCATGTTCCTGGTTCTTGATTTCGAAATGCATCGTACAACTATCGAATCCTGGCTCTTGTATTACAACGACATACAATTTCCTCTCTCAGTTTCAACATTAGCATGAGGCTCCTGGTCATGATCCTCATGAGGGGGAGAAATGAGCAAGATATAAATGAAAAAAAAAATGTACAACATTAATAAGAACCACAAACATCTCATCAATGAAGAAAATTCATGTCACTCGTAATCAAATCATCGGCAAAATCAGAAATAGTTTATTTCAAGTATTTCAGAGGAAGAGAAGGTGATAAACAAAGTTTTAAAAGGAAAAACAAGTGAAGAAGAAGAATCAACATATCTACAGAAATCTCTCTCAAAATTCTCAACCATTACATTAAAAACTCAACCAGTTCAAACCGAAACTTACTCATATAAATTTTTCTGTCCAAACTACAAAACATCCATATCAATTCAAAATTCCAAATTTCTTAACAACCATTCTTTCTAAAATTCCATAACAACCACATACATTCAAAAGCTTAACCGTTTAAATCCATATTTCCAAACACACCAAATCAAATCCTAAAATGTACTTATCATTCTTTCCTACATACAAAACTTACATACATACAAAACTTTTAACTTTCAAATCATTCTTACCAAAACAATCCCACACATCCAAAACTTTAACTGATAAATCATTCAAAAATATTATCATTCTATCCTCAATAAAATCCCCTACCACAAAATTTCAAAACAACCTCTCCATTATCTGAAATCCCAGACAAATCCTTACCTAACTGATATTCCATTTCCCGAAATTTCAAATCTTTAGTAAAACAGTTATAGGATTTCCTCACTCAAACATTTTCAACGAAAAAACATACTTTCTTTGAGTATCTGAAACTTCCAGATTTCTGCAATGTTATGTTCTTGAAATATAGAAAAACATTTTCTTGCCAAAGACAGATTATAAGAAGAATCTGAAGTCAGAAGACTGGGATGATGTATTAAAGCTCAAAAAGGGGGAGATTGTTAGGACCAATTTTGTAATAGGTTTTGACATTTAATCTCGTTAACTAACACTTGAAATGTTAAGTGGTAGGAGTATATATTGATGTATGTTTAACTTGATTTGTAAGCTTTCCCACATTATTGAATACTAGCAGGGTACCCGCGCAATGCGGCGGCGGGTACTCGTAACTATTTTTCGAAGTGACGACAGTACCGGTGGTGGTGACAATAGCGATGGTGATGAGTGGTGGTGCGTAGTGATGGTAGGTGCTGACATTAGTGATGGTAGGATCAGATCCGAAATTGGCCTTTTTTGTGAAAGTAAATATGGGCCTTTTAAATAGAGAAATGATGGTTCAGTTCTGGTGACGTTAAAGCTTATATATATTAGTATCTGGAACAAATCAAAATAATCAAGCAGTTGAAGTGGTTAACTTATATCAACATGCTTGTCTAAATCACAACATTCATAAACAAACATCAACAACTTAAACTAAAAATAAAAAATTTATATGATTTTCAATTGGTCGATCATAACACGAATTTACCAGAACAATCATCTGATCCATAGAGAGATAACATGGTAGAAACTCACGTGATTTTCTTTAACTTCAACCGACAGTTATGTCAATTTACATATAGGATGGAAGTAAATAATTTAAAACGGGAAAATAGAATGAAAAAAAAACGTTAAATGATTAAAAACAATGAATATTGTTGTTCACATAAAGTGGATATTGCTACAAGGAAGCAAATGGATAGCTGCGAAAACATCCAAGATCTCCCATAGTAGTCCTAGCAAGTTCGGTTTTTTTAGTGAACACTACTGTCCAATAGTTTTGAACGAAGTTGTAGTTTCCAAAACGTGGATAGTCTTTGGGTAGGTAGAAATCTATCTCGAAGCCCTTCAACGAAAACACACCACCTTGTAAACTGAGTCCGTCATATATAGTCCTTAAAATGTGGGGGATAAAGGCCATGATTTTGTGTCCCTAAGACGAAATCAATGAATTGGTAATTGTAAAGTTAAGAAATTTAAAGGTACTACATGTCATTATTTAATAGCAACTTACAAATTTGTCGAGCAAAACAAGCCACATGTTGTTTTGTTTGTCGTCCCTCCAAACATAATCAACCCGGACATAGTTGCAGCTGTAAGTCCACTCAAGTTGGCAGAGAGAGTCAAAGCTCACTATTGGTACATACAAGGGGCATTCCATCTGCTGCAAACGTTTTAAAAATATATTGGTGATTCAATGGTTTACTATATCACTTTAGCTGTAGTGTAGATATATTTATAAACGGAGTGATTGACTAATGCGTAATGCACGTTATGTGTACACCTTAATGACGAATTTCAGTTAATGCCGTAAAAATTTAAAAACGGCCAAATGAATGTAAATATCACGGATTCACCTAATCATTGACCAAGTAAACATGCGATATATATCTTCATATTAATTACAGTCAATTCAACGATGTTACAAAAATAGACCATAAAAACGTTTCCTTATTTAGAAAAGTCCAAAGCTGTTACTTTGACTGTAATTATTTCAACATTTACTAAAAAAACGTTTCCCGATTTTGTTAATAATCATGAATAATACGTTTTCTTTGTTGCTTACACGTAGATAGTTGAAATATGTATAGTTATTTCAAGTTGGTATGACAATTTGACAATGGATTGTATATATATATTTGTTATGAACCGGACACTAAACATTAACGTGGAGCATATAGTGTGGCCTGAATTGTAGCTGCTTGTTTATGTATGGTCAAAAGTTGATTTCGGTTATAAATGGTTTTGGTATGGTCAAAATTTGATTTTCGGTTATAAATTAAACGGAAATTGTTTCTAGAAATTGTTGATATATAGCCTGTTATATATGCTTTTCGGTTATAAATTTTTGTATCCCAAAATGCTTTGCATGAATTGTAGATGGTTGTTTATGTATGGTCAAAAGTGGATTTTCGGTTAAAAAATGGTTTTGGTATGGTCAAAATTTGATTTTCGGTTATAAATTAAACGGCTTTTGTTTCTAGAAATTGTTGATATACAGCCCGTTATATATGCTTTTCGGTTATAAATGAGTTTGGTATAGTCAATTGTTGCTATAACTAAAGCGGTATAGTTAATGTTAGTGATAAATCGGTTGGAGTAACAGGTTAATAGGGGAAGTGTGGGTGGTTTTAAATAAAATGTAATGTAGAGCAAGTGGTTAACACATAGTCCTAAGTTAGGAGAGGTCCTGGGTTCGAATCTTAAAAGCTGCGATTTATTTTTTTAAGGCAGAGAAGTAAGTAACAAAAGAGGAAAGCTCCTTAAAATTAAGTTTAAGGAGGTCCTTAAAAGTTGCCTAATGTGGTAGGCCTAAATGCATTATATATTAGTAAGATACGTTATTGAAAGCTCAGCTCAATCTCCATCTTTCTCTCTCAACCAACACACACTAAAACACACACTTTGATCTTGAATTCATCCATAAACACCATGGATTAGCTTGAATTCATCCTTGTTTGATCTCTCAATTACTGCTTTATAGTGTTTTTACAAAATGTTTTTAATGTTTTACAGTGTGGTGGGTGATGTAACTTATGTGGTGTTAAAATCACTATATTATTTTTTATTGTACTTTACATTTATGAGTTTGTTATATTCAATTTACTATCCATGAATTATTTATGGTTTTCTTGTGCCCATGAGCATATGACATTGAACATTTAATAAATTAATTTTTTTAAATTAGGGTATAGTGATATCGATGAGTCATTAATACTTTTGTGTTATAACGATTTTATCCTTAAATGAAAATTTTTAATACATTAAATATATGACCATAAAAGATATTTAGCATTTATTATATATGTCTATATTAGAAAATTCTTATTATTAAATGTAATTTAATGTATAGTCTAGGTCCTTTACGACTTCGAAAACTATTATTAAAATAATTTACTATAAAAGGGAAAAAAACACAAACTTACTTGTTTAGGGAAAAAGGACAGAAAATTAAAGAAGATCAAAGGAAACTTTAAATCTTTTCATAATTGGAAAAAAAAGAAATAAAAACGTATAATTTTTTCTTCGTATTTTCAAGCTAGACTTAGAATAGAAAATATTTGAAATACTTAGAGCACAAGGTGTGGGAAGCATGTTATAGACATATACTGAAATTTTGGGCTTATAATTTGGGGAGGGAAAAGTGGCTCCCTGATGTTATAGTTAAAGTGGTGTTATAGGAGTCCCACATTTGTTATTTTGTGTATTTTGATTGGTTGTACACCCTCACCCCCAACTCCCCCACCCCCAGCTCCTTCCTTGGGCGAATAGTTGTGGGCATGACGAAAATCATTGGCGAGTGAATAGCGTGACAAGGGGTATGGTATAACGAGGTTATTGAGCAAAACTTGGCTTTGGCGAGGGGATAACAATACCCACACCCCCTGCTCTTACAATTACCATAGTATATAGGAGGAAATTCATTTATGTAAAATAACTTTAGACTCATACACTATAAATTATAAGTTTTATAGCTCATTATACAAGTATATTAAGCAATAGTTGTGGTAAATAGTTAAATGACATAAAATTAGTTGTGTAGAAATCACTCCCTTGCATAAAATGGTCACACAACCGTAATAAAGACTACGCTAAAATTGTGTTTTTTGTCTTTCCCCCAACTACGTCTCCGAGGAATTAGATTTAACAGTCTAGAAATGATATTTTTTTTTACATTTTTTTTCTTACTCATATTCTTACCAACTTCTAAGTTTGACATATATAATTCAGTAATTTCTTTTTTTTTTTCATATCATCTCTTGATTTCAACATTTTTCATGATCAAAATGGTAGACTAATAAGTAGATACAAATGGTAAGAAGTAATAAATTTATTTGAACAACCTAAGAAGAAAATAAAGACCAAACGAAGAAGTTAGGAAAAAATAGAAACAATTAAAACGAACAACCTAATTACTTCCTCCGTATTAAAATAAGTGACACAAATTAGCTTACATGTTTTTTGAAGTAATAGATTAAAGTAGAGGTTAAAATAGATTAAAGTACACACTTAGTGGAGAATGAGTCCCACTTTTCTTGAATAAAGTGATATTAATGAGTTTTAAAAGTAAAAGTAAAGGTATAAGGGTAATTTCACTTTATTTAAGTGGATAGTTAGTGGGTATATGTCCCACTATTTTTACCAAATAAGGAAAATTTTCAAAATGTTTCACTTATTTTGATACACCTTAAAATAGAAAGTGTGTCACTTCTTTTAATACGGAGGAAGTTTAATTGAAACGTGAAAACCACAAGGACGAATGAGCAATTAAGTCCATTTTGTTGGTTGATTTTGTTTTTTGCTGAAAATGTCCTCCCTTACGTCACTATATGTTTTGCTCATTGGAGCCTTGTTGGGGGCGGTGCATGTGATGAACTGATGATATATAGACGGTTACGTCTCAAAATCAACCATCCGTGACTGATTTCTACTCCCAAACCCAAAATCAACATTCAAATTTTCCTCCGATGGAAGCGAACGGATCACCGCCGGAAAGAAACGGATCATCGCCGGCGATAATTGAGCACAAAGCCTACGCTCGTATCGGACTTATCGGTAACCCCAGCGACGTTTACTACGGTCGTACGATTTCTGTAAATATCGAAAATTTCTGGGCTTGTGTTCGTCTGGAACGTTCTTCGGATCTCATTATCGTTCCTCATCCTACTCATGATCTCGTTAAATTCACTTCACTCTCTCATCTGGTACTCCTTATTGCATTCGTGTTAATTAATTGATTAATTACGAATTATACTTTATAATTGTTAATTTATGTTCTAAGGTTGCCATTTGCATATATTTTGCTTTCCGCATGCAGCGATTGAGACCTTATATTTTAACTTTTTGCTGGATTATATATATTTTTTGTGTATCTATATTCTTTAGGTTTTAATATTAATTTTTACATTCTTAATTCTCGTACTCATGTGCCCTAGTTCTACCAGCCCTGAAAAAAATCATTATTAATTAATATTTTTATATTTATTTTATATGATTGTGTTGCAGGAGAACCGGTTGGAAACTGAAGGTTATTATGGAGGTGTACGGCTGCTCATGGCGACTTGTAAAGTTTTTATAAAATACTGCAAAGAACAGGGGATTCATCTTCATAACAAAAACTTTTCTCTTTCATATGAAACCAATATTCCTCGTCAGGTAATCGGTTTTCGGGTTCTAAAATATGAAACTGAAAGATCCAAATCCAGCCAAATTACAATTAGGTTGGATCAGTTAATAACGGTAGATTTAAAATAATTAACTAAACATAAAAATTAGGGCTGTCACTAACATGCATAAAAAGCTTGTACGTTGATTAACAAAATATTATTCTTAAAATTCAGGGAATTGTCTTTTGTGTATTTTGCCTTCTTAATGACAGCCCTAAGGGCTGTCATTAGCATTTTCCTAAAAATTTTGGGCTTTCGCACAAACTTGCATTTGGAGTAGAATTTCAATCTAAAAACCAAAAAACCGATTATGTTTTTTTATATATGTTTCAGACAGGGCTATCGGGTTCGAGTGCGATTGCATGTGCTGCTTTTAGCTGTCTTCTTGACTTCTATAATGTTAGAGATAAAATAGGCGTGAGAACGAGACCTCAACTTATATTGAATGCTGAAAAGGAACTCGGTATTGTTGCTGGTCTCCAAGACAGAGTAGCACAAGTTTATGGGGGTCTTGTATACATGGTGAGCCACATGAATAATTTATGTATCTAATTTAATGATTAAACATAAGTTTATTGTAATGAATTTTCTTTTATTTGCAGGATTTCAACAAGGAGACTATGAGTAAATATGGTCATGGTGATTACACACCGTTGGATACAAGTCTTCTCCCACCTCTTTATCTCATATACGCGGAAAACCCGAGTGATTCTGGGAAGGTTAGCAACATACAAATGCTTATTTACACTTTATTAAGTGTAAATAATTGTAATTAAACATTGTAGGTACATAGTACTGTAAAACAAAGATGGTTGGATGGAGACGAGTTTATAATATCGTCCATGAAGGAAGTCTCCAACTTAGCTCTTGAAGGAAAAGCGACATTACTTGAGAAAGACTACGCCAAACTTGTAACACTTATGAATCGAAACTTTGATCTACGAAGGTAAAGACATTTTTTTTTTTTTATGCAAAACCGATTTACATACTTCCTCTGTTTCAAAATAAGTGATACACTTTCTATTTTAGGGTGTTTCAAAATAAGTGACAAACTTTGAAAACTCACCATATTTGGTAAAAGGTAGTGGGGACCACACCCAATAACTATCTCCTTTAATAGAGTGAAAAGACACATATACCCTTACTTTTACTTTTAAACATCATTAAACTCACTTTAATCAATATATGTGGGACCCATCCTCCACTAACTATCAAATTTAATCTAACTAACCTTCATTATCATATTTTACCTCAAAAACCGTGCACTTTAATTTGTGTCACTTATTTTGAAACGGAGGAAGTATTTAAAATGGGATATAAGAATACGGTTGTAGGCGGATGTTTGGTGACGCGGCCATTGGTGCTCTAAACATAGAGATGGTGGAGGTGGCTAGAAGAGTAGGGGCGGCGGCAAAATTTACTGGCAGTGGTGGTGCGGTGGTTGCGTTTTGTCCCGATGGACCATCGCAAGTCGAACTTCTAAAAGATGCTTGCAAGAATAACGGTTTTTACATTTTACCCGTGAAAGTCGTACCCTCGCTTCTCAATGAAATCGATGTTAGAACTCTATCATCAAAAACCGCATAGGCACTACTACCTACTTTGTCCAATTACTAGAATTTCTATTTAGCATGTTAAATTATCATTAGATAATACATCATTTTTAGGCATGGATTGTTGTGTTTCTTGTTGAAGATTATAATCGACTAGGTAATCCTCCTGCATGCCCTTAATGCCGTTTTATATTTCACAACTCCAAGTTCTTCGCTAAACACATTTATATAAAAATAAAAGCTCCAACTTTGAGCTAAACGCACTCTATGACATAAATAACAAAAGTTGTTAGATGTTATACTAAATTTACAGCTTCAAATGTTATAACAAACGAGAGTTTCAAGCTAGCAGCTTCTGCACAGACATCACAAGAATCTGCACATTCTAATTTCTTACAAATTAAACACTTGCACATCATCTTACAGTATCTCGTTACATTGGTTGGTGTTAGTTCACTCTACGTTTTATAACAACAGATTCTTGATTAGCCCCTTCAAATATCAAGATTTCCAACTTATGTTTACTTTCATGATTCTTCGCATAATGATGTGATAAGCTTTCTTGGTGATGATTCCCAAATTGGTAGATAAACAAATGGTTGCTTTAATAGTTGCTCTTGAGCACTGCAAAGGGCTTCGGCAACATCACATAATGTTAAAATCTCTTTGATAGATTCTTCTTGCGCTTCAACCTAAATCAAATTAACCCCCAAATTAAGACATTATATGGATTTCCAGATCCAATGCCCCAATAAAACTCCCATTTTCGTGTAAAATTAGCATCAATTTTGGCATGAGCTTTTTTTAGGGTTAGAAACAAATATGCAGGAAAAAAATGAAATTGGGCGTCAATACCTGAATCAGGAGGGTTTCAACCACTTGTCGGTAAGCTAAATCCGACGCATGCTCCGGAGATAGGGCGGCAGGCAGATCCAGTGACACCGTGGGTGGTGGTGGTGTTTGAATTTGGGGGCGGTGTTGCAATGCCTTCAAGGTGTTCGACAAAAGCTCCCACTGGTCAATTTCCTGGTGGTACCTTGCTTTGAGTTTTATAAGTATCGTCTTCTTTCTTTCCTTACGATTTCTTTCTTCAGCAGCAGGATCCGGCGGCATTGTGGCGGAGGAGGTGGTGGTGGGATCAGTGTTGAGACGTTGACGCTTGTAAATGAAGCCGTCGTCGTTGATGATCTCCCATTCTTCCTCGTGTATTTCCATGGAGTTTGCAAAGATACTGGTAACAAAATCTGATGATTTATAAGCAAACCCCGGAGAAATTGAAAATGGTGCAAACGACACACAAGATAGCGTTTGTTTGCTGCTGTTTATTGAAAAAAACCATAAAAATTACTTCACACGTTACACTGTACAGACTTTAAAACAAACTCTATAACTATACTAAAGCATAAATGTGGTATAGGAATTAATTTGTGTGGTTGAAATTAGGGGTGGCAATTCAGGTCGGGTTCGGGTTGACGGGTTCGGGTTCGCGGGTTGGCGGGTCAGAAATGTTCAACCCGAAACCGACTTGTTTATATAAACGGGTCAGATATCTCAACCCTAACCTGTATAACTTCAACCCAAACCTAACCCATATAACCCATTTAATAAAACGGGTTAAACAGGTTATCAGGTCAAACAAGTTAAGCGGGTCAAACTGGTCAAAATGTTGTTATTATTACACAAATTTATAACAAAATACTAAACACCAAATTACTAAGTAACATTTTTAATTTTTATTTAACTATTAATTAGGTTTTAACTAGTAAACTATAAATTAAGTATAAATATATATTTTAAAATATATTTTAATTAATTAAACGGGTTGACCCGTCAACCCATTTAAATTATCATTAACCCGAACCTAACCTGTTTATTAAACGGGTCAGCTGACTCAACCCGAGATTGACCCAATCATATTTTACCTCAATCCAAACCTGTTTATTTTCGTGTCGGTTTCAGGTCGGATTTCATATCGGGTCAGAAATTACCACCCCTAGTTGAAATATCACTCCCTATTGAAAAAAAGTCTAAAACAAGAATAAAATAAATAATAAATAATGGAGAATTATACCCTTATTGAAATTTTACTTTTAGACTAAAAATTTAAGTTAAATTATTGGAAACAAGCCATATGATAATGTGTCATGGGAGATGATTTGGCTAGTGTGCAGGCAACGTACATACACATGATGATTTGTGGCATAAGATGCTTATATCTAATTTTTAATATCTTTACTACTTTATAAAGCATTTAGGACCTTTCTATAAATACTCATTTAAAAATTCAGCTATTTTCTTTTTATTTTGAGATATTAAGAAAATAAGAAAAAAAAGGACGAGCCATGCCTCGAACTCAAGGCCTCAAGCTTATCTTTACTACTTTATAAAGCATTTAGGACCTTTCTATAAATACTCATTTGAAAATTCAGCCATTTTCTTTCTATTTTGAAATTTTAAGAAAATAAGAAAAAAAAGGACGAGCCATGCCTCGAACTCAAGGCCTCAAGCTTAATTGGCATGCACTGAACCACATGGTCTAGCATCCGTTTGCATTTGAAGTTCAAAACATATCTAAATAATATACTTCGGCCTGCTGGATACCACCAACTACACACGGGCCTCCCTCGATGTTCATCTCCCAACCTCGAAAAATGCAATCACGCTTTCAAACTAGGGCATTCCAAACGCCGTCTTCAAATGGGGAAGTGGAATGGTGGTTCAACCGGGAAGTGAAATGTCTTACATCGAGGCAGAGAACAGTGCTTAACACGACCTCTCCTCCTCCTCTCGCCGCCGAATGGCTACCCTCACCGCCTTTGCCCCATGCCGTTACACACATTTGTATACTCACCACTTGCAATTTCTATGTAAACCCATAAAACCCTATCTTCATCATCACATATAAGGGCGGCCACCATGTTTTTTCATAAATTGCCGCCTCCTCCCCGCAAAAGTAGGTTTTCATTCTTCTTATACTTCATAGTCATCTATGCACACATGTTGTTAGTTTATTTGTTTTGATTTTTTCATTATACGATTTACCTGGATTAATAAAAGTTGATGTTGGTAACTTTCAGTTTGTGGTTAATCTCAGTTTCATTCAATTAAGAAAGCCTTTTTTGTTGTTTCTAATATTGCTAATTACACCGATTAACTATTGTTGAAGATATAGAAAATGGCTGAAGACATAGAAAATATGGTTTAGAGCTTATGTTTGAAAAGGTAATTTAAATATATACTCCCGATTATAAACAAATATTTAATGATGCTAGCATGAATTTCAGCCCAGTTCCATCATTTTAGCAATATATCTTGCAAATCAAGATATTGTAGCAATCGATGCTATCAAGCGGGCCAAGGAGGTATATATGTTAGGTATGTTTGTTTACAATGTTTTTGTTATTATTAAACTTATGTATCTATTTCTTGATTCTTGTTGTCTTATGAATTCCTAAATGGACCAAGTGAAAGGATGTTTGGCATGTCGACAAAGAATGATCTTACGACTAAAGGAACTAATGCATTAGATGTGAGTTCCCTTTTTTAATGGTTTAATATTATTTTGTGTGTTAAAAGGTCTTTTAAGGCAGATCATATCTTCTGCAACATCCATGTGTAGGAATTGTAAATGGACCACAAGCAGTTGTTATCAAAATTAACATCTTTTTTATTTATGCAAGAAGAAGAGAGCAAGAATACTTCCATTATTTTCTCTTCAATACAATCAGTTTTAGCAACTATTAGTCTTAATTAGGACATATTTCTTATTTTTGCTGCAATTATTATTATTTCTTTTTTTTTAGATCACAAGCAACAATTATCTTTCTTAAAGCAACAATTTTATTTCTTAAAGCTGCAATTTTTTCTTTTCTTTTTAATTATAAAGGTGACGAATATAATAAGTATTTGTATATGTGTTTTTCTGGAATCAGGATGACAATTTTTTTTATCTGAAGAAAAGATCGAACCTGTTGTTCTTTCTTCCTCCTGCCCCAGAGTTCCTCGACTTTTGCCCGGATGTAAGTTTTGTAGTCTTGTCTTTTGGGCAATCTGGGCGGGTCACATTGGTGGGTAACTGGTCAAAACAGGTGGGATTGGGTTGGGCAAACAGGGTGATCAACTGGAAATTGCTCAGTTTATAAGAAAAACAGGGGCTTCACATGAAATCAGTGCATAGAAAATTAGTGGGGGCGGGATGAAAACGTGCATAGAAAATATATTCTAAAGCTTATTGTGGATGTGTCAATAAAATTCGTTCTATTTTTCTTATTGTCAGATGCTTTCTTCTTCAACTACAGGCTTTTTCTTGAGTCTTAAATCTTTATTGATGCAAGGTTCTACTTTCTATGCAAAATGTTCAACAACAAGACTTCAGGTAATTATTTCCCTTCGATAATTTTTTACAGATTAATTGTTTTATGAGAATGTTTTTATATTGGTATGAAAGGTTACCATTGATTTTGAAAAAAGGTGAAAAGTTAAATGTATTGATTTTGATTATGGGTGGAAAACTGGGCGGGTCAAGTTAAGTATTGGCCCACAACACGGCCGGGTGACTCGGGAGTCGGGTAAAAACAGGCCGGGTTGAATTCAGTTGACCCATGTCCCCTTTTCCGAACTTCATAAATAATTAGTGATTAAACTTCAATAACTATACTATTAGAATACCAATCTAAATATCCTTTAATAAAATGGTTGTATAATTTTAAGCATTTAGGTACAATTGTAAACGAAATTAGATCAGGAGCTTCGAAAGGATATTGAGAAGATTGCATAAAGGCACTCTGATGTTAGGATTCGGTGAAAGCAGATTCAAGGCCGACAATTGAAAAAGTTATAGCGATGATTTGAGTTGGATGTATTATATGTTGTCTTGGTGATGTGCTTGTTTTCTTTTCTTAGTTCGTAGATTCTGTGTATGTAGCTTTTAATAGGTGGGCTTGTTCTCGGTATTTTGACTTGGTTGTTGGATCATTTTAGAATTTTGAAAAGCAATAAACCCAAACGAATGAGTTCAAGGATGATGGTAATCTAATTAGGAAAAAGTACAACAATCATCTGTTCTCATGCGAAAATGAATTCCCTAATCTCAAAGAAAACTACCGTCAGCAAAGACTTGTTGGTGGCTCGACAATACATGTTATCTTTATTTTAATGACCACCACTTACCACAACCATCGCTACTTGCCATTTTCAGAATTTGCTACTTTTGTTAAAAAAAATTACGTTAGCAGGGTTTTGAACCCGCAACCCTACGGTCATTTTCCAACGCCCATATCAACTGCGCTATACAGAAACTTTATAATTATCTCTAAAGACTGTTTTAATAAATTGTGAAACATATGGATCTTTCCGTCGCCCTTCCTACTCAACCTTGTAAATTGTAATAACCTAGATTACTGAACCGTCGCCCCTTCCTATTCGACCAGATACTTTGAGAACTGGAACACTGGAATCGCCGTTGCATCTCTCGCTCTTCTACTAGCACCAAACCGATTACAAACCCTAATCACATAATCATGTGGTACTTTATCCACTTGAGAACTATACCAAGCAAATTTATGGCGATCAAATTTCTCTTTCAGTTGTTATTGACATTGTAATCTACATGTTGTTTGAAGATGACTAAAGATATTCCGTTGTTCTCAATTTCATGTAGATCTCCATCTTTCTTCAAATCCAGAGCTTCCATTAATGGTTAGTGTATAAAGAAACAGTTTTTCTTGTTTTGATTCCGCTAATCTTAATTTTGTTCGATTGTTAATTAATCTGATCTATTTCAATGTTGGTTTTTAGGAATCTTAAATCTACTTGATATTGATGTTTGAGGGATCCGATTTTTTATTTATTTCAGTTCTTGATTACACAGTTGTAATCCGATCTGTACTCAATTTTATGAGGATAAGGTAATCGTTTACTTATATTAAATCTTGTTTATACCCACATTTTTTTGATCGTTTGATATGGGATTTATGTAGGAATGTGTAGTTTGGATTGATTTGGAGGAATTGTTAATGGTATTTTCTCAAATGTTTCTTCCGACTATAATGAAAGGGGTGTGGTCACTCAAAACCACCACTAAAACATGCATCAGATCTTTGTTTTTACTCTGATTTTGTATTTTTTTTCGCTCGATATACAATTTTTTTTTAACTTTTTATAACTCAAAACAGGAATACGTTTTAGTTTTGCTCACGTAGCTGTTTTTAACCATCGTGCAAGTATATCTTTTGTTTTAGTGTGCAGGTTCACAATCAAGATCTTTGCAGGGGACTTCAGTATGAGTTTCACAAAATCAAAACACATAAGTTTTTTTTTTTTAAATCAATCAATTAATTCTTATCTGATTATAAGGCACATATAGGTTCCATTACAACAAAAAATAAAGCAAGAATCTGAGCAGTTCAAATTTTGGAAGGCCGCACACGAAAAATACGTACTTCAGGTTTTTAATGCATTAATCATAACTTTTATTGATGTTTTTTTAATATTTATTCATCTGTTATTTTTTTAATTTTTGTATATACTACTCAAGAAAGAGGAAGAAGCAACAAATTTGAGATGCGTAAGTAATGCATAGGTGCTATAAGTAAAACATTGACTTTAACTTGCATGTAAATCATGAAAAAGTTGTACATTTTTTCAGTTATTGATCGGAAAAGATTTGAGACTGTAATAGATTTGCCATCTGGGCTCACGCAAGCCATTGAAAGGTTAGACTACATTTATTTTATTGTTAAAATTTATTACCAAACATTTCTTTATCCTTATCTTACTATATATAATGCATTTACCCCATTTGTTGTAGGAAGTTGTTTTGTATATTACTATGCAAGATTGAAACAGGGGCACCCACTGTTTCCCTTCTATTTTACATGATCGACAGGTATTTTAGTTGTTTGACTCCCATTCGTCAGTTTGTAGTGATTTAGGTTTGTGTCGATGACTTGGTGAATTTACAAGGAAGTCAAAGGTTGGGGAGTTACTAACTCTGACGGTGATTCTCAAAGGGTGCTTTTTCAATGCTACTCCTTGAATGAAAGAGCGAATGCATAAAAGTTAATTTGTATCTAACCAAGATTTCTTAGTGTTATAAAACCCTTGTGGTATGAGATTCAAGAAGAAAAAAATAGTTTGAGATCTTTACTTTTCAGTCATAAAGTTTATGCTGTTAAATGGTGAAATAGTTGGTATTTTAGTCATTATTGTCGTGATTGGTTTTTATTCTTTTAAGCTATTAAATTCAAGTTTATACTACAATGAAATCAAAACGCAATTTGACTAATATTTACAACGTAAAATTAAATATTTTACATTCAAAAGTAGTATTGTTCAAGACATTCATCTTTGCTATATATAATGCATTTACCCCTAAACCTTAAACCCTAAATAACATTAACACCTTTTTTCCAACCAAAATGTCCATAAGAATAAAAGGGGAAGAAGATTTAACCCTTGAGCAAGCTATAATATAAGAGAATCCACATGGAGTTGGATTTTAAATTATATTGGTTTTGAACAAGTTTGGTTGAAAATTTATGTGTCAACGTATTTCCTTTACATTTTTAGTTTTGATGCATTGACTCCAATTGAATAAGGTCAAGTTTCTATAATGTTAAATTGAATAAATTTGTGTTACAGATTTGGTTTCTTATTCTCTAATTCTTTTGTTGCCCTTATGCATGTTTGTTTTGGTTTTGAACTCTTATCGTAAATATTTGAAGTCTTTGTGTTGCATACAGTACATGACGGAATATATAGTTAATCAGAGTACCCGCACGATACACCTTCGACCTTAGAAGGAATGACCTAATCAAAAACAAATATTTTTTAATGACCATCCGTGACCACAATCACTATTGCCGCTATTAAGCATCACAGCTTCCGCCACCCACCAGTCCAATACCACCGCCGCCGTATTGTGCGGGTACCATGCTAGTATATCTTAACATTCATTTAACTTTAAATACAAGAATATTTCTAAGTGATTGTAGAATTAATATGATGTGATTGTATTCCGTTGGCCTTGAGATATGCTCGTTCTGCTAACGTCATCCGTATTTGAAATGTTGTCCACTCTTTATTACATCTCTCCCTTACCCCTTCCCATGCTGCCTTTCCATTCTCCGCCTTCCCCTAAACAAATTATGAAAAAATGTCAAATATCTTATTATATGGAATTCGAGAAAAAGACAAAACACTCGCCTGGTTTCCGAGTGTAGGAACGGTTTGATGAACCACCCATTGAGCATCTACAACTCCTATTTTTTCATGAGCAGGCTGTGTAATAAAAACATGTAATGTTTTTATTCTTGTTAGAAAAATGGGAATATAGAGACATTACCTCTACACATCTTCTAAGAGCAAAATCCAGACCCCACCCATGAACCAAATCGTTCTGTAGATGATGGATGACGTGGCAATTAATAATAAAATGATGAGTAAATTACACGGATGGTCCTTTAAGTTTGTAGCAAATTTCACCAATGGTCCTTTAGTTTCAAAAATTACATTGATGGTCCTTAATTTTGAAATTTTTTTCACCGATGGTCCTTTACACTAACTAACGTTAATTATTCTCTTAACTCACCCCATGTGCAATGCACGTGAGGGTAAAAAAGTCATTTTTAATTTCTTTTCATTCTTAAATTAATTTTTTTTTATCTTAAATAAAACTTTTTATTTAAGAATAAAAAGAAAAGAAATGAAAAATGACTTTTTTACCCTCATGTGCATTGCGCATGGGGTAAGTTAACAGAAAAATTAACGTCAGTTAGTGTAAAGGACCATCGGTGAAAAACCTTACAAAATTAAGGACCATCGGTGTAATTTTTGAAACTAAAGAACCATTGGTGAAATTTGCTACAAACTTAAAGGACCATCCGTGTAATTTACTCTAAAATAATAAATAAATTAGAAACACAAGTTGTATCTAAGCATAAAAGACAAAAACCTGGATCATATGCCAAACACAACGCCAAGCATTCCGGGAGAAAACAGGAGCCATTATTTCAACAAATCTGCATCTCATTTCATAAGAATGTTTAATCCTTAATTTATTAGGTACCAAACCACAAAGCAAAAAATATGTATTTGTTGAGATGTAATTAAAGTGTTAAACATACGCTGCACATGGTGGCAAATGTGGATCACTGCACCAACCATCTCTTTCCTCAGCTTCTCTGAAATGTAAACAAACACCACATAAAATTATAGTAATTATTTTAAATGATTTTTTTATAAGTTTCGTTGCTTACTTGTGCACTTCACTATCATTTTGTTTTCTTGTCATTTGCCATGTTAATCCACTATTTGCTGATAAACCGGGCTGGGAAATTTCTAAACCGTGCTTTTTGACCAAACTTATGTACCTGAATATCATATAGACTAAATTACACAAAAACCTAAAAATAATACTCCCTCCGTCCCACAAAAAACTTCCCATTTGACATGGGCACAAGTTTTAAGGGGATAATTAGTGGTGGGGTAATTGGTAATAATTTTGATTAAAATATAAGATTGGTTTGGAGAGAGAAAGATGGTTAGTGGATAGTTAGTGGTGGGGTCCTTAGTAATAATAGTATTTTATTATGTGGAGCCCATCAATTGAATGAAATGAGAAGTTTTTTGTGGGACAAAAAATTAAGGTCAAATGGGAAGTTTTTTGTGGGACGGAGGGAGTAATAATATATATATATATATATATATATATATATATATATATATATATATATATATATATATATATATATATATATATATATATATATATATATATATATTTACTTTTCGGCGTCAAAGTCCTCCAATCCAAGATCTTCATCCCAGATGAATATATAGTCATACGGTGCCAATATATCTGGATGCAGAAACCGTTTCGCGTACCACCTAAAATCAATTTCAAAGTGTTTTACATCAGAAAACAGTTAATTTTATCAAATGGCTTTAGTTTATAAACCTAATTTTCATTGTATAGAGGTGGGAAAACGGGCGGGTCAGGTGGTTGGATAATGGGTCAAATGGGTTGAAGAAATTACCATTTAGTTTGTTTGAGAACACTGACATGTATAGCCCTCTTTGACCATTCAAATTCATTCCATTCGCTTGTCCGACCATCATAATGAAACAGCAGAATCGAAAAGTTTTCTGAAAACTGATTAATAATCCAACAATTAGATACATACACTTGCGTATACATATATACAAAAACTAGACCATTTGGCGATCACCCAACCTTTTTTACTGCTTTATCAATGTTGTCCTTCTGTTCATAGCCAACTGTAAATGCTACAAGGTACCTTGGTTTGATAATCAAGTCCTGCAAGTTTCACCATATTAAATAATTACATATTATATATTTAATTAATTAATTAATTAAAACTTATACATAATTTATATAATATAGATATAGAAGAAAATACCTCACTGGGCCTACCGTACAATCTGCGAAGGTAAAAATCAGATTCAGGTGTAACGACACCTGGCGGTAGTCTTTCAGCACCTCGAGGGTTTGTTGGGACCCATATCTGGAAAAATATATAAGTATTTAATATTTATAAATCATGAAACTTATAACAAAATGGAATAAAAAATATACTTTTGCATCCTCAGGTTCATGTAACGATATCCCCTTATTACGCCTTAAGGAAGACCAAATATTTAACAAAGCTTGTGATGAAAGGCCTGAATATTTGTCCTCTATGTGACCAAGATCAATAGATGGAAGTAAAGTAGATGGAAGATTCATCTGGAAAAATAAAAATAAAATCATTTTTCAGGTTGTTATTAAAGAAAAATACTACTTCAACATACCGTGGTTAGTGACATTGTTGGGAATGATACTCCTAAAAAGAATCCAAATACAAGACTAATAAACGTTGTTACTATTAGTCTCATTGTCTCATTTGTTCTTCTTGGACTGCACCAATATATCAACTTTGGATTATGAATTGTTTAGATATAGAAACATCAACAGAAATAAGAACTCGAGTTGTGTTTAGAACCTGCGGGTATTTGTGCCCATGTTTATTCTGAAATGAGTGATCTGAAATATAAAGCTGGATGATTCCTTTTTTTATAAATTAATTTATCTGTATTATCAGAGTAATCCAAATCTGAAATCAGAAAAATAATATGTACAATATAAAAAAAATTGGAAATTCATAATCATAATCATAATAACTTAATAAGCTCTAAACACTGAAAACTAATTATTCCAGTTTGAGTATATGTAATTACTACTCCGTAATATAAGGTTTTGATGTCTAAACCTGAATCTGTAAATTATTATTTTTGTTAAATTAATAAGTTGAGTTTGTGATGTATATTGTCATTGAATATACGGACCTACATATCTGCTCGTGCATTTGAACGAAATCTACCTGCATTGTTGAATTCCTCTTTTTAATACCAACCGACAATCAAATTTACAGAATTAAAAAATCTTACACGCAATTCACAAACAATCGAGAGGAAACCAAAATCAACTGAGCCTAGATCACAGTAAAAATTAAACAAAAATTAAGCAATACAATAAGAGTTTAATTAACTCAGCTGACCTGGAGCAGGAAAAACCCTAGATTTGATAGCTCCTATTTGTACTTGATCATACACTAGTGACAGCTTCAAATCGCGTGCTTTAGTGAGTTCGATTGAGCAAATTGAAGCGAGTAAAGTTGGGGATTACCATGGAAACTTGATTAATTTATGATTTATGAAAGCAGATTGTAAAGCTTACATGAAGAATCTTTTTATCATACAAAATTCTTTGACAATTTTTGCTGTTTATTTATTCGAGAGCGTGGAGAAATGTTGGGCGAGAGACAGTGTGGTGCTCCACTCTCTACATGTCCCAGAAACAGTAAAATCTGACGGTCAAAATAAGTTCGTGTTTGGTCCACGTGTAAGGACAGATGGCGACTCGTAACTCCTCCAGTTTTCTTAGATCACTCCCATTCGTTACACAACTATGGGTCACAATTTCTGACCTGACATGAAACCCGACCTGAAACTAACACGAAAATAAACAGGTTTGGGTTGAGGTAAAAAATAATTGGGTCAGTCTCAGGTTGAGTCAGCTGACCCATTTATTAAACAGTTTAGGTTCGGGTCAATGATAATTTAAATGGGTCGACCCATCAACCCGTTTAATTATTAAAAAAATAAATTAAAATATATATATTTATAATTAATTTATAGTTTACTAGTTAAAACGTAATTAATAGTTAGATAAAAATTAAAAATGTTACTTAGTAATTTGGTGTTTAGTATTTTATTATGAATTTGTGTAATAATAACATGGTTTTGACATGTTTGACTCGTTTAACTTGTTTGACCTGATAACCTGTTTAACCCGTTTTATTAAATGAGTTATATAGGTTAGGTTTGGGTTGAAGTTAAACAGGTTAGGGTTTGAGATATCTGACCCGTTTATATAAACATGTCGGTTTCGGATTGAACGTTTCTGAACCGCCAACCCGTGAACCCGAACCCACCAACCTGAACCCGACCTGAATTGCCACCCCTATACACAACCAAAGCTTATGTTTTGCAAATCAATGTGTCCATATCCACGTTCAACTTACATATTTATAATATGAAAAAAAAGATATATGTGTATATAATTTGTGTCTACTAATAGGTTTACTCACTTCTAAACTTGACATGTGTCATCCACTAATTCTCTCTCTTTATTGTTCATATCATCCATTGATTTTGAAACTTATCATAATCAAATTAAAAAGCGAGTAATAATAGGCACAAATATCATTATTCTTATAATATTAATTTCTTTTCAATTTTTTAATCTCGATTATTACAAAATATATATAGTTACAAAATATCACCCATACATCAATATTTAAGATAGACTTTTTAACGTGGCTTTAACTTTATGTATCCTCAAACTAAATAATTCCAATCTCAAAAAACAATAGGTATACACGAAACAAAAATAGGAATAAGATGCACTTAGAAAGGTTTTCCTTAATTTGATTGTATTTATTTTCATACATATTATTAAATGTTCATCTGAAACACTAAAAGCAAATTAGTGTAAATTTGGGCAATTACGTTTTATTACATCATTGATATATGAGGACATGTTTCCGTAATTGAAAGTGGCGGATCTGAAAACGACCCGTTAGTTATCTGGATCGCAATCCACTTATTTGCGGCATCAGAGTAGTGTACACCGTCCCAACTTATGACCTTTATCGGGTCTTTACACGACCCAGCAAACACTTCACTACCATTAATCTTTCCTCGATTCCCACAATACACGTCCTCGTCCAAATCATGGTACCCACAACATATCGTGAACCATTCCTTGAATCCTATTGTACACGTGGGTAAAAAAATGTTGTGTCAATAAAATATACATTTGAAAACATGTATCCTAGTTGGTATACTAACTTTTGCCACAATCCACTAAGATTTAGAGCATGTTTGGATGTGGTTCTTGAAAAGAACTTATTAACTATTGAAAAAAAAAAACGTTTTAAAAACAATTTTTTTTAACTTATTCACTTCTTAAAAATCCAGTAAGTCAAATAAGTCATTTTCAAAAATACATGTATACATGCCCTTAACTTTATGTGACGTACCTAGGTCCTTTGCATTGGAAATTAGATGATACTTTGCCGAGTACATGTCCACATAAGTCAATATAGCTTTCGGGAGATCTGATCTAAGTTGAACGACTTTTGCTTTAAGTTTCTCGTTAAACTCGTTTGCTATAGCGTTTTGGCCTTTGACGCACCCAATCTTGTCAAGGAAACCAACGGGCGGGTCATTGATCTTAGCATGTACTACGGGCAAGCACCCTATCGGCCCTGTGTTATGTATCCAAAACGCCTTTGCACCTTTTACGTACAATTGCTACACTTGCACAAATTTAACGAAGTGTTAAAAATGAAGTAAAGTATAACATAGCATTTTGTTATATAAGTGAAGTTTATTTTCAAAAAAATCGAAATAAATCTATTATGGTTTTAACCAAGGTTGTAGAATTCGTTACTCGTTACCCGTTCGTTCGACGATCTTGCAGCGAGTACTCGGTTACTCGGTGAGTACTCGGCGAGTACTCGAATCGGGATTTTTATGTATAAAGTTATAAAAATATATAATATACATGTAATTTACCTAATTTTCACAATAAATACATATTAGATGATATACTTTAAGTTAAATTATGCCCCATGTATAAGATTAGTAGCATAAGACAAGTAACATAGCTCAATTCCCTTGTAGGCCTAAGACTGCATTCTCTTTAAATCAATGAACTTCAAAATTTTAAAACTCAATTGAGCCTAAATCTCCGTTGTTGACAGATTTTGATCGCCTAAATCGATTTCTACCACCGTTGACCGCTGTTGACTTCCGTTGACCGAGTAATTACTCGGTTAGGACCAACTCGACTCAGTAGAACACCGTGTAGCGGTTATCCGGCGAGTACTCGGCCGGATAGACCGAGTTTTACAAGACTGGTTTTAACAATACATGCCACATTATCTGTTTCTAGTCAGTGACGAAAACATGCTTGTTTGTGGAGTTATAAGTCAGCATTGAACAAATTTTGCCAAAAATAGGTCGACAAAACTTTGTTCGTCTTTGTGGGTTACGCTTTGACATAAGCATGACAATTCCTACTCGGTAGATGATATATATTACGCCAAATTAATTGATTAGTGTCAAAAGTAAAATTACGGGGTATTAAAAAGGGTTTTTGATTAATTAAAAAAACTTCAAGTCAAGGTCGGGATGTCGGATAACATAGTGTCATTCTCATTTCTCTAATCCAACATTCCGTCAAAATTCACTATAACTATAACTTTAACTTTATATGAGTTTTAGTTATCCATCCACCTTCAAATGTAAGGATTTCAAAAAAAAAAAAAAGATTATAAATCTATTATTTAAACAATTATAAGACATCTTGAAAACTAAAACACAAACTTACTTGAATAGAAGTAGCAAATTGATTGACAATGTCGGGGATCGCAGCTCGACTAGCTTCGACTCCCAACGTTCTGAAAACATATGCAATATCATTTTGACCTATATCGATCGTGTATATAGCTTTATCGAAATCATCGGGCCTAGGTAAATTTATTCTTTGAGATCCGTCCTTAGCTAACAAAAATAAAGTTATTATTGCTAAATTAATCATATTTTGATACAAACTTTACCATCCCAAAATTTGATAAGGTAACTATTATTTTAATATTAGTCACCTTGATTATATAAATAAGTAGTTCTATCTTTAAACTGATTAAACTGTTCAACTTGGATATCAAGAGAAAACGGGCTAACATCATTCACGAACCATGACTCGTTCACGCGCCTAATGGTTGCACCACCCGTTGCGAAATTCGCACCATGTGTAAAATTGGCTTTGATCGAATCCAAGTAGGCACTCAAATATGGCAACCTTAGTTTCTCAGCTAATAAAAAACCGTAACACAATAAATATCTCACTAAAAAATATGAAGAAAAAAAAGTTGGGATTTATATATATTTTTGGTTACCAATGAAGTCTATGATCAAACGGCCGTCACTGGCTCTTCCTACGGGCCTTTTGAAAAAGGTTTCACCGGAGGGTGGCCCTGGAGGATAGAATGCTGCCGCTATGCCGCCAGTATCGGAGTTTGAATCACCGAAATTGTATATTGCCGGTATGTTGCATGCCGGAGAATGTGGTGGAGGTTGTTGGCCGGTGGTTACTCCGGCGGCAAGCAAGAAGAAGAATACAATAGTTGCCATGATGAATACGAGAATTCAAAGCAACTCGGGTGGTCCTTTTATGTTTAAACACACGGACCATTTCATTCACTTTGCTTAAATGGCACTTTAGCCCCTGCACTTTCACCAACCTCTTTTTGATAATATTTGTTATAATTTAAGCATAAGAAATAGATACAAATGTATATATGCGATCGTGTTTTTTTGTTACTTTTTGTAATGTATTTGAACTAAAATATTTCATAAAGATGTATATAGCTTTACTCTTATAATCTAGATTTATTCATAAACTAATGTAGATAATACATGAATCTTTCCTATATAATTATGCATTTGGGATTCTCAAATCCGCAACCTTTATTTTATTAGCAAATGGCTATAACCAACTCAGCTTCGAGGGCAGATATTCATTACTTGACTGCAATTAGTTATGTGTTATGTTATCTTTATAACCCTATATCATTCTAATAACAATCAACCATCAACACCATCACCACCCACCACCCACCGCCGCCATTGAATCGATGAGATATTGTAATTGTTATGATTGTGGGTGGGAGTATAAGATTTTAATCGATAAACATGTTTCAAGTATGTAATCAAGAAAAACGTAAAACCGTGGTGATGGCTTTACGTATTATGCCTTTTATTTATTTATTTTTTGTTCAGATCGTGGAGTTCACATTAAAAGGTATGGTTATCGCGCGTTAAAAAGAGTTAACACTTGCGACCTTCACGTTTTTACTAGCATCAAACGATTTTAATATCTCAGCGGTTTTACATAGTATTCATATAAATGACCATCAAGGTGTTACTATCTACCAAACGTATTAAACATCATCAAGCTATATATCTGTTTATATGCATAAAGTTTAGCCCTTATACACATTATAAAAACTAGTGGAAATGGGAACCAATGGTGTTCTATGCTAAATTTCTTTATGTAAGGTTAAACAAATTAGAATGAAACAAATAATAAAATAAAGATCCCCGTATGTAACTGGTATGAGTTTACTTTAAGAAAAAGATATATATATTTTTTTAACACCAATCATAATCTACTCCTAAATTCACTTATGTACACAGTGAGACTTGAACCCTCAATCACAAGGTTGGGGGCAAACACCTATGCTCGATAAAACATATTACCTTACATTTTTACAATACATAAATACTAAGCTAATATCATGATGACGTATTTATCGAGTCATAGTGTGATACGCCATCAACACACTGTTATTTAGCCCAAAATTGTTGGGTCAGTTATACTTAGGCCATTTGAAATGACCCAATCAATGAATTGGTAACTAATAGCTGCAAACGAATTGAACTTTTATAGAGGTACTCGAGTTTGAACTCGAGCTTGGCTAGATTGAGTTGAGCTAAACTCGAGCTGAATTAATATCTGATGTCACGATTTTCAGCCTTGAATACTGCCTACAAACTGCATGTATTCCTTCTGGAGCCTGCACAACAATAAAGAGTGAGATGGCCGGACAAATGGGCCTCGGCCCAATACACGTTCCAAAAATGCCCGTTAAGGAACACTATTGAGCTTACCGCTATAGGGTTAAGGAATAGGATGTTAGATTTAGAAACACCCTTGTAACTAGGGGTGGCAATTTCTGACCCAACACGAAACCCGACCTGAAACCGACACGAAAATAAACAGGTTTGAGTTGGGGTAAAAAATAATTAGGTCAGTCTCGGGTTGAGTCAGTTGACCTGTTTATTAAACAGGTTAGGTTCGGGTCAATGATAATTTAAATGGGTTGACCCGCCAACCCGTTTAATTATTAAAATATATTTTATAATATATTATTAACAAATCAAGAGTAGAATAAATGGAGGTTTTGTGTGTGCAGATGCAGAGAGAATTGCATTCTTTCTATTATCAAAAACTAAACTGTACAATAAATGAAAGCTTATTATATACTACTGAACATAAGAAGCATAGCGACTACATAATTAGTTACAGAGTGGTTAAGTTAGTTGGGATTAGGAAGCTTCCAGAAGTTGTTCAACAACTTGTTGACTTTATGGTGTAGTTGAACAAGCATCGGTTGTGATGTTTGACTATCCTTGAGTATAGTCTCCATATCCCCCTCGCAAGCTGACAGTGTGTAAGGATTACATATGCCAAGCTTGGACAAACAATTAAGATGAAGAGCTTTGTGGAGAGCTTTTGTTAAAATATCAGCAACCTGAAGCTTTGATGGAATATAAGATGGACATATCAGTTTATTCTGGATCTTTTCCCTTACAAAGAGGCAATCCAGTTCAATGTGTTTAGTTCGAGCATGGTGAATTGGATTGGAGGCTAGTGCTATTGCTGGCTCACTATCACAGAAAACATTGATGGGTTTGGTGATTTTGATGGTTAAGTCAGATAGTAAACATTTGAGCCAGCTGAGTTCACATGTTAAGTCAGCTAGAGATCTGTACTCAGCCTCAGTAGATGATCGGGAAACTACACTCTGTTTCTTGGACTGCCGGGAGATGAGGGATGAACCAAAGAATATGCAGTTACCAGAAACAGATCTTCGGTTTACTTGACAATTTCCTCAATCACTATCACAAAATGCAGTAACATTACAGTTTCTAGAGTTTGGAAGGAGAAGGCCTTGGCCAGGATTTAATTTGATATATTTGAGTGTTCTTGTGAGGGTTTGAAGGTGAGTAGAGGTGGGAGAGTGAACAAATTGGCTAAGAGTTTGGGCTGCAAATGAGAGATCAGGTCTAGTGATGGTGAGATATAGGAGCTTGCCAACAAGTCTTCTATAGATTGTAGGATCAGAAAGAGGAGCACCATCAGTAAGAGTAAGTTTAATTGTAGGATCAAGGGGTGTGGAAGCTGGTTTACTATCAAGGAGATGCATTTCAGCAAGAAGGTCAAGAGCATATTTTCTTTGACAAATGGTGAGACCTAAAGGAGTTCTAATGAACTCAAGTCCAAGATAGTAGTTTAAAGAGCCCAGATCTTTGATGCTGAATTCAACATGTAAGAGAGATTTTATATGAGTGATATGAGAGAGATTTAAGCCTGCTAGTCGAATGTCATCAACATAGATGAGAAGTGCTAGAAAGTCAGATCCAATTTGTTTGGTAAAGAGAGAATGATCTGCATGACTTTGAATAAAGCCATGGGTTTGGAGAAAAGTTGTGAGTTTGTTAAACCATTGGCGATTGGCTTGTTTCAGACCATAGAGGGATTTTTGAAGTTTGCAGACTTTGTTGATTGAATGTAAGATAGGATAACCTTTTGGAATAGACATGTAAACATCTTCGTGTAGATCACCATGAAGAAAAGCATTGTTAATGTCTAATTTTTGGATATGCCAGTTGTGATGGACAGCAACTGCAAGAAGGGTTCGAACAGAGGTCATTTTTGCGACTGGTGCAAATGTCTCTTTGTAATCAGCACCTTCTTTTTTGTGTAAATCCTTTGGCAACCAGTCGAGCTTTGATAAAGTGGATGATGTACTGAATCAACATCATCAATTGTGTTTCCTGGAGGAGTCTCAATGTCAGGAGCCATTGGTAAGGTAATTGATTGTAAGAATCAATTGAAATCAGTCAGAAACGATTGCACAAATCAATTGAAATCAATCAGAATCGATTGAAGATTGAAGTCAGAGGACGAGAATCAATTGAAGATTAGAAGATTAGGGCTTCAATTTGGATGCGGAAGAACAATCACTGTGGATTGAGGATCATTATGTAATCACTAGTATGCGTAATTACGAGCTCTGATACCATATTAACAAATCAAGAGTAGAATAAATGGAGGTTTTGTGTGTGAAGATGCAGAGAGAATTGCATTCTTTCTATTATCAAAAACTAAACTGTACAATACATGAAAGCTTATTATATACTACTGAACATAAGAAGCATAGCCACTACATAATTAGTTACGGAGTGGTTAAGTTAGTTGGGATTAGAGGGTGCGGTACCATAACGAGTGAGATGAGGTGGAACCCATTTTGTGCCACATAGGCTTCGCCACCATACCATGAGCTATGTGAGTGAAGCCATACGCCATTGAACCAACGGATGAGAGAGAATATAATTGTGAGGAATATTTTGTGAGTGAGGGGTATTTTGGTGGGTCCCAAATGAGTATTATTGGTTAGTGATGGTAGAGGGGGTATTTGAGGTTTTAAATGTGAAATGTGAAATAGTGATGCGTCGCAGAGGTGGCGCTGATTTGGCGTTTTGGCTTGAGCCACCATACCTGATGCTCTTAGGAAGCTTCCAGAAGTTGTTCAACAACTTGTTGACTTTATGGTGTAGTTGAACAAGCTTCGGTTGTGATGTTTGACTATCCTTGAGTATAGTCTCCATATATATATTTATACTTAATTTATAGTTTACTAGATGAAACGTAACTAATAGTTAGATAAAAATTAAAAATGTTACTTAGTAATTTGGTGTTTAGTATTTTGTTATGAATTTGTGTAATAATAACATAATTTTGACATGTTTGAATCGTCTAACTTGTTTGACCTGATAACCTGTTTTAATAAATGGGTTAGGTTAGAGTTGAGATATCTGACCCGTTTATATAAACAGGTCGGTTTTCGGGTTGAATGTTTCTGACCTGTCAACCCGCGAACTCAAACCCGTCAACCCGAACCTGACCTGAATTGCCACCCTTACTTGTAACGATGAAATTGCCTCTATGGCAGAATCACCTAATTATGAACTAGCGGTTTTTATCGTAAGCTTTTTATAGGGGAAAATATATGATAAAGTTAAAGTGTATAGAGCTTGAAGCAAGCACGGGATCGAGTAATAAGACTTGTCGGCATGCAATATATTTAGGTAGCTTCTCATATATCAACTCCAAAAGTTTCTTCAGTTAAAAAAACAAAAATGGGTTAAAAATGTTAAAATTCGTGTGTTTTACCGCATACAACCTCCACGAACGATTGTGTAGTTTTCGTAATTTCCTTCCTAGTGTGTTTACACAACTTCTTTTCCCACATTTCATTTTTCCTGCCTTTTTTTTTTCACCAATCAGATAATTATTCACTTGCAAGCGGGTGCTCTTTTGAGGCTAAATTTATACACACCCAAATTCGCTATATATCATTTTTTTTAACAGCAAGTTTATAAGTTAGTGGTTCGAACCTAGACAATAACATTCACAAGAGGCGGTATGTCTTTCCTCGAACCTTCCATATATGGGGAATAAACCTCACCACCTTAATATACTTCCTCCGTATCAAAATAAGTGACACAAATTGGCTTACACGTTTTTTGAGGCAAAAGATTAAAGTAGGGGTTAAAATATATTAAAGTACATAGTTAGTGGAGAATGTGTCCCACTTTCCTTGAATAAAATGATATTAATGAGTTTTAAAAGTAATAGTAAGGGTATAAGGGTAATTTCACTTTATTAAAGTGGATAGTTAGTGGGTATGAGTCCTACTATTTTTACCAAATGAGAAAAGTTTTCAAAGTGTGTCATTTATTTTGATACACCCCAAAATAGAAAATATGTCCGTTATTTTGATACGGAAGAAGTATATAGTTTATTCATGTTATACTTATACATTTAATGGTGTTGTATCTCGAATATGTTGTGATTTGATATCTAATACATCAAATAAACATATGTTAAAATGTAAATTTATAAAGAAAATATACTTTTATAAAAAAGGACTTCTAAAGACTAAAAGTGATATAATTTATTCAACCTAAACGAAAAGTTCCACAACTTTTTCGAAGACACTTGGAATCTTCCATTGATGATGTGAGAAATTTCTTCACAGAATCCAATTAAGGTGTATCTCTTTGAATCATTCCTGCAGATTCATCTTTCTACCTGATCTCCTCTTACAAAACTCGTAAATTACAACTTAGATCTACGTCGGTGTTATAAATTTGACCAGAAAGCATAACGTTGGCTTACGTTTCTTCTAGTTAAATTTTAGATTTCATTGCCGTGTGTTGACCTGGCAACTAGATAGCTACAAAATTAGATATCTGTTGCAAGTTTCTCCACAAATGAATAAATTAATTACTTGTTCGTGACGAAATACATGAAGATCGATGAAGCTTCCACGTAACCGCCTTCTTCTAACAACCGCGTTGATTATTGATTATAGATCGTGCAGGCAAGTCGTATTTGTTATCTGAGTCAGTTATTACTTCATATTTTAGGGGTTTTGCGTTTGAATCATCGCAATTTGCTTTCCGAAGAGGAATACAGTTTAATTTTATAGATTTATTGATTGATGGGAGGCAAGAGTTCAAGGGAAGAAGGTGCGAGATATAGGCATTCTTCGTCGTTCCAATCGAGTTCTTCATTTTCTGGAAATCAGTTTGGCGGTTATTCTCCTCAACCGTCTTATTCCTTTCCGGCACAAGGAGATCCAACTTATCCTGCTCAGGAACCTTATCCACAGCAACAGAATTCTGCACATGCTGCAAATGGAGCTCAACCTTATAGACCACAGAAGAAGCTTGATAAAAGATATTCGAGAATTGCAGATACTTATACATCTTTAGAACAGGTAATATCACCAATTAATTTGATTATTGTGGTTTCATGTTGCAGATAATAAGCTTCTAGTATGTGTATATTGACTGATTTTGATTATCTGATTATTTAGAGGTCAAATAACTGGTTCATGACTCATGAGTAACCATTTAGGGTTATTTTAAATGTAGATGTTAATTTATTTCTTATGGTTTTAATTAGAAGTTATTTCATTTGTAAAAGTCCTACTTTATCTACAGGTGACTGAAGCTCTTGCACGTGCAGGACTCGAGTCTTCCAACCTCATTGTAGGTATCGATTTCACTAAAAGCAACGAATGGACAGGTAAACATTTTATTATTTTAATCATTAAAATTCCATTAAATAAAACATGATAAATGCTAACAGCGTGACATAAAAATAGGTTCAAGATCCTACCATAGAAAAAGCTTGCATCATATTGGAGACAGCTTTAATCCCTATGAACAAGCTATTTCCATCATTGGAAAAACATTAGCTGCTTTTGACGAAGATAATTTAATTCCATGTTACGGATTTGGAGATGGTAATATTAATTCCATATAAATTAATTAAAAATAAATATTTTTTTATCAAAGATCTAATTTTTTTGGCCTCATTGTGCAGCATCAACACATGATCAAGACGTTTTCAGCTTTTATCCCGAAGATAGATTCTGTAATGGATTTGAAGATGTATTGAGTAGATACAGAGAAATTGTCCCTCATTTAAAGCTTTCAGGTACAGAATCTACTTTATATATTATTTTATATCTTTAAATTTTTTTTTATCATTGAATAAATAATTAAATATATATTTTTGATGCAGGACCAACATCGTTCGCTCCAGTTATTGAACAAGCTATGACAATTGTTGAACAGAGTGGTGGCCAATATCATGTGCTATTAATCATTGCTGATGGGCAGGTTAATAATTTTTATCAATTACTAATATTTTTCTAATTATTTAATATTTATCAATAAATATCTTTTTGTTAATTATATAATCTTGGTTTAGGTAACAAGAAGTGTGGATACCGAACGTGGTCAACTGAGTCCACAAGAACAAAGAACTGTAGATGCCATAGTTGAAGCAAGGTGACATCAGCAACCGTTATTAGTTATAACTTTTTTTATATTAATCTTAAAATTTTACTGGCATATTCTAATAAATAATATTTTTTTTACAGCAAACTTCCATTATCTATTGTATTAGTTGGGGTTGGAGACGGGCCGTGGGATATGATGAAGGAATTTGATGATAACATCCCTGATCGTGACTTTGATAATTTCCAGGTAAATTGAACGGGCCGGGTTACGGGTCGGGTTGGGTTTTTTCTTTTTTTAATAAATGACTAATCTGTTTTTATTGCAGTTTGTAAATTTCACAGAAATCATGTGGAAAAATGTTCCTTCAATCCGAAAAGAGACAGAATTTGCTCTTTCAGCATTAATGGAAATCCCTTCTCAATATAAAGCAACAATCGAATTAAATCTATTAGGGTAAGTTAACTAACCTTTTATCTTCTTTTGGTCAAACTTAAGTTTGACCGACTCTTGATTTTAATTTTTCATTTTTTTTAATTTGCAGTGGTCGCAAAGGAATTTCTCCAAACAGGGTTGCTCTCCCTCCACCAATTCGTGGGCCATCTTCATATTTAAATAGCAGCCCAAAACCGTCATTTTTAAATAGTTTTCAAAAAGGTTCAGAATCTTATTATGGAAATAATAGTCCTGCTCGTTCTACTCCTTTATACGATCAAATTGGTCCAGATCACACATCAGCAGCAATTTCAAAATCTAGCTATGACAATCAGGTACATTATTTATTTATCTATTTTTTTCAAGTTTTGCAGCATTGTTTATATGATCATATATTCATATATATTGTTTATGTTTTATTGATGATGGTCTAAAATGAGCAACTAAAAGATTTAGTTACAAAAGAAGGGGTTTACTTGTTTAAAATAATTATTGGGTCATAAGTTATATATTAGATTATGTAACAAATGGTAATAATATATTAATTAATTTTATTTTTTGATCTTATGCAGCTATGCCCCATTTGCCTTACAAATATAAAAAACATGGCCTTTGGTTGTGGACATCAGGTATATTAATTTTTAAGAGAAGGATTATAAATCATATGGGCCCGCCGGCCCGATTAATATTATCAATTTACTTCATTTAAAACATTTTTTGAGAATCTGGGCGTTTTTTCATTAGTAACTTTTATTTAAAATATATAGGACATTGGAATTTTGTTTTCTTTTGATTTAATTCAGATATTACAAGATTGATAAAAAAAACCTCTTATAAAATTAAACGCCGGGTTTCATATCCTTGTTGTTTTTCATTCATGCTTAGTTCAAATGAATATAAATTTGTGGCATCTGGAAGTTATTTTATTTATTTAATAATTTATTTATTTTATGGTTTAATGCAGACATGTTACGAGTGTGGAGAAACACTTGAGTTGTGCCCGATTTGCAGGAGTTCAATCCAAACGAGAATAAAGCTATACTAAGTGTTGGTTAATTTTTTTTTTATCGTATACAAGTTATAGTATGATTTGTTTTAGTTTGTAGTTCATATTCTTTGACATTCTTTGTGACAAACAATAAGTTTTACAATTTGGTGGGAGTCGTTAGGTTTATTTTGGAAAAAAAAATGATGTAAATGAAGAGGGTTTTTGTGTGTGTATACGTATTGGTGATTTTGTATTTTTATTTGTTAAAACTTAAAAACAAAGTTATTGTTACCTAGCCTTGTTTATTTGATTGATGTAGCATCTTATATGTGTACTTTAGGTCTTTAAAATATTGAAGACGCTTTGCAAATATATGAAAATAAACCCTATAAATACGGGATTTAATAAAAATTTGGATCTTTTAAAAAAATTCAATTAAATTATTAAGTTGTCTTAAAACTTTAAGATTATATGTGTAACATATACATATGTATAAAAAAATTGGGCCCTTATAAAATATGGATTCGGTGCAATCGCACCTTTTCTTTACCTCCTCACAGACACCATTGACTTCATATTCTTCTTTTTTTTTTCTTTTAACTTTTTAAGTTTGATTTTTTATTTTATTGAAATTAAAAAATAGTGCATATGTTGTATTATCTCACTAATAAAATTTTATCATTAAAAGTTTCTAAAACCAATTGATCAAGATCAATTGGCCACCAAGGCACTAATGGTTGTCTTGGGGAGTTTGTCTTCAAGAGGACTTGGGTTCAAGACTTGTTGGGGCATTCCTTAGGAGAAAAAAAGATGGTGTGGTTTATTCCTCAAAAAATAAGATATGTTCGGAAATGCATACTGTCTGCTTGAAGGTCACTGCATATGTCGAACCATTAACTTACTAACTTCCCGTTCAAAAAATAAAAAGTTTTTTAATTTGTTTAACTTTAAAGTAGACAAATATTTGAAACATGTGATAACTGAAAACTAGAGAATAAAATTTGGATTAATCAATAAAGGGAGTAATAAAGATTGCATATATGGAAAATTGTATAATCAGACAAGAAATGATCACACAAAGGTGTCATGTTAATTGACGTCTTAATTAATGAACACGAATTCTGTCAAATTAATCATGCAAATTAAAACACGGCACCCTCACGATTGCAGTGTATTGATCTTTTACGGTTAACAGTAGATTCGATCGTTATAATATGCTCGTATAATATTGGTCAAATTGCGATTCAATATCCTGAACTTTATTAATCAATTGCTCTACTACCCTAAATAATAAAAAATGTATCATGATATTTTAAACTTGATAAAATAATCAACTTGGTATTGACTCACTAAGAGCATGAGGTGTGGTAGCTTAAGCCAGAGCGTCATATCTGCGTCACCTCAGCGCCACATCATTATTTAACATTTCATATTCAAAACTCACCCCTCTACCATCACTAAAATATCTCAACTCACAAAATATATTAAAAAAATACCTCGAAAACACCACACCACTCACGCCAGTTTCGCCAGTGCGCTAGCTTGGGCCACCACTCACACCACTTATGGTGTGGTGGCGCGCCATTTTGGGCTTATGTGCAATATGGCATGAGGGGTCTCCGCCACGCACCCCACTCTAATTTAGTCTCAAATTTTCACATTTGCTTATAATTTCAATATATTAATATTGATCTATATATTTAGAGACCGTCAAAAATTACAAGAGAAATATATTATGTAAGTAAACGTGACAAAATTAATGAGTTGGTGTACTAAATTGATCAATTTATTAAGTTCAATGTATAAGATGCACATTTACTAGTTTAGGTTAGTAGTTAATTCAGTCAACTAAACTCAAAGTAATAAATTGCATTTTAGCCTAATATATTTCACAAACCATTGCTCTTAAGGCATTTGGTTAGCAAAATCCAAAAAACTATCTAAACAATCAATCTCTATTTCTTCTTGCTTTTGCATTTGACAAAATAAAGAAAGCAATTTTCTTTTATGTGTAAAGACTCGTACACTCGTTACATCTTGTTTATACAGTATACATGTGTTTCAACTAAAAATTGAATCCATAATATTTTGGTTGATAAGTCATATAAATAGCACTAAACCAAACACCTGTTGGGAAAGTAAAAGCAGTTAATTGTCAAAAAAAAATAGTACTCGTATAATATAAATTATATCAAGTAACTTAACAAAACAATGTAGTTTATAAATAAAACAATTCAATTATTTGTTTTTTTTGTTTGTAATGACCAGCTGTTACAGCCTGATTCGGTTATTTGTCAACTTCATGGCTTATTATATTTATTTGTTGGGTGGTATATGTCAATTTCATATTTAATGAAGGGGACATGAGTCTTGTACTTTAACATTGAGTGTGATGTTATTTAAAATTTTCGACTTTTATTGCTTTACCAAACCATATGTGGTGTGGCATATTATAACCTTCCTTTCTCTTTCTTTATTACAAAGTCAATATATTTACATATTCATGTAATATAACGATGATAAATATAGTAACAAGGAGTTTTGAATGATTTCATAAAAGTAATTGAGTTTGTTTTTTTCTTGGTAAATATTTACTATATTGTTAGAAAAAGATTCAAAATTAGTTACGATAACATTTATATATATATACATTACGAGCAAAGTTCGACCACTTTAGAGAATTAGGACAACTTTAAATAAATATTTATGTAAATTCACTACTTAATTATATTGTTTATTGACATATTTATAAAATTTAATGTGTGTCTATATAAATTTTTTGAACTCTAAATATAAGTACTTATTGAATTTGAAAAAGAAATATAAAAAATATTGTTTGATTTAACTTTTTGGTATTGAAAAATTAATAAGTTATTTTATAAAAGAAATGTTTGAATTAACTTTTTGATGTAAAATAACCAAAAAAGAAATGATGAGATGACGATGAGGTATTTAATGGATAATTAAGGATATATATGTAATTTTTGCTCAAAAGATGATAAGTTTCGAGAATTTAATACCTCTTTATTTTTTAAAATCAGTTTTTCAAAACTTTTCCAATAATCATTTAACTTACTAACTTATTGTCAACAAATTTTGTTATGAAATTTTTCCAAACACTCTCTAAGTCCTAACCTATTCTATTGAATATTTTGGATGCATTGGGATCCAGTGAAGATTCAGAAAACAGTGAGGACTTGCGAGGAAACCTTAAAAAAAATTTAAAAAATTTCGAAAAATATATAAATAACTCTCTACTATATCTGACCGAAAAAAAATTTGAAAAAGAAAATTATGTTCCACTTTTTTTTGTGAATTATAAAAATAATCCATATTTTTTTGTGGATAAAAATTATGATCTATATTTTTTTTTGATCATTTTTGAATTTTTTTTTTTTTTAAATCTTATAGGATTCGATTTGTATGTTTAACACACCAAATATTCAGTTTATTACAAAGGACCCTTTATCACTTATGGAGCAACTGAAATTCCAACCGATACCATCGCATCAATTATGTCAGGTAAGCGAAGGCAACCGAAAGTTAGAAACGATAACCGTAACTAACATAAATTTGTTTCATCTCACCATCTACCACCTTACTTCAGCATTCAATGCTACCAACAGGCAACAAACATAGTTTCCAACTTCCTATAAACACCTAACTATACCGATTAATTACACACACACGCACTTCACATATTGATCGGAATCAAAATGTTTCCGGCCACCGGATTCTCATACCAGAGGTTACAGAACGAACAGGATGACAAAAACGACTACGAAGAAGAAATGAAAAGAGCGATCGAGCACGTGCGATCGAGAATCCGAATGTCTTCGAGGTTGCAGAGAGTGCACGTGCGAAAGAGGTTGAAGATGAAGATACCGAGCTTGAAGAAATTCATCAGAAGGAGAGCTCGAGTAGTTATGGTTTCCATGGCGAAGGTTTTGAAAAGGCTGAAGGACAGTCAATCGCATTTTGGCGATTTATTTGCTGGTAATTATTTGTTTACGCAAGTTAATCCGTCTTCTCTGAAATCTTCATCTCCGTACGCCATTAATGGATCTGTTAAACGGATTGAAGATGAATTACGATATTCTCATTCACCTAGGGTTTCGTAAATTCAGTTGCGCAATTTCAGATTACTCAATCTGCAATAACGATTCGTTGACGGTTTAACACGTTGATTAAGTTCGAAATACTCGTTTTCTGTAATTAAGATTACTCAATTCCGATTGTGGACTCGGATCATTTTATATCAGCATATAGTCTTCTCATTATGATAAATAAACTGGAATAACATTATTTATATACTTATTTATTTATTTATTGTTGTAGCTTTCTTATTTTTCTAATTTTCTTATACATGTAGCAGATAAAGTATGAACAATAAATGTGTAATAAACTAAAAAAAAATTATTTATCATCATTCATCAATGTTGTTTGTAAGACGATAGAAGTAGGTTTTCAATTCTAAGTTCATTGAAAATGACTAAATATGTATTTTAGTAAAGATTGGACCACCACTTTTAATGCTTGTAAATGAAGTACACGAATCCAAGTTAAAGATTATCACACATCCAAAAAATTTGACATAGTCACAAATTTCGTATTCTCGTATAAAATATAAAAAAGTAATCAGAATCTAAAAAGGTATTCTCGTGTATAATGGACTTCCAGGGATGGTCGAGCTTTGCTTGTAATGTACATGTGCCGATGTGCGTGTCCTAATTGTTATCGTGGGCTGTGACCTTTTTTAAACATTTTTCTGATCATCTGTTAAATGTACACTTAGTGAGTTAATCAAATACGTAAACTTTAAGAGATTATTTCAAACTTATTTATCGCTAAATATTTTAATATTCATCTTCAATATTTCGCATTTGATAAATATGTTAATCAAATACGTATAGTACAAGATCAAAGAAACACATGCATAATCAGCCATTCTTAAATCCAAATTTACAATATTTAATATCCCATGTTACTTTATACGTCACCCAATAAATATACAACTACCAAAATCTACACTAGCCTTAATTTTGCTAGTTTGGAAGCATATAGTCATGAACATGACTACATTTACGACCAGTACTATTCCATCCATCATCAATTTAACTAAAGGATTATAAAAAGTAAGCTCTATAAATTTAATATAATCGAAAATTTTGTAAATTATGGTACTTTATGAAACTGAGAATTTTCGTCCAAGACAAGATAAAATATATTTGAAGATTGAAGTGGAAACTAGTATATATCTCACTTGTCATATAATTCCAAGCAAAAACGTATTTTAAAATATTATTCTACATAAATGTCCACAAATTCTCTTAAAGACTTAAAGCCACATATTATGAACAATAAAATTTGACAAAGAAACCCTAGTGTTTAAATTTAGTTTCTGTAAGAATGAAATTGCCAAAAATTCACATGTTAAATCCCTAATAATAAAAATAATACACTCTTGTAATTATGGAGGTTCACCCACGCCGACTTCAGACTACACACAAAGCCTACACACAAAGCAGGTGATTATCCTGAGATTAGTCAACTCACAAACGAGTCAAAACCATGTTACAGTTCCTTTTTTGACAAAGATTGTTTTCATTCATGGAATCTGAAAAACTACTCGCATTGGTTAATATTACATAAGCATCCTCCCAACCAATGTCATCATCACATGTGAATGTAATTTATAAATGAAATATTTGCAAAAAAAAGAAAGAAAAAAACAAACAAAAAAGATTCTAAGAAAAGAAACTGGCTCAATAGTCAATAGAAGAAAAATGACGTATTATACTCTGACAAAACTCAACAAAAACTTTGGATCGTCTTTTGATGTTGTATTTACTCACAGCTAGCTTGTATTTACACTTATCACCCTCACATCCTCAAAAGTGTTACATCATCACTACAAAATTCCTTCTAATAGCTGAGTTGACTTACACGAAATCTAGTTAGACCAACAAAAACCTTCTACAAAAACTTGTGAGCATTTTCAACTGCTTTCACATAAAAGTATATTCTCCACAGAGTCAAATCATCCTGACATGCAATAACACACCAAAATTAAGAATAATAATTTAATTAAAATAACTTTTACTTCCTCCGTATCAAAATAAGTGACACACTTTTCATTTTGGGGTGTATCAAAATAAGTGACACACTTTGAAAACTTTCTTTATTTGGTAAAAATAGTGGGACCCATACTCACTAACTATCCACTTTAATAAAGTGAAATTACCCTTATACCCTTACTTTTACCTTTAAAACTCATTAATATCACTTTATTCAAGAAAAGTGAGACTCATTCTCCACTAACTATGTACTTTAATCTATTTTAACATCTATTTTAATCTTTTACCTCAAAAACAGTGTAAGCCAATTTGTGTCACTTATTATGATACGGAGGAAGTATATTTAATTTTAATTATTTATATTACCTCATGTTGCAAATCGACAGTAATATCATCCCTATTAACATTTTCAGGAGGCTTTCCCCTTTGTAGAATTTCCACAACACGGTTTAGATTTTCTGAAGGCAAATTTTCAACTAATCGTCTTAGTTGATGCTTTTCTGCTAGCGTCATTGGCCTGATTAATCACCCGATATAATCATTAGTTTATTATTATAAATTTATAATACGAAATTTTATATTATAATTAAAAAAAATTAAACAATTTGGTAGATAGAAGATATACCTGCAGCTGGAAACGACGGTATCAATAAGCTCTTCAACTTTTTTCTCCATTCGCTCAAGCTGAAAATGACACATTTTTCTCATTATATAGATACCGATTATTTTTTTTTTAAACAGTATAATCGCGATCACAAAACTCGTAAAAATATAAAATAAAATTTGTACCGTTGCAGATAATTCAGCAGTATGTTTCTCCATCTTTTCTGCAACCTTGGGTCCTCTGTTCATCAGGAGAATTTGCAAATCATCATCGACCTAAAACCACAGCAATCAATGGCTTTTTCAAAATTGTTTTTACATGGACCCCCATTTATTTGTTTTGATCAATCATCGACAATTATAATAATAATAATAAAAAAATTAATTAATATCAGAGGAGTTCTACCTTATTTTCATCAGCCATACCCTTTTGTTCGTTTGGTGAGCCCTGTTTGTTTCAATGTTTTTATTAGTAGCTAAAAACAACATATGTTTTAATTAAATAATTAGTAACATTTATAAACAGCATACCTCCCTAGATGAAACCTTAAGTCTCTTCTGTACACAATTTTCAATTTCAACCTTACGCTTTGCATCTTTACATTTTGGGGGAATATCTGCGGTTGCAAGAAGGCCTCTTAACCGGTGCATTGAAAACACAGGATCCATCATCTACTAATATCAAAACACTAAATTAAAACTATGTTTTTGCACTACATATAGCTTGTAACCCTAAATTAGGTAAGATATTTTGCATACCTCATCAACTTCACGGTTTAAAGAAACGACAATTTGTCGTAACATTGCCAATAATCGTGTTTTTTCATGACTTGAAATTCTATCTCCTACAGCATTAGAAAATAAACCAGCAAAACCAACTGGACGATTTTTTTCATTATCTGCTCCAGTCGATTTAGACTTTTTTGAAGAAGATGGTGATAAATCATTTCCAGATAACAGCTCTGTTACTTCAAGAATGTAATATTGGAATAAATCTGGCCCTGTAACAATCTCAGACGATGGATTCATTTCCCTTGAAATTTCTGACATGATAGAGATTCAACAAACCTGTTTAGATGATCACAATTCCATTAACATTGAACAGATAATATGTGTAATGTTCGGTTAGATTTGTGCAATTATTAGTTATTTGGTTGAATGATAAATGGAGCAGTTATCGACATCAATTGCAAATAAATTATACAAGGATGCAGAAATTACCGTAGAACACGAAACCCTAAGTGGCATATGATCGTTACTCATTACAGCAACAACAACATAAAATCGAACCTAAACCCTAATCCTAAATTCCTAACCGTAACCCTATGCCCTTGGTACCGATTAAGTTTGCATATATGTTAAAAGAGTAAGAATGAGAAAAACCTCGAGAAACTGAAATGAAGCAATTAGGGTTTCGTCTTCTATCACTTTTGCATTACTGCTATCCTTCTTCAGAGTGAGGCTCTGCAACAACAGATTTGATTGGATGCTTGATCAAATGGGCGATCGATTAGAGCGAATTTAAAATTGTTTTTGATCATAAAGGAAATAAATGTTGGCTTATTTTGGATGATGATGAATTGATGAACCAATCACACCTATGGGTTAATTCGTTTGAAATTCCTTCATCGTCGTATGCAAGCCGTACTTTAAATTCTCTAGGGTATTTTGAAGCAGGTGGTCGGAAAATAAATATTTGGTCTCTTTTTGAATTATTTAACGTCAATATTAAAAGATTAGTTTCTTTGGACTTTTTGTCAATAACTGCTAAATGTTTTTCGATTCCAAGAGCATGGGGCTAAAACTAGGATGTTAAAAATTCGGAAATCTAGATTAATGTTGTTTAGTCTTATTTATAATCATACTCACATTTGTCAAAGTTAAGAGATAATATTAAGAAAGAAAATTAATAGAATATACATATTATTCTATAAAATGTGTAGAATTATAGGTAGAATAAGTATCATTTTTCCTTTTATATATGGATTATGTTATTTATAATTTGTAAATTGATGGATAGTCGTGATAATAAATACTTCCTCCGTATCAAAATAAGTGATACAAATTGACTTACACGTTTTTTGAGGTAAAAGATTAAAGTAGATGTTAAAATATATTAAAGTACATAATGAGTGGCAAATGGATCTCATTTTTCTTGAATAAAGTGATATTAATGAGTTTTAAAGGTAAAAGTAAGGGTATAAGGGTAATTTCACTTTATTAAAGTGGATAGTTAGTGGGTATGGGTCCCACTATTTTTACCAAATAAGAAAAGTTTTCAAAGTGTGTCACTTATTTTGATACACCCCAAAATAGAAAGTGTGTCACTTCTTTTGATACGGAGGAAGTATATCATTTTGATATGTGGATTTTGATATTTGTTATTTCATGAGGATATACAATTACGTAATAATAAAATGAAAATACAATAACAGATAATATAAATTAAAATATCAAATAAAATAGTACTAAAAAGTATTTAATATGAAAAAATAATATCTTTAACAAATAAGAAAAATTAAGATAAAATTCTAAACACGTACTTAAATGTGACAATTGTTGTTTTATTTGTTAAACCACATTCTTCATCTTTTGTATTTATAATTTAAAACTTTGTCTATTTTTTACTCTAGATAACATTACATATAATTGTCCATGTTTTTTATTTAAAAAATATACTACCTCCGTATCAAAATAAGTGATACATTTGAGAAAAACGGTTTTTGAGGCAAAAGATTAAAAAGTGGTTTAAGATAGATTAAAGTAGATCATTAGTGGAGAATGAGTCACACTTCTTTTGAATAAAGTGATAATAATGATGTTTAAAAGTAAAAGTAAGGATAGAAGTGTTATTTTACTTTATTAAAGTAATAGTTATTGGAGATATAGTCCCGCTTTTTTACCAAATAAGGTAAGTTTTAAAAGTATATTATTTTTTATTTCAACCCTAAATGGAAAGTTATCACTTATTTTGATACAAGGGTAGTATAATTTCCCGTGTATAAAAAATAGGTATTTCAAATACATATCAACATGTGACAATGATTATTCTTGACTCTTATTAATGTTTTTATCAAACAAAACAAAGAACAATTAAAATTATCTATCGTTACTTATAACCAATTGTTGATTGCATAATTCCACGTAATTATTAAACTTATGTATATTTTGTATAGATGTGTGTATGTATTTATATTTTGTCGAAGTTCTATTTATTGATGTTTTTGTACCATATAAATACCTACACACATCTATACAAAATATACATAAGTTTTTTTTTATAATAAACTATACACGTAACGTTCTCCACGCTTATAGGTTTGTACTCTGCTCATAAAATCTCACATTTAATGTTGGATTATGATGTAAAATATTAATAAATAATTAAGAAATAACCTACTAACCAAGCAGCCCTTATAGCTCAGTGGTAGAGCGCCAGTCTTGTAAACTGGAGGTCTGTAGTTCGATCGTGCATGGGGGCATTTTAATTTGCTTACAAACTTTTTGCCAGAATTAATTGAAAAAAAACCCAGAATATTTCGGCCAGCCGGTTACAGATAAAAATATCGATACGTATACTATTTGGTTTTACATGTTTAAACATTAAAATAATTTGTATCATGTTACCTTGTTTAATAAGTATGTAGTCTCTGTATGTAGTGAAGGGAAAAGGTTAATCTCTTCTCGTAAATCTTTAATTATTAGTACACAAAGGTGCATGTGCAAGCATAATGGCATAGACAGGGCTAGTAAAAGTTTGAACTGGAGATTCGATTTTTTTACAAACCAGTAGACATCCTGGATGTGTTGGATATGTTCTACATCTTTGACTATAATATGTATCTTAGTTACCTTTAATTTAAAACCGCTTTTATAGATTTTGGTTACTTGGTATCTCGAACACGACCCTTAATTAAAACCGGTGAGAATTAAACACTATGCAACTCGTTAAGCGTAGTACATTAGCATCATCAACACAAGCGTTTGCACATGGAAGGCACATGCACTTAATTTATAATATTCGTCTTTTTGTGATTAACTCATTTTGCTTTTGGAGGAAGAGGACCAACATATACCTCTTATGCATTATTATTATTATTATTATTATTATTATTATTATTATTATTATTATTATTATTATTATTTTGGGAGCAATATAATCTTTACGTAAGGGCCATCCTATCCAACTTTCATTATTATTATTATTATTATTATTATTATTATTATTATTATTATTATTATTATTATTATTGAGGGAACATTACTTTAAGCAAGTCAAGAATGGCCCCATCATAAATACATAAATAATTAAAGACTATAGCTTTTCTTTTTCTTACTGATTGCAGAAATTGGGTGGTTAGTTTCATCATATTTCACCCTACGATATTTATTAAAATTACTTAAAAGTACCTTTTGTGCTACGACCCTTCCTATCTGATAGAAAAGGATCCCTAATCCTGGACCGATCTTATCTGGGATCGCAAATCCCAAATTTGTCTATGAAGAGCGGATCTAAACGAACCCGGAACATGCCGTTCAGCAGCGATTCAGTAATTAAACCTTCATGAATGCATTTTTGTTCTTTCATTCCAGAGTGTGCAACCACTACTAAACCTTAAATTTTACAGCAATTGTGAATTACGGATTGTTTACAAGAGTAAAAAAAGACACCACTTCTGAAATGGGCTCTATTGGACGATCTTATCATCGATATGGCAGAGGTAACTAGGTAAGTAGCGAAACACAACTTTTCAAAGGATATGGAAACAAGATTTAAACATGGGACCTCCGTTTTATGCTTCGTGATAACTTGTTAAGAGTATGCATTATCTTAAGGATAAATTTTTTTAAAAATAGATGTACTAATATCCAAATTTCCAAAAAAAGACTCTCACTTTCTAATCTTCACACAATACACCGTGCGATTGTGGGACCTTGCGATCTGTGCGACTCCACATGTTATTTGACAAGTGTCATATTGTTGCACAAAAAAATGACCTGGTCGTTAAAAAAAAATCTAAATTGCCCAACAAATTGCGGAATCACATAATCACATAAAAAATACCAAATCACATGGTCTATAAATTCAATCTCACAAGTCTATTTTGAGAAGTGAAAGTTTTATATTTGGTCTATTTTTGTAATGATGTCTTATCATCACACTTTCCCCCCATAGTTTTATTAAAATTTAGATTTAAATAACTACAAAGACATTGATTAAAGAACTTTGTGTGCAAATAAATATTCAACGGACTTACTCGTGTGCATGTATGGTACAATCACGAGTTTACAACAAGACGCATAAGGGGTGTGGTGGCTTAAGCGAAATCGTCACCTTTGCGCCACCTATGCGCCACCTTACCATTTCACATTTCACATTCAAAACCCCCAAATACCCCCTCTATCATCACTTAAGCCATTTGGACCCCACCCTTTTTTTTTTCTTTTTTTAAAAACATAATACTTCATTAAAATAAAAATTACAAAATACAGAATAAAAATACCTAAAAGGAAAAAAATTACCGGAAATAAAAAAAAATTACCGAAAAATTAAAAAAAATACCGAAAATTAGGAAAAAAAATACCCAAAAAAAAAACTACTAGTCGTCATCGTCCACGTCTAGTTCATTTGTGTCGACAAGGTATTTTTCACGGATCGCCTTTTTTCTTTGACGATTCTCGCCTTATCTTGGCGCCCCAAACCTTGGGTGGTGCTTAGGAATCGCAATTCTTCCAACAGCATGAAAACGTCATCCCAGGCCTTTGACCTTTCGTAAGCCGATTGAGCGGCTTCACTTTTCCGCCTAAACTCGCCATCATAGCCTCGCCAAGGTCCGGCGGTGCGGCACTTCCGGCGGTGTTAGTGCCGGATGAAGTTTCCGACCTACTTCTTTTTGCCTTACGAGACTTTCCCGCCGGACGTGGTCTCGTATCTTCCCCGAAAAGTTCTTCGTTATCGGAGAGCGAAATGGGGGTGGGGGCGTCCCATTTCGGGCAATGTCTCAAAACTTCCCACGCACCTTCGTTGTTAAATTGTTTTTTTGACGACGACTCGTCACGGTACGCTTGTCGGACACGGGCCATAAAGTCGACCTCATTTTCACCGCTTCGGCTTGTACGTTTTAGACGTTTGTAGATACCGTTGAATTTTTGACAATTACCATTTAAAGTCGTCCACTTCCCCGTCAACATGTCTTTGGTACGCGGCGTACCAACATCCTTGTTGAACTCAACAAGGATTTTGTTCCAAAAACATTCGTCGGATTGGTCGGCGCCCTTTTCGCGGTCCTCGGAAACGCTAACCCAACACTCCGCCAATAAAACTTCTTCGGCGGCGTCCCACCGCATGACCTTCCGACTTAAGTTGACAACTTTTTCCCCCTTTCTTCGCGCCTTTTCAACGGCGTCGGTGTCTTGAGGGGGTTGGTGTTGTTGAAATTGTTGTGGTTGTGAAGATTGTGGTTGTGACCACATTTGAGGAACTTCCCCATCCAAGAATACCATTCATCCATTCGGGGTGTGGTGGTTGAGACATTTTTGTGAGTTTTTGAGAGTGAAAATGTAAGAAATTATAGAGAGTGTGTAGAAAATGGTGTGAAAAAAGGTTATGGTTAGCTTGGTTATTTATAATAGATTTATTTTAAAAAAATATATATTAAATTTTCTGGAAACTAGCCGTTGCCAACGGCTAGTCCACGTGGCACTCGCTCATTGGTCCGCGGCCCTCGTCGATGGTCCGGCGCCTCGCCTCACTCACGTAGCGGACGGTGTGGTGGCGAGGCCGGCGAGCTGAGATGGCATCCGGCGCCCCCTCTCCTTCGCCACCACACCACATTCTCTAAAAGTCAAATTCTCCATTTTCTAACCTTATAGGTTAGGTATGAAAAATTGAAAACGGACTTTCTGTCTCCAAGCACATTTATGGGTTTACATGCCTATATCTACTTTTTACACCCGCCATGAAAACAAGGCTTCACGCTCCATCATTTCACTTGTGTTTAACGTTTTGTGCTACAAGCTAGTTTTCAAGAAATGAACCTAAGAGCATCTCCAATGGTAACTTATTCAAAAGCTTATTAATATTTAAATAAGTCTTTGGATGACTTTTTGCTATTGGAGTGAAGAGCTTTTTTAAAAGCTTTTTTCAATGACTTATTTTTCCATAACCTCTTAACTTTCTTTCAATGTTTGATTTATTTAGTCCTCATATTTACTAATTTTACATTTTAAACCCTAGATAAATTTATATATGAATTCTTTATTATTTTTTATAACTATAAATGATAATTTTGTCATATTTTAATATTTTATATAAAGAACAAAAATGATGATAAGTTTTGTTATTTTGTGGTATATCAAGTATTATAAAATACTATAAAAATGATCAAATTATATATGAGGGGCATTTATAAAACATTTGAGATACATAAAGGTAAACTAGTAATATTAATAAGAAAAAGCTTTTTGAAAGGTTAACCATTGGAGATGCTTTTTTTAAATAGATTTTTTGTTAGTAGATAGTTGATGTGGCAAAAGTAATAAGTCTTTGTGAGGTTAACCATTTGGGATGCTCTAAAGGATATTTGAGAACATGACACGTCACCATAACAATAGGACTAGTACTCAATGATGAAGTTCCTTTTTTTTTTCTTGGTTCACAATCATGAATTATTATGTTGACTTACAAGTGTAAGGTTCTGTCTGACCTTTTTAATTTCTCTCAAATAAGTACTATGCATTTGGTTCTAGCCGAACTTACAGATACGATATCTAACCTAAGTTGTTAATGTCTCCAGACATTCCATTGACGAGCTGATAAATATTTATCTAGAAACATAATATTAATACACGATATTTAGGAAGTCATTTGAGAATTTTTATTATAGACAATCAACAGGGATTAAAAATACTTATGAACTATCTAATCAAAATGAAAATTTATGTAAGAAAATTATTACTCCCTCCGTCCCACAAAAAATTTTACATTTCTCCATAAAATTTTGTCCCACAAAAAAGTTTATATTTCTCAAATTTGGGGGTCACCTAATAAAATAATATTATTACCAATCATTCCACCAATAAAATAATTTCTCTCTCCAATCTAATCCTATATTTTAATCAAAAATATTATAAAGGACCACATCACTAACTATCTACTAAAAGATTGTGCCCAAATGAAATATAATTTTTTTTATGGGACGAAAGGAGTACTATTTAAAGGTAAGGAAGGAGGGAGAGTGGATTCAAATTTATTTAATAAAGAAAAAAGAGAAGGCGATAGCATCCATGCGCAGAGACCCACACACCACCCCTTTTCATGTCCATTGCTCCCATCCTCACTCATTCTTCCAAATTTCTTCAAATTCAATTAAATATTCACCAAATCATCCCATGTTTTCTGGGGATTTCACTCGCTAGCAACTGCCAGTCTGCTACTGCCCTCATTAAATCTCCACATCCATCCATTACTCTGTTTCTGTGTGTGTAAAGGTGAGATATGGGTGGGATGACGTCATCAATGGCGGCCAAATTCGCTTTCTTCCCGCCCAATCCACCGTCATATAAGCTAATGAAAGATGACGTCACTGGTTTATTACTTCTAACTCCCTTTCCTCACCGGGAAAACGTTCAAGTTCTTAAACTCACTACTCGCCGGTGATTGCTGCTATTTACGTCAGACATCCGATGGCTACTTCAACTGTTCTGTATTCTCACGGGAACGCTACTGATTTAGGTCAAATATGTGATCTCTTCATTGAGCTCAGTATTAGATTAAGAGTTAATCTCATGGGGTAGGTATCATCTCTTCCTCAAAATTCCCCCAATTTTCTGCTTCAATTACACATCTATCACTATCAATTACTGTTTCATTAACTTAAATTACTGATGAACTCTAAAATTACCTCAATTTTCTAAATCTCACGTTCAAATTCCACAATAATCACTTCCAATCAATTACATTCCTACATCTCATTGTTATTGGTTATGTTCTGTGTTCTCTGTTTATTGAAGAGATATGTTTGTAGGGATATTTCAATTTGACTTACTGATTACATGTTCATTTTTTTATTGAGGTTGTTGAAAAACATAATTCAGTTTAATTTGACGTTATCATTGAATCTGGAGATATATTTTCTTTACTCAACGCATTTTGTACTGTATATTTGACTTTATTCTATTACAACATGTTAATGCTAGATGAATTTTAATTGAATTCGTTAAATTGGATGAATCACAAAGTTAAAAGAATGTAATTTGGTGCAATCAGTTGGAAGTGGGCCCACTTTAGATCTAGCAGTTCGTCTTCCTTGTTTAAGAGCAGTTGTACTTCATAGTCCTATACTCTCTGGATTAAGAGTCATGTTAAACGCACCTATTGGTTTGATATCTACTAGCAGGTACCCGCGCAATGCGGCGGCGGGTACCTGTGACGATAATGATGGTGGTGGTGGTGGTTTGAAGTGATGGTGGTGACGCGTAGTAAAAGTGGTGGGTGGTGAATAGTAGTGATGGTTAACGGCAACAATATTTATTGTGGTGGTTGCGGTGGTGGTATAATAATCTTACGACTTCAAATAATAGGTGGTTAATCTCTCTCAGACACACCTTTGGGGTATGCAAATTTAGCTATTCTACAAAGAGTATGCACGAAGCTTTTTGAGTAAGAAATTTTGCTTTTTCGGCGAATTTTGACCATCTTGGCCAAAATGAAAAAAATGATCATTAATGCTTATAATAGTTTCTATCACATGAAAATCTCCACGTATATTAATTATTTACCTAAAAACCAGCCTTCAACTTCTGTATACTCCCCCCTCCCCAAAATTATTATCCACATTTGAAAATCACACAGTTTAAAAAAAGTGCATTTATTACACTGTGCAACCAATAGAATTTTATCTTTACCACCTAAGTGTTTTTTGATTGTTTGAATTTCAAGTGGGCAGTCATTTTGGGACATTTAAAAAAGGAAATATGGACAATAAAAATGGGACGGAGGAGTAAATGATTTCTTAATTTAGAAGGCCAAAAAACACAAACACTTCATCATTTTGCGTTTTTTTGTTTTGCTAACACGATCTCTCTATATTGAACCTTAAGAACAACCTGATGATGCTGCAAATGTTTTCACCATGTTTGAGTTACTTGCGTTCTTACAGTCCCCTGCCCCGTAGAAGGTTTGACCTCCTCAGAACTGTCAAGAAACACTGGATAAAAAAATACTCAAGAACACAAGACACAAAACCAATATTGCTACATTTTCTAATTCAACTTCCAACTATATTTCACTAAAATTTTCTATTAAATTACCCATTAGGTTTTCATTCCAAAAGTTGTAACTACCATTTACATGAGCTATTTAAGCTTTAGTTCAAGATAATAAAAATAGGTTTTAAGCAGTTAAAATTTTGGCATCACTTTATCTTGTTAATCTTTATTCATTTATTAATAATGAAAAACCAGAAACAAACATTCGACTGCTTAATTATCATAACTCCCAACAATTGGTACCTTTAAGTATAAATCATTACTAATAAAAGAAAAAAGTAATATGTGCTTTTCATTTATATAGAAATGAATCGATTTGGTTATGTTTTAATGATTTTTAACGGGTCAAATGGTGACATGAAAGTAGCTGACTCCATCTACATTCTATTATAACAAAAACATATTAAAAAAACTAACCATAAGCAACAATGATACTGCCTATAGTAAATAGAAATGGCTGACATCTTGTGTCTTATTCTAAAATTGAATTAGAAAATTAAGAATATTATAACTTATAATAATTACTATAAAGAATCTTAATTGAAGCATTAAGTTAACAGCTAAATCCTAAAATTGAACTTTTTACATCTTAGAAGTTTGCTACAGAGGATCATGCAGCCCCCGTTTCTCCATCTTTGAAGCAAAACTTTACTTCACGAAAAACAAAATCTCTGCTCTGCCTTTTTGCACATCGCTGCACTCTGCATTAGTGAAAAGCCAGAGGAAAGATGCATAAAAAGATGAATTATTATGCATTAGTGATAAGATGGGGAAATAATAAGTCGTATAAAGATGGAACAAACTCTTAATCATCGTATATGGACTCGCTTTCCTCGTTGCTACAGAAGAACAAATAATAAGTTTTCAAAATGCTTGTGAAATGAATAAATCCAGACTCACCTGTACTTGTTTTAAGCTTCAGGTATATTTCATTCCAACATTTGCTTGAAATTATATTTAATCTATGACGTAATAAATGATTTAAATGGCGAATTCAAATTTAAAAATAAATAAACTCACATTTGGCATTCAAATGGAGGACTCACTTGCATAAACAGGTTGAGATTTAGTATCAATCTGCAGTACTATTCATTTGCTTGCAGGACAATTGATTTGCTGCTTAAGTTTTCATCCATTCTTAATTCGATGCAAATCGGTACCTTCACCAGTTGGATGCTTAATTTAAGTCAGAATAAAAATATCAGAGCTAGCAAAACTGTATTCAATTAAATGAATAAGACATACCTCAAATTGATGATTTACGTTTCCTGCTCAAACAAAATTGTATTCAATTTAGGAATTTGTACAATCATAAAAGAAAACGAAGTTCTGTTTTTGAATATCGATTATGAGTAGAATAACGATAGACGCAGTTCAAATACCTCAAATTCTTTCCTGGAGATTGTAGAATAACGATAGAAGCAGTTCAATTTCACCGATCGTTTTGTTGTATTTATAAAGCGAAGATTGCCTAAGAAATCGAGTAGGTTTTTGCAGAATGATAATCATGATGTCAGCAGAAATGAGGAGCCGGATGAACATGATTGGATTTAGGGTTCTTGGTTCTATCATTTGTCAGAGAAATTGTAGAGGCGGGAGAAGGAAAAAGAAAAGGCGTGATATCGAAGAGGCATCGGCCGAATATGATACCAGATGGGGTGTAATTGGATGGGCCTGATGATAACGAACATTTTAATTTTCGATGATGGGCTGTTTGACAAATAATATCAGACAGGCCTGTTGTAACCGGTGGGTCTCACCCGCGTTTAAAGAGATATAGACATGTGGTTTAGCAAAAGTAGTGTAGCCGAATGATTGGTCTAGTGGTAAGGCTTGTGTTACATGAGGCGTAGGTGGTGATATCGAAACCTGTTCAAGGGATTTTTTTTTTTTCCAAAATGACCAATTTCATAATTAGCAAGTGTGTTGGCTGAATTTTCAGCCTTGCTAATTGTGGAAAGGATAAACTCTTTATAATATACTTCCTCCGATTTAAAATAAGTGATACAATCTTGTTTTCACGCTTTTTGAGGTAAAACTAGATAATGAGGATTAGGAACAATTAACAGGGCTGTTAGTGGAGTAGGACCCCACACCCTTTTATAATCCTTTGTTTTTTGTTGAAGAGAGAGAAACTGAATTTGGTGGTGGAAATGGCGCCTGAGTGTCTAATTTCCCTCCCTTTTGTTAATAAAATTTAAAATATTTTCAATTACACAATCTTTGTCATTACATATTGTCAGTTACTACTACAAATTTAAAACATTCACTCCCATTCTCTTCTACATCCATACTAGCAGATTAAATTTACGCATCCATTTTCAAAGCCAAAAAATTACAAAAGTCTAGCATAAATTCAATCACAAAAAAAGGATCCATCATGGGAGATGCAACAGAAGACTATGACTCTCAATCCAGCTCGGAAATGGAGGACTACTATCAACAATTGCTTAACGAAATGGAGCCCCACTTGCACTCTCAATCCAGCTCTGAAACAGAAGAAGTAACAGTTAGAGGTAAACGACCTAATTTTAAAAATGATAAAAGAAGGCAAGCAATTGATGAACTTTTAAGTATGGAAAAAAATCAAAAATTACCATATGGTGCTATAATAACAACAGCAAGGAAGTATGGTGTTTCTAGGGTGACAATGGACAGATTATGGAGGAGAGTATATGCACAAAGAGCAAATGGTGATGCAATTATGGTCAATAACCAAAAAAAGGGAAAAGTTGGTAGAAAACCCATTGAATACAGTGAGGATTTTCTACAATCGGTTCCTCTTAACTTGAGGACATCTTTAAGATGCTATGCGGGGGCATTAAAAATCAACTATGCAGCAATTCAAAGACTTCTCCAAAAAGGAAAATTAAGAAGTCATACAAGTAGCACGCATCCAAGTCTAACAGATGCACACAAGTTGGCTCGTATGAAGTGGGTTTTATCCCACATTAATCCCGCAACCCCAACAGAACCAGCAACATTTATGAACCTTGACAACATAATCCACATTGATGAAAAATGGTTTTATTTGAGCCCCGACACAAGAAAATTTTATTTGTTGCCTAGAGAAGATGATCCTTATAGGTGTTGCCAATCAAAAAGATTCAAAATAAAGGCTATGTTTATGGGGGTGACATCTAAACCAATATTTGATGCACAAGGACAAATGATTCATGATGGGAAATTTGGCATTTTCCCATTTGTAGACAAAATACCAGCTAAGAGAAAAAGCAAACATAGAGATGCAGGCACAATTGAAACTAAAGTAATTGAAAGAATTACTCAAAATGTCATTAGGGACATGATAATCCAACATGTAATCCCATCTATCATGAGTAAATGGCCGGCCAATTTGTCAAAAGACATATTCATTCAACAAGATAATGCTAGGCCACATATACAACCGGATGATGTGGAGTTCAAATTAGCGGCAACACAAAATGGGTTCCACATCCAACTAATACAACAACCACCTCAATCCCCTGATTTAAATGTTTTAGATTTAGGATTTTTTTAGAGCAATACAATCTTTAATGTATCAAACTTTTCCTAAAAACATTGATGACTTAATTGAAAGTGTAACAAGTGCTTATGAAAGATTTGATCCAAAAGTTATGAAATACACTTGGCTACAATTGCAATATGTTATGGTTGAAATTTTGAAAGTGAAAGGGGGAAACAATTACAAAAGTCCACATCATGGGAAAGCAAGGTTGGAAAGGTTGGGACTCCTCCCGGAATATGTAGAAGTTGAACAATCAATTTTAGATCAAAGTGTGAAATACTTGGATGAAAATCTAGTAACAACTGAAGAAGAAATGTTTTTTGAACAGGATTGAAGAAAAATTGTGTGTTTTTTTGGATCAGTACAAGTTTGAAGAAAAAATCTTTTGGTGGAACTTTTTGGCGCAACAACATTACTGTAAGTGTAATGGAAGTGTGATTTTAACTTAATGCAGTTTATTGTAAATGTAATTTTAACTTAATTTGTTTATTGTAAGTGTAATTTTAACTTAAATGTGTAATCTTTTGTGTATTAACAAGGACTGAGGTATTTGTGATGGATATGAACCACATTTCTGCCGATAACTCAAACAACATAATCACGGTAAGCAAATAATCACAAATCGACTCATTATTTTGGATTTTATAAATAAAACAGATCTAAAGAAAAATAATCACAAGTCGACCAGATTTAAAGCAAAATAAAGACATAATACAGACCTCAGTCGTTGATTTAACCGGGTCAGGAACAGATCGATGGTTTTCTTCCTCAATTTCTTTTTCTTCCCCAATTTCTTTTTCTTCCTCAATTTCTTTTTCTTCCCCAATTTCTTTTTCTTCCTCAATTTCTTTTTCTTCGTCACTTTCTGTGCCAGACACAAATTTCTCGTCCCCACTGTCAGACGAATACCAATAAACCACCGAGTTCTGCTTGATACCAAGAAGAACAGTCCCCAAAGCTCGACAAGCATATGGTCCCATAAACTTCTGTGCATCACCGCTTTCAAATAACCGCATAGCCCATGGAGATCCTTGCTCAATTGACTGCATAACATCATAAATGAACTTACGTTCTTCTTCGTTGTTGGTTCGAAAATGTGCGTCAACCAAAGGTATCATATCGGGGACCGACATGTCAAATAGATCGAGGAGATAAAATTCTGGTGGTAGGCGATGTATAACGAAGAAGAAGAACAAGAGTGGAGAAGAAAACCCAGAGTATGAACCCTAAAGAGGAGGAAGAAGAAGATGGAAATTAACCCTAGAATTTATGTTCGTGTGGTTGGGGATATGCACTGTCAAAGATGTTGGTAAGCATTTAAGAATTTAGTTTGGAATATTAATTCTGTTGATTTAATCAAGGTGGATTATGTAAACTTAATGCTAATTAAAGAATTTAAGTAAGGGTAAAAATGTAATTTTAGATAGAAAAACTTACCAAATATGGTAAATTATAAGAGTGTATCACTTATTTTGATACACCCCAAAAAGGAAAGTGTATCACTTATTTTAAATCGGAGGAAGTAGTAGAGATAAGGTATTTTCAAATAAATTGCTTAGGCTTTTTGTTCCGTTTACATCATAATTTCGAATTAAATCTTTTTTTGTTGTTGTTATTATGCTGACAAAATTCCATTCGTCCAGTGTCCTGTGCTTATCATTCATGTAAGTATGCAAATTTCGTATAACAATTGTATTTTCTTTTTTTATACTTAATGGGGCCCACTCATTTCCTTATCTCGTTGGTGTTTATTATTCTGATATTAACCACCATCTGAGTTCTGACTGTCATTATTTGGTCTTTTGGAGTTTTGTAGTTGATACACTCTCCATGTTTTGGTTATCATGTTATGGCTTGATTTAATATCTCAACTAATTTCTAAATGATTGCCACCTTCCTCTTAATAATCATTACAATATTAAAAAAAGATTCTTAAAGACACTTAATGCTATCTAGCTAGGTGCCAGAGACCCATGGCCTTGTTGCCCATGACCAAAGGTCATGGTTTCAAGTCAAAAAAAAAAAGAGCAGATTAAATGTCAATAAAAAAAAAAGCTAGGTGTCAGAGCAATTAATATGTTACAACCAATTGATTTTAAATTTAAATTTTTTACATTTGAATATGTTTGGTCTTCATTACTTGATATATAAAATTGTGCACTTGGGTCATTTGGCAACCTAACAAGTCGATAACCTCCGGAAGTGACATTTTGCTGTCCCGTTTTACTTGTCGCCACATCATCGCTTTATTAGATCGCAGAATGACTCAAACATGACAATATCTTTTAACGATCCATATTGATAGAAATAACTAAACAAGGACAAATGTAAATTCACGTAGTAATTTTAGACCAAATAAATACATTGATATATCTACATGTTGAAATGAGTTTGGGTTGAAAAGATTGTAACTTTATATTGACGGTTGAGAAATCACCGTTGCACAGACACAGTAGTTCAAGGCGGAGCACCGACCACCACTTTGAACCGCCAAGAAGGAGCACCGAGGCATCAAGAAAGAGTACCGATAGAAGGGAAAAACCAAGGAAAAGCACGGAAAAAATAGGATGTCGTTTGACCAAATGAAGAGGTCAAGAAGAAGCGTTGACTTGATTGAAAAGTCAAGAAAAAGCGTTGATCTTACACAACTAGAAAGAGGTAGAAAGAGCGTTGATCGATTGGATAGACTACGGAGCGGGTAGTTATTGATTTTAATATGTAAAATTAATGTATGGTTTCATGTTTGAGATATGTTGTTACTATCTATTAAAGGTTACGGTTTCGATACATTTCTGAGTAAATATTTATAAGATGGTCAGGAAAACGACCACAACTACATCAACGGTTAGGTTGCAAGAGCAAAGTTCGGCTAGTAGCCCCATAAATAGGAAATAACCTTTAAAAAAAAGTCACGGATCTTATATAAAATAAGAAAAATAGATGTATAATTTTGTTTTCTCATTTGTCTATTAGGAGAATTTTAGTTTTTTAAAGTAATGTAACATTATTTTAATATAGATAATGCAGAAAATGGCTTAATGAGCTATAAGATGGGCCAAAAATAGGATTAGAAGTCCGTAAGATTAAAATCCTAGTCATTCTAATGCTAGGCCCAAATAGTCCCACCGATTACACACCGACGGTACCGACCCACACCACACCCTCCAACATTTTTAACAGAAATATTGGCGCGAAGCTTTTGGTATATTTTATAGAGAAATGGTTTTGGATCCTAAACTTGTGCTGCTTATGTACCTACTAATTTAATATGACATGTGTTAAAATTAAGAAATAATATAATGAAAAGAATTAATATATTATACATGTCAAGTTTAAAAGTAGATAGAGATATGAGTATGATGAAAAGGTTGGAAGAAGTAGCATTTCTCTATTTTATAAGCTTAAAAACATTTTGTTACTAAAAAGATTTTGTTTGAATTTGAGATTTTATTCTATTTTGAAAAGATAAAGTAGCTTTCTGGCAAAACTGAATACTCTTGATAACAAAAATTATCCAAATACTATTTATCTCGCATTTGTAGTTCAAATTTTAAAAATGAATTATGTTATGATAAATCAATTAAAAAACTACTTGTGCTTATATCAATTTGCATTTATTGGTTTTTGTCCGTCACATATGGAAGGTTAATATGACGAAATATGAATGTAACAAAAATTAAATTGCATTTTAATTGAAGTGAAAAGTCAAAACTGAAGATATGATCAAAACAAACAAACTCTTTCACCTGATTTTATGGGTTACATCTAATCCTCACATATTTCTGTGTATCATATTGTTTTCAGTTGGTGGTGATAAAAATAGCTCCGCCACCTCCGGTGGCATCAACAACTATATAACCATCTCCAACCACCCAAATTCCAAACTCATCATTCTTCGGAATAAGCAGTTTTTTCCTCTAATTAATTTAGAGAATACTACTGTAACTCTTCTGAATCCACAAATAGTACTTACTACATTGTTTAGTTCTCCATTTTTTGAAATAAAAAATGGCACGCCAAATGGTTGTTCTTGCTCTCATCACCATTGCTCTCGTCGGTTTCGCCTCCGCACACTCTGGACACGACTCTCCCGCCTCTTCCCCGTCACACGCCGCCGCCCCCAAATCACCAAAAGCCTCACCACACCCCGCCCCGAAATCCTCCCCAAAACAATCACCGAAAGCTTCACCACCACAAAAATCGGCTAAAACACCACTCCTCGCCCCAAAGCCGTCCAAAGCCGCCCCCGAGACACCACCGTCAGCATCCCCACCGTCTAGCGGGCTAAAGAAATCCCCACCAACTCCAACATCCGGTTCCCCCAGCCCTACTACTACCACTGCATCGAATGCTACACCAGCATCCGATGCAGCACCAGCTGACGCACCGTCAGCTGGAACCAGTTTGAAAGGCTCCGTGGCGGTTGGTGCAATTGCTATTGCTAGCTACTTGCTTTTTTAGATTTGAGTAATGCGGTTTGAGATTTGAGATTGATGGAATTAGGAACATAAAGGAAGACACATATATAGCTTTTGGATGTGTGTTTTTTTCTTTCGGATTTTGAATTATTTGGCATTATTTTGTTTTTATATGTTGATGATGTTCTTAGGGGGGCCCCTTATGTTTGTTAACATCTTATAATGCCATTGCTGGTGAGCTCTTTTCAATATTTTCTTTTGTCTCGCTTCCCTATTTTGTTCTTTTTAATATTTTATTTGTGTTCTGAAACTTTGTTTCCAATGATCTGATGAATTGGCGATATTTAATTTTTATCAATAAGAATTAACATCGTCTGCTCATTCACCAAATGTTCATCAACGCAGTGTTTTAAAACCCCCTTTTTGCATTAAGCCGATCAGCCTTAAATACGGTTGAAGGTCGGTTGAACCGAAAATGGTTTACAACTGCAACAAAAAAAATAGAATAATATAAAACAAATACCATAAATAATTCAAATCAAAATCAAAACCTTTTTTCAACTAAATATAGTAGTTTTAGTTTCCAAAACTTGTATAAAAAATTTCGTATTCTATTTTATTTATGTTAATTATTAGAGAAACTAGAATTTTCGGTTTGATGGGCAGTAAAACTAAAATTTTATGTTCAACTGGCTAGTTCCGACCGACTTATAATCACAGAGGCAACTTCTCAATATAAACATTGCATTTAAGTGTTTACATACATGAAAGCTGATGATAAAAAAAAATATAAATGTAATTTGTGCGATTCTAATGCATTTTTCTCTAATTTTACTCAACGTACCTTAAATGAGAGGTAAATATAACGGGCTTTGTTATAATATATATGACAAAAATATATTGTTATCCTATGTTTTACCTTGAAAATAAAAGACCGATTTTGTTTGATTACAAAATTTGATAACTGGATGTAACAAATCATATTTAATAAGAAGACAACCAACACCTAAATATGATGCCTCTTAAATTGCATGTACTGCAAATTGAAATCTTGAAGATGTGTCATATCCGAACCTCCCTAAATTGAAATCTTGAGAGTTTTAATAAACCAAAATAGGACAAGACACCATAAAGATCATGAGATATTATTACATTTAGCTTTATACTTCACCCATAAATATAGCAAAGATTTTAGATCATCAAATGCTCATCTTTCTAATTTAGTCGCCCCATCGACCGTTGGAGGTCGCCTTATTTCGAAACGGAAGGAGTTGGTTTTAAAGGGAAAATGGTTTGGTCACTGTTACGTGAATTTGGTCGGAGTTTATCATGTGTTTAGTTGGAAGAGAAAATGTTGATATAACACTAATGTGACAACAATGACTAAACAACTTATGTAACTATGATATGAAAATGCAAAAGTCTAGTTATGTATTATATTTTGCATTAAGAATCTTTTCATTGAAATTGAAAATAAATATGCATAAAATCATTGATGAAAAAATAAATTAACTTCGAAAACTCACAATTTCACATTTGCCTTTCCATCGACCATGGTGTCACCCTCTGTCAAGGTCGTTATGGTCGTTGCAATTACGGAGAGAGAGAGAAAGATAGAGTTTGCCATTTTGTTTCCTTTGTTGTTGGAAGAGAGAGAGAGATACAGAAAGAAATTATGGGAATTTTGAAGAACAAGAACAGAAACAAATGGTTTTCTTTGATATCTAATTTTATAGAAAAAGGATGGCTGCAGGCTTTTTTTTAATTATTCATTTTGAATAACAAGAGCGGTTGATTTTCTCTGGTTCTTAATTAAATTGAATATATAATATAAAATCTTAAATCTCCGTAAATTCATAACTATTTATAAGAGTAAAATGTAGAATTAAAATATGTAAACGGTCTAAATAATGCTAAAATGGCTTAATATTATTAATAAGTAAATTCGTTACACTCTCTTTGGTGGTTGATGGCTTGATGCTTCACATATATCGAGATTGGTCCAAAAATTAATCTTTTCGTTTAATATATTAACTTGCTTCAAAGTAAGGCTATGCGGTATGGACCTCACCATCACATTATTTTTTCTGCCACATCATCAGCCACCTCAACAATCACACCACCCCACCCCACTTTATCTAGGAAATACCCACCACACCACTCCACACCATTTTTTTCCAACTCATCATTTCTTTTCCATTTATTTTAAAAAATATAAATTAACAATTTATTAAATTAAATTATTGCAACAACTTTTCTTTATAAATTAATTCAGAAAAATAAGTTAAATATATACATAACTGGGCTTGTGTTTGTATACATGAAAAAAAGCCCAAAACAAAAAGGTTTATTTTTAAGGCCACTTATTTTTAGAAGCCCAATAAAACACACTAAAAAACCCTAGAACATCCATCTTCAACGTTCGTCGTCTTCAACGTTCGTCATCTGCAACTCTCTCAAATCCAAGGAGAAAAATGAAGACAGATGGTAACATGACCGATCAACGTTCAAAAAACCATCGAAACTCTCGCTCCCACGCCCGTTATGGCTCGTGTCTGTGGCCACGCCCTTCCACCACCCTCCCCCACGCCGTGTAGGGGGCGGTGTTCCTAGCCTTCTCCACGCCGTGGCCAATGGCCACCTCAGCCCCACGGTAACGCCTCCTTACCCATACCGTTTAGCCTAAGGATCGATTCCACGTGGACAGCGAGTAGCAAATTAATAGTCAAAACTAAAAACTTGATTAAAAAAATTAAAACCAAATGTAGGAGGGTAGGCAAAATATCAAACATTTAAGGGTGCAAAGGTTGTGACAACAAAGGGTGTCGATATTATTTTATATTATTAATTGTCAGTAGAATTAAATGTTACAAATAACTCAATGTTTCACGAAATACCCTAAAATGGCAATTGCCAATGTAAAAGCAAGTTGAAGTGTGAAATAATAATTTTAAATTATGAAATCTTACTCCTTATTAAAGAGTTTAGGACTACTAAGTATAGAAACATAAACTTAATCTTATTTTTCTATTTTAGGTAACATCTTAAACACCACAAAAATAAATAAAAATATTGCTTACATGATTCGAACGCAAGAACTTTTGCGAGTAGGGACTATGTGTTAACCAATTGATCTACTTGATATTTTATTTTATCCCAACAACTATAATATATATATATAACATTTAACTTCAACATAACTAAAAGGCCCATATTTTAAAAAACGTCAATTTCGGATTTAAGGAAACTTATGAGATATTCAACATAGCTAAAACGGTCCATATTTAAAAAAACGCTAATTTTGGATTTTTGGAAACTTATGAGCCACTATCACTACCCTCGTCACCACCATCCGCACGACCACAAGCAGCAGCCACTATCACTACCGTCGTCACCACACACTACTTGATCATCGTCAAATTTAGTTACATGGTACCCGTCACCGCATTTCGCGGGTAACCTTCTAGTCATATTTGGTATACATAAAAGTTATTCAAAACTTGGAGTTATCCCTTGAACATTTTTATAAATCAATATCTTGATTACTTTTTTATTTATTTTTATAATTTTTAATAATGACTTGGCTCGTTTACAATCACAAAATGAAAAAGCATTTAGTATTATCACGTTTGAGTCATGGAAAAGAGACCAAAAGGTTCATAATAGCAAAAAGCGATAGGTGTATTATGTGACCCCCTACCCCTACTCCCACCCCATCTACTCCTTATCTATTGGATCCAAACGAAATCTAAAAAATATCCATAATCCATCCAATCAAATCACGCCACCTCACCACTCTTCAATCCTTACAAAACAAACCTCACTTTAACTACAAAAACCTCAAACCCAATCCAAAAAACACCATCTTTTTCAATCTTGATTTCTACTATGATCGCAAAACAATCAACACACACTCTTAAACCATCTCCACGTAAAACCCGAACCAAGCTTCGAAAACCCAAATATTTAAGCCTCCGTCTTCAACTCACCGCCACCACCCCGCCACCACCTCCTCCTCCACCAATGCTCACCACCACCGACCACCATGATAAAAAACAGCTCATCAATCTTTTCCCTTTACACCCCGAAAACCTAATGGAACAAGATAAACTAGACATGGATTGCATATTCTCATCTTGTGATGACGACGGAGCTGCCACCACACTCACCGGAATCCTTTGCTCCGACGACGACGACGATGATGAAAACACAAACAACCCATCTCCGTCGTCGGTTAATTACGCCGACAAAGAGGTGGAACTTGTACGGACGGCGATGAGAAGAAATAATTATAAAACGGAAAAAAATGATCATGAAAAATGGGTTTGTTATTCGGAGGTTGTGGAGAGAAAAAAGGTTACTAGAGGAGTGACGTCATCATCTTCATCAACAACATCATGTTATCATCATCATAATCATATTGAAAATAATCATAAACATAATCGGAGTAAATTAGCATTGAAGCTTGATTATGAAAAGATTATGAAGTCTTGGGTCAATAAAGGTCCACTTTACATCCGTAATAATTCGGATCTAGATGCTCCACAACCACAAACCGTACCCGATCTTCAAGATGATGACTTCTTTTTACCTCCATTAATCAATGTGAGATTTCCTTCTCTTACCTTTGAACAATTAACATGTCAAAAAATGTATTTTTAAAAAGAAATTATTTTTATGCGTATAAATATACATACATATATGCTTGTGATACGTTATAGATTTATGTCATTGTCGTATGCTATATGAATTATTGTTGTACGTGATCTTGACCGTGCTAGAATTTCACCTATTGGTTTGTTTTTTTCTCTGCTTTTGACAAGACACGAAATTAGTGATTAAGGATATGGGCCCCCAAACAATCATTTAACGTGTATAAAATAATGACTTAGAGTTACTCATTTAAAACCATGAATACCTAGTAAAAGTCACTAATTCCAAAACACAAAAGCAAAATAAGATTGAAATCTTTATGAAACAATCAAACTAAAAATGTAGTATTTCTTTCTATACCAATAATGTTACAAACTGGTATTGTATTGCCATGCTTTGTTACGGGTTAACAAATTTTTCATTCTTTTAGTTATATGTAATATTAAAAAAATAACCAAAATTATTTGTAACACTTTTCATAAACCGGCCACCTAGATAATATTACCATATGATAATGTTCTTTTGCTTCATTTCAATGTGTTTCGGTTTATTTTACTAAGATCTAAACGCATATAATCCTTAGAAAATCTCACAACAATGGATAAATAAAACGAAATTAGGGTTCTTCAATTTGGGTTTAAATCAGTAAAATAATTTCAACTATCGATCTCTGCAAATCTGCAATTTGTAATATGAAGAACAAGCTTATGGGTTTGGGTTTAAATCAGAGAAGAACACGAAATTAGGGTTCTTCAATTTGGGAGAAGAACATGAAATTGTGATTCTTCAATTTGGAATAAGAACTCGAGGTTAGGATCTCTGTGATTATATTGTGTTTGTTTCCAATTAGATGAATATTAAGGTTTCCAGAGAGAAGATAAATGGGGAAGAAGGGATAAAAGTGAGTTGGGTTTATAAAGGGGGTTGGAATTGACAAGTGAGAGAAGGAAGTGAGATGAAATGACATATGTGCTTTGCACATGTCTAGATTTAACAACCATTTTTAACGGTAGTTAACGTTTGGGATCAAAACCGATATGAAGTTAGATACTTAGTGACCATAGATATAATTTCTGGAACTTAGGGATCAAATCCAAAACTCAGGTCAAACCACAAGGACTATTCATGTAATTTACTCTATAGAGTAATATAAACAATGGTACCTAATCATGTACTTCCTCCGATTCAAAATAAGTGATACACTTTCCTTTTTTAAGTGATTCAAAATAAGTTATACACTTTGAAAAATTTCCTTATTTGGCAAAAAAAATGGGACCCACACTCACTAACTATCTACTTTAACAAAGTGAAATGACCCCTTTATCCTTACTTTTTACTTTTAAACATCATTAACCTTACTTTATTCAAGAGGTGTGGGACCCATTCTCTACTAACCATCCAATTAATCTATTTTAACCATCATTATAATCTTTTGCCTCAAAAACCGTGAAACCTCAAGTGTATCACTTATTTTGAATCGGAGGAAGTACATTTTTGTCGGTATCAAGATCGGCAAAAAAACACTATGTTTTCATTGACAGCATGCAAATATATTTTTAAACTGTACAGTGTGGATGATTTTTATGCATGTGTTGTGTTTGTAAAACAGATATGGGTATACGATCTGAAACTAAATTGTCTTAATAAGTGCTTATAAATATTAGTGAACTTTAAATCTTAGACATAATACTTCGTAACTTATGATTTTGAATTGTTCATTCATTATGTGGTTAGCGTCATTTCACTTTTATTACGACTTTTTATGGGTGGACCTATGCTCTAGCAAACAATGGATTGTCGGTGATCTTTTTGTTGACTTGTTAAAACGTACAAGGAAATAGACATGAAACTTTTTAAATCATAGGTTAAAAACCAGAAATCAAGTTATAATTTATTTTACATTTGTTAAACGTTAAGAGGTTAAAACTCAAAACTTAAAAATCTTTGTATACGTTTGAGATTTTTTTATAGTTGTTAGCCGAGTTAGCTTTGAGTGAGCGAGAGGTCTCATTGAGTTTGAACTTTGATTGAAACCACGTTGATTAATTATGTCTTTAATTAATTGCAAATGATCAAAATAACCATTTTATAAATTTTTTTATTAACGGAAAATAATGTCATAACTACTATAACATAATATGTAAAATTCCTAAGGTCACAATGCATTTAAAATTTTTGTTTCTTTTCTTTTCTATTATTAATAAAATTGATATTAATACAATGCATTTATTTTAATTTATTTTTAGAATTAATGTAATATTTTTCAATTGTCTAATGTTTATTTTATTAATACAGTTTATTTATTTAATAATAATTTTTTTAATTAAAAATGATGATATGATAAAATTGATGAGTTATAGATGAATTTTGTTATCATGAACTTGTCAGTTTATTGTCAATAACAAAAATGATGATGCGATACTTATGTGGCAAAGCTAACGAGTTTAGGATGTTAGGAGAAGTCTAACAAAAGAATTCGTACATATCGTGTTAACTGAAAATACTAAACAATAAAACGATTTTATAGACTATCTATCTATGACCTCGGACCCACTACATTTGCACTTTATTATGCCTTTCAATTTTGTACGGTGGTACATGCTCCACAAGGGCAAAACAATTTAGTTTATTCAAGTTGGCCCCACCAGTTTCCATTCTATCATTTTGCATCCCACAAGTTTAGAAAGCTAAATTGGTATCCAATAGTTACCATAGTACTATATACTTTCATAAAAAAACATGTTGGAAAGAGGTGATGCTCTTTTGGAGAACCTGTATCTTTTCATTAATAGGTTGCAAAAATCATTTAATATCGTGTTCTTTTTTCTTTTATCAAACTTATAGGGCACAACGCACAATGAGCAAAACAATGGTGGCAATGCAGGATCATGGATCGTTCCCGAAATGACAAATATTGAAAACAATGATACACTCAAAGAAGATGATGAATTCCAAGGCGTTGGCTCGAGCACAATCATGCATAATAGAGAAGCAAGTGTGCAGAGGTATAAGGAGAAAAGACGTAATCGTTTATTTGCTAAAACCATTCGTTATGAAGTAAGAAAGCTCAATGCCGAGAAGCGCCCTCGTATTAAGGTAATATTATTCACAGAGGAATTTTGAATTTGGCTAATGGATTTATGCTATTAATCTTGTTTTAATATTGTCTGAGATTTCTTATTGTGTTAATTTTCAGGGAAGGTTTGTGAAAAGAAATTGAGTGATTTTACATCTTATTATTTATCGAGAAACGCTTTCAAGTTAAGAGCCCGTTTAAATAGGGTCGCGTCTTTTAGACAATGTACATGTGTATATTGTATTGCAAAATTAAGAGAATAAACGTAAAATCCCTTACATCTTTATTTAATAAATCACGAGATTTGTGTTTTTTATGGCATTATTATGGTTAATGTTCAATTTTATTTTGGTAAATATCAATGAACTACCGTATAGGAATTTAATACTTTTGACATTAATGCCCTTATTAAAAATTCACCTTTTTAAACCCTAATCCCATAATCATCACCTACCATCTAGAAAAAAAGGGTTTCATACTTATCATCTGTAGCGACATTGCCCCATTCCCTTTTCTGCCAATCAATTTACTCTTGCTTCAAGAAGGTTTGTTTACTTACTCTTTCTCTAAGTATCATAACGTGTCCATCAAAAAATATACCACTCATTATGTAGAGATTTTTCTTTTTAAAAATCAATTCAAGAAGGTCTTTGCGATTTATTTGTAAGATTTATTAACTTTATAGAAATTCGATAATAGGTAAAATTCTTTGTATATGCGTGTGGTTCATGCTAATATTGTTTTAGTTTCACAATCTAATTTTGTGTTCCAAAAGAACAACGAAGTGGCCAAGGTAGGATCATGAAAACAACGTAATTGATTTAAATGTTTGTCCTGAATTATCAAGTGATTTTTTTCTAATTTTTCTACTATATGGTTTTCATAAGGTTCAAGTTTTTGTTGGCGTTTTAACTATTGTGATGACTGAAATTGGTTATTGTAACGCCCCGAAATCTCCCGGTAACTAATATTTCTTTAATTGAACTAAATTTCAAATTTCAGGACTTGTGTATGTCACGAAGTTTATTAAAGTGTAAATGTCATTTTGTGGTTAGCAATAAATTTTTGTCAAGTTTTTATATTGGCTTATGAGATTGTGTTAAGTAACCCTGACTTTAATTAATCTCTTTGTGGCCCAACTTTCTTGAAGTGATGTCGTAATAAAAGATGGACCGGATTAAGGGAAGCCCATATTGCAATTTATGTCGTTGACGCCGTCAACCACCACCCACTTGTTGTTGATGTCGTGATCCTCATTCCATTTAAAACGCCATCGCCACCTTCGTTTCTGTTCTGTTCAACCGGAAAACCTCACCATTTGAGTTTCACCGGAAACCCCGCCACCACCTTGAGCTTGGTCTTCCCGTCAACTTCAGCCTTCGTTTTCGGTGAGCCTTAGCTCGTTTGTCTCTGCATCGCCGTCGTGGATTCTGATTGTGTGGTTTCAAGCAGACCTTGTAAAACGAGTGAGAGGTAGAACCTTTTCTGTTGTTTCATCGCATGATTGGGGAAATGTCTAACCGGGTTATTAGGGGTATATTGGGAAGAATCTTTCATGTTTTATACTGGTCACTTTTTGTCGATTAATCAAGATATAAAAACGGGTATTTTGGATTTTGTTAAAAACAATTAACAATTGGGTTTTGGGGTGTTGATCAGATTATATTATACCATGGATAAAATTGAGATTAGCTTTATTTTTATTATATTTAATAAAGAGTAGTTTTATCATTATTTGATTAAGAGGAAAGTTTTATCATTTTTTAATCAAGGGAAAACATTTTTAAATAAGTTTTGAATTTGAGTCTAATTCGAGGTTATCTTTCATGCCTTAGAACCGTCTAGACGTTAGCCGGGCAGTAGTGCAGTCAGTGTGTTGAGAGATCTTTGGAGCTTACGTTTTTCGAGGTGAGTATTCTCACCGTGTATCCAGTTTTAACGTTATACATGCATGACTTACGTATTACATTACTTGCACCATATTTGCTATCTGAGTTTGATTTGTTATCTGAGTATCTGAGCATATGTTTTTATTATACTGATCTGAGACATTGTGCCCGGGTATTTGAGCTCGGTGCAGAGTCATTCTGTGCTATTACCTGCTAGGGTATCTGAGATAATTATGTTAAAGAGATAAAAACATAATAAATAACACATATATGAGTTTTGGCTATATGTCATTTTGGGATCACCTCCCGTATGAGTTTTGGGATCACTCCCGTCTGAGTTTTTGGCGTACGCCTATCTGAGGTGTGAGAAGGGGCGATCGACCTGAATCACACAATCGCGCTATATAAATTAAAATCTGAGAAATAAATCTGAGTAATAAACTGAGTAGAGTCAAGTAGGAGTACACCGATGTGCCCTCATGTGTTGTATGTTATGATTGTTTACATTTTGAGAATATTCACTCGGATTTCCCGCTGACCCAAAACTCCCCCCATTATTTCAGGTTCTGGCAAAGGAAAAGAGAAGGTTGACGGTTGGCAGTTGTATCGTTTCTGATTGCTGATGTGGAACATTATTATTTATTAGATTTAATTTTTATTTAAAACCTTTTCCGCTTTAATTAATTTTTTTTAAATGTTAAACATATTTATTTGGGTTTTATATTAGACACTTTTTATTTAAATCTTTGTTGGATCCCAACAACACAAACGTGTTGCGTTACGACTGATTAACGAAGATAATATTAGTAACACACAAGATTTCAATGATTAAGAGTTTATTAAAACAACTTAATACAGTACAAAGTTTGCGGAAATAGATAGTACACACTAACTAAAACTTTCTACTTGAAATGACACTTTTGTTCGCTCAAACTAGAAGACTATGCAAGGAGAGTTTAATATCAGCTGATACAGACAGCTGATATTTAATGCCTTAGTAATAACTATGGAGAAGTTAATACCAGACAATAACAACTCTCAGAAAATGTTCTTGTGCTATGAATTCTAAAAGGTGTGTGTAAATGCAAACATTTACGTCTCTATATATAGCCCAAGATCCGTGTTACTTTGTCCACAAGGTAATCAACGTGTAAACATCTCATTCGTCGATGTAGACTTGTCCACGGAAACATTTAATGCTCTTGCATATGTTGTAGTCCCAAGTGTACTTTGTGTCAACTCCTTTTGCTACCTTTTCTGACGCACAGTAAAAAGGTGTACTATGAAAGTACAAAAGCAGTTGACTTTCCGTTTACATGCTTGGAGGGACAAACGATGATGTACTGACACAACATCTTCTATTCCAAAATAGAAGATCTTCATCGTTTTCTTCTTCTTTGAGCGGGAAAGGAAATGTTCAAAGTGTCAAGAACATTTCCACTAAGTCTTATCTGCAGCAGGTATCATCAGCTGATTCCACAATCAGCTGGATGATCTTCTTCTTGTCTTTGTCCTTTGGCCATAGACTTCGAATGAACACTCTTCTATAGCTGCTGATTTGACTTGATTTCCTAGAGCTAAGTACGTACTCAGCTGAAGGTTTATTGCATATACTTGCTTCAACTGAGATACATACTTCAGCTGATATTTATTCTTCTTAGCTATTGATCATCAAATCTTATTCACTTAGTCAGGGGATTAGCAATCTTGTATTTGAAAGGTTTTAAAATTTTGTGAAATTTCGGGTGTTACAGTTATTGAGTTTTTTTTCTTAATTTTTATGTTTGTATGTCTTTGTTATATTTTGTAGAAAATATTTAGTTTTTTATTGTTCTATTGGGATTCTTACCAATAAGAATGAATATAATGATCATCAATATTAATTTTATACGGCAATACTACTAATATATCTCAAATACGTTGTAGTTGTTTTATCGACGACAAGTATAATTAATGGTGGAATTAAGGTTTAACCATAAAGGGTAAAAAATTTGTAAGGGTAAATGTCCAACAGGGTTCGGATCCGGTGAGGACTCAAAACCGTTGAGGATCCCAAAAAAAACTCTAAAAATGATCCAAAACAATTTTTTTTTCAAAAAAATTTCTTTTTTAAATATAAAAGTTACAGCCTATAAGATCGAAAAAAATAAAAAAAATTCAAAAATAATCAAAAAAAAATATGGATCATAATTTTGATCCACAAAAAAATATGGATCATTTTTATGATCCACACAAAAAAGTGGATCATAATTTTTTTTTCAAAGTTTTTTTGGTCAAATGTAGTAATAATCATGGGGAATTATATATATTTTTCTCAGAAATTTTTGAATTTTTTTTAAGGTGTCCTCGCAAGTCCTCACCGTTTTTTGAGTCCTCACTGGATCATACTTCATGTCCAACAAATATAGAATGCCTTATATAATTAAAAGATGCCTTAAACAAATCAATTTCCTTGTTGTAATAGTGGAAAACGCAATTAAAGTATTTAAAGGTTTATCTACTATAGGTCATAAGGATTCTTGTTATCGTACTTAACTCAAAATTTTAATTTTGTTAACGTACTATTTTTTTCCAATCAAGTTACTATACTCCACCGTTAAACTACTGTCAACACATTATTATGTTGGATGCTTTGGTTCGTTCACTTTCTTCTTTCCATTGGCACAGGTTTTTTGTCCCTTTACATGGGTTGGATACTTCGGATATCCGAAGAGATTGGGGAAGAAATTTAATGTATTTTAATATGATATTAGTATTTATGTGTGTATATTTTACAATTATGTTTGTATATATATATTTTGAAATTTTGTACATAATGTTTTTCAGGTCAACTTGGTCCAAATTAGTTCAACCCGACTTGTTCAAAACCGTATAAAAAGTAACTTATTTGACCATAGTTAACTAATTCGCTCAAATGCCACTATTTTCGTTATAATCGCTCCTATTTGGATCATTTTTGAATTTCTCATAGGCTGTGTTTGTTGTCGATTAATAAAAAGTTGTGTTTGTTGTCGATTAATACGCGAGTGGAACGCCAATTTCACGATCGGATTCTGTGGCGGAAATTGAGGTGACTATTGGATACGTGACATCTGTTATGTCAAGTGGGCTTGGGTTTTTAAAACATGATAGTTTCTGGCCTTAAATTGTAGTGGTGGGTGGGCCAAATATAAATCTCAAACAAAAGGAGGGGGTCCCAAATTGTTGTAATTCTCGATTAAATGATCTCATGGGCTCCTCTAAGGAGCATTCTCGTAACCCACCAATTAATACACAAGTTAAGACAATGGTTTTTTTTAACGTACTCATTAGATTAAGACATGTATTAAAATCAAGGAAGATTATGAGAGATAATTAGTGGATTACACATGTCATCCTATCAAATGAGTATGAAGATGAGTATGAATAAATGATAGGAATAAATATCATTTCTCATCTCATATTTATCTCCATTAAAATCTTGTTATATGATCTTGCATTCATTAAACTGTATTCACTTAAGTGGTTATAATTTTCATGGTCATGAGATCACGAGTTCAAAAAGCCCGACATTTAAAACTGATCTTTAAAAACAAATATATAAAAAGAAATCATTTACTACCAATTAGATGATAGAATGCACAATGCCAACAAGTAGATATGTAAACTAACAGAGTTTACACTGCAAAAAGATTTCAACTCATAAGTAAATATGTACATAAATTAAGGTTTGAAAACCTCAAATCTTGATACCATTCAAACCTCTAGCATACTACTAATAGTTAAGCAAAGTAGATGGTCACCCAGCGTCAGAATCCAGTTAGTCAACATAAACATTACACCCATCCTTGTACTTAATTAGGACGATAGTCTCCTAATCCCGATCAACATAAATACCATTATTTTATACAATAATTGTACGATAAGGAGCTACCATGGTATTCGTTGCAAGTTTCCTCTCCTTGGTAGCCGGATCTTGTAACATCAATACCTTGTCTTTGTCTCTAACCCCAACCATGTGTAAGTACTCTACATCTTCTCTTTCTTTACCTTTGAACAATAGTCTTTGCTCACTTGGCTCCAAACAAGTCACCAATGATAATATCATCTTTAATTCGCCTATTAACAAAGGAAAGGAAAAAAGAACTTATTTAAAATTCGTAAAAACAGTTATCTCGAAAGTAACACAATTATTATTATACCATTCTTAATAGAAATGCAAGAATAATGATGGTGATTGATAACTTACCAAAAGTAGAATTCGGTTGGATTGATATGTCATGCCACTGCGAACCAGTTGTAACCCGAACCATTATAATCCCTTCTTCAATGCTTTCTTGTCGTCCTATATCTCTCTTCTGAACAAGCATCCCGCCAGGACGTAATTCCCATTTAACTTCGCCACATTCTTGGAGGCTAATACAACGAGTGTTGCCACGTGTGTTATTGTTGGCTTTCCCGCAACGTAATTTAGAAAAACTTCTAGACAATTTCAACGACTTAAACTTCAAGATCATCATTCTTGGTTTTGGATTAGTGATGTTTTCTCCTTCTTTTTCTTTACGTTTATGAAGGGAAAGGTGTGGTGTTGGTAGTTATATACTACTTTAAAAAGGTTCAATGTAATAAGGACAAAAATTGGGGTACCAAACAAAAAATAAAATATGGAAGGTGTATAAGCTGTCTTTTTTTTTTTCGTCTTCTATTTTTAATGTTAATTGATATGGGTTAAAGCACATGGGTTGGACTGTGGAGAGTTGCTTAATTGGCGGGACCAAACATTTTACTATATTATACACTTGATAATCTTGTGTAAATATATATGGATATTGTATAAAAAGCATAAGTAATTTTTTTTAACGGATATAAAAAGCATAAGTAAAAATTAAATAAACCTCTCAAACACGGCACAATTTGTTGAAAAACTGCTAGAAACGATTTGCCACGATACCATACCATTTATAACAAGCATATACATTAATTTTAAAAAATCAGTACACTAACAATAATGGTTAGTTTGAGGGTCATATGAAGATATTATGATCATTATGTATTTCTTGCATTAAATATATAAAGATGGAGATTTCGAGTAATATCTTATCATATCCTTGAATATATATGGATGTGTAATTCAACGTTAGTGTAAATTATGTTTGATTTATACATAAGTTTAAAAATTATATATTAACAAATTGCATTAAATAAAATTTTCTAAATTATATTGCCTTTTTATTCTATATGTACAATAAGATTTGATTAGCACCACTCACTACCGCTGTTTACTCCTTTTTACTGTCGTCCACCGCCACATCCTTAACCTGCAATTTAATTAGCATGAATATTCTACTAATTAAAATTAGCAATCTAGAGAGATACATTGTTCTTTTTGATACCGATTATTTAGGATTGATCCACAAGGTATCATCCCATGTGTTGTAAAGAAAGATAATGCTTTAATATTTCTCACTAATTTATTATATTTTAAATAAACAATTTTTTTATGCTTAATATTAGCAATGGTTAAAAACAATTTGAGTAAATGGGATGTGGTTTTTTTTGTTGTTGTAAAGAAGGCAAAATGTTATATTAGAACAAAATGTAAGTACGTAGTCATACAAAAGCATAAACGAAAATGTCAGATTTGAAATGTGACATGATTTTTATCCAAAATATAAAACAAGCTTATTATGAAAGTACGAGTAATGTTATCTATTAATTTTATGGTCCAATAGACATTTGCATATGGTTTCGGAATTTAAGGTACCTTAACCTTTTTGCCCATATCTTACGGTCTTGAGACCTCCTTTTGTCGGCCTTTAACATACCAACGCCCCCATCCCACCACTCTCCATGTCTTATTATGTTTTCCAACCATTTAACCTAACGGTGTAAGTAAGTTGAGGTGTTCACATATTACACTAGCTCAACTCATTAAAAAATAGATAAAAGCTCGAGTTAAACGAGTTTGAGCTTAGCTCAAAGCTTGTTTATTATACGAGCTCGATGCCAAGTTTTCGACTAAAAGTTCATTTAGTCTCGCTAGCTAAAACATGCTAATTAATATAAATTAATTATTATAAAAATATAGTTACATATCTTATATTGTATTATTATATGTATATGTCATACATATATATACACAATATAATATTAAAAAAATATTTATAGCATACATTAAATATTAATATAAACTAAAGAATTATATATTTTGACATTTTGTGTATACAGGGGCTTAAGATAGTCTAATCGACCGAGTTCGGGTCTAAACAAATCTTAACAAGTCGAGCTCAAGTTTTACACATAAATTTTGAAAAGAAACGAGCTCGAACTCTCTAAACTTAAACGAGTTATCTCAACTTAAGCAGGCTCGAGCCTTTATGCTCATTTACGACCCTCATTTTACCCTATTAAACACAAAAATTACAAATCAACCCTATTTACAAGTGTGTTTCCTTACTTTACCGTCTTAACAAATGATATAAGAAAGGGGGTTTTCTTAACCAACTAACTAATACAAAATATTAAACCTTTAATCAACATGAACAAACCAAATTTTAACTCTTATCATATATTTTTATATAAGTTACCTAATTAGTATATTCGGTACGATAAATATAAGTTATGTACGGGGAGGCACGGGCGTGGAAGCTTGCTTTTGATCGGAAATAGCCGTTGGGCAACGGCTATATAGCCGTTGCAGCCGTTGTAATTAATTTTTTTTTTCTTTTAATTATGTACGGGGAGGCACGGGCGGCTTCGAGCAATATATCAACATCCTAAATTCCGGTGTTGCCACACCTCCACAATTTTATCCACAAAAGGCATCTCAATTTCAACAACCTCAATATTCACAAAATGTATCTCAATTTGCACCTACATCATAATATTTTCAACAAAATACACTTTCTCAACAAACGCCCTATCAAACCCAAACACAAGAAACACAAGCGCCGGGGGGGGGGGGGGGGGGGGGAGCAAGCGAAAAGAGAAAGAGAAAGCAAAAGAAGTTGTGGAAGAAGACACACAAATACCATGGACGGAAAAAGAGGAAATTGCGTTGTGCCGAGCTTGGTGTGGCACTTCAAAAAACGAGAAAGATGGGAATGACATGCGAATTAAAAACTATTGGGAAGTCATTCTTTCTAAATTTCGTAGCTTCATGGGAGTCCCTCCCTACCGAAAAGACAATAGTCTTACTAGCAAATGGTGTGAAATAAACAACAAAGTTACAAAATTTAATGGTATATACAACAAACTTTCGTCGGAAAGAAGTAGCGTAATGGCCGAGTTTGATGTTTTGGCGGCCGCCAAGGCACAATACAAAGTTGAAAAAAAGGGCCATAATTTTGAGCTAGATCGACATTGGTTGATTTTAAAAGAGGATCCAAAATGGATCGGAACAATTACTAAAGATCAACAACAATCGAAGTGATCAAGAAGTTCACAATCAGTTGATGTTTCTGATGGTCGTTCTCGTATCGACCTTAATGCAGGGGATGATGACATTCCAGATGACCTATTCGACGACATTGATGAAACCCCAACTCCTCAACGACCAATTGGAAGAGACAAGGCTAAACAAGCGGTTAGGCATGCGGCGGAAATGGAAGCGAAGAGCAAGCATAGGGAAGAAATTAAAAAACGATTAAGCGATCACGTTGAGGCAACGAAAGAGCGCCTAGAGATGCGTCGTCAACAAGTTCAAATGGAGAAGGAGGATGATGAAAGAGATAGGGCGCTTGCAACCGAACAAAGAATGGCGAATAATTTGAATATTTTTAGTATGCAATTGACGCCAGGCATGCCGCAAGAAGATCTTGAACATCTACTAGCCGCGAAGGAAAGGGCCCGAAAAGCCATGAGCGATTTAGGATTGTAGTTTTAAAATTTTTAGTATTGTAGTTTTTTAAATTTTTAAGTATTGTAGTTTTAATTTTATGTATTGTTATTTTAATTTAATGGAAGCTTAATATTATGTTTAAAAAATAAATGGAAATGAAATGATAGATGGAAATTAAAATGGTGTGGTATGGTGTGGTGAGTATTTTCACCAAATGATGTGGTGTGGTGGTGGTGTGGTTGCTGAGGTGGCGCTGATGTGGCAGGAAAAAAAGGGTGTGGGTGTAGAGATGCAAACGGGTACGGGTAGTAGCGGGTACTGTAAAACCGTACCCGTACCCGATCCGCTATTCCCATACCCCGTATCCGCCCCGTACCCGGTAAAATACTCGTCGGGTTCGGGTAGAAAAATCTCCGCCGGGTACGGGTAACCCGAAGGGTACCCGTGCAATAAAAAAATTAAACAAAATAGCTAAAACATTTAATACTCTTAGTTCGTTCAGACTTATTTTGTTCACTACGTAATGGACTAACGGGAGACGAGCCATATTTTAACCATTATTAAATTGAGCTAATGAGATATTAAGAGTTGAGCTAAGTTTGAGTAGTGATAGTGGGCTAAATCTGTATTAAAAAAATGACACATTAATATATATATATTCGGGTCGGGTATAAACGGTGCAGGTATTTATAAAACTCGTACCCGACCCGTACCCGCTCTCGGGTATGAAATTTAAACTCATCCCCGACCTGTTACCCGTTTAGACGGGTAATACCCGCCCCGTAAGACTCGGATACCCGCGGGTACCTATACCTGCGGGTTAAATTTGCATCCCTATATAGGTGTGGTATTCATACCACATAGCCTAATGGTTAAATGAACTTGTAGTGATGCACGCTTAAGCAAAAACCCATATCGATGCTTCACACAACCCACAACGTTTGTCGTTTATTCACATATGCATGTGCCCATATATTTATACAAGATATTATTTGTGGATTCGGATTTATTTGTATGTATGATGCTTTCGATTATTAATGATTTTAAAAGAATAAAATCCATGCCTATAGATCAATAATTTTCGAATATTTGGTATCTACTTTGAGATCTCGTAATCTACACAAAATCACCTTACGATGCTGTATTTTTTTGTAAATCTGGCATAACCACTTGTATTTTATCAAATTATTTAAGTCACTTATCTGCATCAAGTTGTGTTTAAGCCAAACCCAATCAATCAATCAATTATGTGATAGGCAAATAAGGAGATTATCCACCCACATTGACAAGGGGTCATAATTTGCGGGAATTGATTTATTCAAGATAACTATTATTTCATCTAAGGCAAATTAATGTTAGTTAACTTTTATATCCTCGTAAGGTATGAATTATAAAAGGAAGAGTAAAGAATAATAAGGATATAAATGTCAAACGACCTTACATTGTCTTAAATAAATTAATAACTGCCTTGAACAAATCAATTCCAATAATTTGCACTAGGAAAGTTTTGCTTTTTTACAAGGCAATTGAATGTGCAAAGTCAAAAGTACCTCATATGGTCAAATTATTAGGTTTTGTGTCAATTAACCAGACGAATATGTAGTGTTAAAATAAACAATTTAATAGTTAATGACAAAACCAAGTTAAACCTAGATCTACAAACACTAAGGCAACTAAAACAATTTGTAAATAGAAACAATGCTTCTTCGATTTGTCTCAAATGGCAACGGCTATCCTCAGAAAAACCCTAAATTCATTAAACCCTAACACCAGAATCCTACGATCGCTATCATCCTCCCCCGCTGTCGCCACCGCCGCCGAACCTCAACCCGCCGCAACCTCTTCCTCCTTCAGCTTCTCATCCGAACAGAATGACGACACCACCACCGGAGATGAGATATACATCAAATCACGGAAACCACATCAGTCACCATGCCGATGTCGTTCATGACCGGATCGATCGTCGGAAAAAGATTTTACAAGCAAGTAACGACTAGACCTTCCGATGACGGAATTCGTTATGCTTGATTACAGAACGCTTAAAACTCCTGCTCTTAAATGCCCTACAATTTTTCTAGCTAAAGCTATTGCTGCCGAATGGGAATATCAGGTTTGTTTGTTTATTTCCCAAATTGATTACTGAAATCATGATATCATTTATTTAATGATCTCAATTCTGTACCGGTGTAGTATTTTATGGATTTCAGTAAACAGAACTGAATTTTAGCTTCTTGTAGCTTAGATGGTATATTATTGCTTTAAAAAAAACCCCAATAAGCTACAATTCTGTAAAATATACAATCTCAAACACCCTTTAATGTTGGTTATAGCTTGCAGATGGAATCATGCCATTTACAATGCCACTAATGAAACTTGCATGTACTGCTTGCAGATGATAACATGTTGACAAGTGGCGTTTTTCTAAATTTCAAAATTGTAAACTCGATTTCTTATAATTTGCTTGCAGAATTACAAGTGAAGAAAATTGACCCTTTGCTTAAATGGGTAGAAACAGAGTTTGGATTTAAGCCCGTTGTTTACTCGAGCTTTTTTGGGGGTAAACAAGAGGATCAAGAAAACCAATGATTGTGAATTGGCTGCAATTGATGCACTTGCTTCTGCATCACACTCTTTAATTATTTCAATTGGGATTTTTTGTGGTAAATTACAGACAGATTGATGAAGCAATTCAGTTGATTAGACTTGAAGAAGATATGCAGGTTCAAACCTCTTACATCATTATATTAAATTGATATTGAAATATACAAGAATTATGTTGACACACTAATTGTTTCTTAAACTTGATTTTTTGTTTAAATTTCGTTCCAGGTTGAAAAGTGGGGTTTAAATTCCTTTGAACTAAGCATAGTATCGAGTAATAAGAGATGAACACAATCAATTAATCATATCCAGTATTACAATTGACTAGAAGAATTCTTTTCTTTTTTTTCCGGATGTAAATATTGTCGTTGTTGAGAGAGAATAAAACTTGCTGTTTTATGTTTGATCTTTGACTTTACATCTTCGGTTTGTGTAAATTTAAGGTTCTTCATCCTCACAACATTGGATGCAAATAGGCGGTTGCCTTCTGATGTCACAGTAGCAACATGAGATCTCACAGTTACTGCTGCATCCTATTAAAATTATGCACTTTCATTTATCACATTTTAATTTACAGTGTTAGTGGTGATTACGAAGTAAGAATCGAAATGGATTATATTGCTTTAAAAGTCTATGCTTCAGTGTATCACTTTGCTAAAAAGAATTGGATTATTAATTTAGTAACAACTTTTGTTATCCAATGACCATAACCGGTTTGATTTGTTACCTTGATTCACCACTTATCATAGGCCTCAAATTGTTAACCAAGTTTTCCGAAACCATTGTAACGGTTTGGTGACTATTACACGTTAAAAAGTTACACTACAAATTCAAATGAAACATGCACATCGATAATATTTCCCAAAGTGCAACGGTTGTGACCAAAACATATTAGGTTTTAACTTCAAACGACATCCATAAGACTGTGGTTCACCTTTGGTTGTTACTTGATAACCAACCAAAGTGCACCACACTTTCTATTTCAATTGAATTTTAAACTTGTCACCTGTAACAAGAAAGTAGTCTAATGGTTGGATTTCTTGAGGATTGATGATAAATGGTGAACGTGTTCTTGCTCCAACTTGAAAACATACCAATACAAAAGTCATTGCTAATAGTACCAACCTCATGGCTGGCCAGCGAATTTTGCATGTAATTCATCTATAATTTATATAAAAACTTTGGTTGGAATTACAGTTGAGAGTTAGGAGGATCTATAACTCTCAAAGGACATGATTGCCCAAACCTATGGCACTTATCTTTACTATAATCCTAAAGGAAGTCATACATTGATGATGCACATTTCAAGATAACATTACAATACCCACACCATGAGAATAACAAAAATTATAAATCACATAACATTAATACAAATGTAAGCTTATTATTTCCGTAACTTAATGGTTTTCTTTTTCTTCTCTTAAGAGTATTAATTCTCTTTTATGACCAAGCTTTGCTCGTGATGCATACAATTGTCGCAGTCATTTCCAAGCATTCAAAATCATTTTTTCTAACAATAGCCTTACGCTTTTTGAGAAATCATCAAAATGAAAACATTTTATAAAAGAAATTAAGTATTTTCAGTAAACCTAAATTTATTTCAAATTTCAGATTCTAAAACTGTATACATACTGAAACGGACCATAATCAAAGACATGATAATATTTAATTATTGAATCAACTACTAATGGAAATATACATATATGACCACCAATTATTAAAAAATGTTTCAAAGTATAATACCAGAATGAGAAACAAGAAAATGTTAACGATTAGGTTTGAAGAGACTTGATGTTTTGGATTTGCTTTCCAGGGTTCAATCCCTTTGGGCATGCACGCGCACAATTCAAAATCGTATGACAACGATACAACTTGAATTCATCATTTACTGCATCTAGACGTTCTTGCGTGTACTCATCACGGCTGTCCATTATCCACCTGAAACAAATACAAAATGATCCAACTTATTACATTCAAAACTATCAATTCAACAACATTAAACGAAATTAATAAAACCATAAATTAAACGCGAAATAAAACTTTTATCTGCAAAACAATTTAAATAAATACTTGCTTCAACTTTAAATACTACTTTCCATAAAATATTATTAGATTCCACAATCGCAATCAGTAACCAGAACTATTCAGTAAGTGGTAACATATATTAATCAAGACACACTCTTTAACTGATTAAGAAGCCATAAAGAACACCTAAGATAATTCTTTTATCTGCTACTACACTTACAGTGTTTAATTGATTGTTGGATCATATTTTAATCAAAAATAGCAGATACTAAACAGGACATACTCTTTCCCTGATTATCCATGCAGAACATATATAATTGCCATCTACCACACCAATTGAATAACATTTAGTTGCAATTCAACAGTCACTCAATTTCAATATTTTATTAGGTTCTAATACCATCATGATCAATTTAATTTATTAAGTCGATGCTAACTAGACATATAAAATTCATATCTGCTACAGCATTTAGTTGATCCTTAGGTCGAATAGAATTCAATTATATTGATTTAGTTAATTGTAATTAGCATATATTGATTAAAACACACAAACAGAACACGAGGTTGAAAGGAAAATTGAACCTATTGGCGTGAAGAAGAGCAGCAGGACCGAGGTACGATTCAGGATTCCACCAATAGCTAGGGCACGAAGTGCTGCAGCAAGCACACAATATGCACTCATACATTCCATCTAATTTCGCTCGATCCTTCTTACTCTGAGGAATCTCTTTCCCTTCAAAACCGGCCGGCGCCGGAGACTTCCGTTTCAACCACGGCTCAATACTCTTGTACTGATTATAGAAATTAGTCATATCCACCACCAGATCCTTAATCACGAACATATGCGGTAATGGCGTAACCATCGTCGTTTCTTCCGACGGAATCTTCGTCAAACAAGCTAATCCATTACATCCGTCGATATTCATAGCACATGATCCACAGATTCCTTCACGGCAAGACCTACGAAACGTTAGCGATGGATCGATTTCATTTTTTATTTTAAGTAATGCATCAAGGATCATCGGTCCACACTCCTTGAGGTCTATCTGGTAGTTTCGGAGCTCCGGTTTCCCAGGTTTGTCCGGATTCCATCGGTAGATTTGGAAATTTTTGACGTTTTGTGTAGATTGAGCGGTGGAATTCGGTTGTTGAGCCTGAGGCTCGGAAGCATGACATCGAGAAAACAAAAGCTTCGCCGCCGGCGATGATTGAACCCTAGAAATACCTCTGCGTACCAAACCAGTGGCCATTGTTGTTTGTAAGGAGAAACGGAAAGTTGATGGCGGGATGGGGTAAAATGACGAAATTGGGTAAATAACAGGGGAGGAGTTTTATGATGAAACTAAACCGTCATTTGGTGGATGGGAGTTGTAAATATGGTGGAAGTGGAAGGGTATTTAGGGAAACAGAGTATAGAGTTAGTGGCTTTGCTGTAGTTCCGTGGAGTGGAAGAAATATGACCGGCGACTATGATTACGCGGCGAAAACAGAGCCATCGGAGGAGCGTGGGCTTGTGGTGTGCGCGTGGCACAGTTATCCACCAATAAATATCTCCCTTTGCGTGACGAAATATGAGTACAATTCTTAGTAGAAAAATTGTATCAGTATACATGTTCGTAATTAATCTTCCTTACTTATAAAATAATTGTATAATTTATTAATCTTTTTACTAATTTTATTCTTTAATTTATATATCTGTATTAATCGAATTAATAGGAATATACGTAGCAAAATAGACAGAACATGAATAAATATTAGTATATCTCTTCTTACTAATTACTGTTTTAGGAATATAGAGATACTTCCCCCGTATCAAAATAAGTGACACACTTTCTATTTTGGGGTGTATCAAAATAAGTGACACACTTTGAAAACTTTCTTTATTTGGTAAAAATAGTGGGACACATACCCACTAACTATCCACTTTAATAAAGTGAAATTACCCTTATACCCTTACTTTTACTTTTAAAACTCATTAATATCACTTTATTCAAGAAAAGTGGGACCCATTCTCCACTAACTATGTACTTTAATCTATTTTAACCTCTACTTTAATCTTTTACCTCAAAAAAACGTGTAAGCCAATTTGTGTCACTTATTTTGATACAGAGGAAGTATATTGTTTTCTATTGAACTTTCCTACCTATCCTCTTATTTATTTATCAATAGAAGCGTCTAAATAAAACGATAAGATTAGAAAAAAGAATTAATATATTCTACCTACAAATCAATTTACAGATATGAAGATAACTAGAAAGATTAAGTAGAAAACAATCCTATTTTTGTAAGAATGTCATATATATACCAATAGGATATCCATATTATAGGTTAAGTGATACTAGGGATCAACATAATAATTGATTAACAATATGCACAATTCACTTGTAAGAACATAAAACTAAATTTATTAATTATATCCTAGATTATAAGCAAAGAATGTATTTTGCCTCAATGAATTACATATGAGGGAGCCTTTCAATATATAGATGGATTGTACAACTGTGAAAACGTAAATCAATCCTTGATTAGGATGATTTACTAAACTAGATATCTATAACAAAGGAGAACTAATAAATACAATATAATACAATTAAATGAGATTGATATTATCCGAGAATACCCCATTCAATCGAAATGGTGGTGACCCAAGACGTAGCATTTTGCGAAAAGTTTCAAATTGCCGACGCGGAAGACTTTTTGTAAAAATGTCGGCCACCTGAAGATTGGTTGGTATGAACTTTGTGTACAATTTGCCAGAGCTTACAAGTTCACGAATGAAGTGATAGTCAAGATCAATGTGCTTCGCGCGCTTATGAGACACGGGATTTTGAGTAATGAATAAAACACTTTTATTATCACATAAAAGAGTGAGGTGATCTGGCGGGAGAGCATGAAGCTCACGTAAAAGATGAGTGATCCACACAATTTCAGCAGCAATGTCTGCCATAGCTCGATATTCTGACCCGCAACTAGACCGAGATACAGTGGGTTGCTTTTTAGCACTCCAAGATACAAGATTTCCGCCTAGGTAAATAGAGTAACCATACGTTGATCGCCTAGTATCAAGACATCGAGCCCAATCAGCGTCAGAGTATCCGGTTATTTTATTTTCGCATGGCCGGCTGAAAGTAAGACTAAAAGATATAGTTCCTTTTACGTACCGCATGATTCTCTTAACTGATTGAAAGTGATCGACAGTGGAGCATGTAAAAATTGGGACACCTGATTAACTGCGTATGAGATATCGGGGCGAGTAATTGTTAAATATTGAAGGGCGCCAACCATAGACCGATATAACGTAGGATCAGAGAACGGGATGCCATCGGTGGTAAATGAAACATGTGGCAGCAGTGGAGTGTTGATTGGTTTTGATTCAAAGAGATCGGCTCGTTTGAGAATATCACTTGCATATTTTGATTGCGTAAGAAACAACCCTTTGTCCGTGTAAGAAACTTCTAGTCCCAAAAAATAGTTAAGAGCACCAAGATCTTTAATTGCAAATTCTTTGTTTAGGCAGGTAACAAACGTGGTGATAGCGGATTCATCATTGTCCGTAAGAATAACATCATCAACATAGACAAGTAAGTACATAATACACTTGTCTTTGGTGAAGATAAAGAGAGACGTGTCGGCCCGACTGCATGTGAAACCATAAGAAATTAAGAATGTACTTAACCGTTGGAACCAAGCTCGTGGAGCTTGCTTTAATCCGTAGAGTGCCTTGGATAATTTGCACACGTGTTGCGGATATTTTGAGTCAACAAATCCGGGTGGTTGCTCCATAAAAACGATTTCTTCGAGAGTACCATTTAAGAAAGCATTTTTGACATCCAATTGATGCAATCTCCACTTGTTTAGAACCGCAAGAGAAAGAACAATGCGAACAGTGGATGCTTTAACAACGGGACTGAACGTGTGACAATAATCGAGCCCCGGTATTTGAGTGTATCCTTGAGCAACTAAACGCGCTTTGTATCGTTCAATGGTACCATCGGAGTTGTACTTGATTTGATAAACCCACTTTGATCTGATAATATTGGTGGAATGAGGTCTCGGGACTAAAGTCCATGTTTGATTTTGTTGAATTGCTTGAAATTCCTCATCCATAGCAGCCAACCATCGTGCATCTTTGGATGCAGTTTTAAACCCCCGAGGTTCCGTTATTGATAAAAGAGCAGAATGTAATGGATATGTAGTAAGAGCTGAGAAGTTTGCTTTATGTTTAGGTTTAAAAATTCCGGCTTTAGAGCTGGTAGTCATGTGGTGTAAAGAATCAGAGGTATGTGTGTGGGTTGTAGGTGCGGTAGCAGGAGCGGGAGTGGGTGCGAGTTGGGGCAGGCTGGTGTTATCAGAAGTGGAGGTTGGATTGGTAGTAGATTGGGCCTCGGTAGGTAATTGGGATGAAATGGGATTAGTGGATGAATTAATTTGGGTAGTGGTGGTGGGTTGGACCGAATTAAAAGTTGGGTCTAGATTATTTGAGGTAATCGGTTGGGTTGTATTTTGTGGAGATGTGGATTGGGCTTGAGTAGGTTGGGCTTGGGTTTGACAAAGGGAGCATGGGTCAGATTTGTTGACAGTAATTGACGGAATGGATTTATGTGGGGTTTCGGGTATTGAGGGTTGATTAAATTCTAGTAAAAATGTACTCAACTCCAATGTGTGAATGGATGAATTGCTCAAAGTCCCACTGAATGGGAAAGCATGCTCATTAAATCGGGCATGATGAGTGATAAAAACTCGAGAAGTTGCCGGATCAAGGCATCGATAGCCCTTATATTGAGAACTATACCCAATAAAAACACACGATATGCTTCTCGGAGCTAGCTTGTGTGGAGAATAATCCCGTAAATAAGGAAATACTTGACACCCGTATGCTCGAAAATTGTCGTATTGCGGTTGTTGATTAAATAATAACTCAAACGGAGATTTATTTTTTAATAACGGTGTTGGGAGGCGATTAATAATAAAAACCGCAGAAGTGAATGCATCTACCAATAATTTGCGAGAATGTGAGCGTTAAAGAGCATCGCCGAACCTATTTCAACAATATGCCGATGTTTTCGTTCCGCGCATCCATTTTGTTGAGGAGTGTACGGACAAGAAAACCGGTGAAATGTACCATTATTTTCAAAAATTTGTCTTACCGTTTGATTGACAAATTCAGTACCACCATCACTTTGAAACACTTTTACTTTTCTTGAACATTGTGTTTGTACTAAATTGAGAAAAGTTTGTAGTACTGAATAAAAACCCGTTTTTGTTTTGAGAGGATATAGCCATGTGAACCTGGAATAGTCATCAATAAATGAAACATAATAGCGGTATCCTTCGTTAGAAGATATAGGAGCGAGACCCCATAAATCACAATGTACCAAGTCTAAAAGATTAGATGCACGTTTAGTATTATTAGTAAAGACCAAACGTTGACTTTTAGCTAATTGACATGGAGTGCAAATGACGGGTTTAGGTAATAATGACGTAATTGATAAAACATCTAATTTATTCAAAGTGGCAATTACATCAAACGAAACATGCCCTAAACGAGCATGCCATAATTCATAAGAAACATTTTTTGAAGTTTTTGTAGAAGCAAAAAATGAAGTAGGTTCGTCTTTGAGCACGTAAAGTCCTTGTTCATAACAACCTTTAGCTAGGACCTGTTTTGTTTTCCGATCCTGAATATTAAAAAACGGTTGAGAGAATAATAAATCAACAGGATAATCAGTTGTTAATTTGCTAATAGAGATCAATTTCTTGTGAAGCTTAGGGATTACCAAAACATTTTTTAACGAAATTTTATGAGAAATTTTGGAAGAACCTGTATGAGTGATTGGCAAGGTTTTACCATTCCCAAATACTACTGATGTATTACCTGAATAAGGAGCGGATTGATGAAGGGAATCACAAGATGGAGCCATGTGATCAGTTGCTCCCGAGTCTACAAGCCAATCGGGATTATTGTTGGTAACATGGCATTGGGCATGGAATGCCTTGGCTAATGATTCATCCGAAGTAATAGATGCACGCGTGCAAAGGTAGGAAGGGTCGGGCATGCTGTGGCATAATGCCCATTTTGACGACATAACTGACACTGAGGGGCTCGGCGGTTTTGGCCCCTGCCACGACCACGGTAGTTGGTGTTTCCCCTGTTTGAATAAGAACGACCCCTGCTCGAATTTTGTTGGCTGTTTGTGGATTCTGCGTGAAAGGCAGCCTGCGACGGTGGAGTAACATGAAGAGATTGGAGAAAAAGCTCGTGACTTTCGGTTTGAGAAACCAAGTCACGGAATTTTGGGGCTGGTTTAGTGGCACGAATCGCTGTAGAAAACGTTTCATATGTCGGTCCCAAGCCACAAAGAAACCAGTGCAATTTATCAATTTCAACCACCGGATTACCAATGGCGGAAAGTTGATCGCAGATGGCCTTAAATCGACGGCAATAATCGATTACTGAAGAATTGCCTTTAGAAAGTTGTCTGAGTGAATCACGTAGAGAATGGATGTGTTCCACGTACGAATTGCTGTAAGCAGCCTCGAGAGAGAGCCATATGTTGCGTGCTGTTTCGAGACATAGAATCTCTGCTGTAGCCTCTTCCAAAAGAGATGATTGCAGCAGAATAACAGCTTTCTGATCTTGCTCGATCCACTTGGGAAGAGCTGGATTTGGCGAAGTTTTTCCGTCAACAGTTATAGTTGATTCGGGGGCAGAATCGGAGCCATCGAGATGCCCTAATAATTTTTGATATGTAAAAATTGGCATGATATGATTCCTCCATAGGAGATAGTTGGATGAGGATAACTTAATTGTCATCATATGTAAAAGGGTGTTCATGGAGAACATCCCATCGCTTGAAGATTGGGAATCAGATGCCATGGATGAAAGAAGCAGGCGAAGGAAAAAGATGGGGATTTGGGAAGAAGAACAAGAAATAAGGAAAGAGGAACGTGAGAATGAGGGGGATTTTTAAGTGGCTGATACCATATAAGCAAAGAATGTATTTTGCCTCAATGAATTACATATGAGGGAGCCTTTCAATATATAGATGGATTGTACAACTGTGAAAAGTAAATCAATCCTTGATTAGGATGATTTCCTAAACTAGATATCTATAACAAAGGAAGACTAATAAATACAATTAAATGAGATTGATATTATCCGTTAATACAAATCATTTATAATTTTAGTACAATACGCGACAGTGACACCAGACGTCACGACAAGCTGCAAAAACGCCTAGACAAGTAAAACATGAACTACAACCAAGAACACGAAGATCTAGAAACTGAACCAAAACGAAGCTGCATGAAGAACCATTGAGAGATTTTGAATTATTCTTGGATTTGCATCTAAAATTGGGTTAATTAACAGATCCTTAATTAACAAAGCAGTATGTAATTCATTGGTTAATTAAGAAACGAAAGAGGTTGGAGTCGGGTTGATAGTAGCGTAGGAAAGAAGCTCAAGATCACCTTCAAATATCTCCATTTCATCAGGACTCAATGTGACAATAGCTTCAACACCACCACCTTTTACCGTATCAACCAAAACCAAAAGCCGAACAATTCCCGGATTCATATAATAAAACCAAATCGGCTTTCCCCATCCGAAATCCAAATCGTATATCCCCATGTTCAACACGCTCGTAACAATCATGCAGTCTCCCACCTGACTGACATCTGTCAGATAGTTTAGTTTCTTCAATATCTCTTTCACTGTCTCCGGCCCCTTTTCCCCTTTCATGGACTCAATGTAATCCGAGTCCACTTTCGATATCGATTCTCTCAATTCACAAATTAGGGTTTTCAAATCCGGTTGGCTTTCAGGAAAGCAGATCGCACCAGCAGCAGTAACAAGGTTTCCTATGGAATTTTCAGGCAAAGTGGGTGACGCCCTTTTTCGCAAATTGACAGCTGGCAGCAAAGCGTGAAGTGAGTTCGATCTAACCGTTGATGCGGCCTTTATAACCGCTTTCCAAATGACGGCTGTTGTGGCCTCCATGCGAGTTGGTTCGCGTGACGAGGTTGTTGCAAGGTGAGACTTAAGGTGGGCTAAAGTTTTTGAATTGAACACAAACCGTTTTGTGGTAAGTGTTTTGGTGACGGATAACAACTTGGAAGGAACTGAACAATCTGTTAAGTGTGGAGCATTGGGGAAGATTTCAGAAGCCACAAAACTCGGGTGAATTGTTTCGGGTGAATCTCTAACAGATGCAGCCCATGCTTTCATGAAGATCATGTATGTATGGAAGTCGAATATCTTGTGTGTCGTGCTTGTGCTTAGCCCAATCCCACCACAATTGAAAATGTTCACCTGAAAATGTTCATGAGTTGACCCAGGTTGACTTATTTAAAAAAATATATTAATTAACTTACTTGAACGCCAATAACATAATTTCCTACTGAAGTTTGTTCGGTGCGAGGCTTTTCAGGCATCAACTCCCTTAATTTTTCATCATCTGGATGAGACAGAAATTCGTCAAGTGTCTGGTTAACTCGAGCTTCTATAAAATACACTCCTTCATCGTTACACTCAACATGCAAGTTGTCCTTCACTTTTCCAGCAAAAGGATAGAATTGGGTTAGAGTTTCAGATAAAGTCTCCTTCAGATGTTTTGATCTTTTGGTTACGACATCTGTAACAGTGGCCTTGTTGGTATTTGGAAGAAATAAGATCAATGGGATGTAGACATCGTATATAAATTGGTCTATAATTGATAAGTTGAAGGTTTTTAGATGATCTGGAGTTGGAGAAGCTGGTTTGATGGTTCCTCTCGAAATTATTTCAATTTCTACATTCTGATCAATATCGTTACCATACTTCAACCTGAAAATAATTAAAGCACAACCTATGCATTAGTCAAAAGTTTGAATCAAATTAATGTAGGGGTGGAAATTCACGTCACGTTCAGGTTCACGGGTTCGCAGGTTGGCGTGTCAGAAACATTCAACGCGTCAGATCTCAACCCTAACATATTTTCTTTCAAGCTGAACCTAACTCATATAACTCGTTTAATTTAACAATTAAACAAGCCAGCGGTTTGAATATGTGAAACGGGTCAACACAAATCAACTTTTTAAAATGTGTATGCAGAAGTTTTTTCTAAAGTATATCTATTTCTTAAATATATATATTCTTCAGATATATCTATAAACTACTAAAGTATTATATTTATTTTTAAACATGTTTTAATATTTAACCGGGTTGTCAGGTCGACCCATTTATATTATCATCAACGTGAACCTACCCGTTTAATAAATGGGTCAGTTGAGTCAACCCAAAACTGCCCGAAAATTGTTTACCTCAATCCTAACCTGTTTATTTTCGTGTCGGTATTGGGTTGGGTTAGAAATTGCTACCCGTAACATTAAAAGTATCAGCAATAACAACAAAACGAGGTTACTAACCTGTTTGTAGGATTTACAGTTGCAGCGGTACTTTCATAATCACAAGAAAACAAGGATGAAGACTTCATTTGGTTGGAAGAAAATGACCTCCGCCCGTATTCGATTCAAAGCTTATGGAAAGTTTGAGGATGTACGATAACCACAATTCAGATGATAATTGAGGAAACGGGTTGCTATATGAACTTAGAGTTACGACTTCATCACCGATTGATTATTTGATGATTAGCTTTGTAGCCCGTTTATCCTTTTAAAGGATGGAAGGGCTGCTCTTGTTTGACTTGCATCGTACACCAAAGTTTCAATTATTTTGTGGCATCTTTCATAAGATAATTTAATTATATACACCATGCATAGTCGAAGTACGTGTAAATATAATATTACACACCGTGTCTAGAATGCTAGCTGCATGTATTTGTTTTATGTTATATAATAATAAGTATGCATGGTTTAGTTCACACTTTTTATATAAATAATTAGCCAGGTGCAACCCGCTTTGTGATTATAATATATATATATATATATATATATATATATATATATATATATATATATATATATATATATATATATATATATATATATATATATATATATATATATATCCCTTTTTTCGCGCCTAACACGTGGATATTTATGGGTTATATACTTATATGGAGTCCATGTGGACGTTTGACCAACCACGGGTGAACTCGTAACTTTGTGAGGTCCAATCTTAAAACCAATTGGTTGTAAGAGAAGGACGCTTACAAATGTATTACATTACATGTTCATTTGTTGTTCAATGTGAGATATTACTCTCTTCCAGCTATTTGTACCTTGCTAACAGGGTGCATAAATAAAAGTCATCAAGCAATCAATTAATCAAATAAGAACAAACTATCTACTGAGTTAGTTTTTTTTTTTTTTTTTTTTTTTCTATTTACCGAAAGCAGTAAGATATTAACAAGCCCATGCAAAGTTTTGTTGCTCCATCAACATTTAATTCACTGTCAATTCGAAACATGATTAAATAGCCAAACAATAAAATTGGCATTGGATCGGAGGCTAAAAACGTTACTGAACATGAAACAAGTGAAATGGGTCAGAAGTTGCTCAGATCCATTTGTATGTTTATAACTCATGTAAATCAACTCACTCTTCAACAAAGTTAATTCCAACTTCAAATTAAACTACCAACATGTTGGGTAAAACCAATTACCTATAACACATTTTGCAGGGACTATTCATCTACATTAGAAGAATAGTTTTTTATTTTATTTTAATATTGTTTCCTTCTTACTGTTCTAAATTAATGTTGATAAACTCCCATTATCATACCAGGGAGTAAAGAATAGTACATTCTACAAGTAGTAAAGTACATTGTACAACTAAATCAAAGTCTCTACCAAACCTACCACTCTTGCCAGTTGCCACCAAGCCTGTAATATTATTTTTGACTTATGATTGTCTTTGCATTATTTTATTGTTTTTATTGGATTTTAAAAATCAACTACATGTAAGTAAATCAACTACATCCATTTCATTATGTTGAGAAGAATATGAAACAAAGGTTTATGTGATTCGGTAGATGTGGTTTAGCATGTAATTAAATACGTATGCAAAATTAATGAGTTATTAAAATATGACTTACATTAAACTTATGTTTTTTTATGGACGCACGTAAATATGTTAATTTATAAATATGATTTTAATATTTTCAGACCCTTCCTAGCTACTATAGATATGTTAATCTATAAATATGATGTGTAAATTTTCACCCCGCCGCGAAGCGCTGGCACCAATTCCTCGTTGTAATACCAATTTAGCATTTATCCACCAATCATAACAGTTTAACTTGCATAACCTTCAATCCATCAAGTGTACTTAAAATCATGATCCAGTAGTTAAATTGCTAACATCTCTGTAAATCCAATCCATATTCACCAAGCAGAACATCTATCAAATCACCTACAAAAATTAACATGAAATGCAACCATAAAACAATGAATTTAGAGCTAACATGAAATAGAGAGGGAAATGACTAGCCATCAGATCGTATTTTGGCATGTGTTTCATATGCAATGCTCAAATTCCACCTAGAAAGACTTGAAATGGATAAGAAGACATATAACTGACATTGAGGCATTTTATCGAACACCTAATATGCAAGTTTAACGTTATCAGATCTGCACCTGACAATGCAGTTGCATTTTATAAGAAAATTGAGGCATAAATGATAGAAACTTTGAATTAGATTAACTGCAGTACCTAAAATTCACGTGAAGCCGGTGTATTCATTTAGATTGTTACTCAGTCTTCCAAATTTGATAGAATCGAATCTTCACATAATACTATCAAAATTAACAATTAGGTTCGGAATAATAACAAACAAGCACCAATCGATCGTAATTCCAAACTTCAATTAGGATAGAGAATGTGTCGTAGCTGGATTAGGTTTTGTGCGTATGAATGTTAAGTATAGCTGATTCACTTCAGTTAGAATTCGTGACTTGATCCAGCGATGTGCTTTCAGATTACGAAAGAGTTCGAAGAATGAATCAATCCACAAGAGAATGCTAACAGATGTGTCTAAATTGGGCGAATCCAGTGGTCTACGAGGAGGTGACCAGCATCAATTCCCGATTAAGAAATTAGCTACAGAGATGATATTATTTTTACTCTTTTACTTTTTTTTCTTAGGAAAATTGTTTATATATTCTTACGAATATTACAAATTATTTTTATATCCTTTCAATATTTATTAATTATCTTTATATCCTTATAAACTTTTAATTTACTTTCATATCCATTAAAAGGTTATAAGGATATAAAGACAATTAATAAATATTAAAAGGATATAGAAATAATTTGTGATATTTGCAAAGATATATAAACAATTTTTCCATTTTTTTATTAAAATAACTTGTGTCACAATAGCCCTTCATATAACATTAACTGACCGTTATCTCCTCCAGTCAGTAAAAGTATCAGTCACTTATTATCATATACTTCTTGTAGAGTAATAAAGAATATATAAATTTTTTGGAACCATTTTCTGCCAAAAACCTTTACTGACTGATTCATTATGTTTACTAACGCATTTTTAGTTGGTACAAATTTACATTTCTTGTAGAGCATGGAGGGGGTCACTAATTGGGTTAATTAGTAGCAACAATGTTATCATTCTTTAGTATTGAGCAACATGTTTCGACACCGGAGATATATAGTAACCAAATTGGGTATCAACTAAAGTGACATATGTATTTCACTAAAAGTAAGTGTCACACCCCGCCAAAACGGGTTTTGCGGAAGAGCGGGCGTGCGACTTACATCGGAAATCACAACAATCGATAATAGTAAATCAACGCAAATCAAAATGGATTACCAATACTTAATGTTTCCAAACAAAAGTTATTGTTTTTCATAAATAAAGATTTCTTCAAAATGATAATCCGAATGCGTTTGAATATGCTAATGAAGCTTCAACTTTCATTTCCTGAGAAAACATATTAGAAAAAGTGTCAACACAAAGGTTGGTGAGTTCACAGGTTTTATGACTATAAATCGTCGATTTATCCCAAAATATTTGTCAGTACAACTCGTGTACTAAAATAATCGTTGAAAGTGTTTCAACACCCTGAAACCAAATTTGCACATGTTCAGTGCTTAATACACTCTTGTAAAATGTTTTAACTCTATAAAACATAGTTTTCATATGATCGGTATGTAAAACCATTTCAACATGATTTTAGAAAGGTAAGGCGTTTAGTACAAATCTATGTACATTCAAGTTTACCCGTTTCAAATCCATGAAACTTAATTGTTTAATTTAGTGCGTAATCCCTTATAGGCTAGCTAGGCGTACAAGTTAAAGTATAAGTTCATGAGCCCGTAATCAAACCTAAATCCGCCTTTACCTAGGCATGTCGAGTCCACGACGTTTTAATAGAATATATATCTCATATGTTATACGGCTAGAGCGACTAGCCATGAGCGGGGGATCAATCCCGAATAGTACTACTCATATATTCGTTGGCTAACTATAGTTGATGATTACAGTAATGTTAGATCTAAACGATCTGGCGATAGGATGATCCTCTATCAACTCACGGTTATACAAAGATTAATATCGCAAAATATAGTTTTTCCATACAGGTCTTCGTTAAGACCTTTTTGTAAAAATACTTGTTTGAGTATGTCTTTTAAATGATAGTTATCTCAAAAGGATAGTTTATCCAAGTTTTCACAAAGATTAATTGTACCAAAGTATTGTTCATAAATGTCTTTCAAAAGACTAGTTGTACCAAAATATCGTTTATGCATGACTCATCATAATTAAAATACACCTGATACGCGATGAGAGTTTTGCGTGCATTTATAAAACAGTTATATGTTTCTCACCCCAAAACAGTTCAAATACAGTAAAAATGGGGTTGTGAAAACTCACTAATTATTTATTATAAAAATAATTGAGTAAGTATATGTTTTCTCCCCCAGATAAAAATAGTTATAAAACAGTAAAAGTGGGGCCGTGAAACTCACCTGATGAGTCGTTATGTTAGCAACAGCAAACGAGTTATGGATGAATGCTCAAACAATGCCTGAGCTACCTAAAGGTGTGAGGTGAATAACGATTTTTTAGTAGACGGCTCGATAGGCGCGTCTATGCTAGTGGTTCACTCAATTGATGTTTTTAGATGTCATTAAGCGCAAGTAAATAGTTAGCAACTTTAAAAATATATTAGTTTTATTATGCTAGTAATTTCGTATACTCCCTCCATCCCTAAATAAAGTTCCCATTTCACCTTAAATTTTTGTCCCTAAATAAAGTTCCCATTTCACAAGTTGATGGGGTCCACTTAATAAAATAATATAATTACCATGGACCCCACTACTAACTATCCACTAACATTCTTTCTCTCTCCAAATCAACTTTATATTTTAATCAAATTTATTACCAATAACTCCACCACTAACTTTCTCCTTAAATATTGTGCCAAGGAGAAATGGAAACTTTATTTAGGGACGGAGGGAGTATTATTTTTGTATTTAATTAAACCATTCTTTTTGTGACACTACATTTATATATATATTTGAAAAATAATGAAAGCATGTAAACCATTTACTGCCAACTTGCATCACGTACTGTTTTCCTTAATTTCCTTTATGTATTATTTTTATTTATTACACGTACAATTCTTGCATGACAAACAAACTCGTCAATTCTTCTTTTATATTTTCGATTTTTATATAAAACTACCCCTTCGTAACATACATATTATGCATGTAAATAACCTTTAATTAGAATGTTCTTTCCAAGATTTAGTAAGAGTTATGTTTTAAGGTGTTTAATTTCTTCAAGTTTTCAACCAAACCATAATAGATCTGTAGTTCCAAAAGACTCATTCTCATTGGTATCTCGGTTTTCCATTCTAAATGATTTTTAACCAAGATTTTATTTAAAGAAACTTTATAGAGTTTGTGTTTGACACGGTTTTAAGTGTTTAATGAGAGTGAACTTTTACTAGCATAAAAATATATAATATGAAGATGTATTCAAGAAGAAAGTAAAATCTCACAAAGCTTTTTGTATAGATGTTTGAGACTTAATGATGTTCTTCTTCTCCATATCACCCAAAAAGATGGATGTCCTGGGGACCTACTACTTAGATGGCGAGACTAAAACTTAGTAGCACTTCATTCTGATTCCCGGAAGTGTCCAAGCTCGTAAATGAGTGTTTTGATGGTGGTATGTTGTAGAGGAAGTGTTGTGGTGATTTGACAACTTGAATCACTTAATTTGAAGCTCTAGATCAAAAGTTATGGAAGTTTTAGTGGATGAATGTAGGTATAAAGCTCCAAAACCGGATTTCAAAACTTTTGGAGTGTTTCTGGAGTGCCTTACGAATTGAGTGTGTAATTGAAAGAGAGGTAAGTGTTAGATATGTAGTGGAGGTTATAGACTCATGTATAATCCCTAGTTTCATTATTTCTTGTTTGACTTTTTGTAACGTTGTAAGAGAAAGTGATAGCATGCAAAAGTTGATAGAAACGTGTTAGGAAAAGGGGTGTTGGCAGTAAGCATGTAGAGGGGAGAAAGGACACAAGACTGTCTTTGTACTAGAGAGTGGTGGTAGTATACAAAAGGTAAAATATTTAATTTATTTCTTTTATATAGTTAAAGTAATCTCTTCATAGATTGACTCTAGTACTCGATTACTATAAAAAAAAATCATATTAACCATATTGGAGTAGATGGTAGAGTATGGTAATTAATCTAAAATATTACCAACCATGCCCACCATGCCTATGACACCCGATCTAATAATCATGTACACACATGGAAGAATTGTCATGAATATATACTGTTACAAAAGCAATCTTTTTAGTTATTGTTACAATAAAGAAATGCAACTACATACAATTAAACATGCTTGAACCTTTTTTTTTTTGTTAAAAGAAAGTTGTACATAATTTATAAATTGTACCCAATAATTTATTGTATGGAACAAAGTAGGGATCATAACGAATATATCAAATCCAATTAAATATAAGGGTTCCTAATTTGTGCCAAGCCTATTTCGTAGTTAAAACTAATTAACTTTTTAAATATACCACAATTAACGTAACAAATCCATATTAAGATAATACCCGGTTTGAACCGTTTGTGAGGGTTGTCACAGTAAGGCCTTGGCAAGACGCTTAAGCAAGGGTGTACATATTAGAAAGATTTCGAGAGGCGAATGGGCCACTCCATTTAATACTTGATTTCCTATTTCTACTCGAGATCCATTAAAATGAGTACAAGATAACCTCGATCATCATATATTAGTTTGCGCACTCCTTTATTTATTTAGATTGAACATGCATGACGTTGTTCCTATGCCGCCATAACATCCATAGAAGACTGCGGTTTTGATCTTGACATATGTATGCATGTTTAAGTGATTATCACACACATTAGTGAATAGATCTTTCTTTTTAAAAATTAATTAGAGCAAGCTTGCCTTTAGTTTAAAGCATTTTATGCTAAAAACAATGGGCACAAACACAATGCATTAGTTAACAACAAAAGTAGACGTAAACAAAGAAACATCATTGTCGGATCGATTAACTATAGACAAGTTAATAAACACCTTAGATCTAATTGAATATAGAAGTTGCAGCGGATCAACACTATATCAATGTAATTAAGAACAATGAACTGTAAATAACATGCAAAGTATTACGAACACAGTTTCACAAAAAGCTTCAATGTATATTATCAAGTTAACAATACACACGTACGTTTACAATTCGTAAGGAACTATTTATAATAGTCCTTGAAGCTAAACTATTTACCCTAGTTATTCTAGGATTTGATTTACATCGAATAATAAAAGATATACATTTAATTACATTCTATAACTATCTCTGCGAAGATCTCGGACTTGATATTCTTCAATAACGCGTATCAGTAGTAAAACTCATCACCAGTAGTAAATATGTAACATCAGTAGTAAACTTGGTGATCAGTAGTAAGTCCAGAAACCATCGTCAGTAGTAACTACTAAGATCAGTAGTATCTTCAGTCTTTGCATGATCAGTAGTAACTAAGTTATAGTATACACCAGCATCAATTTCATCAGTAGTAATATGTTCTGCCCCATCAGTACTAATTATTGTCAGTACTAACTGCAGCATCAGTATCAAGTTGATCTGTGTTTTACTCCAACAATCTCCCCCTAAACTTATTGATTATCTTTTTAATCAATTAAGTTTCTTTTGTTCTTCCTCTTCTTTTCTTCTCCTCTCTAGGGTTCTTTGATTTTGAGCGTTTCTTTGAGCTATGATGTACTTGCTGTTTCTTTTTGTAAAATAATTCAATTTGTTCTGAAACATTACTTCATCATATGGCTTCATCATAGTATTTGTGAATATCTGATACATTGTCTTCTCAGAGTGTGGATATTCTTTTTCATACAAGTACAGCTCACATACTTTGTTAGATTTTTCAAAGAAGTACATTTGAGCAGTTGGAATAACATTCCAATGATAAACATTTCCTTCACTTGTAAATTATTCTGGATAGTTGTCTGGATAGAATGCAGCATCTATCATAGTTGTTAAGTATCCAGCTCCAGATTCTTTCCATGATTTCTTTCTCATTCTTGGTTTTCCAATGATCAGTAGTTTAATAACATCAATTCTTGAACAGGACATGATCAATGGTAACCATCCAGTGAATCTCTGTACAACTTTGTCTTCCCTTATGATCTCTATCACATTATTATTCAAAATTCTCCAGTTTATGATAGGATTATTTTGTAAGGGAGCAACTGGTAGATCAAGAACTGGAATTACTTGCTCTGTTTTTGACTTCTTTTGAGCACTTTGTTCTTGAGAGACCATCTTTCTTTTCTTTGTTGATGGCTCACCAGTAGTTGAGATACTATCCTTCTTGAATAAACTTGGACTAATTGGGATTAAAGTTTTGATTGGACTTAAGGCTTTGGATTTCTTTTCTTCTTCTGCTTCTTGTTCAGCCAAGTCTTTCTTCTTTGCAGTACAATATTTGTCTATAATAGTAATCATCTTCATTCTTCCAAAAGATTTTGCACTATGCCCTTTTGTCTTTAGAAAGTCTATCATAAGAGTCTTCTGTTCAAAGATATCATCTGGTAGATCACCTTTTGTTCTTGTACATTCTGCTACAAGATCTTCAAGACAGTTTAGATGTTCTTCTTCTACTTTTCTAAGCCCTTTGAATTCTGCTTCTTGGGCTTCTATCTGAACATCTTTAATTTGAACAGGTGCTTGAACAGAAATTTCTCTTTTATCCTTCTTCTGTTCAAGAGCTTGATACTTAGCTACCTTCTCCAAATATCTCTTTTGCTTCACCTTCCATTTAGACTGTTTATCAGCTCTAACAAGATTTATCTTGTTTACCATGTAATGACCAAGAGCTCTGTTGGGGTAATCTTCATCATATATTTCTTTACCCTTTCTAATATGTGCTGAAGGTGGAGGTGGAATATATTTCATATCAGACACACCACTGATTATTATAGAAGGAGAAAATAACCTAAGTTCATTTTGTTGAAGTATTTTTGGATGTGGAGGAAGTGAGCACTCATCAACCTCAAACCAATTCACATTATCATCAATGTCAGGTATGATAAGTGGTTGAGCAGGTGTAGGTGGTTTGGTGATGATTTCAAATCTTTCTCTTTCAATTAGTTCTGGTAGTTGTAGCTCTTCCTCTTCAGTAGTAACTAGAGTAGTTACTACTGGTGTAACTTCAGGAGTTACTACTGATAGGGCATCAGTAGTATTTGCTGCTTTTACTTCCTCTTCTTTACTTACTACTGCTATCATATCAGTAGTGGGAGATACTACTGGTGTTTCTTTTTCACCTTGTTCTTCCATTGTAGCAGTAGTAAATGGTTCATCTTCAGTTACCATCATTTCTGGGCCTTCATCAACTTCTGTTTCTTTTAAATTTAAGAGGGAGGATGCTGCTGCTGCAATAGATTCATCAATCATGGTCTGTATGTTATCCTTCTCCCCCTTAGTGAGCTCAACTGGTGGAGCCTCACTATCATCAAGTTTCTTCTTCAATTTTCTGATGATTTTGGTTTGTTGATGAAGCCTTTGCTCATAGAACCTCATTCTCTTGTTGATGGTATTGACATGCCTTTTCATGGCAGCCATTGTTTTCCCTTGGTTTGTTAAATACTTGAGACAATCTTGTACAGTGGATTCAAGAGAATCCACTTTATTCGTCAATTGGTTGATTTTAATACTGCCCCACTCCATCTAGCAAGATCATCGGGCTCACTAACAGGTACATTGGCTTTGAGGTTTTCCATCCTTTCCTTCAATTCAGAAGATCTGCCCTCATCACTTCTTGGTGATTCATTGGGTCTTTTAGACATCCTCTTCTTCCTAGAAGAAGCAGAGATGCCCCCCCTTGTGGTTTCTTGGCACCGGGGTCCTTTGAGTAACTCCTCAAATGAGTCATCACTCAAAGTTGCCGAGGTCTGGGTCCTAATTATGTTTTCACTGTCCTGTACACCCACCTTTGGGGCATCAGTAGTGAAAGCCCTCACCTCATGTCCTCTCTCCTCCTTGGAGGACAACTCTTGGAGCCTGGGGTTTGACTCAATGTGTCCCCTGGTGTCCTTTAAAGATTTCTTTCTCTTATAAAGTGTGGAAATGTTTTTGGTTTTATCTGGCAGGTCTTCCACAGAGTGAAGAGTAGCACTCTGCAGATTTAAATCAAGTTCCTGGGACACATTCAGGACTTCTGTGTGGGCTGGTGATTGAGTGGCTAGATGGGGTGGTGTTTGGGCTGTTTTTGGGGGTGATGGAGTGGGTTGAGGTTCAACTTGGGTTGTAGCAATGGTTGAACCTTCTCCAGTAAGGGGATGATCTTTGATCATATTAGGAAACAGAGGGGTTTCCTTACCCGAAAATTTAAATTGTTTTCTCATATTTGAGAAAACTTTCTTGTTCAACTCTGGTAGTATGAAAATATTTTTAGGAGTTGACAAGTTTTGTAATTCACAATTTATGATATGTTGTAGAAATCTGGGATACATTAAAAATTTGGTAGAACTTAGATTTCCCAACATACCTTCAAAAATCATTTGAGAAAAATTAAAGACTTGGTCTGTGCATAAGCAGACAACAGCAGATGCTATTGCCTTATTAAACTCATTCCAAGTACTTCTTTTTGGAGAAATACAATGCTGAATAGTATGAACTAAGAATTTCCATTGTGGGGAGAGAAGACCCTTTTGAAAGGTTACTATATTGAGTCTTCCCTCATAACCCATTTTTTGTAAAATTTCAGCAATGTATTCCTTAGGAAGAGTAGACATACCTGAATCATCGTGAAGTTGTAGATGGTGTCTGATTGATTGTTCTGTTACTGTGATATGCTTTCCATCTACTTGTGATTTGATTATTGATACAGTTGTTCCTTCCGTTTGCTCAGCATTGGTCCAGAAATCCACCAAGTGCTGTTGATATGATTTGGTTTTACCGTTAATGCAAACTGTATATAGGAATTTCTCAAGAATTTTACGATCGGTCGAAAATATTTTGTGCCGTCGGGATTCTTCAGGAAGGCACACATGTTGTGAAATTCTGAGTATTTAAGATCGGTTTGCACATCCAGAGATTGTAGAGTTGCCATTTGATGTTGATTTTGAGAAAAAGATGAATGAATTTTGTTACTGACGAAGGGTTTTTGATCGTAAACTAGGGTTTATCGAGAGAATTTAGAGAATCGAAGTGAAGATAATGCTAAACTAATCGACTGCCGCCTTTTATATCTTTCGATTTATCCTGCAAAACTACTAAAATGTCCTTCGAATCATAACATAACGGTTATTTTCATGGGGTTAGTTTGGTAATTGTGTTTCTGAAAGACCAGTAGTAAATAAGATATCAGTAGTAAAACGTCAGTAGTATCTACTAACATCAGTAGTGACTAAGGATTTTGACATCAGTAGTAACTATAGACATCAGTAGTAACCATTAACACACAAGACCAGTAGTATATGTGAACATCAGTAGTACTGACTTACCAGTAGTATTTGTGTAGACCTAATACACACCAGTAGTATTTAACTACCAGTAGTATTTTGTGCACATGCCTACATACCAGTAGTACAGATATACCAGTAGTAAAACACTTAAGTAAATAATATTTTACAACAATAACTTTACACATGATTTTAAGTGAGATTTTAAGTTATCAAAATCATTCCAATACTGCTAACCAAGAAGTTGAATCTTCCTACATCAAATGCTTTTGTAAAAAGATCTGCTAATTGATCATCAGTATGGATTTTAACTACTTTGATTAATTTCTTTTCATTACAATCTCTTATAAAATGAAATCTTATTTCAATGTGTTTAGTTTTTGAGTGTTTTACTGGATTATTCACAATACTAATAGCACTTTGATTATCAATAAAAATAGGAGTTTTAAGGATAGAGATACCAAAGTCTAGAAGCTGATTTTGAATCCATAGTACTTGAGCACAGCAAGCAGATGCAGCTACATATTCTGCTTCAGCAGTTGATGTTGATACATTTGTTTGCTTCTTACATTGCCATGACACCAGTCTTGATCCAAAGAATTGACATCCACCAGTAGTGGACTTTCTATCTTGACATTCACCTCCATAGTCACTATCTGTGTAGGCTATGAGTTCAAAGGGTGAATCATGTGGATACCATAGACCTAGTGATGGTTTGCCTTTCAAGTATCTGAATATTCTTTTAACAGCCTGCAAGTGTAGTTCTTTGGGTCTTGCTTGATATCTTGCACACACACAAACACTATACATAATGTCAGGTCTTGATGCAGTTAAGTACATCAAAGAGCCTATCATTGATCTATATAAGTGTTCATCTACATCCTCCCCCTCAACATCAGGATGTAGGTGTTTGTGTGTTTCCATTGGTGTACTAGCACTTTTACTGTCTTTCAAATCAAACTTTTCCAAGATGTCTTTGACATATTTTGATTGATTTATCAAAATACCATCTGTTCTTTGATTGACTTGGAGTCCAAGGAAGAAGTTCATTGGACCCATAGAGCTCATCTTGAATTTAATTTGCATCAGTTCTTCAAATTCTTTGCATAGTAAATCATTGGTTGAACCAAAGATGATATCATCTACATAGATTTGTACCAGTAGAATATCATCTTTGACTTTCTTTGTAAACAAAGTTTTATCAATGGCTCCTCTTTTAAAGTTGTTCTTCAATAGGTATGATGATAATGTGTCATACCATGCTCTTGGTGCCTGATGTAGGCCATATAGAGCTTTATCCAATTTGAACACATAATCACCATGTTTTGGATCTTCAAAACCTGGAGGTTGGCATACATAGACCTCTTCTTCAATCTTCCCATACAGAAATGCACTCTTCACATCCATTTGATAGACTTTGAATTTCTTGAATGAAGCATATGCTAGAAATATCCTTATGGCTTCAATTCTAGCAACAGGAGCATATACTTCATCATAGTCTATTCCTTCTTCTTGAGTGTATCCTTGGGCTACAAGTCTGGCTTTGTTCTTGATCACTATACCTCTTTCATCTTTCTTGTTTCTGAAGATCCATCTTGTTCCAATGGCTCTTTTTCCTTTGGGTAGAGGTACAAGTGTCCAAACAACTTGTAACTTAAATTGAAGGAGTTCTTCTTGCATTGCCTCAATCCAGTTTGAGTCCTTCATTGCTTGTTGGATCTTCTTTGGTTCATCCTGAGACAGAAAGCATTCAAACATACATTCATTAGCAATTAAACTTATATTACATATATTTGCAGTTAAGCTTTTGTTTAATTTGCTTCATGTTTGTAGTGGTGAGTTGACATCACTTAGAACAAGGTCTAATGGATGGTTCTTTTGAGTCCTTGTAGTTGTAGCTTTATCAACCACTAGTTGATTTTCAAGATTGGACTCATTTGTCTCAGGTAGTTGTTCTTCTAGAGATCCTTCATTGTCATTGATATTTGGTTCATCATCATCTTGGTCAGAGTTACTACTGTTATTATCTTCATTTAGGTCAGAAGTGTTGCTGTTGTTACTGGTATCAGTAGTATCTTGAGAATCTAGGTTAATGTTGGGACCAGTAGTATTTTGAGTACTATTACTGGTATCAGTAGTATTTGAATTACTACTGTCCTCATTCTCAGAGTTACTACTGGTTCCAGAACTTGAGTTATTACTGACATCAGTATTAACTTTTGGAGCAGTATTAACTACAATGTATCTCATTTCCTCTTGACCAGTATTAACTGATGATGTTCCTTCCTTTTGATTGGGACAATTTGAATTACCTGCATTGAAATTCATGTTAGAATTAAAGGATTTGGTTAGATTGTCTATGTCAAATAGCCAATCTGGACCATTTCCTTGTTCATTAGGTACATTTTCATTAAAGGATACATTGATGCTTTCTTCAATTATCCTTAGTCTTTTGTTGAATACTCTGTATGATTTGCTTTGAGTAGAGTATCCCACAAAGATTCCATCATCAGATTTGCAGTCAAACTTACCAATTTGTTCTCTTGTAATTAAAATAGTACAAGGACAACCAAATGATTTTAGGAAACTTATGGAAGGTTTTCTTTTATTAAAAAGTTCATATGGTGTTTTAAAATGTGGCTTCACTATTAATACTCTGTTTTGAACATAACAAGCAGTATTAACAGCTTCTGCCCAAAAAGTAATTGGTAATTTTGAGTCTGCAAGCATTGATCTTGCTGCTTCAATGATGGTTCTATTTCTTCTTTCAGCTACGCCATTTTGTTGTGGAGTTCTAGGTGAGCTGTATTGCCTGTCAATACCTTTAAGATCACAAAAGTTAATTAAGTTAGCATTTTTAAATTCTGTGCCATTATCACATCTTATGGCTTTAACTTTTTGATCAGATGTGTTCTCCAGTTTGACAATTAAATTCTTTATGAGTTCACTTGTTTCATCCTTTGTCCTGAGAAAGAAAACCCATGTATATCTGGAAAAGTCATCAGTAATAACAAGACAATATTGTTTCTTTCCAATACTCATTACATTTGTAGGTCCAAAAAGGTCCATATGTAAGAGCTGTAAAGGAACAAAAATAGAGTTCACAGTTTTGGACTTATGAGAAGTCTTGTGTTGTTTACCTTTTAGGCATGCAACACAATGATGATCACACATGAATTGTTTTTGAGGTAGTCCAATGACCAGATTTCTTTTTACCAAATTATTCATGTTTTTAAAATTTATGTGACACATCCTTCTATGCCATAGTTCTGATTCAGTGGTGTTTGCCTTGGATATAAAACAGTTGATCTCATTTGAAGAAATGAGTTCTCCCCCTATATCTAGGCAATACACATTGTTTCTCCTTGGAGTTCTTAAAACAACATATTTTTCATCTAAGATAAAATCAGGAGAAAGAATGATGCACTCAATGTCTGTGAAAAGAATTTTGTTCTTTTTATCACAAACTTGAGACACACTGACAAGATTGTATTTTAGTTCAGCTACATAAAATACATCATCAAAGGTAATTTTGCCATTTGTAACAGTACCTTTACCTGTAATCTTACCTCCTTGGGGATTCTCACCAAAAGCCACATATCCTCCATCAAATGACTTGAAATCTTTAAGAATTTGCAGATTTCCAGTCATGTGCCTTGAGCATCCACTATCAATATGCCATGTTCTTCCTTCTTCTGGGATCTGAATGCTCTGCACAAGAGAGTAAATGATTAGTTAAGTTTGGGAACCCAAGCTTTATATGTCTTGGGTTCATCCTTTGAGAAATAAGCTTTGGGAGTTTTATCTTTAAAACTTTTTGGTACCCATACTTGTTTAGTACTGGTGTTTTGTTTTACTACTGCTCTTTTGAATGTATTAATGGTGGGGGAATTTCCTACTGATCTTGGTTTATACCCGTGATTTTTTTGCTTTTGAATACTTTACTACTGATGGATCAGTAGTATTTGGGTACTTACCATGTTTGGAATGACCAGTAGTGTTTTTAGGGTTAACACCAGTAGTATATTTGAAAGTTGTTTTGGGAGCAGTAGTATCTTTGTAATTAGGGTTTTTACCAGTAGTATTCTTGTATTGGTACCATACAGCATTATAATGAGGGTTAACACCAGTAGTAAAGTTGTTAAAGTTTCTACTGGTGTTGGAAAATTTAAAATATTGTTTATTTTGAGTGGATTTTCCATTGTTCTTGAAGTAATTGCTGTTCTTTGGGCTTCCAACTCTTCTGTTTTGCACAAATCTTGGTGCACTTCTTCTAAATTTTGGAGTTTCAGCAATTGGAGTTTTGATTTTATTTACTACTGAAGGACCAGTAGTATCTTTTAACTTTTGAGTTTTTGCTTTTTCTTTAAAAATTTTAAATTCTTTTAATTCTTTGCAGTTTATTGGATTGAAGTGACAATCCTTTGCTAAATGGTTTACTTTGTTGCAAATAATACATTTTAATTTATTATCTTTAGCCTTGATAGTTTTTCTTTGTTCTAAAAGTTGATTTCTGTTTCTTTGATTTCCCCTTTTTAGAATTTTAGGTATATTTTCTGCATCATATTTGGGAGAGTCATTTGGACTTTGAGCTGTGTGAAAACTTGTATCAATTGATTTTGGTGATTCAGTTTGAGATATTGTAAATTCAATTGATTGCTCATCATCAGAAGAATCATTTGATTCAGATGTTTCAGTATTAGATTCTGTTTGATTGTCAGTTTTTAATTCATTAATGATTCTTTCTGAACTATTTTTCAGTGGAGGAATGAATTTATGTGGAGGTGGTACAGCATGATATCCCACCCCATGAACAACCTTTTCTGTAGTTTGATTATTAGTTAATTCATCAAGAACTTTAGTGCTTCTTTCAAACTTTTTAATTGTTAATTTATTTTGTTCAATTTCAAGCTGACATTCTTCTAATTTACTTGTTAGTTCTTTATTTTTTGTTTCATAAAACTCTTTCTCATCCACAGCCTGAAGCAATTCTTCCTTGATCCGTTGATCAATCATCTTGTACACCTTTATTTGATGTTCTTGATCAGCAATCACACTATCAAACTCATGATTTCTTCTGACTGCTTTTGCTAAATCTTCATTTAATTTAGTGTTTTCTTTTTCTAAGTTTTTAACAATTTTAGCACATTCAGAAGTACAAGGTTTAGGTTTTACCTCAGTTTTGTTGTCAGTAAAGGCCATGAGAGCTTGATTTTGAGCATGCTCTTCTGCTTGGAAGCTCCAGTCATAGCCTTGTCCTTGTTGTGAAACAAGGGCAGTTGATTTTGATCTTTTGTCTGGCTGAGGACATTCTTTTGCAAAGTGACCAAGGTTGTTACAGTTGTAACATTTGACTTTACTTTTGTCAAATACAGCTTTGTCACCTTTGTTGAAGTTGAGGCTTGTCCTACCAGTTCTTTTTAAGAATCTTTTTGTCCTTAGGCTCAGCATAGCCATCTGCCATTTAAGATCCATGTCCTCAAGATCATCTGGATTCAATTGTTCCAAGTCATCACTAATCAATGCAGTATGCACATGACTAGTGAAGAAGGATTCTCTTGCAGCATCCTCAGAATCTGCAGCCTTTCCAGTGAAGGTTTCCTGACCTTGACCTGTACTAGAGACAAATGCAGCATTATTAGAAGAAATAGAAGGGTTCTTTTGATTTACCTCAGTTTCAAATACTCTGAGATCATTGTAGAGTTCATCCAACTCTTTTTCTTCTAGTGCATCTCTTTGTCTATATACCACTGTATACATGGCCCATTCTTCACTAAGAGATCTTAGGAACTTCATGTTGACATCTTCTTGATCCATCTTAACACCAACCTGGTTAAGTTCACCAATTAACTTGTTGAGTCTGTCAAACACTTGAGTGAGTGTTTCATTAGGTTTTCCTTTGAAGTTTTCAAAGTCTTGTTTGAGAACAGACTTCATGTTCCTCTTGTTGCTCTTGGTTCCAACGAATCTCTTCTCCAGTGCTTCCCATAGTATCTTTGCATCATCATACTCAACAAAGAGATGTTGATAGTCATTAGAATGGCCAGTAGGAGAGTGCTTAGAGTTTTGAGTTCGATTCCCTTGTCCTTCTTTTCCTTCTCACACTTAAGTTTGTCTACCTCAGTTGCAGAGCTGCTTGCTTGACCAGGACCAGTTTTGTTTCCTTCAAGGACAACTTCCCACATAGAATAATCTGTAATAAGCATGTATTGCTTAATACGATTCTTCCACATCCCAAAGTTATTGGGAGTGAGAATAGGGATTTTGTTGGCCTGAGTGCTTTCATTGTTATCCGACATGATTAACAATGTGTGTATTTTAAAGATTAAAACTTTTTGTTGTTCTTAACAAATAGTAGATCTAGAACCAATATGCTCTGATACCACTTGTCAGGATCGATTAACTATAGACAAGTTAATAAACACCTTAGATCTAATTGAATATAGAAGTTGCAGCGGATCAACACTATATCAATGTAATTAAGAACAATGAACTGTAAATAACATGCAAAGTATTACGAACACAGTTTCACAAAAAGCTTCAATGTATATTATCAAGTTAACAATACACACGTACGTTTACAATTCGTAAGGAACTATTTATAATAGTCCTTGAAGCTAAACTATTTACCCTAGTTATTCTAGGATTTGATTTACATCGAATAATAAAAGATATACATTTAATTACATTCTATAACTATCTCTGCGAAGATCTCGGACTTGATATTCTTCAATAACGCGTATCAGTAGTAAAACTCATCACCAGTAGTAAATATGTAACATCAGTAGTAAACTTGGTGATCAGTAGTAAGTCCAGAAACCATCGTCAGTAGTAACTACTAAGATCAGTAGTATCTTCAGTCTTTGCATGATCAGTAGTAACTAAGTTATAGTATACACCAGCATCAACTTCATCAGTAGTAATATGTTCTGCCCCATCAGTACTAATTATTGTCAGTACTAACTGCAGTATCAGTATCAAGTTAATCTGTGTTTTACTCCAACAATCATAAATAGCACGCACTAAAAAAGGTTTTCATCACTGATTGGTATTACTGGCAACACGAAATGTAAAAAAAAAAAAACCCTCAAACACAAACCCATAATGGTAGCACAAGAGACACACTTAAATGTTTGTTTGGACATAGATATATATAAGAAACTCGACAACATGACCTGAAACTTATTCTGAAACTTATTCCTGCACATTGCTAATTCTTCTAGGAGGACGACCCTTCATGACCGTTTGGAGAGCCTTTCAAGGGATAATCAGCAGCATACAAACCCTCAAACTTGCATACACCATGAAACATACACTAAATGTCGTAAAAATCACAATAATATTAGATACTTTAAGATGGATCATGAGAACATTAATAGTAATAGTATAAATGTCGTAAAAAAATCTATTGGCGATCATATAAGCGAATGTATACATTATATGAGCGACATTCTACAACTAGATATCGATCATAAAGGTAATTGAGTGAGTAATTAAGATATGCAAATTAACTTAAAATAACTAGCTTGCTGTTTAGTTTTTGCCATGTGATCATACCTGATCATCATCATTCGATACATAATTTGGCTCGAGGTACTGAGAGCTGTGATCTTGCAATTGCATAGAACACCCTTCCCCAATACAACCTAAAGATCCATGCTGAGTTTAGAACAACTCTTCATAATCGTCGATCTTTAGGCTCAAGAATAGTTAGTTCTTGATCTGGAATAAGCATATACAAATCATAATATTGCGGAATTAGATAAACATATTTGTATAGCTAAACAAGGTTTCATCATCATCTTTATATACAATGATTACTAAAAGCCTCAATTCTACATATAAATATGTAGAACGGTTTTGGTTAACAGGATCAAACGACCTTGAGGCTTAGAGTACACACACATACACGTTAAAACGTGGGTTTCAAGAACGACTAATTCTATACCTCTAGGTTTCTTTATATACTAGAGGACCTAGAGATTTACAAGGAAAAGATAATACTAAATCTTTTTAAATCAATAAAGATATACTATATCTTTTACATTTATGATTATCTCCTAAATCTTTATTCAAATATTGACTTCCATATCTTCAATTTAGGTCCTTGTACTTTATAAGTTTTGACACATCAAATCTTTAATGAATATTATAGAAATATTCCTAACAATCTTCCCCTATTTGATTTGACAAAACTTATAGAATTAGCTTGGAATCTTCAAGTCTCTTCCCCTTTTTGACATAATCAAATATAAATCCGAGAAACTTGAACTTCCCCTTGAATGATCAACCATTTTTCTTCCCCTAAAAGTGGGATATCATTCCTGTGTTCTTCAAGGCTATATTAATTACATTGAAAACCAACTATCTTCTATTTGAAGTTGAAGTAGAAACTCAAACTATGCATCACATTCCGTCTAACTATAATAATCAGCAACGTCATAATCTTGTATGAAGGACATCTTGGTCTTCAACAGATCTTTTCGTTAAGATTCTGTTGAATTGCAGTTACATCTTTACATAACATCTTATGTAGTAAGACTTTCAACTTCTTCTTCAAATAAAATATAATCACTCTTCTTCTATAATCAACTGATGAAGATCAAATATGTAACAAATAAAATCATCTTCTTTTATGTTCATCAAGCCTTCAACCTGTGTGTGTGAATAATGTGATTCGTTTCACATTGATATCACAAGTTATTTTTATTCTCTTTTTATCAAGAATAAAAATTAACAAGTGATTAACCAAATACAATCAATAAACCGTAATATGGAATGAACATGGTGTGTGTCATGTTTTCCAAAATATGATGTATCGATTATAGGGAAGAAATCAGTACTAAGTTCTTCTTCAGTACTAATCAGTAACAACTTTGTCTTTAGTACTGATCAATAATAAGACTTCACGTTAGTGGGTGCTGATGTGGATTTTGTTACTAGGCTGCTTGTTATTTGTTGTTGATTGGAAATATTATGATTGCCAGCTAAGCTTTTGACACCTACTCTTTCTAAGTAATTGATCACATCTGCAGCTCTTGAAGCATGGTGGCAGTAGTATATTTGATGTTTGGCACTAATTGCTACTGATCCGTAGCAATTTCCCTTAGCAATTTCCCGATTTACTACTGATCAGTAATAATGTTGGAGCAGCGGTAATGTTGGATCAGTAATAAATTCGAATGACTAGTAGTAATCAATTCGTGCGTCCATCCAATTGCCTCAAAATTTCGTGGCTTTTGTGGCCTCGACTTCATATATATTCAGAGAGTAAATATATTTATCTTTTACTTGATTCTTCATGTGATCATTGAACCATCCTTGTTTCATTCCAGATCTGAGCCACCGTGCTCTGATACCAATTGCTGAGTTTAGAACAACTCTTCATAATCGTCGATATTTAGGCTCAAGAATAGTTAGTTCTTGATCTGGAATAAGCATATACAAATCATAATATTGCGGAATTAGATAAACATATTTGTATAGCTAAACAAGGTTTCATCATCATCTTTATATACAATGATTACTAAAAGCCTCAATTCTACATATAAATATGTAGAACGGTTTTGGTTAACAGGATCAAACGACCTTGAGGCTTAGAGTACACACACATACACGTTAAAACGTGGGTTTCAAGAACGACTAATTATATACCTCTAGGTTTCTTTATATACTAGAAAACCTAGAGATTTACAAGGAGAAGATAATACTAAATTTTTTTAAATCAATAAAGATATACTATATCTTTTACATTTATGATTATCTCCTAAATCTTTATTCAAATATTGACTTCCATATCTTCAATTTAGGTCCTTGTACTTTATAAGTTTTGACACATCAAATCTTTAATGAATATTATAGAAATATTCCTAACAATCCATCATCCACAATGTTAGGAGGAAGAGGGTACTTCATCAGTTAAATCAAGATTTTGTTAAATCATCGAGCAAAGATAGTCTTTTGAATTTTAGATCAGTTAAATCATCGCTAAAGGTAGTCTTTTGATTTTGTTAAATCTTTGATTTTGTTAAATCTTGATTATTTTATCTCACGTTTTCATGTATCTTTTAATGACAAACCGATGAATTTTAACAAAATCAAAGATTTTCAAGATTTAACAAAATCAAAAAGACTATCTTTGCGATGATTTAACCTCTTAGTTATCTTTGCGATGATTTAACAAAATCAAAAGACTATCTTTAACAAAATCTAAAATTCATCAGTTAATCAAGATTTAACAAAATCAAAAGACTATCTTTAGCGATGATATGCATGTATCCTCGCTAAAGATTTACTAAACGTCACTTTGACCACAAATTTAACTTTTACCTTTAGCGAGGACACATATGTCGCTAAAGGTATTTTCATTTTGTTTCTGATTTATTTTTTTCCTTTGATACGAAAATTTTTCTGGGTCACCTTTAGCGAGGGTATTGGCGCTAAAAGTATGACTGAAACTGTATTCTTACACTTATGTATTTAATAACGGTATATTGTCTTTGCAAAAAGGTAACGGGTCTAACTCATCAGAAGACTATTACGGTGACCCTTTTCCAACGACAGATTCACAAATCATAAACACAAACACACATACCCAAGAATCTGTTAAAGTAGATATTTAATCGACTATATATACCTTGCATGGGAAACACATTAAAACTACAACAATCTTACCTACAAATCTCATTCATTTCAATTGTATTCTCACTCTGTATTAATTTAGTAAATAAATGTAACACATTTATAATGTTATATAAATCTTAATTATTTTATCTCACGTTTTCATGTATCTTTTAATGACAAACTGATGAATTTTAGAAAAATGCAGGGAATATTTTGTCAAATAGACGGTAAATGGAGAGGGATTGATGTTTTGGAGAGGGGTTGATGTCTAGCTAGGCTACCTGAATGAAACTGAATTTTTTGCTACAAATTCTAAGATTATACTCTCGGCCTCTATCTCGCAAAAAAGTTCTCATTTCTCCTTAAAATTTTGTCATACAAAAAAGTTCTCATTTTTCAAATTAATTTGATGGGTTCACTTAATAAAATAATATATTATCACCACTAACTATCTCCTGAAAACACTTTCTCTCTCCAAACTAGCATTATACTTTAATCATAATTATTACCAATAATTACACCACTAACTATTGACTCAAACCCTAACCTAAATAAAAGCGCTAAAGCTACCACAACGTCGTAACTCGTAAACGCTCCACGCAGCCAGATAAAAAAAATGCCATCTCTCTTAAGCCTTTGAGATGTAATAATGGCGTAGTTCGAATCAGTATCAAAATCTAAAGGGGGCATCTTCATCTTCATTTCTGTTGTCAAGCGGAATCTAAGTTACCAATTTCGTCAAGTATCAGTCTAGTCAACAAATAACATCGACAAGGCATGCCACATCAAAAATAGATGCTAGAAACTAATTAACTAGCTTCTAAATATCTAACATCGTGGAGATTTAGGTACATACTTTAAGTTAATAGTATGGAGATTTAATTAGTAATGTGCCCACATTCTTAAGTATATAGTTCAAAACAATTTGTACATATCTAAGTGTCAAGATTTGAGATCAACTTGTCATGATATATAATTATCCTCGTTTCTTTGTAATATTCTCCATTTTTAACTGTATAAACACTACAAGGAAACTGTCATTTAGTTCTAATGACACAATGTTCAAAATAATAGTAAAATGTTCTGAATTTTACCAAAGAAATTTCAGAAAATGTGTTTAAGTTTGGGTCAATTGTACAAGTTTTAGATTTCATTGGCATTTATTAATGAAAGGTTGTATCAATGAAGTTATGCATATATATTCCTAACTTAAGTGCAGGTACTTAAAACATTTGGACATCTGCAGTGACTGATCTTTTACTTAGTGACTCATTTTGGCCTGTGATCACTAAATGACATTTTTGTTATTGTGAAATATACCTAAAAGACTCAAAGGTTTCTAGAATTTACAGATTTAATTTTTGTAGTGGACATCATATATCCAATGGTTTAAACTCCAACATAAATGCCCAAACTTCAGGTTAATTAGAACATAACAAGATTTCATTTCACCGGCTTATAGCATACTGACAACGGAAAAAGATAGTACTTTCAGACATAAAATCTATTATTCTAGCATAGGACCGGCTTATATGCATATATAGCTAGATATAGATATAGATATAGAAATCACTGCAGCAAAGTATATATGATATGACTGCGAGTTCTGATGATCCATCCTTGATCTTCCTCAACTTCATCACAAACATAAGAACCATTCATTCTCTTGATCAAGATCAATATTTTAGCTCGGGGTGGTGAAACTTGCAGCCTGCTCCATAACCACACATACCGCTACGCATATAAAAAAAGCATTCTCGCTCACCCTGTTTAATTAAAAAAATAATATAATCGATCAAGCGCAATCTATTTTAGTTCTAAAAAACGACGATTAGTGTAATTGTTTTCAATAACATCCCCCAATTCAATAGTTGTATGTTTTAAATCGAGTTAATACATACCTAGGGGTGCGCACTTTTCTTTGATTAAAGCTAAATTCTATAAATAGATTATACGTCGACTACAATTAATGTGTAGTTTAATTGCGGTTAAGAAAACAGTAATTAAGAGCGTATTGGGGATCGAACAAATGAATTACCACACGCATTGGAAGATTGTCAGAGTTGTATTGCAGCCGCGGATCTGGCATAGCCACATGTAAGGGGTGATCAAATTCACAAAATGTTCCATACTTGCAAGATCCAGCAAGATAGAACTGCAGCAAGTATCAATTTAAAATGATTAATTATGATATCATATAGCAGAACTATACTTGAAAATAAAAAACTTTTTTGGGAAAAATGTATGTAACTAGACAAAAGTAATTGTTAAAGAAAAAAAAAAGCAACATTTACTTTGAATTTGGTCCATCCCAAAATCTAAAGAATAAACATAAAAATTCCTAATTTTATTTATATCTTTTCATTTTGGTATTGTTCCTTGTTAAATTTTAACCATCCAAAAGTTTTTAAAGATTATGTTTTTTTGTTTGGTGGACAATAATTTTGTAATTCTGAAGAATAATTTCAGAGCATTAGTAATATATAGTTATAAACTCTTCAAAAGTTCAACACCAGTTAGTTTATTTTTTATTAAATTTTAATTAATTAAAAATATTAGGGGAATCAAATTTAAAAAACCAAATCGATTAACTGTAACCTTGCATGGGACTTTCCGAGTGGACTTAAAGGCATACAAATTTCCATTCCTTCTCTGGTCAACCTTCACATAAACAACACAATTAATCAAATTTCAACATTATACAATCATTTTTCATGAGAAATCGATCTATCACGAGCGAAATGAATGTGAAACCAAGAGATAAAGAATATTATTATACGTACGAGAGCATCCATCTGAGGGTGATTAAATCTGCAATTGCGGCCATAACTACATTCCCCAAATTGAACAAAGAACACGCAATCCTTTGGTGGAACGTACTCTAATTTCTTCACACCATCATCATTGTTTTCGTCAATTTTGAAATCCGCCATTAATGTGGTGGTAGTGAAGATTAAAATTAGGAGATCGAGCAAGCTAAGTATGAGTTCCTCTCGCTTTTATTATTGACAACGACGACAATAGTCGTTGACTTTAAATTACAATTAAAACATGTCTTACGTAAGTCCACCTCAACCTCATCAAAACTTTAAAATTTCTTACTCTCTATTAAATACGAGACTTATAAGTGATTACTAGAAAAATATTTAAGATAGTTCTAAAACATTTTATTTCAATATCTATACTTAATCTTTAAATTAAATTATTATAATTAATTTAAGATACACTAAATCTTTACATTAAATTATTTATAGTTCATTTTATATGGCTTAAACTCATTTGTGTACCAGCCGCGATCTATGTACGATCCGGTCAACGATCATTTCGGCTGATTGATCATCTTTAATTCATGTAGCTTATGTTTGATGTATACCTCTTTACACATTTCATACCATATACATAGAATTCTCTATCTATTGAGCAAAACACAAACATTTCAGTCAACTTTCAGGCAAGTAGTGTTATATTAATTAGCAGTACATATTTTTTAAATTGTTGTACCCTAAAAACAGATGCCAAATTTATTTTTAAAGAATTATGATAAAATAAATTAAAATTGTATATATTGTATTATCACATTTTTTAAGTCAAAGCATAAAAAAAACATAGAGGGCGGTTGAAAAGTAAATTACAATAAATTTGTCAAATCGTCAAAGGTAAATAACTTCAGAAAAGCATAAATGGGCCCGCTAGCTCAACCAATAACTACATTTGCTCACATAATACATTTTATTACATGGATTTTGCAATATGATTACTGATTAGTAATTTTGTACTTCAAATAAATACGCATTAATTATAAGAAAAACAACAAAAATCACTAACCATTTTAGAATAGTGATGCTTTAGTATTTGCATTCTAACTAACTTAACCGTGGTTAACTATGTATAACCTTATAGTTTTGATTTACCATGTTACATATGAAAAAGAAAAAAAAAAGTTCATGAAAAAATTTGTAGTTTAAATTTAATATCAAATTTGACCAAAAACAAAAGCTAAAGCAAATAAAATTAGCTTAAGAAACATTCCAACTTTTGAGATGATATGATAATAAAATTCTTATAAATACCCAAATTTACACAGAACATATGTAACATTTTCATGAAAAGAAGAAAGTAAACAACCTTTACTGAAACATCATGTAGCAACTATTAGACAGAAACAACATTTTGCTAAAAATTAATATATATTGTGTTCTACAATTATTAAACTATATTATATTTACTTGTAATTAAACTAATGTTAGGATGGGATACAATAACAAGATACCAAACAATTTGTAAACTAGGAAATAAAGATCATCTACAACTCTGTTCGAAAATTTATTTTAAGGCAAATTATCTATAGTTCAAATGTTATGCACACATACTATAGTGGTAAATATATATACGACGAGTCATAGATATACAACGTTATTGAATTGCGATTGTGTGTTAACTTTTTAACTTTTGTCCCGAAACGTAAAAGCGTGCACGCCCATTACGAGAATGTGTGTTAAATAATCGCGTGTCATTAATTTTATGGATTGTTTGCTAATTGATTGCCGGTTAATTAATAGTATGTATATTCAAGAACCGACATATTCAATCATAGCACACAAATATGGTAACCGATCGTGTGCCGTCAGCCGAGATTGTGTCTCATCATTGGATATTATGATGGATTACGTAGAATATACGCAACGGGTTAGTAATATACGCAACGGGTTAGAAATATGCGCATTAATTACAATAAATTATTAACTAAAAGCGGCCTCGAGATAGACTTAGAAAGCGACAAATTGGATAAAACCCCGAACGTTTTTGTAGTGGTGGTTGTTTAGATGTTTTTTAAGTCATTGATCTACTAACGTTTCTCTTTCAATTTAAAGTATGTTCTTATCATTTCTGTGCAATGTCGCCTTTTTAATGGTTTTTACGGCACGAAAACGGTTTCCTGAACATAGAATTTAGTAATGCGTTATTATATGAAGCCATTTGTATGTGGCTTCATGCATTATATTAAGGATTTGTTCGGTGGTCAGTATCAGAGAAGATTTTCCAGAATTTTGAAGTCAATTAAACTCCATTTGTCTTGATTCCAATAGGTCTTCTTGTTATTTTCAATGCTGGAATTATGGTAGGCAAATTTATTTGTTGCTCTTGACTAATTAGTTTCTGGATATGATTGTTGTTCCATAGGAAAAAATTAACAATGCTACCTTTTTGTTACTATTTGAGAAAATTTCATCGTATGAACAGAGTTTGCAAATGAAGAACATGTAATATCCAAAAAGGACGTACGGATCTTTACACATTTTACCATAAATTCTTGGTTTATCTACCAAGTTACTGAATCAATGCATAATAAAACTCCATTCCTAGTATAACTCTGTTCCAATGACATGAAAATTGCAGTGCTTCCGTTTCTTGAGAATTAAATTTGTTTTCATTAGAAAGTTATAAATTAAAGATTATCTGTCTGCCCATATAATGGTCATTACATGAATACACAAAATTCCTCTTGCTTATTGATAATTACTCTTCAATTCATGACGGCAAAACTTGGAAATCTAGAGTAAAAAAATCATTAATGATCAACGATTTCATCTTTCATTTGGACCATAGAGTTTGGCGTACTCACTATTGATTTGTTGGTTGGATCTTTCACTTAGATCACAGAATTTTGATATTGATCATCAATTCTCTATCAAATCCTCATTTAATCTACAATTATTTAAGGCAAGCTAAAAGTTCTACTTGTTTCAGTTTTTGTTGATTTTTATCTGGAACAGGTTAACCTAATGTGTTTGATTGATTTATCGGTTCAATCACGTCATTAGATATTGCAGAGTAAACACACGCAAAAGCAAGTATATGAGTGATATTCCCTTCAGTTTTCTCATGAATTAGTAATTCTAATTAAAGTGCTCTCTATAACTCAACAAATCCGATTTACTCATGGAGTTCGTAATTCAAAGTAAGATTTAGGTTACTTAATTTGGACTTTTAAACCAGAAACATCTCCATCATCACACATATAACTGTAAAATAAAATTGACATATCCATATGAAACAAACCATCAACATGCTTTTATAGTCTAAGACATAATTAAAGTACGCTTTGATATAATTATAGGTAACTGCAAGGCTGAAACTGAACAACTTTGCTTCTACTCTTTTGCGTCGAAGTATAACTCTTCCTCAAGTGAGTACCGCACTAGCGGATGATCAAACTTACATCCACGACCATATTTACAAGAACCACAGTTCTCAAAATGACGGCACACTTTTCTTCCCTGTGAAGATGGACCATAAAACACACACTATCTTAGCTTTAATCTTTATGCATTTCATATTAGATCAATATAACGATTATATGTATACATAAGCCATAAAAGATTGCATACTTACTGGCCTCAACGGCAATCCAACAGCATTTAGAGTTACACTTGGCTCCGTAATTACAACAACGGGGTTCCAAATCCATTCATAATTCATTTCAGTAAATCCATTTTGATACGCCTTAGCTTCAGGAGCATCATATGAATCATACACTTGATCATGAGAGTAATAGAAAACTGGTTCCGGGTGATGGAATTTACAGTATGTTCCATAATCACAATATCCGTTACGCATATAGAAACTACAAACTGGCTCCCCCTAGTTAAGAAATTATTATAATCAGCCGCATTGCATATTGTGTGCGTCGACAAATAGTAATAATTTTCCGCTTTAACTATGCTTGGGAAAACATAAATAAAACATATGATGAAATAAAATAAATTACGTACCCAACGTTTTGGTAATCCAAGAACGTTGAAATGCATCCACGGGTTTAGTGCTACCATTGGTATGACGTGATTAAACCTACACGACGCCCCATACTTGCAAATCCCAGCAAGAAAAAACTGCAGCGATTAGCGTCAATTGATTATCGTTACGATATACATTGCAGCATGATCATACTTTTATTCTTCTAAATCGAGCTTAAATAGAAATATGTAAATAGGGTGATAGAAAATTTGTGCATGGAATATATCTATAATAGATCAATTCCAACATAAAAGATAATCAATGGATAGCTGAAGGAGAACTAGATTGAGTTATTAATTGCAGCATGGTAAATCAGCCAATATCAATACTAGAAAAGCAAGTTTTCCTTAGCTTTAATTACTTAAGCAATATATATATATATATATATATATATATATATATATATATATATATATATATATATATAGAGAATCAAATCCTAGTCTTCTCTATATAATTTTGTTTTAAATTTTCTGATCAAAGATATGCTTCGATAAATAAACGGTCTGTCAAATTTCATTCGTCACAAGTACGTACATTCCCCAAGATGACATATATGATCGAGGCCGGTTATTCATATACATCTTGATATCATTGTTGTTGATATTAGGTTTAGGAACCTTTGAATTATTCGATTTTTCCCCTTTTTATCTTATTCTAGACCACACTGTAACCATATATATTACCATAGTTCATCTATATAGATGATAAAGCAGAGCAATCCCTTGATCTAAAGAAAAGCAAGATTTGCATTTTGATACTAGCTTGCATCCAAAAAAAGAGGGCTAACAACTAATGCTTTACCATCTTCAATTTAAAAAGCTCGACGCCGCTTGCTTTCTTGCTAAAATGCTAATTACGAGGGTTTTAGAAGAAAAAATTAACCAATTAAACACTTATTAACCAACTAAACTATAATGAATATAATTTAGTTGCTTCTAATGTTATTACAAACTGGTTAAATTGATATTGCATACAAACCCATACCCAGAAAATTAAACATTCGGGGAAATTAACCATGGGCTGACCTGCAGGGAAATGATGAATCTCATACAAGTATAAGAGCTTAAAAATTGCAAATTTTGTAGTATAAAAATAAAATAAGAAATGGTTTTTGTAATCCGTCTCACCGTGCAATGGATTATAAAGTCCTAGATCCGTCTTTGTCAATTAACCGGTTATCATTTGTACCGAATTTGATTGCTTGTTTTGAAATATATCAACATTGATGTTACAAGGAGTTAATAAAAAGATTGTACCAAATTTAATTGCTTGTTTTAAAATATCAACTTGGATTATAGGGGTTACAAAGAAAATTAATTAATTAATAAATCATCTAAATTCATACTTACGAAAATCACAAATCATGGAACACCAAGCACAAGATACACACAAATCCGTTAAAATAAACATATAATTAACTAATCAAGTATACCTTGCATGGGATTTTCTGGGTGAAACTTCCAAATACATTTTGAATGCTTCCTTGCTGATACATGAAGAACACAACTTTTAACATTAGAGAAATTATCAAGAAAAACATATATATCATAAGTAAACTCAAGCCATCAAAACAACAAAACCTAGAATTCATATATCTATCTTTTTTTAGAAAAGAATCAACAAATTAAGGCTGTAACATGTAGTCGATCATGTAATTATGCTAAATCTATCACGATCCATAAATAAAAAGGCGAAACAAAAGAGTATACCCGAGAAACAGGGTGACTAAACTTGCAATTTGGGCCAAAACTACATGTCCCAAATTGCACAAAAAAGTAACAGTCTGTCTGCATGGATCTGAAATTTGCCATTAATGTGGTCGGCTGATTGATAGGCGGCCGGAGCACTAGCGGTGGTCAGATGACCGGAGTTGGTGGTGAATATTAGAAAGAGAGCAAAGCTTGAGTTGCTCCGAATATTATTGTTGTGAGGGGGAAGACGACGGAAAATTAACTCTTAATTTGACTTCAAATTAAAACTAGAACAAATCTTACGTAGGTCCACTTAAGTCTTTCACTTTTTTGTGAGGAAAAAGGATTACAAGGAGAGTTAAAATAGATTAAATTAGATAGTTAATGTGACATGAGCTTTAAAACTTTTGAATAAAATGAGGTTAGGGTCAGGACGGAATTAGAAATTTCCGCCACCAGTATCACCTTACAGAGATATAAAACGCGAAGACCCTTTGCGGGGATCCCGCTGCCTGCTAACCGGGCGATGGCGGCGGGAGACACCTTCGTGGAACTCGGTGCATCGTCCCAGATAAAAACAAATAATTTTACATAAAGAACTTTATTATAGAATCACCATGTTTGATTGTATAATCCAACAAGTCCCCAAGAACTAATTTCATCATACAAGACAACTACAGATTCCATAATTGTAAAAGCTAGAAACCTACAAGACACATACTTTAATATTTTTTTTATTTGAGTCAGGACTATTGCTAATACCTACATACTTTTTTAAAATTATTATGGGCTATTGTATATGTTTTTAATTCGATGGTACACCCATAATACCACAAAACCGTAATACAAAAAAAACTCTAAAAAATTATGTTACTGAAAAAATTGAGTATGGGCACGTGTCACCATGTGCCCCATATTGCATCCGCCCCTAATTAGAGTTAATAATATTTAAAAGTAGAAGTAATGGTAAATTAGTCATTTCATTATTAAAATAGATAGTTAATGAGTTTGGTACCACTACATATTTTCAAAGGACTTATCAAAATGAATACTCCCTCCGTCCCAAAATTGTTGTCCACAGACAAGATTCACACACTTTAAGAAAAAATGCAGTTATTATACTGTGCAACTAACAGAATTCTATTTTTATCACCTAACTATTTTTCGATTGATTGAATTTTCAAGCGGACAATAAATTTTGGGACACATATAAAAGGAAAAGTGGACAATAAAATTGAGACGGAGGGAGTATTTTATTTTGAAACTATTAAAAATGAACCAATAATATATTAATTATTTTGAGATGAGAATATATTAACTTTATTTCTTTATAATAAATGCACCAACTTTTATTAAAGTTATATTTTTTATTATTGTTATAACACGCTGCAATAAATATGTAAAAATAATTAATGACTGAAAAAAATCCAAAAACAAGTGAATAAGAGGAACTGATTGAGTTAGGGATGAGTCATCAACTTGTCATCATCTCCGAGTTTTTGTAGTTATGAAAAGAAATTCAAATTATATTAAATCAGAGACAAACACTCCCAAACTTGTAATTTTTGTGTATTATATCGAAACATATTTTAGGAACTCATATATAGATATTTTGAGAAGTGGGATCACAATTCAAAATTTAAGATTTCTACTCGTGATGTAAAGGATCTAAGTCTTGTTTTGATCGTTTTCGAATATTTTCCCCTAAAGAAGGAATTGAACCTGTAACCTTTAGGAAATCATTTTAGAAGTCCTTAACACTAAGGTAACACCAAATAGTTTCAATAATGCAAAGTGAAATGTAAATTTCCAAAGTGTAATAGCACGTTTAAAATAATAAGAGATAGGTATAACTTAAAACTACATCCAACAACATCATAAAGACATTTGATCAATGCTTGAGTAAAATAATCCACAAAGAATGCAACTTAAACATGAATTATGTAAAAGTAACATCATTAATACACATCAAGAATCCAAGAAATTGACATTTAACAAGAACACAAATCATCTAAAAACAAAACAAATTTCAAAATATGCCAAATTGTATATACACAGATTCATGGTATCCAAAATCCTAATCATCACTATCACTATCACCATTTTCTTAACCAAAACAAACTCGTTTCCTTCATTGCGTTTATCTCAACCACCAACAGAAACCCAATAACGGGTTTTTTTTTTTCAAAATTCTTGTATGTGTTCTTAGCTAAATGACGAAACATGAGTCGCGATTACCTTCTGAGAAATAACCATAGGATCATAACTGCCATAACCGCCAGCTGTCCGTTGAGCCGCCGCATCTTCAATCCGTTTCCAAATGATTTCTCTTTTGTAATTGCTTTCTTCCTTTTTAGGCTCATCTTCTTTGAACTTTCTAGAACATTCTTCATACAGTTGTGGGTCCGCATCAGAAAAGATTTTTCTGACATTTAATGTTAAACTTTGTACCGCTTGGTTCCAATGGGTTTTTGTGTTTGTTTCTAAAGCTGGATATATGATTGGCAAGATTACTTTTCGGTTTTGTCTTATTAGGTTCTCGATGTGATCGTTGTTCCATAGGAATAATGCTCTTTCTGCCACCTGTGTTTTCAAGAAAACATTACGATCTCAAATTCTCAGAAGAAAAAGTACATTTTTAAGGATGATTTATGGGTATTTCAACGCATATAAACATAACCCATGAATGGAAAACGTCTAAAATCCAAAAAGATTGGATCTTTAAACATTTTGACAGTGATATACCATAAACTCTGTTCTGTCCATAAAAAAAACTCCATTTTTGTATTTATTTTATCTAGTTCCTGAATAGTAACCCGCCATCTTTTTATGACAATTTACAGATATTTCAACATAAAAACATAACCCACGATTGGAAAACTTCCAAAATCCATAAAGATTGGATCTTTAAACATTTTGACAGTGGTATACTATAAACTACTTGGTCTATCATTAAAGTCATTGAAACAATGGAAAAAAAAAAAACTCCATTTTTGTATTTATTTTTTTAATCCCGTAAATTGCAATGCAACATCTTTTTTATGAAGATTTACTGTGTTTCAGTATATAAACAAGACCCGGTAATGGAAAACATTTAAAATCCAAAAAAATTGGATCTTTAAACATTTTGGCAGTGCTATATACCATAAACTCTTGTTCTACCCATTAAGTCACTGAATCACTGATCAAAAGAACCCTTTTTGTTTTTTTAAGCCCATAAATTGCAACCCGCCGTCATTTTACGACGATCAAGATCAGTAAAGATTGGATCTATAAAATTTTAGACAGTGGTATATCATAAACTCTTGTTCTGTGAACTAAAGTTGCAATCTGCCATCTTTTTATGAAGATTTTGATACGAACCAATTTGATACGAACCGGTAATTAAAGACAACTAATCGAATGCTTTATTGATAATCCTGGAATTGGAGAACCAGGTTTCTCCCTAAGAACAATGAAAGACAAAACAATAAACGACTAAATTTCTCAATGACTAAACAATGAGGGAATCCGTCTCTATTAATAGAGTCGGCCCTATTCCTAGACCTAGATAAACAGGATCCTATCAGATTTATGGGTATTTCAACGTAACCCACAAATGAAAAACGTTTAAAATAGAAAAATATGTTTCATTTTCTAGGATGTAGCAAGAGAGACACAACATTTCCATTTTTTTTAAATTTACTTTTAGATGTTACTAATTCTGGTTATGCAACGGTATTTAAGATATTCGCTAAATAGGCAGACAAATTTCATTAAGTTTATTTCTTTATTTGAATGTTACTAAACGTCAAATATCATAAATACTACCAAATAATGGGATAATCGCGAAATCTTGTACTACTAAAAGTCTAATACCAATATAATCTAACTCTAAGTAACTATACCATGGGCAAGGAGGTAACTTAACCTAGAACTTTTACAAAAAAAACATTAAAAAACATGCAATTTTCAAGCACCAAAGTCTCGGTATAAACTCTCACAATCAAAATGTAAAATCTTTATTGGGAACTAAGGCATCTTAGTACCGCTTTATATGGTAAAGGTGGCAATTTCAACCCATTTACCAATGAATGGGTCAATAAGGGTCATATATAAACTCTAACGGGTCAAACAAGTCAAAGTAATAACTAAAAATATAAAAATATAAAGCTTATAAGGAAATAGGTGAAACAGGTTAAAGTTGCCAAAAAAGTATTTAATGCTAAGATTTGCAATCATATTTGACGCAATAATTAATTAACGAAAATTTTATAAAAACCGTATTTCTAGTCAACCCAACCCATACAAAAAGCTACCTTTTTTCACCCAAACCTATTTAGACCAATTATCCAACCCAGCCGACCCACCGATTTTACCACAATATATACCAATAATAACTAAATCAAATACCTGAAAATGTGAGCTACTCAAACAACGAGCAATTTGTCTAAACAACGGAACCATACATCTTTGAAATTCTGGCGGTTGAGTTGCTTCCAGAACTTCTTCAAGTTCACTCAAAAACATAACTTCTTTTGAACTATTTGTAATTGGCCAATATTTCAACAAACCCCTAATAACCGTATCAGCAAGTTTACAATCTTTTTCCACAAATTGTGTAATACAATACGATATTTGTTGATGATACATCGGTATACATTTCGGTTTATGTAACGGGATTAAAGCCCGCACAAGAAACAACTTATGTTCTTCCTTTAACGGTAATGCAAACCCGTTAATTATACTTCCCAATATTTCTAACAATTCGGAAATCCCATTATGTTTTTCGGTTTCAAAAACAAATCGGAAAAATATGTTATTAATTGCTTTTCTGATAAACGGTCGATGAACCATAAACTTTCCATACATTCTATGAAGAACGAACTTTAAATATTCGCGTTCCCGTTGGTCCTCTGAGTCGAATAAATCTAACCATTTTAGAACAAACGAGTGATCGATGTAACGCTTCGCGATTTTCGCATCGGTTTCGGGTGATGCGACAAATCTTAAAATAAATTCATAAACTAATTGTAAATGAGGCCATGATGGATCCATTGATGGTTCTTCTTCTTCACCATCAAAAGTTTCCAACATTTTATTATCTCGAGGTTGTGGAGTTAGTCTACGAAAAATATTAACCGAAACCATTTTCACAATTTCTTGCATCACGATTTCGGGAAATTTCCCGTTTGCGGAAGTAACATAGTCAACGAGTTCAACCAAAGTTTGTCGTTTGATTTCTTTTTCTTTTAGATTCTTTGTGGGGTCCGTGAAGTCAAACACCACACAACACAAAGTCAACTTTCGGATGAAAAGATTTTGTTTTCCGGCGTTTGGTACGTCTTTTAAACTCGGTAAGGCTTCGTAAACAGTTGAATTTCCGTTTGGTTTTGAGTTTTGAGATTGAAGAAGCTTGTTGGTGGTGTGATTTGGGCCCTTTGGGTTAGTATTTGGCCCGTGACCCGGATTTGAAGTACTTGATCGAGTAATTGCTACATCAGTGTTGGTTCTTGATCTATCTTTATCATTTGATGTATTTGAATAAGAATTCGAGTTTCCTCCATCTTTATCATTTGATTTATGTGGCTTTTTAGGAAGCCGATTAAGTATTTGTTTAAACATCACTCAAAAAACTATAATTTTCTTGAAACCCCAACACTAATTAACCAAACCCTAATCACTTCAATAGTCAAATGCTTCTAATCAATAACAAAACTGGAACTTATGTCAATAAATCCCAAAAAAAGCAGATGCTTTTTATTTTTTAACCCAATTTCAAGAAAGCTCCTTTTAAATGCTCTAATTTCCCAAAAAAAACAAGATAAATCCTATATATAATTTAACCTTATATCAACCAAATTTTGAAAGTTGGTTTCTCCTGAAAGAAATTATAACAAATGTAAGAATCAAAAGGGGCAAAAAAACCATAATGTACACAAATTTGGTTACCAAGAACACAAGTCTTTACAAATTTATCTTTTCAGAAAAAGGGTCAAGTTTCAATTTTTATGTAAAATGACTTTAAATTATACACGGGTAATTAATGGGTTTTGCTAATTTAATCATAACAATTAACCACGGCCTTCATTTTAGATCAAAACACAAGATCTGGGTATTACCCACAAAGCATTCTTGAACAAGATTCGCCTAAAATTAACAGGTACAAAATGGAAACCAGAAGAAGGCAAAAACAAGAACAATAAACCATTTTTGGTACAGAATCCATGAAAAAATGTAATCTAAATTAGAAATAAAATCAATATTAACGATAGCATACTTACATGAGATTTTCTTAAAACCTGATGAACAATAATATTACCGAGCAATTGAGGGAAAAGTGCAGATGAAGATAAATCCTGGATCACTGATACAAATTGAAAACGATCTCAATTGAATTGATGAGAGGGATGGAAAAGAGAAAGAACAAGAACAAGAAGGGAGAGAGAAAATGGGTTAAAATAACTTAAAAGAAAGCGATCTTTGGTTCTTGTCAAATCTGTATGGTTCGCTAAGAATTTAGAGACTAAAATAAAATAAAAATTTATTGAAAATGAATAAATTTTGACAAAATTAAGAGTTAAATAGTTTTTTAAGGGATGTTTAGTTTGGATGTGCTTTTCAAGAAGTGCTTATTAGCTTATTGATTTTTCGAAAAGCTATTTTGAAAAGTAAGGGGGACTTACTTCTTGAAAACTCCTTTTTGATATGATTCCCCAAACAACTTATTAACTTATTGACTTCTTAAGAAGACTTTAAGTCAATAAGTTACTTTTTAAAACTTTCCCAAACACCCTCTAAGCATATTACAAAAGTAGTTAGGTAATAAAGATAATTGTAGGTATGGTAGTGGTTGAGGGTGATAGCGGTAGTGAAGGTGAGTGGTGGTTGTAGTTAAAAAAATTTAAAATCTTAAGAAAATAATAAAAATAATTGTAGTTGGATAATAAACATTTGATCTCTTAATTCAGTTAGTTAGGACATTTTATTAATAACATAGATGTGACATGTTTAATTCTCAGCAAGCAAATCACGGCATGGGGTGTGGGTTTGGCGAGGTTATTGGCTTTAACGGGTCTTTAACTTACCCCATACCCGGCCCTCAAAACACAAACTTATAGCTTATACTTAACATTTAGAAAAACGAATTAAACTTATTTAAAATTAAAAGTTCGTAAGTTCGTATATAAAAGCCATCCCAAACAATCACTTACTCTATTTTAGGTTTTTATTATGTTGCTCTACAGTTTATCTCGAAAATCCAAATGGTTTTCCAATTATGATGGTCAAAACTAAAAGCATCCATCTTAACATATTACAATAGAATGTTTATATTTTAATACATGTGATAATTAGTTTATAATATACATCTACAAATATGATTCTTGACGGGCATAAACTTTGGTTCTAGTGTTCTACCAATCTACCCGTGTTTTCAATTTGTTGCTGAATATTTAGTTGACTTTCTATTAATATATGCCATTAAATCAATTCATTCTATTGATATGTGTCATTAATACTAATATTTTATTAATTGGTAGTAGTCATACGTTATAGCCTTGACAAATTCTTGAGTTGCTTGAACTTGATAATTACGAGATTTTGGTCGAAAAATACATAACAAAGTTTAACAAAAGAATTTGTCTCTATCATGAGAATTAAGTATTTTGTTTTATTTGTTACTTGTAACATGACTGAACACCCAAACTTACCATTTGCTATGAAAATCCAAAGCCAAAACTGTCCATTATGGACTTTGTATAAAAATTGACAAAATTAGGTATATTTCGCATTTATTAGTAATCTCAAAGTTAAACTATTGAATCTATCATTCTCATCGGTATATTTCGCATTTATTAGTAATCTCAAAGTTAAACTATTGAATCTATCATTTCGGCAGACCATTATATCTGATCGTTGTGTTATGTTTTTTATTTTATTATAGTTGTATATTCATACAATATATTTCGGTATCAAAATGTTATTTGTTTCCTCGATTGTTATATATAAATGGATGTAAATGCTAAAATATATCATGTCTGAAACCCCTATACGAATAGTTGAAAGTGGACCTCATAAAGTCATAAATACATGAAGTTTTTAATATTTTTTATTGAAGTATTAAGTGACCTTTAAAATTATAATATTATATTATTTATATAAAAAATGTAGATAAAAATAGTGTCTAAACGTGGAATATGTGCGTACCTCCTACAATTCCTTGAAGTCACATGTTACATGTTTTGTTTGCCTATTTGGCTAACTTATGTCTTAATTTTATCAAATGGGTTTTGAATTGAACATATTTAATTCTAAAAACAGATGAATCAGTGAATTGGTTGAATTGGTTAAATGAATCCAATTTTAATGTCAATAATATTGATAATAAATTAATTATATAAAATATATATAAATATTTAAAAATCATGAAAAATAGAAACAAATATTATAACAAATTCTAAAATTATTTTTCAACAAATTTCAACAATTTAAATTCATTTCTTATGATAACATATACTCCCTCCGTCCCTAAATAAAGTTCTCATTTGTGTTGGACACAACATTTTAGGAGATAGTTAGTGGTGGAGTATTTGATATTACTTTTGAATAAAATATAAGGTTTGATTGGAGAGAGAAAGTGTTTTAAGAGATAGTTAGTGGTGAAAGTATTGGTAATAATATTATTATATTAAGTGGGTCCCTTAAGTTTGAGAAATGAGAACTTTATTTAGGGACAAAACTTGAAGGTGAAATGGAAACTTTATTTAGGGACGGAGGGAGTAATTAACATTTAACTAAAAACTTGATGTACTCTAAATCCAACAAAAATAATATCAAAGGTTCATTTTAATAAAAAAAATATTATTTTTAGACTAAAATAAAAAATTTGGTTCACAGCCAGTTCAATCGTCAATGTTCAAAGTGGTTAATATATAGTCTTTTAACTCGGTTGATTTGGCGTGACATTCTTTTCGTTTCCCATGCCGACCGATCCAACATGAGTTTTAAAACATTTAATTTTTCTATTAATAGCAAAATATCATTAATGTTTTAAAATTTAACTAGATTGAGTTTTAATTTTTGATAAAAAAAAGTCCTATTACATGCAATTGTCATTATTACGTTTAATTAAGATCAAACATGTTTAAATATTGACAGTTACTTTAATTTGTATTATTACTTATTAAATTTTACAGTTGATTTTAAACTAATGATGTGCACACTAAAAATCACTTTATTAATACACATGGTATATTATATAGAGTTGTGTTCAAGGAGATCCATGATTTTTACAAAGTCCCGAGGAACAAATCTCAATCATTGATTAATATGATCTAATAGTCAAGATTAATCACATGCTTTATACATGGAGGGGTATTTTGGTCATTTGACACTAATTTTTTTTTTATTTTATTTTATTTTATTTTATTTTTTATTTTAAATTTTTTTTATTTATTTTATTTTTTTAATTTTTGATTGAAGGGTATTTTGGTCATTTTGAAAAAAAAAATTTAAATTATTTATTTATTATTATGTTTTAAAAAATTATTAATTTTTCATTAATAACACATAATGTGATTGCATAGTGAATCACATGTGATTGCATTCTGAATTACATGTGATTTAACTAAAACATTAAATGTGATTAAATATATAATCACATTTGATTTCACTAAAATCACATGTGATTACACTAAAATCACATGTGATAAAGTTATACACGTAATTATCAAATAAATATTGTTTTTTAATAAGAAAAATAATAAAAAAATAAAATAAATAAAATAAATTCTAAATAAATAATAAAAAAAAATTGAAATTGAAATTTTTTTAAGTGCCAAATGACCAAAATACCCCTTCATGATAAAAAATAAAAAAATATTTTTATTTTTTAAAAAATGACCAAAATACCCCTCAATATATAAGTTATGTGATAAATCTTGATCATTAGATCCTATTGATCAATGTGTTGAGATTTGTTCCTTGGGACTTCATAAAGATCTTTATGATGGAACTCCTTGAACGTTTCCCATACCATATATACATAAAGTCTCGAACAATCTCGTTTCTGGCATATTAGAAGTGGCTAGCCACGTATCTTCCTTCTTGGTTGGCCAAAAGTTTTTTATTTAGTATTTTAAAAACACGAGAATATTGTAATATAAATAACAAAAAAAGGTGGAAAATTATCAAAAAGGGCCGAATCATTTGAAGTGGCTAGCCACGCAAACATTAGGAACGTCCCTAACCCCTCACACTAACTAACATCAGTGTGCTAGAAGAAATTACGAACATAACATTTATAAGATTCATTTGATTAGAACGAACATTGTAGAGAATATTGTTAGAAATTTAGAATACTAAAGAGAACTAAATACAAAAGTGAAATCGACCCGCACAGATCTTAGTCGGCATCTAATTCCTCATTAACCACACACATGGATTCAAAGCTTATTCCATGTGTCTTATTCTATGTTATCAAGGTTTTGTCCAACTCATTCCAAATTTTTAAGGTTATTTAGCATAAACCTTGGGTTATGAATCTTAATCTGAATCTGATCATTACATATTGTTGAATAAATTGTAACAATGAAATTATCACCTCTCACGATTTCCATGGGTGAGATAGCATTATATATTAAAGGGAAATAATTTGCAATACGTTTGCAATCATGCAGGATATATATTCATATGTGTTTATTTTAAGGAGCAAAGCTTCTAAGAAGAAACTATGTTATTTATGTTACTATCATAAGAAACTGGTATTAGCAAGTAATATTAATTCAAAATATAATTGATCATAAAACATTGGAAGTTAGGAGTTTTAAACGATAAGTTAAAAACATACAATGTTTTCAAAGGATGTCATTAATTTCATATTTTTATGTTTAATATGACCCATTATTATTTGCTAAAGCAGTATGTTGATTTGACTGTTTTCACTATAACCACATCGGTCAAAAGACAGTATTCTCTCTTGTTTATAAGACGCGAGTTAGCAGCTACCATCGTCCCTTTGGGGACATCTGATAAAATTGGAACGATACAAAGAACCCTGCGCAAGGATGACACGCACAAATCGAGAAATGGTCCAATTTTTTTTTTTTCCACTTTCGCGATCAGATCGTAGGGTTTGATTTCAAGTTTTATCCCGATTTTTTCGAAATTTTCTCTTTTCGGCAGTGTTGTAAAACTCGGCCTACTCGGCCGAGTACTCGTCGGGTAACCGCTACTCGGTGGTGTGCCGAGTCGGGTAGGTCTGAACCGGTCAAATTACTCGGTCAATATAAAACTCAGTGAAAACTCGGCCAACTCGGTGAAAACTCGGCTAACTCGGTAAAAACTCGGCCTACTCGGTTAAAACTTGTCCAACTCGGAAACTCAGTCAAAATTAAGAAACTCGGTTAAACTCGGTTAAAACTCAGAAACTCGGTTAAAATTCAATCAAAATCTCCAAAATATGTTTTATTTTTAAGAACTAGGGAAATTATATATATATTATATATTTTTATAAATAATTACATATGAAAATCTCAATCCGAGTAGTCGCCGAGTAACTGAGTACTCGCTACAAGGTCGTCGAACGAACGGGTAACGAGTAGCGAATGCTTTTCGGTCATCGCCGGACCTTGAAATCCATGATTTTTAATGCTGCTGGTTGCGATAATGTGTGAATTTATTTTGTTTCTGGATCAATGCTGTTCCTAGATTCCACTCATCATCGATTTAGGGTTTTTGTGCCATTGTTAGATTTTAGTTTATTATCAACTACGGTCTTTGTACCATATCAGATTTAGCTCATCGTTAATTAGGGTTATTGCGCGTTTGGTAGATTTAGTTCATCGTCAATTAGGGTTTTTGTGCCATTGATAGATTAAATTCTTCATTAGTTAGGGCTTTTGTCTAGAACTTGTAATTGAGTGAAAATTGACAACCTTTGGAGTTTTACAGATATTTAGACTCTGAAATTTCAACATCAGTTCATTGTTATTATGGACTTATATTTTTTTCTTATCATGTTATTATAACATTGTATGCTGTTGTGCTTCAAACTTGAATTTATTGATTAAAATGTGTTATATTAAGCTATATTAGGATAATCTGCTGATAAAATGGCTGCCTTCTCTTTGTTAGGTTTTGCTTGCAATCATGCAGGATAGAAATTGATCCACAAATTTACCATTTTCATCCCTGATAAAGTTATGTAATCAGTGATTGAATCTTGCCATGAACTACACATGCATATACAAGCACATCAGCAGGAAATGTGTATTCTCAAGTAACACAATCCTTAGAATCTTTTTGGATTTTTAGTTGGACCATAATTGTACTACCATAATTGTAACTGTGTATGTTAAAAATGTCCAAACCTGCATTATTTATGGTTTATGATACAAATTTTTCCCTTTTAAAATTTGTATGTTCTTGAACTAGTCTGATCATGAACACATCCTATTTCATTCCTGAACTCCAATATCAGTTAAGACTGCAGTTTGAGTTTTACTAGTAGAATACCCATAAATAAAAGGTGAACGCAAGTTGTCTTTGAAAAATCTTGGATTGTATGTTATAATAAAATTTAAGATTACAATTATGTGGAATAACACACATTCATAAATTTAGTAATATGATCAAATGTAGCTTGAAATATCCATCTTTGCTTAAATCTTGTAATACATGACAATTATATAAAGGGAGCTGATTCGTACAAAGTAACTTTTGTCCATGCAGAGCAAATTCATCCCAAATGACAATCATGCCCTTAATGGGAGGGGTGATATGTAAAATGTGTTAAAAGTAAAGGAAGGGCATGATTGTCATTTGGGATGAATTTGCTCTGTATGAATAAAAGATGCTCTGTACGAATCAGCTCCCAAAGGGATTGGCTAACTCATGCAATTATAAATATTGCAGCAAATATGCAATAATGAGTAATCAATCGTGCCTTATGCGATTGTGGTGAAAAGAGAGAGAAAGTGGCAATAATTGCTTAAAAATATTTCTTAAAAACATTCAGTAATAGTTATTGTACATTTACACATGCCAACTTTCTTGGTTAACTAGAAAAATATGCCATTGGAAATTTTAACTTAGATTTTATATATGATACCATTTGTAATTATTAAAACTAAACAATTCACTTAAAAAAGGAATCAATCGTCCGGTATAAAAGTCCTCAAAAAAAATACCAAAGTTTTCACTTAATCCAACTCGTAACATTTAGCCTTTCAGGAACTTAATAAATATATACTTCCTCTATATCAAAATAAGTGACACACTTTCCATTTTAAGGTGTATCAAAATAAACGACACATTTTGAAAAATTTCCTTATTTTGTAAAAATAGTGGGACACATACCCACTAACTATCCACTTTAATAAAGTGAAATTACCCTTATACCCTTACTTTTACTTTTAAAACTCATTAATATCTCTTTATTCAAGAAAAGTGTGACTCATTCTCCACTAACTATGTACTTTAATATATTTTAAGCTCTGCTTTAATTTTTTACCTCAAAAAACGTGTAAGCTAATTTGTGTCACTTATTTTGATACGGATGAAGTACTATAATTCACATTTTCAGACAAAGAAAACCCTTAAGTTGGGCTACTTAGATAGGTTTTTAGTTCTTAATATATTGGATCATACCCAATATACATACTTCAGCCTTTCAGGACTGTTAAGTAAAGCCCAATCAGTAAATATTAAATTTTCCAGTACCCGAAGAAAGAATCCTCTTGCTCAAGAAATCGCAACGCCAAATACTTTTTTCGGATTGATTTATAATAATTTGTTGATAACAGCAGCTGATTCCACAAGTATTGCAAAACGAAGAAGAACAATCACTACTGAATACTGATCCGATGGACTCTCAATTTGCTAAGGTCTGATTCTATTACTCGTGATTTCTTGACTGATACGAAATGGATTTTATTAGGGTTTTTTTCTCTCTTTTTTACAATGTTCTGAAATTGTTGCTTGTTGTGCTTTCTTAATATGCTAATATATTGATTAATGTTATTTCTAATTCTGTATGGAAGTATTTCCCTTTTAATCGGCTTTATCGAGTTGCTCTGGTTGTTAATTCCCAACAGCTTTGATATGAGATTTCAAACACTGATTTGGGGGAACTAATCAATTAATAACATGCATAATTTTTTGAATTATCAATGGAACTAAATTTGACACTTTGGCTTCATTCTAATACTGATACACGACTTCAAAATTTGTTGCTAAAATCATCCAGCTTCTGATAATTGTTGTAAAAGGCATTCAGCTTTCGAAAATCGTTATATAAACCATCCAACTTTTGAAAATCGTTATGTAAAATTCAACTATGTTATCATGTTAATGGTTATTGATTCTACCCAAAATAATCAGATTTGTAAAGTTCAATGATTTTCGTAACAATCTTCAAATCTCAATGACTAAATTAGAGATAAAGTGAAGGTTGGCCGTAATTTATTTGCAATTTTTTTATATATTCTAAATCAGGAAAAGCTTGCTGCAGCAAAGGAAAAATATGGAAGAGATATCCGTGTATTTGAGACAACAACATCCTCTCAAACATCAAATGTTCCAACTAATGATGGTGTGTAGTTATATACCTACTTTTTTTCTGAAATTTTCAAGTTCAAGACTCATTAATAATCATATTAACGTTAATGTTTTTTTTTTATTAATTTGGCAGAGGAGCCAGATGAGTTTTTTGAATTCACTGCCGAAGATTATTATCGCATTTTGGCTACAAAAAAAGAAGGTGAGAATACTATCGCCACAATCATGTATATCATTTGGAAAAAGAGTAAAAGAAAATAATCATGTTGTAAATTTTATTACGGGCAGATAAAATGTTGAAGACGAAAAAAATCCGAGAAGCAGAAGAAGCTGCTCGCAGGTCAAGAATTACCAAGGTAAAAAGCTTACTTATTTAACAGGAAGTGATTTATTTGAAAAATTTTAATTATTTTTTTATTGTAATTTCTTGTTTTACAGGCAGTGATACGTGTTCGGTTTCCAGATAATCACACATTAGAAGCAACATTTCATCCATCTGAGACAATGCAAAGTTTAGTTGATCTTTTAATGAAAGTGGTAGCTCAAACAAATATCCCTTTTTATATATGTGAGCAAAATATTGTATTTTTTATATTTGATTAATAAATATTGTCAAGAGTGTGTATAGTTTTTTTTATTAAGTATAATATTTGTTATTTATTGCAGATACTACTCCTCCAAAAAAGCAAATAAAAGACATGTCTCAGGATTTCTATTCTGCTGGTTTTGCTCCTGGTGCAATTGTTTATTTTGCATACGATCAATCAAAAGGTTAGTAATTTAAAAAAAAAATAATTAATTATTGTTATAAATTATCATCCTGCTAGTTATATTTATTATGTCATTTTGTAATTTTTATTGTGTGTTGGGGTATAGGTGATGGTGATGTCACTACATCAGGCCCATTTCTCAAAGATGATGTCATGTCATTAAAAGGTCTTGAACTCATCTCCGAACAAGAGAAACCTGTAAATGACCAAATTACCCCCACCGAACCAGTAGCGGTTGCAGCCCCTTCACCGGTTGAAAAGGAGCGGAAGCCAGCTGCTGATAAAAAGATGGTCAAGCCCAAGTGGTTGAAAATGTAACTGCAGTTAGTTACTTCATATTATGGTTAAAAACAGATTGAATGTGAGTGTTGTTTTGTAAATCGTGTTTCTGGTACTTTCTTTCGCATGACTTTAAATACATAAATATATGTTATTGTCGTTTTAAGTAGGAAATATATACATATATATTCATCCCATAGATATATATATGTGCATATTCATGCCCAATATATATGTACATATACACATATATATATACATGCATTTTACTTAACTTGCATTTTCAGTCGTAACTTGCATTTTCAATCGGAACTTGCATTTTCATTTACGAAAATGCATATGCGTACCGTATATATATATATGTGTATATATATACATATATACGGTATAAATATGAACATATGTATATCTATGGTATGAATATATATGTATATATACGTATATGTATGTATATGTATACATACATGTATATTTTACAAAAATGCATTGCTTCTTCAAATTCTTCAAATAAGGATGCTTCTTTTTTGATCATTATTCTTGTTTTCAAGGATTACACTTTTTCACATTTTATGTGATTCAATTGTGTAGAGGGGTGTAATCAAGTCTGAGTTGAAACATTACCAAAAGTTTGAAACTTGACTCGAGCTTAACCGATACTTCAAACTTAATGAATTAATAAATACTATTGATCTTAACTTTGCAACTGTGGTACAAGGTTACTATAATTTATGGGTCGGATTTGCGTAATTGTGCAAGTATATTTACATACACAAGAAAGAATATATAAATAATACAAGCTCGATTTGGCTTTAATTTTGTAGTGTCATTATCTTAGTATCCGTAATACTTGACAGTGACTTAATTTAAGCCATGATGATTTGGCTTTAATTTTGTAGTGTCATTATTTTCTGTGTCAATCTCGAGTGACTTATACGTTGGCTTGAGTTGATTATTTACGAGACAAGTTTAGTTGGTTTGATGTATCAACATGACACGTATTATTTGCAAGTTACAATCGAATTTTTGTTGAGTCACCTTTAAGCTACATTATTTTATTCATTATAGTTTTCTTTTTCAACAAAGTGATTATTTGAAGAGATACGCTGATGATAAATGTCAATATCAGGGTGGTTGAAACCTTGCTTTATTGATTAGATTGTTAGTGACATTGTCCTGTGTTATATTTTCGTTTATTGGTTTAATATAATATAAAAAATACATACAAACACACGTTTGTGTGTGTACGAGACAATAAAAACTAATAAAAAAGAAATTCTCACGATTGTGAAATCAACGAGACACACACTAATTGTATTTTTTAAATGAAAATTTTAGAAGGATCTAAATGCCAATGAGTAAAAGTTGCTGTATCGGACAAAAAAATAAAGTATAAGATTAATTAAAATATTAAAACGTTTCTTCTTTTTAAATAATTGCTTTATTAAATCAAAACATTCAAAGCAAAATGCTATTTTACAACTTTACATCAATTTTAAAGATTCTTTACATCATGTTCAAAGATAAAATAAAATCTGCTAACATTATAGTAGAATATCTTGTCATATTCCTTTCCAATTTGCAATAATTGACAATATATCTAATAAAAACTTATGAGGATCATATAATTGCTTATAGTAACATCTCCAAGAGCAAAATATTAATGAGTGTACATACATGACATGTCGAAGGAGCTCTGTAATGTTGGCTAGAAACATATTTACTTTTATTTTTTTCTTAACTTTATAATAATTAATGTATTATATATGTGAGAAACTATTATTAGAAAGTTTTCCAACTCTTTTAAATTATTTTCTTCAAGACAAATTTAAATATGTGAGTTGTTGAATTTTTAATATCACCAACATATTAAAGAAATGGCGAAAGAACATGATTAATTCCCAAGATAACTTGCATTGTTGGTATATAACTCATTCTTTGTTTTGGTTTTTGGCATCTTTGTTGGTAGGCTTTTCTAAAAATATATCAATAATATTCCCATATATTAAATCATTTTAAAAATATCTTGAAAATATTTCACATACGTGTCAAGTCAAAGTCCGCGGCGGCTGACGGGAATGTCAAAATTGTACGACCAATTTTTTTATTCAACTACCACCCACTCCAATATTCCATTCAGATTTCAAACTTTCTATAGCTTCTGCCTTCAATTCTCATCATCAACACCACCATAAATTCTCGCCAATTTTCTCTCAAAGGGTTTTCATTTGTCTGCAATTAACTTATAATTTTTGTTTAGTGATCAGGTATATCAATTTTAGTGTAACTTGGATCTGTTTTTTAATATCTCACCTACCGCCTTTTACGGTTTGGGGATAAGTTATAAAATTGTTCAGTTGGTTGTAATTGTTCTCAGCTTCTCGTATCTGATTGTATTAGTTAATCCAGGCAAATCTATAGCTCCAGTTTAATTTAACTTTGAACTTATTGAGACGACTTTGATTTTGAATTTTCGATCTTGAAGCATGGGATCGGGTCAATGGTCTGTTGAAGAGAGAGCTCCGATTAGGAACGAATCTTCGTCAAATGTTTATGAGCCTGAAACTGGCTGTCTTTCGATTATTGTTCTCGGGGCTTCTGGTGATCTTGCCAAGAAGAAAACTTTCCCTGCACTTTTTCACCTCTATCGTCAAGGATTCATTCAATCACAAGATGTTCATATTTTTGGATATGCTAGAACCAAGATTTCAGATAACGATTTGAGAGATCGCATTCGTGGGTAAGATTTTAAATTGCTTGATCATAGATTATATGAGATCTGGTTTATGTGCTATTTGTAAAAGTGGCAAATTTTTAATGAATTTTTAAATCTGTTGTTGCAGTTATCTTACACCAAGCAAGGGTTTTGAGAACACACATGAGGAAGACGTTGCCCAATTTCTGCAATTGGTAAGTATTGGGCGACCCGACCCGTTTTTCTATTTTACACGGATATTCTCAATAAAATTGACCCCTTTTATTATTTTTCATATAATTTTTTATATAGATTAAATATGTATCTGGTGCTTATGATACTGAAGAGGGATTTCGATCATTAGACAAAACAATATCTGAATATGAATTGTCAAAAAACAGTACGGAAGGATCATCAAGAAGACTTTTCTATCTTGCTCTGCCTCCATCTGTATATCCATCTGTCTGCAAAATGATCAAAAGTTATTGCATGAATAAATGTATGCATTATTTATCCTAATTTTAATATTGGGTTTTTTTGTTTGTTTAAAATAACAATCTAATTTTACATTTGTACATGTTTAGTCATTGTACAAATGTTTGTCCAACTGGGTCTATAGAATATGGGTTTCTGTCCCAGTTGGATCATTAAAAGGATGTTTTTTACAAAAATGAAAAAAAAAATTCTTAAAATTGATGCTTTTTGTAAGGAAAATGTTAAATCGATATGTAAAAATGTTAGATTTGTATATGATGATAAGTGATAACTGCTATACAAAAATTAATGAAATAAAATTTTTAAATGTTCCAATCCGGACATTAAAAAATGGTTTTTTGGCACTTTTGTGTTACAATGTAAATATATTATTTTTTACAAAAAAAAAAAATTTGTTTCAAACATGATGATTTTTATTAAAAAAAGTTTAAGTTTATATGTGAAAATGTTAGATCTATAATCTATATATAATAAAAACTGTTATAAATTTTTATAGTGGTTTAAAAAAGTTTCTAGTGGTCCAATTGGGACACAAAACTGTTTTCTAATGACCTGATTAGAAGAAATTTTGTACAATGTCTAAACGGGTACAAATGTAAAAAAACCTTATTTTAGAAGAAGTTCTGGATTTATGAAAATTAATTAATTAATTTGTGCAGCTGATCTTGGTGGTTGGACTCGAATTGTTGTTGAGAAACCGTTTGGTAGGGATTTAGAATCTGCTGAAGAACTGAGTTCTCAAATTGGAGAACTTTTTGATGAACCACAAATTTACCGTATTGATCATTATTTGGGAAAAGAATTGGTGCAGAATTTGGTAATTAACTACATTTTAACTACCTAATCTTTCTTTTAAATGTTGGTTCTTGTTTAACTTTTTCTTAATTAATTAATTTGCAGATGGTACTTCGTTTTGCAAATCGCTTATTCTTGCCACTATGGAATCGTGATAATATCGCTAATATTCAGGTAATAATTCTTTCTGGAATATTTATTAATTTAGTGAGCCATATAAATGATTTTTAATAATTACCCGATTGCTAGCTATGAATTTCCCGTACTAGTAATAAAATAATATTTCTGTACATAATTGTAACATTTTTTTTGATAAATTTGCCATTTTATTAAACTTTTTTTTTTTGCTTATATTTTCATTTCTTCTGATTTACTTTAATTCTTTTCTTCAGATTGTGTTTAGAGAAGATTTTGGAACTGATGGTCGTGGAGGATATTTCGATCAATACGGGTAATTTCTGTTTATTTCTCAAAATTTAAAAACTGTTGAAATATTAATTCCCTTGTGTTATTTTTTTGGCAGAATTATTAGGGACATCATTCAGAATCATCTATTACAGGTACTTTGCCTAGTTGCTATGGAGAAACCTGTTTCTTTAAAGCCTGAGCACGTTCGAGATGAGAAAGTCAAGGTAATTAATTTGACTTTATTCTATATTTAATTATATTCAAAAAAATTAAATAAAAATGTATTAACTAACTAACTAATTACTTATGTAATTAGGTTCTTCAATCTGTTCTTCCAATTCAAGACAGTGAAGTTGTTCTTGGACAATATGAAGGATATACTGATGATCCAACGGTTCCTGATAACTCAAATACTCCCACTTTTGCAACTGTTGTTCTCAGAATTCACAATGAAAGATGGGAAGGTATCATAATTTTAATCATTTTTTATTTTTATTTATTTTTATTTTTTTTTTTTGCATCAAGTAACCTTTAATAACACTGAGGTAGCAATTAAAAAAAAGTTATAAAGAAAATGGTTTAAAAGTTGTCAAAAGTGAATTAAAATGTTTATATTAAAAATAAAATATATTTTTTATTTTTTATAATATAGTGTTTATTTGTTATATATAAAGTAAAAAATATTGGACAAAGAAGTGTTGGCATATTAACCTAACCTTCCACGTACTTCAATAAGTCATGTAGTCACATATTATCATTTTTAAATCAAATATCAGTGATGATTATATTTAAAATCTACATTTTGCAGGTGTTCCTTTTATTATTAAGGCAGGAAAAGCATTGAATTCAAGAAAGGCAGAAATCCGTGTGCAATTTAAGGATGTTCCTGGCGACATATATAAATGTATATTTATCACAATTTCTTAAATGAAATAAATTATAAATTATAATAAATTTTATAATTAATCAATATTTTATATTCGTTCAGGTAAAAAGCAAGGAAGAAATGAGTTTGTAATCAGACTACAACCTTCAGAGGCCATGTACATGAAGCTAACAGTAAGTAATATATAATATATCAATATCATGATATGTATACTTGAAGGGTATTTTAGTCATTTGACATACATAATAATGTTGCTTGCAGGTGAAGGAACCCGGGCTTGAAATGAACACGGTTCAGAGTGAATTAGACTTGTCATACGGGCAACGATATCAGCAAACCATCATTCCAGAGGCTTATGAACGTTTGATTCTTGATACGTAAGCCAAAATTACTACATAAATTACATAATTATATTTTTAAATATTTACATTTTTGGTATTTGATTCACAGAATAAGGGGCGATCAACAACATTTTGTTCGTAGAGATGAGCTTAAGGTATACATTAATTAATCAACAACATTTTATTTACATAATTTTTTGATCTATTTTACCACACCTTAACTAACTTTCAAATATAATAATTTATTAATTAAATAAATATTTTCAGGCGGCATGGGAGATTTTCACGCCACTTTTACACAGAATTGATAGAGGTGAAATGAAATCACTGTCATACAAACCCGGAAGCAGGGGGCCCGCAGAAGCAGACGAATTAGCTGAGAAAACGGGTTATGTTCAGACCCATGGGTACATATGGATACCTCCAACTTTGTAGACAAGTGCTGATGTGTCAAATAATAATAATAATAATATTATTATGTGTGTAGAGCTTTTTTGACCCGATGGGTTGGGTTCGGGAACTTTTATACACCATGGTTTGTAATCCATGAGCTACAGATTGTGGTAGATCTTTGTTTTGATGCTAATAAATCTGATGCAGATTTGTGAATTTTATTGCATGTTACAATTTAAAAGGGTGATAAAATATACGGGTTATGTGTGTTGCGCAAGTGGGTCGAAAGAGGTTTCGGGTTAAATTGAATATCATTTAGGGTTTTGATAACGACAGTCAATAAGAGTGGATAATGCATATTAAAAAATATTAATTAATTTAATTATAACTACTATTCCACGTGTATCTCACTTTATCTTTTTTATTCTAGCAACTACTCCTCCAACGAATTCCATTTAAAAACCTCCTTAGTTATGTCTGTATCAATTCTAATTAATTAATATTTTTTAATACTACTATGTATTATTTACTCTTACTAACAGCTCGTCATTATCAAAACCCTATTATTTACATAGGGTAAATTAAAAGGATGTCGATAATTCAATTTTTTGCAAAAGGAGGTAAATTACAGTTTTAGATGGTAACCGTTGACCGAAATTGTTTGACTGCATTTCACCACCGTTGACCACCATTCCTCCTCCTATCTTCATCTTCTTCAACATCTTTAACATAATCTCCTCCAATAATCATTTCATTCATCACCTTAAACACCATTTTTGAAAAAAAAAATTATGTTTTAACTATAGTTAGATTAAATTGCTACATTGAATTTGATAGGTTTCAGAGCAAGATTGGTAATCTTCTTAAGTTGTATGCTTATAGTTTAGAAGAAATTATCGACCATATGATCTTCAAATCCGTTCATATGCCCAACTTACTATAATAATGATCAAAGTTTATGCTAGGTTGACAGAAGAATCTAAAGGAGATGCAATGATAATAAAGGAGATGCATTGATAAATGTCATGGTTGTTCCACTAAATGGGGATACAAGTATTTAATGAATTGAAAGTTAGCATTCCTAATGAAGAAAAACGTGTGAAAATGGAAAGAGTAAATATATTACTGATACTATTTGGTACTATTCATAATCCTACTCATTAGATGAATACATGTGTCAAAATCAAGGGATAATATCAAAAGAGATAATTAGTGGAATACATATGTCTATCAAGTAAGATTATAAGTAAGACAAAATATCATTTCTCAAAATGAAATTCATTAATCTTTAATTAACGTATTTTCCAACATATATAGAAAGTTTAGATTCATTTATTAATTGTTACCCCTAACTCAAATATAATATGAACAAAATTGCTTCACATTTTTGTTTTAAATCAATTTGATCCGTACCAAAATAACAAAATTATGCTAATTTTCATACTTTGATATCTAAATAAAATTATAACAAAAACTGATTATTATGTTTTACAAATATTAATTAACCATTATAACAAGATAAGCATTTATTCTCCCGTATATAAAGGAACGCAGCCCTAGCAAGTCTGGTAATTTTGACCAGAATTAGGGCTCATATCTCGCCATCCCTATTCCTATACATGCATACATCTATATCTATAATCCATCATCTTCAATGAGGTCAGATCTATATTTTTATCTTTTCTTCGCAAAATCATCGTCACCATTCCCCCTAATCTAATTCAATCCCAATTTCAATTCTTAATTTTTTCAGTTTCATCAATTTCAGGTCTGATTCGTGCTCTCCTAATTAACCTAACCCTAGCAAAATTGAAGCTATTTCCATTCAACTATTGGTTTATTTTTTCTGTTAACAAGTTGATTGGTAATAAGCTTTTAATAGTTTCCTTGTTTCCCCAACCCTAGGGTTTTTTCGTTTGCGCTTTAGGAAATATGGCTGATGAATTTTCACGCGATCCTAAAGTTTCTAGCTCAAATTACGTGTTTTCTTCAATGAAAATTGGTGATTGGTACCGTATGGATGATTATACAGATAAGAATTTTGATGGTTATGCTGATTTTAGGAATTTGAATTTGTGAATGGAAGGATAATGTGATTGATAAATTGCCTTCTGATCCTTTTGAGATGAATATTAATGGTTCGTGTACAATGATTAGGGGGTGGATTAAAGACGTTGATGAAGAAGATATTGGGTATTTCAAAATTAGTGAAAAATCAATGGGGGATGAATACGAAATCAATGGAATCAAACAATCTAACCATGGAAATAAAGTCTTGCATTTAGCCAACCAACAAAATGATGCAAATTGTTGTAATGTAATGTTGATGGTGATGGTAATGGTGGGCCCCCTCATGATGGTTTATCTTTTGCTCTTGGTTATTTAGGGTTAAGAGATTTAATTAATGTTGAACGCGTTTGTAAATCTTTGCGTGACGGTGTTCGTAACGATCCATTATTATGGAGAAATATACAAATTGACCAAACAATCACAATCGGTGGATCATTTGGTGATGATAATCTTTTAAGGATTACAAATAGAGCAAATGGTAGTCTTCAATCTTTGAGTATTATCAAGTGTTTAAAGATAACCGATAACGGTCTCAAGAACGTTCTCTTGCAAAATCCAGGGCTAACAAAGGTCAATTTTTTTGCTCAAATTTGTAATTTTTAGTAGTTATATAACTTATATATTCATATTTGATTTAATTGTCTGATACTTTTTAGTATTGTGGATGCAGTTAAGTGTGTTGGGATGTAGCAGGCTAACAATGGAAGGTCTCTTAACCAACTTGAAATCTTTAAAGTCAACCACACGAGGTGGAATAAAACGGTTAAGAATCGGTGGATTACATAGCATAACAACCGAGCAATACGAAGAAATAATAAAATTACTAACCATAAATAACCATAATGATCCAAATTCCCATAAACCTCGAGTCTATCATGGTGGTCAAGTATATCTTTCATTAGATGATGACCGACAAATTGACATAGAACCGTGTATAATAGTTGTTGCAGAGCGTGTATATTTTGTATTCCTAGGTGTATTAATTGTGGGCGGTGTTTTAATGAACGGGATTATATGGAAACTTTCTGTTTAAATTTCCTTTGTTTGGATTGTTCGGCTCAAATTTTAGGGTTTCCGGATGGCGAAAAGGGAGATATGAGTATTAATATGGGTTTTCATCAACAAACGAGTTATCGTTTTTGTCTTTATGGGTGAATGATATATGGTATTTGCTATAAAAAAATCGAAAGCTAGACACTTGGATCTTTTGAGAAATTGGGTTGTGTTATTTTTGGAAATTCAGTGGTTGGTTTCTGAAAAAGGTTGATTCTTGAAAGATGTAGATAAGAACTAGTAATGAGTAATTGTGTATGGTGATTTTCTAGATTCTTGAAGTAATTGACTGATTCTTGAAAATAGAAGGTTAATTTCAAGATTCGTTCTTATGTGGTTGTTCAATATTCTTGAAAATAGAAGGTTAATTTCAAGATTCGTTCTTATGTGGTTGTTCAATATTCTTGAAAAAAGGTAGTTAAGACCTAGGAACGCATATGGTGATTTTCAAGATTCTTGAAGAAATTGGCTGATTCTTGAAAATACAGGCTTATTTCCAAGATTCAATCTTGTATGGTAGTTCAAGATTCTTGAAAGTGGTAGCCAAGAACTAGGAATGCATATGGTGATTCTCAAGATTCTTGAAGAAATTGGCTGATTCTTGAAAATACAGGCTTATTTTCAAGATTTGATCTTATGTGGCTGTTTAGTCCCTAGACAGATTAATAGATACGGGTCGGATTAATAGAAACGGGTTGTGTTAAGCTTTAAGCTCATTTTCCCTATTATTTTTTCAGGGTTGTTATTACCTAGGTGATATTGTGTAAATATTGCAATGGTTGGTTGGTTGATGCAAGACTAGAAGGATGTAATGGTTATATTTTGTATGTGCAATGTACTCATTATCCAATTTCATAAATGGCCATAAAGATGTACTTGATTGATTTTATCAATGTTAGCCATTCAGACTGTGTGATGCACGTGTAGTGATCACAAAATAGATGTGAGTTTTGGTTAGATTTGGGGGTCTAAATGAGTCTTATTTTGCAATGTATCATACGAGTTAGTTAAACCCATCAAGTACAGTTAGTGTGTTAAATTTTTCGTTAAATAATACGTACACAATCACTTTAATTTTGGTTAAATACTAGATAAGCACATAACCACTTTAATATGTTATGATAATTAAAAGAAAACCTATTACATATTATACCACTTTTATCATAACTGAAGACTTATACCATCTCCAAGCCACCACGGCACCACCTTTGTTAATACCATCTCCAACTTGACGTATGTTTTATTAATGTTTTGCCGATGTGTTAAGATTGGGAGATTTTATGTTATTTGCAACATTAATGAGATTGAGATAAGTAGTAAAATTAAAAGTGAATATGATAAAAGAGAGTAGGTGAAAACATATGTCCAATTTCTGAAGGATTAGAGTGATTCATGTATAGACAATCATCAAATGACAAGATGACAATACCTGAAAAGTGAGAGGCATAAGAGGCAAATTAAGTTTTGAATGTTGATCATGATCCTATTTAATTTATGAATACATTTAGAGTAAATTCAAATCTGGTCAAAAAACAGGGTGAACTAAAATAAACTATGTTACTATGTCTAGTTAAATAATAAAAACATTCTCTTGTTTTATTTTTTAAAAACACTAACAACAATAACAATATTTAAAGGAGGGATATGAGATTTGTAAAATGTAGATAACTAGCAGAGGGTACTCGCGCGTTGCTGCGGGAATTTTCATATGACATCCAAAATATTGTTTAAATCATTAAATATTTAAGTTGCACAACGTTTAACTACATGTACAATTTGTGTTATTCTGCTAATCGTATCAAATTTGTTTTTATCCTTAGTAATTACGTAGAGTTGTAAACTTTAAATAAAATAAGATTAGATAACTTTTTATTTTGGAAATTTATGACTCGTTGAAACCAATGTTGTATAAGAAATTAATAATAATACTAATAATAATACTAATAGCAATAATAATATAAATAAAAAACATTAGGGTTAAAAGGTTGAAGAAACTGAAGTGAATGGTGTTGAATATGGATTGAAAGGATTCAAATGTTTGAAGGATCAACAAAAGTTAATAAAATATATTTCTTATTTAGATAATGCTAACTTTAATTATAATTTATTTGAGAAAGAAAAAGTTCTTGAGTTTAAGAATAAACAAAAAATTATATATAAAAGAGTCACAATCGAAAAAATATTCGACATTAAGAAATAAAAATTAAATATTTCTATAAAACTCAAAATAAATGAATATTTCTCCATATTAGTAGAGTTTAGGGGGTAAAAGAAAAATAATAGTAAAGTGTAGGGGGTGTAAATTGTTACTTTTAAGTTTTAAAATAAAAAAGGAAAAAATTGATGCTAACATGTTTGGAACCTGGATCACTTCTAGGGTGAAGCATTAACTACAGCTAAGGAAACCACTGGGACAAACTGTCATTTGTGTAACATTTTCGCTTTTGGGTATTTAAATAAGAAAAGAATACTTCATTTAAAGGTAAATGTATTACTTCCTCCGTATCAAAATAAGTGACACACTTTCCATTTTGGGGTGTATCAAAATAAGTGACACACTTTGAAAACTTTCTTTATTTGGTAAAAATAGTGGGACACATACCCACTAACTATCCACTTTAATAAAATAAAATTACCCTTATACTCTTATTTTTACTTTTAAAACTCATTAATATCACTTTATTCAAGAAAAGTGGGACTCATTCTCCACTAATTATGTACTTTAATATATTTTAACCTATACTTTAATCTTTTACCTCAAAAAACGTGTAACCCAATTTGTGTCACTTATTTTGATACGGAGGAAGTATATATAATTATACTTTTATCTTTGAGTAAAGTACTACTGAGAGTATAAAAGTATATAAGATGTGTATGTATGCTTATAAAATAATACACAAGTAAACATATGCAAGAAAGAAAATGTGAATGAAAAAGACGTGCATATAGCATGTGTGTAAGAGTGTGGAAGACGGAAGTGTGTAAAAGTATGTAAATATGTATATGTATTCACAAAATAACATGTTACAATCAAAAGTACCAATTAAGAAATGAAGCTTAAGGTGCTGTTTGATAGGAATAAAATGATTAAGGGGGTGTTTGGGAAAGCTTATTAAGAGGTGCTTATGGCTTATAAGCTTATATAAGGCTAAATAATCCCTTTTCAAAGAGATTATTTAGGCTTATATAAGCTCATAAGCTATAAGCTCCTTTAAATAAGCTTTCCCAAACACCCCCTAAGTGCTAATGATTTAAAGGTCTGAATGATTAAGAGGTTTTGTATAAAACTTGTTTTGAATGTGAAAAACTTTTTTATAAGAATTCTGACTGCTTAATGATTCAGCATATGTTTTAAGAAAAAATGATTCAGCAGCTTTTTGTTGTCTCATTCAGCATATACTTCATTCAGAGGCGCTAAACAAACGCACTGAATGCTGAATGATTAAACATTCAGCACTGAATGATTCCATTAAGCTGCAAACAAACACAACTTAAGTTTTTACTTACACAATTACATTACATGGTTATTAAAGTCTGGTTAAATGCTTTTATTTTATGCATATAATTTTTGGTGGTCTGATATGAAAAATGTACAGAACTTGAGGGACTTATCGGAACTTACCGATCTCCGGCAAGCACGCCGGAGCAATCTTCACGTTGAGCGAAGCTCCCGGTCTACGTTCGATTCAAACTACCTGCAACTCCGCCTTTCACTGCCAACCATTAAACTTTCCACCATATATACGTATACATTTAGCCCTATTTCATTCGTATCACACCACCTCCACCATTACTACTACATTTTTTAATCTAATCTCTTTACAGTTCCTAAATCAGTAAGCATGGCTAAAATCAAGATCGGAATCAACGGTTATTAGCAATCCTTTAACCTCCTATATAATTTTTAATCCATAATCGATACTGTTAATCCAAATTTCAACTAATTTTGGTTTTGTTCCGTACAGGATTCGGAAGAATCGGACGATTGGTTGCGAGAGTTGCTTTACAGAGCGATGATGTTGAACTTGTTGCCGTTAATGATCCTTTCATTACTACCGAGTACATGGTACGTATTCCGTTACATTTGTATCAACAATCAAATTATGACTGTTCTGCTTGAAGATGACAATTGATTGGGAATTCGATTTTTCTGCAGATTTATATGTTCAAATATGACAGTGTTCATGGCCCATGGAAGAAGGATGAAATCAAAGTCAAGGATGAAAAAACTCTTCTCTTTGGAGACAAATCTGTTACAGTTTTTGGCAAGAGGTATGTCATTTCTTCATCAATACACCTCACACAACATGAAACTAAAATACATTCATAATTTATTTATATATTTTTTGATTTATTGTTTGCAGGAATCCAGAGGAGATCCCATGGGGTGAAGCTGGAGCTGAATATGTTGTGGAATCAACCGGTGTTTTCACCGATCAGGACAAGGCTGCTGCACATATAAAGGTCTGCATTAACATTATTAGCTCTTTTACACACAAAAGATAATAAATATATGTAAAAAATTTCAATAATTAATGGTTAATTATTATTAGGGAGGTGCAAAGAAAGTTGTAATCTCAGCTCCAAGTGCAAATGCACCCATGTTTGTAATGGGAGTAAATGAAAAAGAGTACAAATCTGATATCACAATTGTATCTAATGCTAGTTGCACGACTAATTGTCTTGCTCCACTCGCAAAGGTTTAAATTTGTTTCCACCAAATATACTTAATTAAAAATTTAAGATCATTAGTATTAATTTAGTTTAACGTTGTACAAACAAACAGGTTATTAATGACAAGTTTGGTATCGTTGAAGGCCTTATGACCACGGTTCACTCAATGACAGGTTACAACACTTTCCAATTTTCATCACCTTTTTAACATAAGTTATATTAAAAAAAAAAAAAGTGAATAATTAGAGTTTAAAACTTTAATATCGTTTAGCAACTCAAAAGACGGTTGATGGCCCTTCGATGAAGGATTGGAGAGGTGGAAGAGCTGCTTCTTTTAACATTATTCCTAGTAGCACAGGAGCTGCTAAGGTATAATAATAACGTGGTAGAAATATATTGTAAATTTTTAACTGAATTAATTGATTTTTTTATCTTTATTTTTATTTTGAAGGCGGTTGGGAAAGTTCTTCCTGCACTTAACGGGAAGCTTACGGGAATGGCGTTCCGTGTTCCTACCGTCGATGTATCTGTGGTTGACCTAACTGCTAGGCTTGAAAAGCCTGCTTCTTATGATGATATCAAGGCTGCTATTAAGTAAGTTTTTAACAATAATAATTACAAGGATAAAATGAATTAATAAATAAATTAATTAATTTTTTGTTGGATTGGTGCATTGTGTAGGGCTGAGTCAGAGGGAAGCTTGAAGGGAATCCTAGGTTACACTGAAGATGATGTTGTGTCAACTGACTTTGTGGGTGACTGCAGGTAAGACCATTTTGTTTATAACATTTTTTATAATTAACAAAATGTAAATTGAAATTATATGCTTTTGTTATAACAGGTCCAGCATATTCGATGCGAAAGCTGGAATTGCTTTGAACAACAATTTTGTTAAGGTTGTTTCTTGGTATGACAATGAATGGGGATACAGGTACACTATATTTTTTATTTTATTTTATATATTTATTTGGAGTTTGTTTTGTTGGTTATTGAATTTGTTGTTTGTACTCTGTGTTGCAGTAACCGTGTTGTTGATTTGATCCGTCACATGTCAAAGTCTTAGACCTGTTTTTGGTATTTACAATTGCATGCAAGGGCTTCATGGTTTTGGAGTTTTTTTGGGAATAATTAGAGTTTGGTTTTGACGTTATGTAATCGTCAAAGTTTACATTATTCACAATTTTGCCTCTCAATGAATCATTGATTTTTGTTTAATTATTCTATTCAACTATTTCCTTTTATTCACTCAAATTAGTGAATTACCCTTTAAAACCGCTAGTAATAAATTATCTGAATGTCATATTTTCTTCATCCCCTCTTTATGCATGACAAACATTTACCTGAGGTTTATAGTTTTGTACTTCTATCAGAAATTCTGTTAATTTACTAATTCTTATCCATAATGCTTTACTTTTTCATTGACCGTCATTGTTGTGGAAATATGAGTTAACTGCTTAAAAAACCTTTTTTTTTTTGTTTGTCATAATATACTTATCCTAAGTATTTAACATAAGAATAAAATATACTCCTTCCGTCCTATAAAAAGTTTATAATTCTCCTTATAATTTTGTCCCACAAAAAAGTTCACATTTCTCCAATTTGAAGGGTCCACTTAATAAAATAATAATATTACTAATAACCCATCACTATCTATTCCCTAAAAGTACATTCTCTCTGAATCTAACCTTATATTTTAATAAAAAATATTACCAATAACCTCACCACCAACTATCTTATAAAACTTGTACTCATGAAAAATAGGAATTTTTTTGTGGGACGGAGGGAGTATAATATAATTCTTATATTTCGCTGTACCACTTTTTTTTTTATGCCTAAACCACAATGTACAAATATTATTGGTTGTAGAAATACCTAAAAACAGTTATTATGATATGTAAATTAAAACGTATGATGTAAAAACCACCACGTATTTAACTCTTTATGAACTCTGTATTTCAGTCATTCAATTTTTATTTATTTCATTATTTTTCCATTGTTTGTGAAATTCTTTATTTACATGTCGTAAATGGTGGATTGTTCATATTTGACAGAAAAAGTTTTGTATAATGTGAATGTGTTCAATTAAAGCTACAGGTTGTATGCATTAATCAAACAGGTTGAACAATTTTTAACTTTTTAAAACTGCGGAAAATGTTTATAATCAACCTACAGCAACCAGTTTTCAGGTAAAATTCTGAAATCTTCAACTACAGTGAAACTAATAATGAAACTTCAGTGGTTAAAAAAATATTTGAGTAATCTAAATGAAACATACAAGTGTAGAAGTCGGTTGTGGGTTCAAGTATAATTTCTCAATAACAAACCCGCATTCCATAAACAATAGTTATATCGTTAGAATTATGAAACTAAATTATGTTTCCTGTACCAAATCCACTTGTAACAGAGAACGAAACACAAAATAGTTAACGATCATATCCAATAATACTAACTTAGAAAGTAATGCCAACTCAAAAAAGTTGCTCAAATTATTCTCTCAAGATTACACACAGCAATAAATGTCTTCAAGTTTTCCATCTTGTAAAAATGTTGAAATGCACTTGTCCTTTAAGCTAACCACCCCTGTGTCACCATAGAAATGCAGCACCAACAAATGAGAAACAATTATATGTATTCATGGCAGTTACACTGAAATAAAAATATCAATCATAATATTCTCAAGGTTTAAATTCACTTAGGCAGTGGAGTAAAAATCAGTTAAGGCGCCCGCCTAGGTGGTTATTGGCGGCCAAACGAGTGATAAATTACCTAATCGGAGCATTTATCGGTATTGGTTGAAATTGGTCAAGGTCAACTAAAGTCAAAATATATTATTTTTATTAAAAAAATCATTTGATGATAGTTTGTATATAAATAGAGAAAATCACCGAATTATGATGGTAGTTTGTATTATTATTATGCAAGGATTTGCTAATATTTATTTATTTTAAATAAATCCCTTTATAATTTAAGGTACCCGCCTAGAAACCATGATTCACCGTCAGGACTGATTAATAGTTGAAGGCGGTCGACCGACTAGGTGCCGACAGCCGATTAACCTTGCATTTAGGGGGCTGGATAATAGTGTCTCTGATCAAATGACCGATTTGGTGCACACTGCTCAAACACTCATTACAAGTGTACTCCTAAGAATGCTATAAAACCTGTATCTATCTGTGTGTGTGTGTTAAATGTATTTTGAACAAAAAGGTAACTAATTGCATGAATTTAGGAGGGAATCATGAGCTTTATAAACAAAGTTGGTGCTAATCCTTATATTCGCCTAATTGTAACTTTAAACATGATGAATATAGCATATTTTCATATCCACAAAGATGTCACTAAGAATCACAATCAAATCGAATTAAACATTCAAAGTGCACAGAGTTCCAACATATGAAGCAATCAGATACTTTTAGTAAGGAATTTAAAAGCGTTACAGGTTTAGAATCAGGTTTCATACAACAAGATACTCCTATATAGCTCATTTTAATATCAATTACTAGACTATTGTAACCGTATAGCTGTAATCCTGAGCAACAGTTGCCAATGCCTCAACTGTTCAGAAATCCAGTTTAAGCACAATCAATATCTAAGTGTTCATTTTAATTCTAAACAAGTGATCTCACTCACAGTCACCAAAAATATAGACAGCAGGTATGCATTTCTCACTGAAAATTTTGGAAAACCAACAACAGAAAACTAAACAGGTATGATTCACAAACAACACATCAAGCAAAATTAGCAAAAAATACCTGTTTAGCGAGAAGGATTGAGCCCCAAAAGCATCTGGCTACCACCGCCTGGAAGGTAGGTGACATTGTTACTCCTAGCCAGAGTTGAAGAGATCTCCCTAGATGCCTCAATCCTCCTAAGCTCGATCAATCCCATACCAGCAGCAGCAGTTGCATCAGAAATCAATTTAGCAGATTCACTTTCTCCTTCAGCCCTAATAATTGCAGCTCGACGTTCCTGCTCAGCCTTAGCAACCACAAACTTAGATCTCTCAGCCTCCTGTTGTGCCACCTGCTTCTGCTCAACTGCTTTCGAGAATTCAGCACCGTACGATAGATGAGTAATCGCAACATCGTCAAGCAGAATATTGAAATCACGAGCCCTACGGATCAAACTATCACGAACCAGAGCAGAAACTTGTGGACGCTCAGTGAGAAGCTGATCGGCGTTAAATTGAGCAACAACAGCCTTCAAAACTTCGTTTCCGATCGACGGAAGAACTTTCTCGTCGTACTCAAGACCTAGGGTTTTAAAAATAGCTGGTAATCGGCTGACTTCAGGACGGGAGAGAACACGCAGGGTTAGGTTAACCATTTGGAGATCCTTTGTGCCGGAGATCGAAGAGAATGTGTGAGGTCTGGTACGTATATCGAAGATGTACGGTGTTTGGAGCCATGGGATGAGAAAATGAGTACCTTCACCAACAGTATCGTCAATGACTCCCCGGAAACGGTCGAAGAGAACAGCGCGCTGGCCGCCGTCGACGGTGTAGAGCGATGAATTGACGACTGTAGCTCCGACTCCAAGACCGAGGGCGGCGCGTGCTATAAGGGTTAGGCTTTTAACAGCGGAAGGATTAGTTCCCATTTTTCCGGCTGAATTTGCAGAAGAAACGATGAAGAGGAAAATGAGGGTTTTTGACGGAAATAGATCGAGCTATTGAGGTTTTAGTCTTTTAGAGGTGTGCTTGTCTTGTTGTTCAAGTTACTCAGATTAGCCCTGAGGCCCGATTAAAGCCTTATCCATTATAGTTTGGTTGTAAAGAAAAATTAAAAATATTTTGGAGAGATGAGAAAACTATAATTAAATTTGCAAATTAATTTCATGTAAATTAATTAGATAGGCTAAGGTTAATTTGATAATACAATTTTTTCTAAATATTTAATAAGTATTTTTTTTCTCCAAAACTATATTTAATAAGTATATTCCCCCCCTAACGTATTCCAGATAGGGTTTGGTCGCCGCAGACATATGCAACTATATTGTGATTTTGAACGTTGCACAACGGAAGTCCTTCAAATGACTACGATAAAAAATTCAAAACACCTCATTTTACTTTATACATATTTTTCAACAATATTTTCCACAGATTCTCTTCAACAATCTTTCACACATTCTCAAAATTAGTTCCGGTCATTTACTTTTTTTTCTCGGCAAGTTAGTGGTTCGAGCATAAACAATGACATCCATAAGAGACAGTATGCATTTTCTCAAACCTTCCACCTATGAGGAATAAATCCCACCACCAAAGTCTACGACGGAACTTGAACCCATGACCTATGAGTCATGGGTAACACCTTAGTGACACAAATGAAAAGAATGAGGTTAACAGCTTACATCTTTAATTTTTAACAGACGTTGTTATGCTTATTTAAGCTACTTCTATGATCTCTAAAAATCTATGAAAGAAGTAGATAAATACCATATCGATGCTAAGACCTGTGCCAACGGCACGTCGGGGGAGCCCGTCGAGGAACTTAGGTGTTGTTTGGTTCGTTGGAATTTGATGGAATATGAGGGAATTGAAATTCAATTCCACTACATTCCAATGTTTGATTCAAAAAAATAGATGGAATTGAATTCCAAATGATGGAAACATTCCACCAAATGAAGGAATCTCAATTCCATCCAAATGTTGATTGAATTGAATTCCAAGATTTGATGAAATGTTCTTTTACCTTTATACCCTTATACCCACCACCACAAGTCACAACCACCATCATCCATCACCACCCACCGGCGCCACCACCACCCACCGCCACCACCCGCCACTGCCACCAACCGCCACCAATCGCTACCACCACCCACCGCCACCGCCACCACCACCACCACACATGCCGCCACCACCACCCACCCCTGCCGCCAACACTGTAACGACCCGAATTTGTAAATAAATAAATTGTATAAAAATATGATAATTATGGATAAATCATATAAAATACGTGGGAATTGGTTTCGTGTCGTTTGGGCACCGTACGAGAAAGTTACGGGCGAAACCGGGTCGAGACAAGTTGGAAAAAGTGCAGCCTTGCTGCCATCAAGAGTTCGCGACGCGAACTATAAGTTCCCGATCGGGAACTTGCTCCAGGGAGTTTGGCCATGTGTCGCTAAGTAGTTCGCGACTAGATAACGATCGCTAAGTATGCGTGTAGAAGGAGAGTTCGCGACGCGAACTATGGTCGCGTCGTGAACTTGTGTCTGGCAGCATTAAAGACGGGATTTGGCTCATTTATTGCCAAGTGAAACCCTAGTTTTTCTCTCTTCGAACTTGTAAACGATTTTGGGTGTCAAACATCATTTGGAGTCGATTTCTTCATCAAATCTTGTGATTCTTCACTCCTAGTTGAAGATTTAAGGTATATCTTCAATCCTTTGTAGTTGTAGCTTTAGATCTATGGGTTTAGAAGCTTGGGGTTGAAACCCTAGTTCTTGGGTTATGGATTATGGTGATATAAATGGTGTATACACTTAATAGATGGTATATTAATAAGGAAAACAAGTGTATGATTATGATTTGTAAGAATCTTAAGGGTTGGTTAAACCTAGGGTTTGGTAATCACCATATTTGGGGAAAATGGATTGATGGGTGTTATCTAGGGGTAGATGAACACATTGGTAGTAGTAATTGATGTTGATCATATTGTGATAATTGTATTAGGCTTTTGGTGAAGCCTTGGAAAGTTGATTGGATTGAGAAACAAGAGTTTTGGTGTCAAGAACACGGGTGGAGCATCTTTATTGCTAAGGTGAGTACGTGTGGACTTTACTGAGTACATAGCCTATGAAATATATTTTTATTACTTGTGTTATGGTCTATTTGCTTAATTGTGTAGACTAGTAGTTGATAGTTAGTTATACCAATGATAGTATTGAACTAACTTGTTTGATGATAGACGTGATAGCCGAGAGCTAGATTGACATAACCATCGAGTTATGATATGGTGAGATGATGTGATGATTCGGGGGATCCCCGGTCATGAGGTATGGAATGGGGAGCATTTGGGCGGATCCCCATCGGCCCATTCCATGATAGTAGTCTTGCTAACTGGAAGTAGTCCGGCGAGTAAGGCAGGTATTGGTAGATTGGGCGATTCCCTCTTGCCTTTACCTTGAAGCTTGTTAACGCGGGGGATCCCCGGTTAATAAGTTAATGTGGTTCTAGTTGGTTGGGGATGTCCTGACAACTAGGTATGATTGCTAGGAAAGCAAGGTATTAGAGTCACAATAGGGTGACTAGACAGATGGGTGATAGCTTATGAGTTTGTTTGTTGTTTGTTTGTTTGATTGTGATTCGGTTATTATCATTAACCTTGGGGTCTAAACCCATGTAGCTCACGAGACGTTCTTGTCTCACGTACTCCTTGTTTGTTTTGCTATGTACTCAGGTTCGGGATCGAAGGTTTAGGTGCGCATGGATAGAGATGCGGGACCTAGAATAGAAGAACTCTAGATTGGATTTAGTCTTAGCTTGGTTATGATATATTTTGTAACACCTACTTTTATACTCTGATTTCATACCAAGGTTTTTGTAAATCCGAATTGAGGATGTTCTTCTATTTATAAAATGTTTTATTTTGGCCGAATTTTTGGTATTAAAATTTGAGGTGTTACAACTTGGTATCAGAGCTATAGTTTAAGTGAATTAGGTTGGATGACCATCCTAGTCTTAGACTGTAGCATTAGGAATATGAGATTCCTTGAGATCATAGGTTGACCTTGAGACTTTATATTAAGTTTAGGGTTGAACCTAGGGGACCGATGAATTTGATATGATTTGGATATTGAGTCTCATGAGACTAATGGGTTGTACACAAGGTACTAAATGTTTAATGTCTTTCGTATAGTCTTGATTGAAAGAAATGGTGAACACTCGTAGAAGTGGGAAAGCCCCGGAGAACCGGGAGGAGGAAGTACCTCCTGTTGAGAGGGTGGATGAGCAAGAAAGTCAACCATCAATGCATCGGGTTGACGAATCGGAGGTCGGAGCTAATAGAACTCCGGTGACCATGGCGGATCTCCAAACTATTATCGACCAAATCAAGGGAACGGTGGCCGAGGAAGTGCACCGAATTATTGGAGACCGTGAAAGGTCGGGTGGAGACCGGGAATCTGAGGCTAAGTCGGATGAGAAAACCGGAGGTAGTGGCACCGGGGAAGGGAAGTCCTCCACGGGTGGCCAAAGTGATGCAAGGGCTAAGCCCGTTGTGAAAGAAGGGTGTTCGTTTAAATCCTTCATGGCATGTAAGCCAAATGTGTATACGGGTAGTTCGGACCCGAAAGTAACGATGAGGTGGATCCGAGAAACCGAGAGGGTTATCGGAAGTAGTAAGTGTAAGGATGTTGATATGGTGACGTATGCATCACAATTGTTGAAAGAAGATGCCATGGTGTGGTGGGATATTGTGTATGAGACCCTCGGGAAGGAGGTGGTGGAAAAGATGTCGTGGGATGAGTTCACCACGAGGTTGAAAAAGAAATTTTGTCCCGAAAGGGATTTAGAAAAGATGCATGAAAAGTTTGTGACCCTTAAGAAGGGTGATATGTCGGTGGAGGAATATTCGAGGGAGTTCACGGGATTGCTCCCGTTTGTTGCTAAAACCTACTCGGATGAGAGGTTGAGGGTGGTCCGGTATGCTAGTGGGTTACCGTGGGACTATCAATTGGAAGTGAAAAGGGCGGTCTCACTAGATGAGGCTATTAGTGCCGCCCGGTGTGTAGAGGAGGTAAACGAGGCACGTGTTGCCGAAAGGGCCCATGTGGGCGAGAAGAGAAAAGCCGAGAGTGGCTCGGGTACTTATAAGAAGGGGAAGTTCACTTCGAGCTTCTCTAAACAAGGAAGTGTTGGTTCGTGCAAGAAGTGCGGGAAGACTCATGCCGGCGTGTGCCGAGGGGAGTCGAAAACTTGTTATAATTGTGGAAAGCCGGGGCATATGGCCCGTGAATGCAAGTCAAAATCATTGGCCGAGATCGAGTGTTTCTCGTGCCACGAGAAGGGGCACTATAGCAATGTGTGCCCAAAGAAGGGGATGGAGTCGATGGTGTCCACGGCTCAAAAGAAAGTGGAACCGGCGAAGGTGAAGGGGCGGTCCTTCCAACTTACTCGGGAGGAGGCGAAGGAGGCACACGATGTGGTGTCAGGTATTCTATTCATTAACTCCTTGCCAACTCATATTTTATTTGATTCGGGTTCCAATTATTCGTTTGTGTCTTATGAGTTCGGTTGTAAATTGAATGTACCATCCGAAAAGTTAGATGAAATGTATGAGATAGAAGTAGCCGACGGGAAAACGTCTATGGTTGATTGTATTTATAGAAATTGTGAAATAGAAATAGACGGTAGAAAGTTTAAGGTGGATTTGTTGCCCATGGGAATTAGGGCGTTCGATGTGGTTATCGGTATGGATTGGTTGGGTATGCACCAAGCCAAGATTTTGTGTGGAAAGAAAATTGTGTCGATTAGGACACCCGAGAACGAGAAAGTGTATGTGTATGGGGAGAAACGACATCACATGCCTAATGTGATTACCGCCATTAAGGCGAGAAAAAGTATATCGAAAGGTTGTACATCGTTTATTGCATATGTATTAGATGGCCGAAAGGAAAAGAAGTCAATGGATGATGTCAAGATTATTCGGGATTTTCCCGAAGTTTTTCCCGATGACTTGCCCGGTTTGCCACCGGAGAGACAAGTCGAGTTTAAGATTGATCTAGTTCCGGGGGCGACGCCGATTGCTCGTGCTCCATATCGTTTAGCTCCCACCGAAATGCGGGAATTGATGACCCAATTGCAAGAATTGTTAGATAAAGGTTTTATTCGTCCGAGCTCGTCACCGTGGGGTGCACCGGTGTTATTTGTTAAAAAGAAAGACGGTTCGATGAGAATGTGTATCGACTACCGAGAGTTGAATAAGGTAACTATTAAGAACCGTTACCCGTTGCCGAGAATTGACGACTTATTCGACCAATTGCAAGGTGCTAGTTATTTCTCAAAGATCGATTTGAGGTCGGGTTATCACCAAGTTCGGGTGAAAGAAGGCGACACCGAGAAGACGGCTTTTCGTACACGTTATGGTCATTATGAGTTTCTAGTGATGCCGTTTGGTCTTACAAACGCGCCGGCCATTTTTATGGATTTGATGAATCGGGTTTGTAAACCGTTCCTTGATAAGTTTTTGATCGTGTTCATTGACGATATTTTGATCTATTCGAAAACCGAAGAAGAACACGAAGGTCATTTGAGACTGGTGTTAGATGTGTTAAAACGGGAGAAGTTGTATGCTAAATTTTCAAAGTGTGAGTTTTGGTTGCGGGAAGTGCAATTCTTAGGTCACGTGGTGACGTGTGATGGTATTAAGGTTGATCCGTCCAAGATTGAAGCGGTGTCAAATTGGGAGCCTCCGAGGACTCCTACCGAGGTTAGAAGTTTTCTTGGATTAGCCGGTTATTACCGAAGATTTATACAAGATTTCTCGAGAATCGCGATTCCACTCACGAAGTTAACGAGAAAAAGTGAGAAGTTTGTGTGGGAGAAGAAGCAAGAAGAGGCGTTTAAGTTGTTAAAAGAAAAGTTATGTAACGCGCCGATCCTTACGTTACCGGATGGTATGGAAGACTTTGTGGTTTATAGTGATGCTTCAAATCAAGGGCTCGGTTGTGTGTTGATGCAAAGAGGAAAGGTGATCGCGTATGCCTCGCGACAATTGAAGAATGCGGAATTAAGGTACACGACACACGACTTGGAATTGGCGGCGATTATATTTGCCTTGAAGTTGTGGAGACATTATTTGTATGGTACTCGGTGTACGTTGTACACGGATCATAAGAGTTTGCAATATGTGTTTACACAAAAAGACCTTAATATGCGACAAAGAAGGTGGATCGAGTTGATTGCCGATTATGATTGTGAAATTGTGTATCACGCGGGTAAGGCGAATGTGGTGGCCGATGCCTTGAGCCGAAAGGTATATGAAAACCCGAACCGAGGAATTTTATCACGTATAGAAGTTGTCTCGAGTATTATTGAAAGGATCAAGAATGCCCAACGGGAGGTTATGGGAAGAGACGAGTTAAGACAAGAACGGTTAGGTAAGGACCAACATTTCCTCGAAAATGCACAAGGGTTGAAGACCGTAGGCGGTCGTATTTGGGTTCCTAAGTTCGGTGGTATCCGAAAAGAGTTGTTGTATGATGTGCACAAATCGAAGTATTCGATTCACCCGGGAAGTACAAAGACGTATCAAGATATGAAACGGGTTTATTGGTGGCCCGGAATGAAGACGAGAGTGGCCAAGTATATCTCTAAGTGTGCCACGTGTGCACAAGTGAAAGCCGAGCATCAAGTACCGTATGGGGTAGCTCAATCATTGGTTGTACCGGCCGGGAAGTGGGAAGATATAACTATGGATTTCATAGTAGGTTTACCGAAGACGGGCAAAGGTCACGATGCCATTTGGGTCATAGTTGACCGGTTGACCAAAAGTGCGTTATTTTTAGCAATTCGGGAAACGTTGCCACTTGAGAAATTGGCTAAGTTGTATGTTGATGAGGTGGTTCGACTCCACGGGGTTCCGTTATCGATTGTGTCCGATAGAGACGCGAGGTTTACCTCGAGATTTTGGCGATCTTTACAAGAAGAGTTGGGTACAAAGTTGCGGTTGAGCACGGCTTATCACCCGCAAACCGATGGTCAAAGTGAAAGAACAATTCAAACGGTTGAAGACATGTTGAGGTCGTGTGTGTTAGACTTCGGTGGTAAATGGGATGAACATTTACCGTTAGTCGAGTTCTCATATAATAATAGCTATCACTCGACTATCAAGATGCCGCCTTATGAGGCGTTGTATGGGAGGAAATGTAGAACTCCATCTTGTTGGTTGGAAGCGGGAGAGACGAAACTCACGGGTCCCGAGATCGTGAGAGTGACAAATGAAAAGATTGGTATTATTCAAAACAACATGAAAGTCGCCCAAGATAGACAACGAAGTTATTCGGGTTTGAAGAAGAGACCATACGACTTGGATGTCGGTGATATGGTGATGTTGAAAGTGTCACCTTGGAAAGGTGTGATGCGGTTTGGTAAAAAGGGAAAGTTAAGTCCAAGGTATGTTGGACCGTTTAAAATATTGAAACGGGTCGGGCTTCAAGCTTTTAAGTTGGAACTTCCACCCGAACTTCAAGGTGTGCATGACACCTTTCACGTGAGTTATTTGAAGAAGTTTATCGAGGAAGTTGAAAATATTATTCCCTTGCAAGAGTTGCGGGTTGACGGCCCGAACCGGTTGATTGAGGAGCCCGAGGCTATACTAGAAACGAAGACAAAGAAGCTTCGGAATAAGGAGATCGAGTTGGTATTGGTCAAGTGGAAGCATTCACTTGGGCCGAATTTGACTTGGGAAGTCAAAGACGAGATTCGGAAGAGGTACCCGGATTTCGTGAACTATGATGAGATTCCGAGGACGGAATCTTCTTAAGGGGTAGATAGTTGTAACGACCCGAATTTGTAAATAAATAAATTGTATAAAAATATGATAATTATGGATAAATCATATAAAATACGTGGGAATTGGTTTCGTGTCGTTTGGGCACCGTACGAGAAAGTTACGGGCGAAACCGGGTCGAGACAAGTTGGAAAAAGTGCAGCCTTGCTGCCATCAAGAGTTCGCGACGCGAACTATAAGTTCCCGATCGGGAACTTGCTCCAGGGAGTTTGGCCATGTGTCGCTAAGTAGTTCGCGACTAGATAACGATCGCTAAGTATGCGTGTAGAAGGAGAGTTCGCGACGCGAACTATGGTCGCGTCGTGAACTTGTGTCTGGCAGCATTAAAGACGGGATTTGGCTCATTTATTGCCAAGTGAAACCCTAGTTTTTCTCTCTTCGAACTTGTAAACGATTTTGGGTGTCAAGCATCATTTGGAGTCGATTTCTTCATCAAATCTTGTGATTCTTCACTCCTAGTTGAAGATTTAAGGTATATCTTCAATCCTTTGTAGTTGTAGCTTTAGATCTATGGGTTTAGAAGCTTGGGGTTGAAACCCTAGTTCTTGGGTTATGGATTATGGTGATATAAATGGTGTATACACTTAATAGATGGTATATTAACAAGGAAAACAAGTGTATGATTATGATTTGTAAGAATCTTAAGGGTTGGTTAAACCTAGGGTTTGGTAATCACCATATTTGGGGAAAATGGATTGATGGGTGTTATCTAGGGGTAGATGAACACATTGGTAGTAGTAATTGATGTTGATCATATTGTGATAATTGTATTAGGCTTTTGGTGAAGCCTTGGAAAGTTGATTGGATTGAGAAACAAGAGTTTTGGTGTCAAGAACACGGGTGGAGCATCTTTATTGCTAAGGTGAGTACGTGTGGACTTTACTGAGTACATAGCCTATGAAATATATTTTTATTACTTGTGTTATGGTCTATTTGCTTAATTGTGTAGACTAGTAGTTGATAGTTAGTTATACCAATGATAGTATTGAACTAACTTGTTTGATGATAGACGTGATAGCCGAGAGCTAGATTGACATAACCATCGAGTTATGATATGGTGAGATGATGTGATGATTCGGGGGATCCCCGGTCATGAGGTATGGAATGGGGAGCATTTGGGCGGATCCCCATCGGCCCATTCCATGATAGTAGTCTTGCTAACTGGAAGTAGTCCGGCGAGTAAGGCAGGTATTGGTAGATTGGGCGATTCCCTCTTGCCTTTACCTTGAAGCTTGTTAACGCGGGGGATCCCCGGTTAATAAGTTAATGTGGTTCTAGTTGGTTGGGGATGTCCTGACAACTAGGTATGATTGCTAGGAAAGCAAGGTATTAGAGTCACAATAGGGTGACTAGACAGATGGGTGATAGCTTATGAGTTTGTTTGTTGTTTGTTTGTTTGATTGTGATTCGGTTATTATCATTAACCTTGGGGTCTAAACCCATGTAGCTCACGAGACGTTTTTGTCTCACGTACTCCTTGTTTGTTTTGCTATGTACTCAGGTTCGGGATCGAAGGTTTAGGTGCGCATGGATAGAGATGCGGGACCTAGAATAGAAGAACTCTAGATTGGATTTAGTCTTAGCTTGGTTATGATATATTTTGTAACACCTACTTTTATACTCTGATTTCATACCAAGGTTTTTGTAAATCCGAATTGAGGATGTTCTTCTATTTATAAAATGTTTTATTTTGGCCGAATTTTTGGTATTAAAATTTGAGGTGTTACAAACACCCCCGCCACCACCTACCACCGCCGCCGCCACCACCATCACCCACCGCCGTCGCCACCTCCGTCACCACCACCCACCACCACCATCACCACCACCCATCGCCACCACAACCACCCACCATCACCACCACCCATCGCCACCACAACAACCCACCACCACCCAACCACTACTAGTAATCATGATAAATTCGTCATTTTAGATAATTATAATTTCAATTCATGTCAACTAAAAGAATATTGAATTGGATTCTAATTCCTTTTCATATCAACTAAACAGAATATGAAATTGGATTTTAATTCCTAGTGAATTTCAATTCCTTTATAAATTCTAATTCCATAAGAAATATGATGTGAACCAATAGGCTTATCTAACAGCTAAATTTGGACGGAATGACTATAAACCAGAATTTTAAAGAGTACAAGGATAAAAAATTAAAAAAAAAAAGTTTAGGGACAAAATGCCAGAAAACCCAAGACCACAGGGACAATTTATGGTATTTACCCACAATTGAAATTATATTTAATGAATCTTATACATTAGTAAAGAATGAAGTTCCTTAATGATTATTTATACATTTTAGGAATATTCAAGCTTATTAAATGTCTATTATCTCATGCCCTTAGGGCATGAGTTAGCCAAACCCATTATTAAAACACTCCTATAATGTTTTGTTTTTAACTTCATTTAAATGCAAAAATTCGGTGTTTTAACTTTATTGAATTTCTCTTTATCTTAATAAGTTTGATCTCGACTAACGCGTTAGCCAGCACTGTACGGGTTGATATGCATAGCGTCTAGTTACTTTATATCGTTTACGACCGAAAAGGCGAAAACCCATACTTTATCCAGTTACTTTTTTGGAATTAAGAAAATACCAAATCATTTTTACTTTAGTCTATTTATTTCCAGAGCAACTCGCATCAACTAGCACTAGTTTGATACGAATCTTTAGAAGTAACTGTTTCATCAAATAAATTAAGGAAAAAAGAATATTTTATTTTATTTTTGGGTCTATACTATATACCTTTCGTATGAAAAAAGTTTGTGACGTTGAACTAGACTTCTTTTCAGTATACAACGTAGGTAACTTCACTAAGTTGATTCTTAGAAAATTTCTAATCGAACCATTTCCTAGGTAACATTTAATAAATAACGAGAATGTTTGAAAATAGTTATGATAACAATTATGCTATGCTATATACATGACAAGTAAAACTTGAAAATCTTAGAATTACTGTTATGGTAAGGTATATCTTCTAAAAAAGATAACCAATTAAATACACATTTTTAGGAAACATAAGAATAAGAAGAGATTAGGACTACTACTTTGGATAGGGGGAGCCAATTGCATAAATGATGCACTATGTATCCAGATTGTACAAACAATGCAGTTTTTCGAGGGGTTTCAAAAATAATGCTATCCCACCTTCCAAATCCCGGATCCCCTAGTTTCCCCCCTTCCAAATCCCGGATCCTTGCTTTTATCACTGTTTTCTGTCTGTTTTGGTACGAGCTGTACTTGTCTGACATTCTGACGATCCCCTCTTGCAAATACCGGATCCCCTAGGGGTATCCCACATTGTGAATCCCGGATGCCCTAGGGGTATCCCACACTCTTGATCCCGGATCCCCTAGGGTACCCCACACCTCAAGTACCGGATTCCATCTCGAACGTAACTGCTATAAAAGAAACACATTATGACCAGTTCACTATACGTATATCTTCTTTCTATCCCCATTTTATTTTAAAACTAATTACAAAACATTTTTTTATTACAATGTGGCGAAGTCAAAAAACGTTAATCATTGAACTTAACCTACAGCTTGAGATGTTAGAAGAGAGAGTTGACCTAATGCGTGAACAAGCTCGAGCCCATGAGCTTCGAATTATCATGGAGGAGATGCAACGTACCCTTCATGAAATGGATAACCTGGCTTATGAAGGGGCGATGGAGGAGGAGTTGGAGATGCGACGTACGAGGGAAATGCCTCCACCAACATTACATGTTGTGGAGCAGCAAACTCAAAACTCGTCAATAGGTAATCAACAACCAGATACAATTGACTTGGTTGAGGAGTATGGTTGGGCTAGGAGTGTAGAGGAATTTTACTTAAATGGGGATAGGCGCGGAAATGAAACATTTTGCTATATTGTATTCTTAGGTCGTACCCAGGTACCTAGGGAGTTTTGGAGTACCCTGTTAGAAGAAAATTCCAGCTCTGTTTTGATCCGTGCGGTACGTAATTTAATTATGTTATTATCCATATTTTCAATAAAATCTCAAAGGTAAATAATTGTATATTTATTACAGCATATAGATTGTTGGGTTAGAAGATGGATGCGTTATCGGTGGTATGTTGGCTATAAAACTGGAGAATATAAGCGATGGACAATAATGCCTACCAAGTTTGAGTCTCTACTCTTACCACCTCACGGATCAGATGCTGTAAAATATGCAGATGGCAGTTTGACACCTTACCCCGCTTGGGGGGACGTGGATGTCTTATACATCCCGTTACGTTTAAATGATAACGTTTGGTTGCTTGTGCAGATGGATCTTGTTAGCAACGAGACATGTTTAATTTGCAGTTGTCGTCGTTCGATAAAGCGTGACGTGCTTACGGCAACCCTAAAACGTTGGCGAGATGTTTTGCCGGGTTTTAAAAGGAGTTTCTCCTATGAAGAAAGAAACCCCCAAGTTAAGGCCAATCTTTATTTCGCCAAAGGCATACCCCAAGGAAGGGAAGAAGACTCTGCTGTGTTTGTTTGTAAGTTTATGCATTATCTGGTAACAGGGAAATCAATCAAGCAAGATGGAGTCGTCGATAATAATCAGGTTGCTACGGGTTATCGACAACTTATGGCTCGTGATTTGTATAGCTATCGTATTTTAGAATCGCAACCTGAAATTTTTCCTTTTAGATCTGTGGATTTGTTTGACGATTTGGAATAAAATTTCAATTGTATTTGGAATTAATTTATGAAATCTTGATGTTTGTGTTTGCTTGTCATTTAAAAATCAAGTACCTAAAAAAAAATTTAGCGAAAAAAATTAAATGTCTAACTTTTGAGCTTAATAGAGTACAATTTTTAGTTATTCAGATTTAACTTTCCAATTGATAGTTGTTGTATTGATGAGTATGTAAACATATGAAAAAGAATTAGACCAAAAAGAGAAGTAATGAATTAGTTATAATAATTTGAAAATGCAAAAAATGGTTTTTTTGTAATGCAAAAACATTCAAAGTGCTAATTTCATGCATGGATAACTACAAATTTATAAGGTGTTGGACGTAATTGTATATACAGTATTTGTAGTACCCGGGTCAAGGTTTCCATGCTTATAAAATTCGTTAAAAAAAAACACGAGTGACAAAGTTACGTGGTTTGCAAAAAGTAAAAAAAACTAAATATCATAGTTTTTTTTTACAAGTACATTTATAATTAAAAAAAAATCTAATGACGGTGTCCTAATGTACCGCCCGTCCCACAAGGAGGTGGTCTTATGATTCTTCGCCGTCTACCGCCATCCCCATCTTGTTCACTTTCTCCAGGGTTGTTCAAGTCAATATCGAAGTTTACCGGAACCGGACTAACATCTCTATCTGGCGGTTGACTAGTATCTCCGAGCTGGTAATAAGGATTTGGATTACCAAAGATACTATCAGCAGAAAAATGTTGCCCAAAATTGGCATACGGGGGTGGTGTTACCCAATCATCTCTCATAGGAGACTGTATATGACTCATATTAAGTATGTTTTGAGAAAATAGGTCACCACCAGTATTCATTTCGAAATTCATACTTGAACCATCCTGGAGAAAATCCGTATTCACTCGATAGCCCTCCTGGTGTGATGACCCCACACCACCAGTATTATACTGGTTCGATGGGTCCACATATGTAGGTTGAGGCTGTTGAGCGGACCCTGAAGCACCAGTGTTATACGGGTTCGATGTTTCCACATATTGATTTTGATACTGGTGGGAGGATCCTGAACCACCAGCGTTATATTGGTTCGATGTTCCCGCATCTGCATTATGCTGGTGGGAGGACCCTGCTTCAGGATCTTGACGAGCCCGTCTTGGCCGCATCCATCTAGGCCTATGCTGTCTTTGCTCCTGAGTCAACTGCGTGCCGAAGGATGGCTGAGTAACGGGTGCCACATGAGGCGAAAAATAATTCGGATGGTCATCACCATGTGCATAATGCAAATAATCTCTTGACGTTTGCATGAGTTCCTCCCCAAACTCATGAAATGCTGGAGCATCTTGCATCATCCTTTGCACATGTTGTTGCATGTGGCTTAACCCGTCAAGCTACATACATTGAATACGTATTATTTATATGTAAAAGAATGCATAAATTATTAAAATTATTATAAGCATTATATATTACCGCAACATTTAAACTTCCCCCCTGATTGTAGGACCGAGAGTAGTTTTCTCCACCTGGAGTTGGATTTGTAACATGGAGCACCGTACGAGGCCAATACCATGTCATATAACCAGGGTCGGTTTGAGGAAAATCCGAGTTTTGACCCCGGATAAGATATTGGTAACGGTTGTTCCAATGTGCTATTTGATGCCTTAACTCATGTCTCCAACTTTTTTTTGAGGTCACCCCTCTACGAGACTTAAGATGTAAATCCTCATGCTCGTGTCTGTTTGAGAGTGGGGGTTGAGGAATAAATTGGACAAAGCCAAATTGTCTCATAACCCTGCTGGGTAAATACTGCTCAGCAATCTCCCAAAAAATAACATAAGTTTGAGACAGCCAGCATCTCGTATCGGTCCTACACGAAGGGGCTAAAAGGTGGAAATCGCGTTGGTATGGAGTCCACAAGAACTGCAAAAGTTTGATTAATTTGTGAGTACAGAAATTTGTTTATATTGAATTTAATAGCAGAATACCTCCGAATCAGTTACGGCACTTAACATCGACCGAAACTGAAACAAGACGGTCTTGACTGAATCAGCGAAACTAAGGGGCTGGTTGAATCTGTTTGTTTAAAAATGCAAAAAATGTAACAATAATTAGAGTTATTAATAATTAATAATTTTAATAATTAATAATTTTAATATAATTATTACGAATTACATACCTATAACCAAATGGTTTTCCAACTATCATATCTGCAGTAAGGTGTTGAAGCATTGGAGAAAATATTTTAAACCTGCTCCAGGCCCATATCTGCAACAACATCAAAGGGCCACCAATTTCGGTCACGTTGTGCATAGTTGCTTTGCACAAGTTCCGGTAGAGACTGGCCAGCACAGCCCCACCCCAACTAAGTCGGCCGCAAACATCCAGGTCTTCAATCAACACTAAGAAATACATTTGGACTAGGCTATCTGTTGAATCGGGAAATAAGCATCCATTTAAAAGCATTAGTATATAATGCCTGGCTTTTTGCTCCAATTGTTCGTCAGTTGGGTCCTGTGGCAGAGGCATCTTTAACATGGTCATCATATATTTACTGGAGACCTGGCTGCCTTTAAATTTTTCCATAGGCGGTACGAAACCGAGCAACTCTTCAAATTTACCGATAACACGAGTATAAGTGTATCCCGGTTCATTACCCGTAACCGGATCGCCATCGGTCCTTAAACCCCAAATAGCTTGTACGTCTTCGAGAGTCACGGTGACCTCTCCAAAAGGTAGGTGAAATGTATGCGTTTCAGGACGCCATCTCTCCACCAGGGCTGTGATTAGTCCGTGGTCAATTCCTTTGTAGCCACAGACGAAAACTTCTGCGAAACCTGCCCGACGTATGTGAATCATAACACGCTCATCAATTTCGTTCTCTCTTACAAAGTTCCATAATTTTTGGTCATTACGTCTCACACCACATGGACGATCTTCTTTGAGATTGTGAAACACATGATATGCTCGGTGATCTGTACTTACAAATAACAACTCAGGGTTCGTGGGTCCGGGGACAATTCCAACATTCTCCATTTTTTACCGACACAAAAATAGTTTTTGAGTGTGATAGTTGGATATTGACTGTGATAGTTTTTGACTGTGATAGTTTTTGACTGTGATAGTTGGAGCGCTCTGATAGTTGTGATGTTCTAATGTTGAATTTATAGAGAAGTTGGATATTGAAAACTTGTACACTGCTAAAGGTATCCGATTCCCACATGCAAAAGAATCCATATTGTATTGTCACATCAAAATAAAAGCTGCTAGTGTTTAACTTTGAAGAAGAATCCGTGATAGTAGCTCTTTAACTTAGATTTTGGTTGTTCGGTTTTTAATAAAAGCTGTATGCAGTTTGTCTTTTAGCCATGCGACCCCCCACCCAAGAACCCGGATCCGACGATCCCCTAGTTTGAGTCCCGGATCCTGTGTGAATTGTCAAATCACTGTAATGTGTAAGCTTTGAATCACTGTAATGTGTAAGCTGTGTAAGCTTTGAATCACTTGTGAGTAGTTTGTCTTTTAGCAAGGATCCCCGAGTTTGAGTCCCGGATCCTCTTAGAGGATACCCGAGTTTGAGTCCCGGATCCTACATACACGTCAAATCCAACTTGCTTTCTTTTTATTTTTTGTCCGGATAGGTGTAAGCTTTGAATCCAATTGTCAAATCACTGTAATGTGTAAGCTTTGAATCACTTTTGCTTTTTATTTAAGACCCCGTGAAGAGCTGATACAAAGAATAAATACAAGCATAAAGATACAAACATATTTAAATATACAGGTAAACTCACACGTTATTCCTTAATGAACAACAACTACCACTTTTAACTTTATTAATGCCTATATAAAGGTACCAGTAATTTTGTATATTTCAACATTGTCAACTACTTTTCACCATATTATCAACCACATTTTTCACCATATTATTAACCACATTACACCAAAAAAATCATTCATAATGGATTTGACGAACCCTTTCCTTGTTAATATATATTGGGGTGATGATAACATTCGTTACGACAATGGCACGATACTAGGCGATGTGAACATGCGCAGAAGTTCTCTTCTTTTTCTAAGCAAATATAATTACGAAGATTTTGAGAAATTGGTTTACAGACATGTTATGGTTTCGAAAGAGCAATACAAATTAAGGTTTACATTATGTTATGAATATCACGGAAATTTCCTTGATTCTGAAATTACAAGTGATGAATCCTTACAAACCTTATATTACATCGCCTCTTTGAACGAAAAGTTCATGGGCGATATTATTGTGAAGATTGAGTATATCAAGCCACAACCACGTCAAGCTGACTCCAACATTTTTCAGATTTTTTCAGCACCAGAACCGTCAACGCAGTATCAAGGTTTTGATATGGCTGGTCCTTCAACGTCTGCGTTCCGACATTTTTCAGCACCAGAACCGTCAACACAATATCAAGGTTTTGATATGGCGGGTCCTTCGACGTCTGCGTTCCAACAATTTTCTGCACCAGAACCGCCAACGCATTATCAAGGTTTTGATATGGCGGGTCCTTCGACGTCTGCGTTCCAACAATTTTCTTCACCAGAACCGCCAACGCATTATCAAGGTTTTGATATGGCGGGTCCTTCGACGTCTGCGTTCCAAGATCTTTCAGTGGTAGAACTAGGTACCACACCAGAGCCAGTTACGCAATATCAAGATTTTAATAACAATGAAAATCATGAGTTCGACAGATCGGAGGACGAACCACAATCTGAAGGAAGTGCCGATACCAGAGACGAATTTGACCCGGATGGCGCTGAAGCATCCGAAGAATCTGATGATGATGGTGGTGACGATCAAGGCAACCATGAAGCTCATCAAACACCTCCACTGCCTTTGTATGACTACAGTCAATGGGATACACAGGAAGACACTGAGGCTGATAATTCAGGCCTATTACAGGAAGATGAAGAGTATATGCTTTTTTGGAGATCCGATTTTCCAGATGATATTCGAATTGGTATGTATTTTTCTAGCAAGCAAGAGTTGATTGATGCCGTGAGGAGTTGGAATATAAAACAAACTAGGCAGATCAAGGTTATTGAAAGCACACTTTCAAAGTGGAGTGCTAGGTGCAGTACTCGTAAAAAGGGTGATAACAACCCTGTTGCTAACAACTCTGGTGATAACAATTCTTTATGTAATTGGTACGTCCGAGCAATTAAGAAGCAGAGGGAGAGGCTTTGGCAACTAAGATCATGGAGAAATGTGCACAAATTTAGTGGGGTAGTGCGAGGTTCGAATAACAAATGCTTGACGGCGAAGGTCGTAGCCATCCGCATATTTCATTCTGTCTGTAAAGATATCGCATACCCTGTAAAACAAATCCTGGCAGATATCAAAGAATACAATGGGAATGACATATCCTACTCCAAAGCTTGGCGTGCTAGGAAAATTGCTATAGAGAGACTATTCGGGAGTTGGGAAAGCAACTTTGATGAGTTGCCTAAGTACATTCGTGCTTTAAAGAAGTCAAACCCGTCCACAATTGTCGAGTGGATAGTCGAACCAACTAACAACCCCACGTTGAAGATTTTCAAATCTGTTTTCTGGGCATTTGGTCCAGCAATTGCGGCCTTTCGTCATTGCATTCTTGTTATATGTATAGACGGGACCTTTTTAAAAGGTGCGTACAAAGGGAAGTTGCTGACTGCCGTCACGAAAGACGCCAATAATCATATTCTACCTCTGGCGTATGCCATTGTTGACGAGGAGTCAAACGAATCATGGAAATGGTTTTTGGAACAGCTAAGGTATTTTGTTGTAAATGACAGTCCAAGAGTGCTAGGTGTCATTTCTGATAGGCATCATGGGATTCTAAATGCAATGCAAGAACTTGAAGACTGGAAAGAGCCATATGCATACCATAGATACTGCCTAAGGCATATCAGAAGCAACTTCAACAGCCGTTTCAAGAACCATCGAATGAAGCAATTGTGTTGGATCATAGGTAGCACGAGTCAAAAGCGTAAGTACAAGGAAGCCATACGTGAAATGAAATTTATAGACGCGGACGGGTGGGTGTATCTGGAGCAGATTGGGTTAGATAAGTGGACCCTCTTTAGAGACAATGGCCACCGACGTTGGGGAAACCTAACATCGAATATTGCAGAGAGTTACAACAATGTGTTGCGTGGAGCAAGGCATCTTCCGATTAAGGCTCTGATTGACTTCACATTCATCAAAACTGTCAAGCAATTCAGCAAGCATGCTGAAATCTCGTCTAATTGCGAGACGCCACTACCCTCACGTATGTGGACTCTTTTCAACAAGCGCACCCGTCAAGCAACATTTCATGAAGTAATGCCCTTTGATTACGTGAAACAGATTTTCAGTGTGAAGTCAAGGATTCAAACCGGTGAGAGTGGTGGGAACGATTACACAGTCAATTTCAAAAGTACAAAAGGGAACAGGCGTGGGTGTACGTGTGGGAAGTGGCAGACGTTGCGCTTTCCATGTTCACATGTTATTGCTGTTTGTGGTCATATGGGTGTCGACCCGCTAACACTTGTGAACATAGCGTATACAACAGAGGCGTACAGACAACAATATAGTACTGCCTTTAAACCACTACCTCATGTGGCCCTCTGGAAGGATGCTAAATGGAGAATGTTAGCCAGTGAAGGAAGAATATCAACAAAGAGAGGGAGAAGGCAGCATGTTAGACGACGCAACGAGATGGACCAGCCTAGTACAAGCCAGCAAACCCAACGAAAGGCAAAACTTTGTGGGATTTGTAGAAATCCAGGCCATAACAGACTGAAATGCCCGACAACAAATCCTCCTCAAACAACAAATCCTCCTCAATGATTGTAGAATTTAAAATGTTGTGTGTTTTTTAATATTAACTATAATAAAAGTTTCTTATTCGTACTTAACTAATATAATTTTAAATATAATAAAAGTTTCTTATTTCAAGTGATACATTAAAACTGAAATTACATATCATTCATTTTCACGTTTAACACTAAAAATCAAATTTCTACCATTAGTCTGATAGTCTGCATTTATGGTAAAAGTACAAACTTCGTTAGTCAGAATTCCGTTTTCATTCTTAAATCTCTTGAAGTCACCATTCATTTTAACTTGACCAGGATAACCATGCAGCTTCATTACTTCATGAGAATCGCCTCTTTCTATCATACAATGTTTGTCCTGAAAGAGGTAGTTATGCTGCCTGACAAACCAAGCAGGTATAGTCTAAAAATACAACAAAATTATATGATTTTAGTTAATTGAGCAAATATTAAAAATATAAAAAAATTATATGACTTAAGCATACCATCCTTTGATTTTTTACTACATGTTTCGCGAACTTTATTTTAAATTGCCAGAGATGCAAAACATCTGGTCCTATTTCAGCCAGCTTTTCAATATGTTTATCATAATCAGCCTGCTCGTAATTTTGAAAATATACTTGCATCTCGTCATTAGTTTCTTCTGCGTGTATCTCGGCATAATCTTCAGCTATCAAATTCTCGAACTCAATCTCATCTACATAATTACGAGGCGAATCATGCACGTAATGATACGGAGGAGATTCATTGTTAGATGAACTCATGATATCACAATTTTTTTGTTATGAAAAACTTTGATATAAAAACACACAAAGGGTGGAGATGGAATTGTAAGTGTGATATGGATCAATTTATAAACATATTTTCGATGGAATCCGTACCCTAGGGGATCCGGGATCAAGAGTGTGGGATACCCCTAGGGGATCCGGGATTCACAATGTGGGATACCCCTAGGGGATCCGGTATTTGCAAGAGGGGATCGTCAGAATGTCAGACAAGTACAGCTCGTACCAAAACAGACAGAAAACAGTGATAAAAGCAAGGATCCGGGATTTGGAAGGGGGGAAACTAGGGGATCCGGGATTTGGAAGGTGGGATAGCATTATTTTTGAAACGCCTCAAAAAACTGCATTGTTTGTACAATCTGGATACATAGTGCATCATTTATGCAATTGGCTCTGGATAGGGGTGGGGGAGCAACATGACATGTTCTTCCTTTTATGTTTAAGGCCATGTGAAAAGGTAGCTTTACAAGTACCATTTCATAGTGGAGGAAAAAGAGTCGATAATTTTGAAGAAATTAATTGGCAAGGGATCACATTATTACATGAATTATTTGCTCCCAAAAGCAATATGTACATGAAAGCTATATCTCCCAAATCAACCACCCTCTCATAATCTTAAATAATAGAGTAATTTATAATCTTATCTATAATTTTCGATAATTCATTAGAATGATTATATCTAGAAAAAATGAAACCCCGTGAAAAGTTTTGCCCCTCAAATGTTATTTTTCATTAAAACCAAAATTATTTTATATTATTTTGTATTTCTTTCTTTTCTTTGATCATGTTTTTGTGAACATAAAAATCACATTTATTATATATAAATTATTTTTCATTAAAACCAAAATTATTTTATATTATTTTGTATAAATAATATTTATATATAATAAATGTGATTTTTATGTTCACAAAAACATGATTAAAGAAAAGAAAGAAATACAACCGTCTATTAAACGCTAGTTATTTTGGGATTTATACAATCATATTTTGAGTTTAAAATTATATATTATCAGTTTGTGAGAAAATAAAAAAGTCTTGTCAAACACATTTTGATATTGGTTGTCCAACTGGTAGTTTTTATTTCCGCGATGCGGCGATCGTGATCCTTATGATACTTAAAATATTGTTAGTTGATACTATAATTTAATGTTTTTTTGGGTATATTTGGAAGGCGAGAAATGAGGTAGTGTTCAACAAACATCAAATGACATATACAATAACGGCGGGAGACATTATTTCCACTTCTTTTGTGTGGGTGAAACATAGAAGTAAAACTGTATGTAATTGGATGGAGTGGAGTATTTGTCCTTTTTAAAGGTTCTTGTAATCCTTTGTACTTTTCCGTCTTAGTTTCTTGCTAAGCCGGTCTTTCTATATAATTATTTGTCGTTTCCAAAAAAAGATATTTATATCTAATTAATAGCTTTTAAAACTATTTTATAATATAAAATTGAAGGAATTTATGGGATATACGGTGTGTGTTTGTGAACGTGGTGCTAGTTAGAATACAGGGTAGTACTCACTACTCAGAGTAAAGTTGGACATCACATGGCGATATTTAGGTCTATGTTTGTGGGCGTGGTCCATCTCTGCATCACTTGTCTCGACCAAAGATTGTGACCTTTCAAGCACCCAACTGCGTATTTTTTTTTTTGAACAACAAAAAAGTTAATCGTAGGGAGTATATATGTATCTATACATGCATCATGTATATATATGTGGTAATACTTTTTAAGTGAGTAAACAACTAATCGGTCTAGTGTATTGATAAATACAAAATTATTGAAAACGTTGTCATATAAAATATGCCTTAAAGGGTGTCCTAATAATCAATTATATGGTATTTCAGTATGTATTTATACATGCAAGTTTTATAATGCTAATGCAGAATTGATTAAAGATTAAGACAGCTTATGTAGATAACGATTTTAGTAATATCTCAAAACAATTAAGCCTCCAACGTAAAAGAGCTAGAACAATTACTCACGAACTAGCAGGTTACCTTATAACTAAATTTGACGGCGATCAAGTAGTGGGTGGTGACGATGGTAGTGATAGTGGTTGCTGGTTGTGGTCGTGCGGATAGTGGCTGCTGGTTGACTGGGCGTTTTAAGTTTATGCGTTATGTTGGATGTTTTTTGGGATAACACAAAGTATCAAGTAGATCAATTGGTTAACACACAGTTCGTACTTGTAAAAGGTCTTGGGTTCGAATCCCCTAAGCAATATTTTTTTATGTTGTACTGTTTAAGATGTTTTCCAAAGTAGAAATTTAAGATTAAGTTTAAGATTAAGACCTTTTAAACTTAGAAGGTCTAAATGCTTTAAGAAGGAGTAAGATAAGATAACCAAATATTCCTTAATTTTTAAGAAAATCGATTAGCAAAAGTAGTTAAGATAATATCGTTAATGTTTGTTTAACGTTTTGTGACAAGTAAGAAAACTTTGAGGAAACAAACTTCTAATTGTTTAATTAAGGGGTATTTGTTTTAGCTTATAAAATGAGTTTATGATTTATATATCTATAATGTTTGTAGATAAACCTCTTGTGGTGCCATATATCAAACATTTTTTCCTGAAATTTCTGTGGGGGCTGGGTTTCCCCTGTATAGGAGCTTGAAATCGCGGTACTAATTGAAATATTGCGAGTAGGCTTCCGGTGTTATCTTTTGCCGTTTCTAAAAAAAATGTATAAGTTTATAAGCTCTTGTTGAGTTTTTTTTTAGCTAGTAGCTTATACAATGGTAAAATAACTAAAAAAGTTTAGTAAAAAAAAACAATAGCCAATTAAGCCCAAAACTTCCGATAGAGATGTTGACAATTATATATTTATTCGAATATAGAGAGACAACTTCCGGCAAAACTTCCGACAAAAATGATAAAGCTAAATGTATGTTTGGAAGAGAGTTTCTAGGAGCTTTTGAGGCTCTTAAATAAGTTCTTCCAAGGTAGAAAATTTTGGTTTGGATAATAAAACCTTTTGGGACTTTGAGCTTTTATTTTTAATACATTAAGCTTCTAAAAGCCTCCTTTTGTAAAAATTTATGAACCTAAGGTTTCAGAAAAAACTTCATCTCCATTTTGCAGTTCTAGCTCGCAGATTCAGTTCGCATTATCGAACGTACTCTAATAAGCCACAAATTTGAGGATTATGAAATCTTTAGAAAATATTAAGCTAAAATTGAATAAGTTAAAACAAACACGCTCTTGAGCTTGTAACAAAACTAATAAGCATCAAAATAAGCTAAAACACCCCTTTGCCATCTTAGTGGGTGTTTGGAACGACTTATTTACGGAGGTTACGAGCTTTTAAGCTTATATAAGTTTAGTAAACATTACCAAGTGATTAGTAGAAGTTATGAGCGTATCCTTATACGCTTATTTAAGGATTTTAAATAAATTATTTTAAAAAAGATTATAAGCTATAAAAAAGTGAAATGGAGGGTAATAGGTAAAAAAGAATTTTAAGAGCATCTCGAATCATAATCTATCCCCAACTCTATCTCTATATTTAGAGTTTTTTCATCTTCAATCTATCTCTATCCTTCACTCTAAGGTTCTCCGGTATGGTACCACGCCCTATGGCGTGGGGGTGTGATGTGGCTAGACACGACGTGGGCATGGATTGGAAACCCCCCCCCCCCCCACACACACACAAACGGCGTGGGGGTAGGCGTGGGCGAGGATGGCAACACACAACGGGGCATAACGGGCGTTGGGGGTTGCTTTTTGATAGATGTTTGCTTGTGATTGGTGGTGGGTATTTTCTTTTTTATTTTATTTAACATTTAATGAAATAAAATGGTGTGGTGTGGTGAGTATTTCCTAGAGATGATGTGGTGCGGTGGTGTTGTGGTTGCTGAGGTGACAATGATGTGGCATGAAATCTTGGTGTGGGTTGTGGTACTCACTCCCCTCTATCCATGCCTATATCCATGTACCCCACATATTCTTCACTCTAATTTTTTTTTGTAATGTAAAATAAATAAATTAAAAATATGATTTCTATGGCTCCTACTAATTTTAGAGTGATGGATAGAGTTTATGGTTGGAGTTGAGGTTATGTTTAGAATGAATGGACCCACAAATTATAAAGATAGAATGAATTTTATAGAGTTTATGGTTGGAGATGCTCTAATTAGGCTATTTTGAAGAGGATTAACTTCTTAAAAGTTTTCTTTTACCTTATTCCCTCTCATTTCACTCTTTTTTTTACATAAGCTTCTTAAACATTTTATCACTCAAATACTTTTTTGTATAAACTTAACTAAACCAACCACTTGATTTACCTCGTGAAAAATGTTATTTTTAGTCATTATAAAATAAGTTTATATAAATTTTTTCTAGAAATTTTATTTAACAAAAAATTATTAATTTAAATAAATAATCTAATAAATAACTCTTTTTAATAAGTTTTCGAAAACATCCCTTGATTAATCAAACTAGTAGAAGACTTTCTTAAATGCCAATAAATACAAATTTTCACAACAAAATTACATTGCGAAACGTAATGTGGTGCAATTATATCTATTTATAATATCATTTTTCATACTTAAGAAAAGTTTATACGGAGTAATATTATAACCAAATTAACAAATAGATATTCAGCAAACATACACAATTCATATATTTTCATTTTTTTTTTTTTTTTGAACGGCTTTTCAAATTTAAATGGATTTAAAATGTAAAAGATTTACACTCGGTGGGACGACAACGACATGGCGCGAGAACAAATACCAAGCCCTATGATCCAAACCATGGAAACTCGCATGTGAGTTATCAAATTCCAAAACTCTAGAATTCCCTTTTTTTCTTCATCCTTTCGTTTTTGGGGCATTTCATCAAACACTTCATCTGCAACAATTATTTTCAGGTATCTCCACCTTTAATCATTCCACTTTTACACTTCTCAAACAACTGAATCTTTCTACATATTTATTCTGACATACATGCAGTGCACACACAAGCTTTTATATTTTCAATCGAAATTTGGGGTCTTTACCTCTAATTTGTGGTATGTAGGACATCGTTTCCATTTCTGGATTTCACTTTTACAAACTCATGATTATTCTTTTTTTATTTAGCATAATCTTCAATCGGTGTTTTAAATCTTTGTCATGTGATTCTTCTGTTCATATCCTTGATTTGCTGACTCTTTGTAATTATGATTTGTGGTTAACTTTATTAGTTGTCATTATTTTTTCAACTGGGTATGTTTATCTTTCTGATACGCTATGGTGGTTAACATCACATGCTGTCCTTTATTAATTAATTTCCCGTGCTTGGATGTGCGTTTTATAATAATCAATTTTAATGGCATGAAAGATAACACATATGAAATATAAAAGAAGGGTAAAATAAAAGTTTATAAGTAGTTCTGTTCTACCCTTTGATAATCTGCAGACTTGTAATTTTCAAATTAAAATTGTTCATAATCAAATAATCGTAAGCGAAAGTACTTGTCCCACACTCCTTAATTGCATAGGTAAGCACTTTATATGCGTAATAATAAATATATTTTTTGAAAATCAAAGTTTAGTTGTGGAAAATTTTCCTAAATTTTCATCTCCATTTTTCTATAAGATGATAGGTGTTTTTTCGTCTCCGGAAAACTACTGAAACTTTTTAAGTAGAGCGAATTACATCTAAGGTCCCTGTGGTTTACTACTTATTGCAGCCACAGTCCCTAAACTTCATTAAGTACACTGGGAGTCCCTGATGTTGCCACTTTATTGCACCCGTAGTCCCTGAAGCAAACGGACGTTAATTAAAGCCGTTAAATCCCCCATGTGCACATCACATGATGGGTAGTATGGTAATTGTCCACCCATTCCTCATATTTAAACCCGAGTAAATTACATGGAATGTCCCTGTGGTATACTACTTATTACAGTCTTAGTCCCTGAACTACATTTATTACACCGGAAGTCCCTGGTGTGTACACTTTGTTACACACATGTAGGCATGTAAACGAACGAATGGTTAGTGAACTAGGGTAACAAACATGTGTTTCTTTATGTTCGTTTATGTTTGTTAAGAAAATTTAGTGTTCACGAACGGTTTGTGAACTATGGTAACAAACATAAACGAAAACAAACGAACATAAACAAACACAAACGTACACGAAACAAACACAAACGAACACAAACAAACACAAACGAACATAAACAAACTCAAACGAACGTAAACAAACGAACACGAACGGATTTTCACGAACATAAACGAACTAACGGACCTTTGTTCGTGTTCGTTTGTTTAACTAAACGAACACAAAATCTTATTTGTGTTCCTTTGTTTAACTAAACGAACGAACATAAATGAACTCTCGCCGAACGGTTCGCGAACGATTCGTTGAACGTTTGGTGCGTTTACAGGCTTACATGTGTGTAACAAATTGTATACACCAGGGACTTCCGGTGTAATAAATGAAGTTCAGGGACTAAGACTGCAATAAGTAGTATACCACAGGGACCTTCCATGTAATTTACTCAGGTTTAAGTATGAGGAAGGGGTAGACAATTACCATATTACCCATCATGTGATGTGCACATCGGGGATTTAACGGCTTTAATTAACGTCCGTTTGCTTCAGGGACTACGGGTGCAACAAAGTGGCAACACCAGGGACTCCCAGTGTACTTAATGAAGTTTAGGGACTGTGGCTGCAATAAGTGGTAAACCACAGGGACCTTAGATGTAATTCGCTCTTTTAAGTATTAGAAAACAAATGAAAACTACAAAAATTCATCTTTTTTTTTTCTCTAAGATGATAGGTGTTATTTTGCCTTCTTAATGACAACCCTAAAGATTATCATTATCATTTTCCAACTTTTTATTACAAACCGCATGTATAGTTACAAGAATTTATAAATTTCCATCTCCTTTTCTTAGAAAGAGAAACGATATCTAGCCATACCATTTAAACCTACTCATAAGCCTACCTATTTGATAGGATGACATGTGTATTCCATTATTTATTAATTAAAATTGACTTATAATTCTATTAAATGAGTTTTCCATTATTTATCTAACAAATGCCACATTTACCTCCAAATTACTCCACCTTTATTTTATTTTAATTATTATATTTTTTTAACGGCTAATTAGTAAGTTAGTGGTTTGAGTCTAGTCAGTGACACTCACAAGGGGCAATATGTCTTCTCTCGAACCTTCCACTTATTTGTCTACAATGGGACATGAACCAATGACCTATAGGTCATGAGCAACACCTTAAATCTTCCTCCAATACACTAGGCTACAAGCTTTGTGTTCCACCTTTATTTTATGGAAAATGATAATGACAGCCCTTAGGGCTGTCATTAAGAAGACAAAATAATAAAAGACAACCCCTGAATTTTAGAAATATTACTTTTTTAATCAATGTACAAGCTTTTTATGCATGTTAGTGACAGTCCTAAGAGCTGTTATTAATAAAACCCTTATTTTATAGGGGGTGATATCGACACCACACATATTACTTCCTATACCACAATATATGTTTTGACATATTGTACAGTCTTCTTTATTTCTTGTACAGTGTGGTATGAGAAATATTTTTTATGATATAAATATGAATTCTCTTATTTTATTATCCTTAATATTTACTATTTTAATGTATACTTCTATATCATCAAGTACTTAAGTCATAGCTTTTGTAGTACACGTCTAATTACAACGTTTCCTCCATTTTCAGTTAAATTTCACAAAATGGCGCCAACTTACTTTCCTCTCCGTTGGGAAAGCACCGGCGACCAATGGTGGTACGTTTCCCCAATCGATTGGGCAGCCGCCAACGGCCACTACGATTTAGTCCGTGAACTTCTCCGGCTAGACAGCAACCACCTAATCAAACTCTCATCTCTCCGGCGAATTCACCGCCTTGAAGTCGTATGGGACGACGAAGCACAATTCGATGACGTGGCAAAAAACCGTTCAATCATCGCCAAAAAACTCCTACACGAAGGCGATACAAAACGCGGTAAAAACTCCCTAATTGGGTCCGGGTACGGTGGTTGGTTACTGTACACCGCCGCCTCAGCCGGTGATTTCCCGTTTGTGCAAGAATTGCTGCATAAAGATCCGCTTTTGGTGTTTGGTGAAGGGGAATATGGTGTGACTGATGTGCTGTACGCTGCTGCTAGAGGGAAGAATAGTGAGGTTTTTAGGCTGATTTATGATTTTGCGATGAACCCTAGGTTCATGTCAGGAAATTGTGGTGAGATTGGGGGTGCTTACAAGCGGGAAATGAAGAATCGAGCTGTTCATGCGTTGGCTAGAGGGGGTAATTTGGGTATTTTGAAGGATGTTGTTGGTGATTGTTGTGATGATACAGTTTTGGGATATAGAGATATTCAGGGGTCGACTATTTTGCATACTGCAGCTGGACGAGGACAATTCGAGGTACTTTTTATTTATTTATTTACTAGGTTAAAGCCCGTGAAAAATCACGGGTTGTCACTTTTTATGCTGAACGTAATTGATATAGAGTAAAAAAAATTAATCTTTAATTTCATGATTATTACATTGATTTCAAGAAACTATTAAAAACTCCAATAAAACATTAAAAAAAATGTTTAATAGAAAAAAGCAATGGTTTTAACATAGTAATACTCCCTGCATCCTAATATTAAAGTTGATGGCATACAAAAACACAAATTCCCCATGAGACAGTAGGTTAAACCCAATGAAACATCACGGGTTGTCAATCTCTCTAACATATGTTATGTACTTGTTCACTAAATTCTAATAAAAAAAAGCTAAATTCTAATGTTATTTACTTGTTCAAAAGCACCCAACATCTTCTGAAACAGATTCACTTAGCAAAATTTAAGCTTAAGGAGTATCATGAGATAAAATTGAAATGAGAACTAACCTAAGAGAATTCCTAAATCAAGACAGAACATAGCAATGTATCCAAAGTAGAAGCTGGTTTGAAAGAAGCCTGGCATTTTAGTCTTGACAAAGTAGTTATACATTGAATATAAGTAGGCCAAAATAGCTGTTAACTCGGTCCACCAAACCTTAAAAAAAGTTACGTTTCTAGTTTTTATCAAGTAACTTATTATGATTTAATAAAAACGTGCCCGCTTATCATTGTATTAGATTTATCAATAGCTATACTTGAATCGGGCTCATTGTGAGTCTTGCAACATATGTCTTCCAACTCAGATTTCCTTTTCATAACTAATTCTTTCATTCGGCTTACTTTCAATTTACTCGGTCTCTCAACTTCTTCTGAAGTCTGCTAGATGGGTCGGGTAGAAACATGTCAGTTTTAGCATGGGCCAATAAATGTTAGGTTGACCCGTAAATACCTTTTTTGTCGTAACACCCCACAAATGCCACCCGTGCCTCTAATCCATCTAAAAAACTACCACCCTTGGGTGGTTTGAGTTTTACTTTTACCATTGTGCCTGGCAGTAAAGTAGAAAATATATATTATCCCAAAATTACTGCCATGTGTTTAACTAAAGTAAATATTAAAAAAGAAAAGAAAAGGTTAGTAATTTTTATTTGAAACTTAACAATTCTTCTCGTCAAGTTCTTCAATCACGAGCTTAATCATTGATTTGTCATTCTATATTAAATTTTAAAATTAGTATATAAATAATAATATTATTATTATAATTATTATAGTGGGAATTATGAATTGAGAATGTATGTTAAATAACCATAATAATTAAAAAAAAATTACGATTGTTTAGATGATTGAGACATGTTAAAGATGAGTTGATACGGCTCCACTTCAAATTATTATGATCAAACCTAAACATAAGTTTTCCACATTGCAATTTCTAATCTAATAGTAGCCGACTAAATGACTCATGATGCAAGAACAACAATATTTAAATAGAAACAATTGTCAAGTCTTAAAATTTTGAAATTATAATTAAGCTAATTAAGTAATAAAGCATTGATCATACATCACTGCTAAACATAAGCATAAACTGTGTTAGTGCACAAAATAGTAATGTTGAATTGTGAATAAGTAGTGAATACATAGATATCAAGATTCAATTTAACATGAACAAAAACTAAAATTATTTAAAATTAACAGAACCATGAAGAACTATTTTACATTATTAGTCAACTCAAATTAATATTATACCTAACATCTATTACTACAGTCTACAAATGCAATTTACTTGAGGAAAATTCTCCACCTTCAAAAGCCCATCTTTTATTTTCAAGAAACTGATATGATCTGCATCCAGTTATTAAATTAATTAGCATGAAAAAATAACCTCATACATAAAGTATAAAAATAATGAAAATCTACTTACATCTTCTTTCACATTGTTTAATTACCTGCAGAGACTAAAACAGAAAAGATTTATGTTGGTTAAAATATACAGAAAATTACATAACATACCAGTTGGCTGATGCAGAAAAGCTAATCCAGTTTATGAGGCTGCTGCAGAATAACTAATTATGCAAAGTTTTTATGAAGAAAATATAAAGTAATTAGGTGTTCATATAATAATTAGTAATATGTGTTTATAGTAATTAGTATACTTCCGGAAATTGTTTGATAACTTAGGAATTGTTCAAATCCAATTACTATAATAGATTTTAAATGTAGAAACCGGATAATAGTGCAAATTTATGTAGTACTGTATGAAATTTAGCAGCATCAAAAGTCAAAATTTAAATACATAAACTGCAAACTATATAACCCGAATCGCATTTAGATGCATAGAAAAACTGCAAAATTCAGAAGTGTAAGAAAATGTTGACAACTATTAGAGCATCAATGCAAAATTAAGAACAACACCCTGTAGTACATCAATGCTGCTTTAGTATTATGTTTAAACTATTAAACGAAAGGCTACTTGAAATTATACCACTTAAAAGGCTGATGAGGATGCTTGAGGCGGGTGAGGAATCTTTGACGCTGCTTCGAATTGTAAGGTAACATAAAAATTTACGTATCGAATAAAATATATCGGTAGGCTTTAAATAGAATTTTTATGAAAAAGTTACCTTTAACTTTGTTCCGTCTATAATGTTGTATATTAGGAAACAAACCAAATCCGATCACTATAAAATTAAATTACGTATGTTTATTTTTTTTAAATATGTTAACCGGTTACCTCAAATTATGTCCAGTAAATAAGAGATGTATATATTAGGAAATAAGCCAAATTCAATCAATATAAATTCAAATTACGTCATATATATCATTGTGGTAATGGTTTATTTTAAGGAACAGATTTTGTAATTAGGAAACGGATATTACATATTAAAAGTTGTTGGTCTGTTAAATAGGAAATAACTCTCCACATTAAAAACCGATATTACATATTAAAAGTTGTTGGTCTTAAAACGAATCATACAATGGGCGGGAAAAATATGTTGCAGCCAATAGGAAGCTGCCACGTGGCAAGCTATGGGGTTAAAAAAAGGCCACGTGGCATCTTAAAGCTTCTTTTATTATAATTATAGATTTATTTATTTTGTTATTTATATTCATAAAATTGCAGGTAGTAAAATATCTCGTCTCCACATATGAAAAAACAATAAACTCGACAGACAAACAAGGCAATACACCGTTACATATAGCCGCTTGCAGGGGACACATATCTATAGTTGACTTTTTAATCAAGTCTTCAATACACACCAAAAACAACATGGGTGAAACATTTTTACACACGGCAATCACCGGTTTCCAAACACCAACATTCAGAAGACTCGACCGCCAAATAACTCTCATGAAACAATTAATCTCGTCAAAATCATTCAACATTGAAGAAATCATAAACGACACCGATAACCAAGGACGAACACCTCTTCATTTAGCCATACACGAGAATATTGATAGTGATTTAGTTGAATTATTAATGTCCGTTCGTTATATTAATGTTAATAAACGTGATAATCACGGTTTAACCCCTCTTGGTTTGTTAAAAAATCGGCCCGTTTCAGCTTCTTCAGAAGTACTCAAAAGACAGCTCGTTTCGGCTGGTGCGGTTTTCGGTAGTCAAGATTATTGCACGAGAAAAAGTCTCGCGAATCATTTGAGAAAAGGGAGTGCGGGTGGAAGCCCGGGAACGACTTTTAGTGTTGGAGATTCTGAAATATTTTTGTACTCGGGTTTCGAGAATACACATGGGACACCTGAAACGGGCCCGAGCCCGATTCCGAGCCCAGCCCGTGTTATAAACACGGAATCCAAGAGTTTGAAAAAGAAGAAACATAAAGGTATAAAACGATTCCTTCGGTGGCCAAAAATGAGAAAAAACGGAGACAAATTATCGAATCCGATTCCGATTGCGAAGGAATGCCCGATTCCTTTGAGACAACAGTTTTCTAAACCGTCATCGCCTACGAGCAACAAAAGAACACTTGCTTCTAGAAGCAATCTTCCTAGTCCAACTGCTAAGAAGAAGGTTGCTTCGGGGTTAGTTAACGGCGTTATGCAAGCAATGCCACATATAAACCGAAGATCACGGTCGAATTCGTTCTCGAGATCATCGGTTTCTTCACATAATTCACATTCGGGTGTGGATATTGCAAGTGGGTCGGGATCAAACCCGGTGTTTGATGATGGGTTTTTGAGTAAAGAACACGGGGTTGTGAATCATAGGAGGTCGGTGAATCAGTACTTTTGTTTCGGTGGGTCTCGGTTAGCGATGGAACCGGTTGGTTGTGCTGAAATGCAACAGCACGAAGAGATTTATGATCGGTATGTTTTGTCGACGGCTTGAAATGGTTTAGTGGGTCAATTTATGTTAATTCTATGTTTATTAAGTTTATATGGTTGTTTATTTAGTGGTGAAGTGAAGTATGTAACTTTATGGCCTTTGAACTTTGTTTGACTGCAATATACTCTATGAAGAAGCTTTTAATAAATCCTTCGTTTTCACTTGTGTATATATAATTTAGAGTTAATTACATGAATGGTCTTTTATGTTAACATCAAATTTCACCAATACTCCTTTAGTTTCGAAAATTACAATGATGGTTCTTATTCCTGAAAGATTTTCCACCGATGGTTCTTTACGAAAACAACATTTTATTTTTCACGTTAAGTGACATCACGTGTGATGGATGTGTGAAGCACGTCAATACATCTCTTCAACAACCGGGTGAACGAAACAAAATGATGGAGAAGTGTCGTTTAAAGGGGAGTAAAGAACCATCGGTAAATTCTTTCAGGTTTAAGGACCATCAGTGTAATTTTCAAAACTAAAAGATCATCCGTGAAATTTGATATATAAACATAAAGGATATCCGTGAAATTTGTTATAAACCTAAAAGACCAACCGTGTAATGTACTCTGAGTAAATGGGGAGGAAAAGTCGAAATGACCAAAATACCCTCACGTGCATCACACGTGATGTCACTTAACGTGAAAAATTAACGGTCGTTTTCATAAAGTACCATAGGTGAAACCCTTTCAAAATGGATCATCGGTGTAATTTTTAAAACTAAAAAATTATTGGTGAAATTTGATATAAACTTAAAGGATATTCCGTGTAATTAACTATATAATTTATGAACCGAAGAACAAGTACCAGTCTACCAGAGGACAACTTCGATTAATTTTGTTAACTAACTAGACCCAAAAATTAGTCGGTCCAATAATGATCGTTTGATCCTGGGCTTCCGGCCCAAAAGTTCCTTATGTCATTTAGTTTCATGTAACATGCTTACATTTGAATAAAAAAAAAGGTTAAAAGTACATTGACATCTTTGTGCATTGTGCCTTCACGAATTCATGGATTCAAGTACTATCATTTTAACCGTATTTACTCTAATCATTATTCTTTTCCCAAAGTTGATTTGTATAATTTGCTTCAAGAAATGGTGTAAATGATCCAGCAATGACAATTTATTGCCTAATATAAATTTGCAAAGATACATATAATATTTATAAACTAACATATTCATAATATTACAAAAAATACTATATTTATTGTTTTGAAAAGTAATCAAACCTAATATTCAATCATTATTTTATTATTCAAACACGATTTAATAAAAAAACATTATTCATGTACAACATATGAATAATAACATTTTCTACTAGAAAATGTTATTATAGATAATTATATTACTTTTGCACGGCTCCTCTAACAAATATGAATTCAGAGGCGGGCCTTTGTATGAATATTTGGTCAATGTTCCCTGCACAAGCTTAAAATATATTTATGCCCAAATAAGTCCAATGTGTTGAAATAATTAAATGCAACTTGCTCACCTCTTTGACATTTTCAACTTGTGTGCGATGTGCCGTTTAACGTATATCTCACCATTTTGCTACTCACAGTTTCGATTTTTAAATGTTTGTTGTATGGCCAAAGTCATTAGCTAGAGCAGGTTGTGGACTTTGTGGTTATTTAAGTCCGATTTATAATTATGTAAATAAGACTAAACCATTAGCTTCACGGTATTCTACTGTCTCATTTTGCAGGTTTGGAATTTATTTTTCAAAAAAATAAAGTTAAGTTATAAATTCCTAATCGATCTTACGATAGGGTAGGAAGAGGTAATGACAAAATCGGTTGACTTAACTTTTTAAATCGTGAGCGTATTGTCTGAGATTTTTTCTAGTATGTGACGATGACATATTGTTGGATACAATATTGTCGTTTATACTTCCTCCGTATCAAAATAAGTGACACAAATTGGCTTACACGTTTTTTGAGGTAAAAGATTAAAGTAGATGTTAAAATAGATTAAAGTACATAGTTAGTGGAGAATGAGTCCTACTTTTCTTGAATAAAGTGATATTAATGAGTTTTAAAAGTAAAAGTAAGGGTATAAGGGTGATTTCACTTTATTAAAGTGGATAGTTAGTGGGTATGAGTCCCACTATTTTTACCAAAAAAGGAAAGTTTTCAAAGTGTGTCACTTATTTTGATACACCCCAAAAAGGAAAGTGTGTCACTTATTTTGATACGGAGGAAGTATATTGTTTTTATGTCACGATTTCAATTATTACATCATTACTTGTTTCATATATAAAACGACAGAGGAAATTTTCTTATATTCACATTGATAGTTGTTGTCGCTGAAAGTATAATAATCTTGAACGAATTATATTAATATTATGAAATTATGAATCACCTTTTACGGATATTAAATAAGCTAATAGCTTTGATTCGATTCCAGAAAAAACTAACACCGATACGAAAACTGAATTTTATGTGTCCGAATTCGGTTTTGCAATCGTCATGCCAAGATAAAAAGATATCGACAAATAGAATTTAAAAAGGTAACGGAAACACGAAAATAGTAATCATAATATTTAAAGTCCAAGTCGTCTCTCAAATTTTCATGAATTTCGAGCCGGCTACCTTTTATGCTTTCTTATTCTACCCCACTCCACCAAATCCCCAAAGTTCGCATTTATATGTACACTAGTAATCCCGTATTATTAAATAAGATTTTGTTAATAACAACTTTTAGGATTGTCTTTAAGGAGTGATTGTATATTTGTATGTATTAATCGTTTGTACTTTTATTAGTAGGGGATGAATTCAAAAATTCAGGAAGCAGGTATTGATTATTGTACAAATTTTAATACATGCATTGACTTCTTATTAACTGACTATCATTATCATTTTCCTATTAAATATCATATATAATATTGTATAAGATTTAAGTTTAATAGTGTTGTTTTTTCTATTTTAGACAAATTTTAACTAATTAAACAAGCTTAATCAAGAAAGATTAGTAAGTTACTATAGATGTCTTTAGACTATGCGTAATGGGTGACCAATACTATATTGGTCACCTCTGTCATTTTTGCGTCACATCAGCTTTCTCTATCCTGATTAAACACATGACCAAACAGTGACCAAACCCACGTAATGGGCGACCGAATCGGCGACCACATTTTTTTAATAAAAAACTAAAATTTTATTAATAAATATACATATATTAATAATTATAAAATATAATATATATTTAATATATTATATATATACTATAATTAAAGAAATGAGAAAAAGAGGAACGGATAAGAGAAGAAGCCGGAGGAAGATGCCGGCCTTCAATGGTCGAGTTCCCAACCTTTCAGGTCATGGGACACGTCGGACAGCGGGCGGCGTAACACGGGGGACGCGTCGGGGAGGGTGGATGTGGCGGTCGCGACCAGCATTTCGGTCGCCAGTTACGCTTACTCTTATAAACATACTTATAGTTATTGGTTCAATTAAAATTTCATTAAATTTTAGATTTTATTGGTTGTGAAGTTTAAGTCTTTAACACGAACAAGTAAAGTGCTTTAGAATAATCGTCGGCCTTGTAAAAATATTCAAAAGATTTTGCTTGTCAAATCGATAACATTTGGAATTTTGGAAGTTTGACTATTGAGGTAGTGGGGTTTGAAGTTTAATAATTTGGTGATTTTTTTTTATAACTAGGTTTCAATTCATTATTAAGGTGACTAATGATAAGACGACCACTCATTTAACAAGCATATATTTTGTTGTTGTCTTATAGAAATTAAACTTGGAGATCTACTTTGAAATTTCATATTTTTTGAAATCAAACCCCAACTACATTTGTGTTCATTGATGATAAGTTGTCCAACACTCCAAGTAACAGGCACCCCTTAAAAAAAATTCAATATTATATCAACTTTATTAATTTACACGATTCATGTGAAACATCTTCGTACATCTTTTTGGTCAATCTACGTCATACTCTTTTTATATAAACCTTGTGGATTTTAGATCTTTAATTTACAACTATGGATCATAATAGGTTAATCGAATTTAATTTTATAAACATTTTAAACTGAAAATGTTAATGTATTGACGTTAATAAAGCTTGTAAAGGTAATATTGACAGTTCCCATGTAGATGGAACTTATCATCAGTCGTTTTTGGGTGCTACATCTTTTTGCAACTTTAAAAAGATTTTTAAAGATCACGTTTTGGGTGGAATTAATGATTAAAAGTTAAACTGGAGAAAATTTCGGTCCTAGTACTATTGTAGTCATTTTGATTATTTTCGTAGAAATGACGCCAGATTTGGTCTAACTAGGCAGACAATCAAGTAATGCTCACGAAGGTGTTCATGTATTTTTCTAGGGTGATAATTTGTATTCGTGTTAACTTATCCGGATTGGTGTATTGTCAGGTTCATATACCACAACCATAATTTAACCTATTTAACTAATTGTGTCGAAAGTTCAACCATAATCTAACCAATTGAATTAAAAGGGTTAGTTGGGTCGAATAATTACGAGCTCAATTAGTATAAAAGGGTACATTATAATTATTAAAAAATGATGCTCAATACATCTTGAATGTATATATAGTAGAGAAATGTTCCAGGTAGTCTAAGATTACACGGTATGGGCGCCGGGGCGGGGAGGACGAGCTTAGGTGGCCGGTTGGCCACGGCGTGGACGAGCGGGGAACACCGCCCCCTGCACGGCGTGGGGTGCGGTGGTGGAGAACCGTGGGCACGGCAACGAGCGAGGACGGCGTGGGGAGTGCAAAATTCGACCGTTGGAGGGTGTTTTGGCTTGAAATCTGCACTGGTTGATGCTCTTGCCTGAGAAATTAAATCTGCGTTTTGGGATGAGCTGCATAGAAGACCGGCATGAAGAAGATGACAGAATAGGGTTTTGTAATTTTATTGGGCTTTAATTTTATTTGGGTTTTATTGGGCTCTTTTTAATTTATTGGGCTTTATAAAACATAAGTTATTGGGCTTTAATCTGTTTTTTTATTCTACTTTTATAAAATAATAAATTAGGTATTCTTAATAGAACAATAATTTATGTCTTATTTATTAAATAAATGGAAAAAGAAATGATGAGTTGGAAAAAAATGGTGTGGGGTGGGGTGGTGGGTATTTCCCGGATAAAGTGGAGTGGTGTGGTGTGGTTGCTGAGGTGGCAGATGATGTGGCATAAAAAATGGGGTGGTGGTGAGACCCATACCCCATAGTCTAAGAATTTTAGCTAGTCCTAAGAGACAATTAATAGACATTGGATCAAGAAAAAGTCAAAGGTCAAGATCAAATTCAAAGCATACAAGCACATGTGCTTCAATACATCAATACCCCACCCACCTCCGGCGGCCGGAGACGGCGGCGGGCGGCGGCGGGCGGCAGCGGATGGCGACGATGGGCGGCGGACGGCGGCCGGAGGTGGCCGCCGGTGGTGGTGGTCGTGACTGGAAGCACATGTGTTTGAAACACACGTGTTTTGAAAATAAAGGAGTGTATATGTATAGCCAAACACATGTGTTTTAAGTAATGAAGCACATGTGTTTCATAACGTCAAGCACATGTGCTTCGTGATTCAAAGACAAATGACTTGGTTGTAAGTTACATGTGTTCAGGAACAAAAACACATGTGCTTGGCTTTATGAAACACATGTGCTTCATAATGATATGTTCGTCACTTGTTTTGATTTTTTTTTCTTGTTAGTGAAGCACATGTGTTTCATAATGTCAAGCACATGTGCTTCGTGATTCAAACACAAATGACTTGCTTGTAAGTTACATGTGTTCAGGAACAAAAACACATGTGCTTGACTTTATGAAGCACATGTGCTTCATAATGATATGCTCGTCACTTGTTTTTTTTTCTTGTTACCGAAGCACATGTGTTTCGTTACATCAAGCACATGTGCTTCGTATGCTCTCCTGTGTGTTTAGAAACTCATGTTTTTAGTGACTTGAAACACATGTATTTCGTGACCTGAAGCACATGTGCTTCGAAGTAATATGCTGTGTTTTAATGAAACACATGTGTTTCAATACATCAATACCACCACCACCCCCATTACCACTAGCACCTTCACTGTCAGCCACCGCCGATCGCCGTCGTCCACCGCAGATGGCGGCCGGCAGTGGCCGGAGGTGGCGGCCGGCGGTGGCTATAGGTGGGGGATTTGATATTGACCATCTTGATCCAATGGGTAGGATTTATCCCTTGGGACTATGAAAACCCTTGGACTTCCTAGAATAGAACTCATATATAGTAATAGTAAGACATAAATATGAATAATCATAATATAATTTGAAAGTATATGAGTATATGACAATTGACAAATCTTAAGAAATAAAAATAAATCGGCATAAATTACTAAGAGATTTTTCGACAAAAATAAATTTTTGATAAAATATTTTTAAATAAGTTGGCGGGTCAAATCTAACCAAGCTATGTATTATAAATAGGTGTCTTCGCTATTCGGATATAACCGGATTGTACAATTGGACATTTTGGATCAGACTATTTGGATTGGTTTTTTTGATTTTTTGGATCGGTTTCGACTTGAACCAAATTAATATTGTGGTTTTCGGATTGGATTTGGTTTCCGTTGTGAAAACCGGATTGTCCAAAAGAACCGAATAGTAGAATCTTTTGGAGTTTTTGATGAAGTTGATGTCAATGTTTTTGCATATAAATTGTGAATATTACAAGTATTGAATTAGACTTGTTTTTAGGTACAAAGTAGTTTATTATTTTGGAATTATACATATCGAACTTAATATTATTTATGTTATATACTTTTGTAGTATTTTGAAAATATTAAGGAATAACCAAACGGATAAAACCAAATCAATCAAATTGTTATTTGGTTCGGATTAGTTTGGTTTTCGAATTAGTTTGAACGGTTCGGTTTGAACTTTTAAAAACCGGACTTTATTTGGTTTCACATATTTGGTTTTGATAAAACCAAACCGTCCAAACGAACATCTTTAATAATAAACGTGTTAGCGTTGTCAACCCTAGCCGTACCCATTTAATTAATTCTGTCAAAAAGTTTTACGATAATTTGTAGTATATTTTTATGTTCGGTTCGTATTGTGTTTCATACTGTGTCTAAAATTGACACCTAACATTTTTGGAGGGAAAAAACAGAATTGCTATACCTTTTCAGTGAAATTATCCTTCATTTTAAATAACTAAGACAGAAGGAAATAATTAAAAGATTCATTTGGCGTATAATGGAATATATCGACAAGACTCTACACAACTTGGTTAAGAGTGGGAGAATTTTATTAATTTGCTTAATTGCTTTGTGGGTCGGTAAGCGTTCACATGCCGAAATTTTTTAAGGTTCAAATCCGTTGACCATACACATATACACGTACCATGGTTAAATTCCGAAGTTTTTGAGAGGTGGGCGAAACAAAAATTCGAAGGTTTTTTTATAATGAGCGAAACCCATATTAGTCCACATTTGAGTGAACCTACTTCTGTAAGCAGTTTTAAGTTTCAAAGAACAAAGGGTCTTCTTCCACATTTGGTCATAAATCAAATTTAAAATATAAAACAACTTATTGTAATAAAAGTTGGTTCTAAAATTTGAAAATTGAATCATATAAACTTATTGTTCTATAAAGTAAACAAGCGTTTGAATATTTGTAAATTAAATTACAATTAATTCTAATAACCATTAAAAGGAATCTCAAATTAAAAACAAAATAATAAACTTAATTAATTCTTTATTTTCTCCTCATTTTATATGTAGAAACTTTTAGTTTCGACCAAATTCGCTAATAAAGATGGGATATGCCCATGCTAATCTGAAAAATAAAACATTTCATAAACGCCTATGGCAATTGGCAACTATATATCCATGAGAAAATTAACGAAAGGATATACATGGCAATCAACTTCATAGAGCAAATTAAAAAAGATAAAATATAACACTTTATCAGTTGACCAAAAATTAATGTCTATCTAGTTTATACAATTATTTTTTAGATTTTAATAATAACATTAAGATTGGTTAATAACAATGTATAATTTGTTTTAAACAATATTAACTGATTAGATTATAGCTAGTAACTTAGAGAATCTCCAATGGTTAACTTTACAATAACTTGTTACTTTTGTCTCATCAATTTTTCACTAAAAAAACCTATTCCTAAAAAATCTATCGAATAGTACTTAAACTTTCCAAAAGTTTTTTCTTAGCAATATTACTAATTTACCTTTATATAATTAAGGAAATTTTGATTTAGTAAATGTTCGTTATCATATGCATATTAGACACGCATTAGCAAAACTCATTTTAGAAAAAGTTATTAGTGAAGTCTATTTGTGCATTTTTAAAAAGAATATAGAGGTTTAATAAATGCACTTCCTAATTTTTAGGAAATTTTTAGTGCATTAAATAAAACTTATCTCTCGTAAGATATAATAAAAACGAAACTGGGGGTTTTGCTAATTACATTTTCTAGAGGTGTGTTGTTTGTCTTTCAATTTTTGAGGGTCGGGGGTTTCAAGTCACGTCGTAGACATACGTGGTAATCAGGATTAGATTAAGATTTACCGTTCAAAAGAAAAGGAGAGAAATGAAATTGATGCTTCCTATTTATGTCTTCTTCATTTTGTTACTCAACACAAAGATACATGTGCAATCAAGTAATTCTCTTTCCTCATATCGTCTGTTGTTTTTAACATTTATCTTAATCAAGTGAGTAGTCACAAATAGTATACACCAATATAATATTTGAATGTTGACGTTTGTGATTGGTTATTAGACTTGAAAGAGTTGACCTGGCCAAGATAGCACATGGATCTTACAAACGGCTTCCTGGAAACAGCTAACTATAATTGACTTCCATGTGTGAACAATGGCTGTATTACATCTCTATAAATAAGCATCGATCCTATGCAATCCAAACCTCAAATCACTCCTATTAATCCATAATCTGTTCGTCGTCATTCGTGTGGCAATGGTTAGCGATAACACCATGAGCACACAAGATCAACCATATGGTACTGACAATAAGCCGGTATGTCTCCTCCCTCGAAAACCTCAATAGTCAACACCATGGTTTTTTATAAAAGATATTAACTAGGTTCCTTTTTCTGTTGTTAAAAAAAATCGAATGTATTCTCTTCTTTTTATGTCTTTATATGCTACTCCTATATGTTATGGTATCATCTAAAATAATATGCGTTTTATGGTTTTATTTCATCTTGTCATCTCTCTTTATCCAAACTATTGGATATTGTGAAAATACTCGTTATGATTATATGTTTCATTGATATCAATATATAGAATTATAGGTGTGTTGTATTTATACAAAACATCCTACGGTATACAACGTAAACATAAAAGATAAAATATATAACAACGTAACTATTTAACCAAAAAAAAGAACTCTTTGACAGTATAAATATCCTTTTTTATGCATCACTTACTCACCCATACTTTAATGCGACATTATTTAATGTAAGAGAAAATTGAATAAGAAAGAGAGTGACCAGCAATACACGGAAACTTAAATATAGATGTGCAAGATGGACCAAAGCTGTCGTGCTCGTTTTTGCTACATGAAATTAAAATAATATTTTTAAACAATAAAATTGTATTGATTACTAATAATTCGTATATTTTATTACTTTATAATCATACTCATAAAATAATTAACATAATTCACTAATTCAATTTAATAACACTTATATTAATCAAATAAGTATGAATAAATTACAAAATTCAATATCTTATCATTTGATTTAAACACTATAAACAGGATGACACCAGAACGGAAAAAGAGAAAGCCATTGATGCATGGCTTCCGATTACATCATCCCGGAATGCAAAATGGTGGTACTCCGCCTTCCACAATGTCACCGCCATGGTCGGAGCTGGTGTTCTCAGTCTCCCGTATGCAATGTCAGAACTTGGATGGTCAGTTTTACCCTTTCTACCTACCATAACGTTGCATTTAATTAACTTATACTAAGGGTTATAATATCAAAGGTCCAAATGTTATAACTAACGTATAGTAATATTATCTCGATGATGGTCTATTTTGGTAAATATAAGTTTTTAAAGTATTTTGACAATCAAAATAAAAGTGTTGAAAACACACACATTGCACTATCTAAAAACTTGAAATTATCAAAACAGAACCTAAATATACTAGTTGCCAAAATAGACCACTAACTTGTTTTATGACATATGTACCCTAGAAATAAAATGAAAGTAATGTGTAAGAATATGATACATGTATAAATACAAATTTTCAGGGGTCCAGGTATTGCTGTCCTAATAATATCATGGGTTGTAACTCTATACACATTATGGCAAATGGTTGAGATGCACGAAGTGGTACCGGGAAAACGTTTTGACCGATATCATGAGCTAGGCCAACATGCTTTTGGGGAAAAGCTCGGGCTTTATATCGTGGTCCCGCAACAATTAATCGTTGAAGTTGGTGTAAATATCGTTTATATGGTTACGGGAGGAAAATCGTTACATAAATTTCATGAATTAGTTTGTGGAGATAATTGCAAGGACATTAAACTCACCTATTTTATCATGATATTTGCTTCCGTGCATTTCGTACTCTCCCATCTTCCCAATTTAAATTCCATCTCTGGGGTCTCCTTGGCGGCAGCAGTCATGTCTCTTAGGTACTTTATACTTACCCAAACATTAAAAAGATTTTAGGGGTTTAGAAATTATGAAACTGATTATCGATTATTACGGCTCAATTACATAAAGTGCAGAGTCGTGATAATAAGTAAAGGTGCCCAAATGGTCGACCCAACCCGAACCCGATTATGCTAGTTGGGTTGGGTGTATTTGAGCTTGTGATGACATCATGTTTTTTTAACTAACCCGACCCAAACCCGAACCCGATTATGCTAGTCGGGTTGGGTGTATTCGAGTTTATGTTGATATTGGGTTTTTGTAACCAGACGAACCAACCCGATTCCTTATCGGGTCGGGAATTGGCCGGTTACGATTGCTTACATTATCATGTTTCCGGTTAACCCGATTGGAGCCGATTGAAGTTTAAAAAAAAGTATCCTTTAAATTTTTAGATATTTTTACTATTAAATCAATGAATTAGCGCATTAGTGACTATAAATCATTCAATAAAAATCAAGTAACAAGTATAAGTGTTAAATTAAAACCCATAAACTTCAATATATTAGATAGTTTTTCATTTTTACCTAGAAATCCTAACTTAAACGTAACTCGACCAACTCGATCAGGTTGATTTGTCAAAACCCGAAGCTCGAACAACCCAATTTCTTACCGGCCGGGTAATAATAAGTAGTTGAACACTCAAACATCCGATTATCTATAATATTGCTAACTTCAAACAACATAACGACACCCTAATGTTATATTTTACCACCCACCATATAACATGACACTTTTAAAACACATATTCAAATATTATATCTCAATTGGAATAACTAACATAATTTTTTATGACACAGTTACTCTACTATTGCATGGACGGCTTCCCTGAAAAAAGGCGTGCAAGACGATGTACAATACGGATACAAAGCGAGAACTACAACAGGGACTATTTTTAACTTCTTTAGCGCATTGGGTGATGTGGCGTTTGCATACGCGGGCCACAACGTGGTGCTGGAAATCCAAGCCACGATACCATCAACCCCCGAAAAACCCTCAAAGGGTCCAATGTGGAAAGGAGTGGTTGTTGCTTATATAGTCGTTGCCTTATGTTATTTCCCCGTTGCTCTTATTGGGTATTGGACGTATGGAAACGGGGTTTCGGACAATATTCTTATCAGTTTAAATGACCCCAAGTGGCTAATTGCTATGGCTAATTTGTTCGTTGTGGTTCACGTCATCGGTAGTTATCAGGTAAGAAATCAATTAACAATGGAGCTAATGTTGTTGTTTGTTGCTAGCTAGTTGTTTAAAAGATGTTTATGTTTTTGTTTTGTAGATCTATGCAATGCCCGTATTTGATATGATCGAAACTGTGTTGGTAAAGAAGTTGGATTTCGCCCCTAGTTTTATGCTTCGGTTTATCACAAGGAATGTATATGTTGGTAAGCAAGCTTCTATTGTTTGTGTAGATCGAGGTGACAAATGGGTCGGGTAATAAGTCGAATCATTTCTAGGTTGAGATTCTATAAATTTCACTATGGGCCGGCCCTTTTCGGATCAACCCGTTAACACTTTTATGTTCTGTTCTTAAAAAACGAGTGACAACGTACACTATTATCATAAGGGGAGGGTGAGTGTGTGGCTGTCATGTACCTAAAGTTAGGTGTGGAACCACCTATAACTACATAATTTTGGCTAAAAAAATATTCAAAACGGTTATTTTTACAATATCTTGTCAATTTCCCATCTTATTAGAACACTTAGATAATACAAAAACACCAACTCAACACTATTTCAAGAATATGAGATGTGTTCAATATAAACACCATTTCAAGAATATGTAACTTGACTCACCAATTCAACAAAAGCATAATTAATATTTAAGATAATTGATGAGTTTTAGACGGGATTTGATATACAAATGAGTTTATTTAGTGAATTATAAGTTTTTTTAGACCTAAATTATGTAGTTTTAAATGATTCCACACCTAAATTTAAGTATGTGATAGCCACACATTCACTTTTCCCTTATCATAATTACATAAAGAATGTTATTACAATTACTATAATAAGGTAATTGTATGCATTAAAACGAAACTTGGGCAACTTCCAAACTGTTTGACTTGTTGGGGCCATTTACTTTTTAGCTATTGTTAATCTTACCCATTTAGAATAAAACACGAACCTAATTGACCCATATGAATCAAAATTCAATATCACCTTTAGATTTATGGGGATTAAGCATTCTTGACCCGTTATTTTCTTCCTTCGATTGCAGCATTAACAATGTTCATAGGCATTTGCTTCCCTTTCTTTAGTGGACTACTTGGTTTCTTTGGTGGATTTGCATTCGCCCCAACAACATATTTTGTAAGCATCTTTATCTTTTACTAACTCATTTAAGAAAAAACTAAGAGATATCAGTTACACATTTTTTCTAAAGGGTATCACATACACTAAATAATTTTTTTAACACTATTATAACACATTTCAAAATTTTTTGAGGGGTTTCATGGTCAACATCATGCTACACAAAAGTCGCACGTTGTGTATCAGGTCACTCACTCATTTACTCAACTTATCATGACCTCAATTTTTTGTTCTATGTCCCTCAGTTGCCTTGCATCATGTGGCTTCGAATCCATAAACCGAAAAGATGGAGCTTATCTTGGATTGCAAATTGGGTATGTAATTACATATTATATAGCGTACAAAACAACCATAATTTGGTACATTTTGATGAATTTTATCAACATTTCTTCATAAATTTCAGATTTGCATCATATTCGGAGTCGCCTTGATGATAGTATCACCTATAGGCGGGTTAAGAACGATCATTGTTCAAGCCAAAACCTACACGTTTTTCTCATGAGCATCGAGTTGAGGTTTCCTATAGTATAAATCGACGGACATTTCAGCCCTTTCTCATATAATTTATTTACTTAAAATGTATTGTGTGTGCATAAATATATACATAGTTACATTTGTATTTGTAGATGTGAATTCTACATTGATATTAGAGTTTTATTTGCTATAATTTATATACTACAAAGTTTAGTGTCTTTACAGGCCAGCTTCAGTTGTGACTTGTTTCGAAGTAATTAATGAACGAATGAAATGTGTAACCGATCTTTTTTATCTTTTCTTCATCGATCAGTTTTACAACGTGGAGAGAATATCAAAATCTATTCTTAAGTTCTCTTTTTACTACCTACGGTTCGTCATATAACATGATCGAATAAAAAACTAAAGAGTATATTGCACAAATCGTTAATGTGATTTGTCAAAAAATTTGGATTTGGTCCCTAAGACTTAGAAATTACACGAATGGTCCGTAAATACAAAATCTTTCACGCTTTTTAGGTCCCTAATACTAACTTGGTTAAAATTGGCTGTTAACTTTTTCTAAATTGGTTATGCATTTGTTTAGTTACAAGATTTCGTGTTTAGTGACCATCTATGTAAATTTTAAAACTTAGGAATCAAATTCAAAATTTTAGCCAACCACAACGACTATTTGTGTCATTTACTCAAAACTAAAACTAAATGAAAACAATCTTATCCAAACAGAACGTATTAGGAATTAACCATGTAGTAAATCTTTTAATTTTAATCATTTATAAACTACTCCAACTGATAAACACAAAGAACATAAACCAGTAAAAATCTACATGTTTATATACCAAATGAAATACTATAATTATTCGTTACTTTGTGCAAGTACTCGCCTAAATTATTTCATCGGAAAAACATTAGTTATTTTTTTGAGCAAAAAATTACTAGAAATCAAAAGGGCAGATCCTTCAGATAGAAGCTGGTAATCCAAGCTATCTTGGAGTTTTTTTTTTTTTTCTTAAAAAAACGCGTCCCCCAAAAAGGCTACAAAAGCAGACTTTAAGATGAAGCTCAAGCGAAAAACCAACCATCAATAAAAGTAACCATCAATCAAAGCTCCAACAAGATACTATCTTGGATTTATAGGCCAAGTATACCAATTGGCAATTACAACTAATGAGAGGGTTTCACACATCCAGAAATACTAGCAGGGTATCCGCGCAACGTGACGGGTATCTTAGATTAAATGTTGCGGTGAAAAAATGTCCGGTTACACTTTCTTTACTAGAAGAGCATAGAAGACAATCATCACAACGAACAGACAACCATAAACATAAGTTAAACATGTCAACCATTAAGAATGGGTCCGTCATTATTGTTGGTCCCACTTTTTTACAATATTTTATACATTTTAGTCTCTTTAAAAGATAAAAAAAATATATTATTCTTTCAAATTGATTGATGGTTCCTTAAAAACGTATATTTATTGAATACCGATTTCACAATTTGCATTAACAAAATCATTGATTATAATATAAGTATATTCGTTTAAATTAGCACTTACAAACATCAAAATTTCTTTGGAATCAATATAAGAGTTTCAATCACCATAACGAAAATTTCAAACAAATTCATATGATTAAAAACAGGAAATTGATTAAAAAAAATTAAAGCAATTCATACATCTTTCCAATTGGAGTATTACATATTTAGGAAATAAACCATAAAGTTTAGCTATTTAACTTGTTTATTAATGATCAGAGATGGAGAGGTTGGTATGAATTAGTTAGAGATATCACATTTCTCTCACATTTCTTTCAAAAAGTCAAGTGTTCGAATCTCACCAGTTTCATTTTATTTTAAGAGCAAAAAATTAAGACATTTTAAAAACAAAAAACTGAAATTTAGACATGACTTAAATAAAAGGGATAATTGTTTTTATATCTTTGTAAAATTCATAAATTATTTCTATATCCTTCTCAAATTAATAAATTATCTTTATATCATTCTAAACTTTCTAATTGCCTCCATATCCTTGTAAATCTTTAAAACTCTCTTTTATGTCAAAAAAACATATTTTAATATTTATTAAATTATTATAATATCAATAATTATCAAATATATATGCAATATATCTGTTGATTATATATTAGAAATCATGTTTATTTGTCTGTATTACTGATATTATGACAATTTAATAAATAAATAAAATATGTTTTTTTAGACATAAAAAAGAGTTTCAAAGGTTGGGAAGGATATGAACGTAATTATAAAGTTTGAAAAGACACAGAGATAATTTATAAAATTGAGAAGTGTATAAAAATAATTTACGAGTTTTATAAGGATATAAAATCAATTATCCCTAAATAAAATATCTTAAATGCTTTATATATATGTTAAACATATCTTTGTACCCGATAAACATTAGTTGATACGTCTCGTTTCAGGAAAATCAAAAATCAATATTTGGAAATATATTTAATTAAAATTAACTATATATCAAAACCATAAGGAATTAATTGATAATAGCTGTATTAAGCTCATATGAGCATGTTGCTTACGTGACGTCTAAGATAAATGCAAATCCGATATCTGTATTTGGAAAACTAATTCAAATTAATTAATTACATTAATTTAATCCTTCACAAGGAATTTATTGATTAGAGCCATTTATAGCTATGTCAAATTCATATGAATTAGTATTAATACCCGGAATTAAATTGAATAAATTGATTTACTACATAAACCATGTATTGAAATCTAAATTATATATTTAATTGGGAAAACATTAGTTGGCAGCTCTATTTTTCATGAAAATCCAAAATCAATACATCGGAAATATATTTAATTAAATCAATTAATTAAATATGAGTTAATTGATTCCGTCTAAAATAAACGCGCGTAGATCCGAAATTATATCTTAAAAATATATTTAAGTTAATTAATTACGTGGATCTTTAGACCATTTTTAAATTAAATATTTTACTAAATTTGAAATTTTAAAGATATATTTAAATTAATTGATAGAAAAATGACACGTTTTAGTATATAAACATATAGATTTGTCTAAATGGATAATGACACATATAATTATATCATCGGAAAATTCCATTTTGTATGTCTAAAATGATAGAACAATTTAGTATTTCTCTATTTTTAAGACTAAAGAAAAATAAAAATAAAAAATCAGTTAACGATGTTCTCAAAAGCTATCAAAACGCTACTTTTATTTAAGAGCAAATTAAATTAAAAATAGAAATAAAAGATCATAACCCTCATCAGGTCACCGAAACCTAAGGTCTATCAATCTCTTATAACGGTCTCTTAAATATATTAGAATAAAACTATTTATTGGTAGGTTATAATGTTAATGGTTGTGATTAATTTATTAGATCTGAGAGACTTGACCAAAAATAAGCACATGGATATTATTATAAATGGATTCCTCGAAACACTAACTATAATTGACTTTCATGCGTAAATGGCTCTTTTACATCTTCTATAAATATACTACGCAACCCTAAACTAATTTCACTCTTACTTTTTTTTCTCAAATTAAAACCAAATCGCTCTTGTTAATTAATCCACAATTTGTTTTCAAATCCTCGATTTTTTTGTTTTTCATTTCGCCATGGCTGGCGATGATGTCAAGAACACACAAGATGGACAATATGGTGACAATAAGGTATGCTCCCTCAAATGATCGAAAAGCCGAATTATTAATTAGGGTTATGATATCATTAACTTGTTAATTGTTATGCTAAAATGTGTTGTCTCTTATTTTTTACATCGTTATGGTATATTTTTTAAAGTTTTTATGCATTTTATGATCATTTTCTTTCGCTCTTTCTGTATCCTTCATGCAAATTACTTGAACTTGATAGACACCCGTCATTTCATTAACACTCAACATTCTGGTTAATTTGATAAATATATATTTTTCGTAAATATCATAAGAGAAATAATCGTTACACCAAACTCCATCAATGATTATTTGCGTCGACAACTAATACGGGCAAATTTTAGTTAAACAAAACCGAGGGTATGAAACATACATTTGTTTTTTGTTTCACCTTGCTTAAGAAAATATCCATACATTATCGACCCATATTAATATGTCACATAAACATTTACTTGAATACGAAATAGATTGAGTGACCAACTGCTGTTTTAACTAAGATATATACTATTTACTCTTAATAGGGATTTAGCTAAAGTTTGTTACTTAATAAATATGAAATGAATCAAACTTCGGTTATCAATGTTAATTGATATTTAATGATTTGTTAACTTTTTTGTGCTCTGCAAATTTTATTTTTGCTAAAATGAGAGTTTTTAGGATTTTATACAACAATACATGTAGAGGGAAACTTTATGAAGATCACTAATGAACATTTAACACTTGTTAAAATTTGCCATTAAATTAAATAATAGCAAAACCCTTTTAAAGGAATTTACAGACATTATTAACTACTATTACTACTTAATTTTTCGAAATGTCCAAACAATGTTGTAATTTTGAATTTTCTGAATAAGCAATATTATTATCAGGGGCGGAATTAGAAACTTGCACTAGCGGTGGCACCCTTGTGGTGAAAAAAAATGCGGTGTTAAGGGGACTACGACATCGAGTGGGATTCCAATGGCAATGTCATGAAACAAAACAAATTTAACACAAAAAAATTATATTACGAATCATCCTTTTTAATTACATACACCAACAAATCTTTAAGAATGAATTTCATAAACTTACGAAAGAATTACTAATTTTATAAACATATTACAAAATCTACAATACACATTTTATGTTTTTTTATTTGGTTCAAATGTTCGGGTTGTCTTTGAGTGTGGACTATTAACTAATAGTTAGAATTTTTTTTTTAAGATTGATTTGGGATATTGAATAGGTTTTTAATCCATAAAAAATTTGGTTTATAAAATTATATTATATTTTATAAAATACCTCCTTTGATTTATGAAAAAAATCAATTTAAAGTATTGAAAAAGGAAAATAAAAGAAAATAATTTAAAATGTTTGGACTAAAGATTTTTTTTTGAAATATATAGGGTAAAAAAGGAAAAAAGGTTGAGAAAAAAGAAAACCTTTGTACTATAAAGGCTTAAAAAGGAGAAAAAAATTGATTAAAAAAAATAGCAACAAGATTCGAACTCATGACCTCCTTATATACATGGAAGGAGTGATAGCCAACTACACTAGTAAATGGATGTGTCTTAATTCACCATTTTGGATATATATTAATGTATTCAAAATACTATATCAATAAAAAAGTCCCGAAAATTTACCGTAGCGAAATTTTTTCGAGTAGTAGCACGTGCCACCGTGTGCACCATAACAATTCCGCCCCTGATTATTATCATAATTGTTATGATTATCATAAGTTAAGTACAATGTTATCGACTATACGTGTGAGATTGTGATGGATTTTGTAATCTTAGATTTCCCCATCGCAACTCTTTGGATACCTAAAACTTTTTGAAACTCAAAATCGTGACTTGTAAATTTGAATTTGTAGTAGTAATTAAATACTAATTATTCGGATGATGATATAAATTACAGGTTGACACCAAAACCGAAAAGGAGAAAGCCATCGATGCATGGCTTCCGATGACCTCATCTCGAAAAGCAACATGGTGGTACGTCGCCTTCCACAATGTTACCGCCATGGTTGGAGCCGGTGTTCTCAGTCTCCCGTATGTATTGTCACAACTTGGATGGTAAGTTTCCCTCTTAATTTCTACCATAATAGATCCATTTTTACTTAATTTTTACAAACTCAACTTTTATAAAAGAAACTCTAATTACCCCTTTAAGTAGGGGTGTTCATTATTCGGATAAATCCGGATTGTCCAAATGGACAATTTGGATTTGATCGTTTCGATTTGTTTTTTGGTTTTTTGGATCGCTTTGGACTTGATCCAAATTAGTAGTTTGGTTTTCGGATTGGATTTGGTTTCATTGTAAAATCCGGATTGTCCAAAAAATTCAAATAGTAATATTATATATATAAATACTCCGTATATATAACAATTCTAGCCCATTTCTAGAAAACAAATATATGGACTATCGAAATTAACGAAATATCATATGAATTAGACTTGTTTTTATGTATAAATTAGTTTATCATTTTGAAATTGTATATATTAAACTTAATATTAGTTATGTTATATACTTTTGTAGTCTTATGAAGTATATTAAGAAGAAAAAAACGGTTTGGTTCGGACAAATCCAAACTATCCAAATTGTAATTTGGTTCGGATTGGTTTGGATTTAAATTAGTTTGGACGGTTCGGTTTGAACATTTAAAATCCAAAGTCCATTTGGATTCACCTATTTGGTTCGGATAAATCCAAATTATCCAAACGAAAACCCCTACCTTTAAGGGTGTGTTTGGTACAGAGACTTGAAGGCAGATAAAGGGAAATAAAGGTATAGTCTCTTGTTTGGTTACATTGAGAAAAGAAGATGGAGAAAAAAAACTTTTCCTTTTCCCTAATTTCAATTCCCTACTGAATAAGGGGAAAATGAGAGAATCATATAACAAGAATCAAAAATGAAAACACGGAGAATTAGAAAGCCCACAAAGCCCTCTTGTTTTCTCTATACGTTAGCGTAGCATACCCTTCGTCGTCAATCCGTATTCGTCGTAATCAAGCAATTGCGTTCCAGCAACAATTTCATCCGCCGCGGTTTCGTCCAACAACAATTTCGTGTGCTTCTTCCAGGTTAATCTCGATATCTGTCTCTCGAACTCCTCTCGATCTTTCTCTTCTCTCTCAATTTTATTAGACTTGTGCAAACTCATAGCTCTGTCTCTCGATAATTAGTATCAATTATGTATCTATTATACATAATTTGATGTATCACATGGTTCCCTTTGATTGTATCTATGATACACAGCTTTTATGTATATGTTATGTATCAATTTTGTATCTATTATACATAATTTGGTGTATCAATTATGTATCTCTCTGTCACAAATTTGGTGTATCAATTATGTATCTTTTATAAATTCTGCATTTTTCAATAGGGCTAAGTATTATGTTGCAGGTTATAATATTTGGAAAAATACTTTCAATTGACTGTTTTATGAATATTATGTAGTTGAGATGACAAGATTACCATTGAGAAAAAGAATGATAAATTTGGTACAATTCTCTATTGAAATTTTTGTTGTACCAAACAAGAGAAATGATTCACTGTTACAATTCTCTGTTGAAGTCTTTGTGCTACTAAACAGAAGAGTCAATTCTTATTCTCCAGACTAATTCTCTTTCTCTGCAATTCCATTCTCTGGAATCAATTCTCTACAATTCCATTCTCTGTACCAAACGCACCCTAAGGGTTATACTAGGGTCCCTTAGTTTGACTATGAAATTTAGCATCAATCATTGAATATGGACAAAGTGTCGTCATTATTTAGATAACTACAAATTTTATTATAAGTCTGTATAGTCCGTTTAGATAACTACAAATTTTTAAAATGTAACTTTTAGTATAGTGATATTGGTGAAAAAGATAAGGTGCTCCCATAACCTATGTAGGTTATGGGTTTAAGTTCCGTCGTGGACAAATGGTGGGGTTTATTCCTCATAGGTGGAGGGTTCGAGGAAGACATACTGCTCTTTGTGGATGTAACCGTCTAGGCTCGAACCACTAACTTACTAAATTTCAAAAAAAAAAAAGACTACAAATTTTTAAAAGTATGTGTTGTATTTTTTTTTAGTGTGATTATTTAGGTTGTTCTATTATTGTCTAATGTATAAGTACGTACGAAAATACAAAATTTCAGGGGTCCAGGTGTTGCGACTTTATTATTTTCATGGATCTTGACTTTATACACGTTATGGCAAATGGTCGAGATGCACGAAGCGGTACCTGGGAAACGTTTTGACCGATACCATGAGCTTGGCCAACATTGTTTTGGGGAGAAACTCGGACTTTACATCGTGGTCCCACAACAACTGATTGTTGAAGTTTGTTTAGTTATCATTTATATGGTCACTGGAGGACAATCATTAAAGAAATTTCATGATTTAGTTTGTGGGGATCACTGCTTGGATATGAAACTCACTTATTTTATCATGATCTTTGCTTCTGTGCATTTCGTTCTCTCTCATCTTCCAAATTTGGATTCCATCTATGGGGTCTCATTGGCTGCTGCAATCATGTCCATCAGGTATTCTATAATTACCCCAACACCCTTTAAATCTTCCAAATAAAGATTTATGGGGTGTTCACATTTGTTTTGAAATTGATTATTACACTACTATTTAATTATGTACACATAAGTTTTCGAGGGTGTCTAGCGTTGCTTATTCTATGGTTTTGGAATAAATTAACAACTCTCAAACTATTTATTAAAAAAAAAAAAAAAACTCTTGTGATAAATAATTTGGATAAGCAATCCCAAACACCCTCAAAACTATCAATATGTTGAGTCCAAACACAATAAAGCAATTATAAGTACTTGTATGAACCAATCACAAACAAGGTCGACCCTTATGTTTTCCTTGGGCGGGCTGATATTTAAAGTTTTGCTATTCATTGCCCTTATGACTATGCGTAAGGAATAATACATATTTTAAACAACCATTTATAGTTTAACCATAGAAAAATATTAATAATTTTAAGTTGGTTATATTTTTGAACATTATACTTTAACCACTTGAAAACCCTTAACTGTAATCTGGCTATGTTTAGCATTTTCCATTTATTAATAATGTTTGTCAATGTAATTAGTTACATATGCAGTGCAACTGGTTAACACACTGCATGTGAAGCTTTGTGTTGCAGGTTCTATCCTTCTCCCTTCCTCTTTTATACTCGCATTTTCAAAATGTATAAATGGATTTATTTTCTGTATATAGATTAGGTTTATTTCTTCAATTAATTTATAATAGTAATTCAAATTTTTATATCTTTAAATGCATATATATTTGCTTTTGTAATTATATAACTATTAGTACAATAAGATAAATCACTAAATTAACTGAAAAAAGTGACTTATCCTAATTTATAAATATTTAGAAAACAATGGTACTATATATTTCCTTACAAATTGTTAATTAAGATAAATTAACCTATTAACTCCATAAATAATCATAGATAATAACATTTTACTATTACAGCTTCTAATTAACACCATAACCACATCCAAAGACTATATTTTACAGTTTTTTTATTTCAACTAATTAATTATTTGAAATTGTATGCAGCTACTCTACTATTGCATGGTCGGCTGCCCTGAAAAAAGGTGTGCAACCGGACGTACAATATGGATACAAAGCTTCAACTACAATTGGGACCGTTTTTGACTTCCTTAGCGGGTTGGGCGCCATGGCGTTTTCATACGCGGGCCACAACGTGGTGCTCGAAATCCAAGCAACGATTCCATCAACCCCCGAAAAGCCCTCAAAGGGCCCGATGTGGAAAGGAGTCGTGATTGCTTATATAGTCATTGCCTTGTGCTATTTCCCCGTAGCTATCATCGGATATTGGATGTACGGGAATGAGGTTTCCGATAATATTCTTCTCAGTTTGAATAAGCCCACGTGGCTAATTGCTATGGCTAATATGTTCGTTGTGGTTCACGTTATCGGTAGTTATCAGGTGAGATGTTATTGTTAACTCTTAATTGATTAATAGTTAATCAAGCTTATGATGTTGTTACTTGTTATTTAGAAAGATGTTTTTTTTTTTGTTGATTTGTAGCTTTATGCGTTGCCGGTATTTGACATGATCGAAACCTTTTTGGTAAAGAAGATGGATTTCGAACCTAGCTTTAAATTGCGGTTTATCACGAGGAATTTATATGTTGGTAAGCGAACTATATAGTATAGACTAATAAATGGGTTAATGATAGTGTATAAGTTACAAAGATGAGCGGGTTGGATAATGGGTCAAATCATATTTGTGTTAAAAAGACCAAATGGGTCATTTCTGATACGGGTCAAGCTTCACTAACTTGTAACATCATCATGAGCCTTGAAAGTTAGAAACAACGTTATTACAACAATAAGGTAAATATAAAAATCCAACGGTTTTGGAGATTGTATGCACTAAAATAGACTTTAGAGTTTAGCCTTTAGGGAACTTTTAGCCAATTTGTTATTTTTTTTATTCTATATTTGACCCGTTAAACCAAATGGGTCAAGATTGCCGCCTATATGTTTTGTGTGGATTAAGGATTCGTAACCGTTCGAATGCATGGTTGCAGCATTTACAATGTTCGTAGCCATTTGCATCCCTTTCTTCGGTGGACTACTTGGTTTCTTTGGAGGGTTTGCATTCGCCCCAACATCCTATTTTGTAAGCAATTTTTTCTTTTCCTAATTCTTCATATATATTACTCCCTCCGTCCCATAAAAAAGTTTACATTTTATTTGGGCACAATTTTTTAGGAGATAATTAGTGGTGGTGTCCTTTATAATACCTTTGATCAAAATATAATGATAAATTGGAGAGAGAAAATATTTTATTGGTGGAATAATGGATAATAATATTATTTTATTATGTGAGCCCTAAATTTGAGAAATGTAAACTTTAAATGTAAACTTTTTTGTGGGATGGAGGGAGTATGTTTTATTTTGGAGGGTTATGGAGATTGTATGCACTAAAATAGACTTATGTGTTTATTTTGTTTGTTTTTCTTTCTTTCAGTTGCCTTGCATCTGTTGGCTTCGAATGTATAAACCAAAAAGGTGGAGCTTATCATGGATTATTAACTGGGTATGTAACTGCTTGTTATTTAAATTAGTCCAAAAACAATCATTTTGGGTACATATCGGTAGATCAAGTTTATTAACATTACTTGAATAATATCAGATTTGCATCATACTTGGAGTGTGTTTGATGGTGGCATCACCAATTGGCGGGTTTAGGACGATCCTACTTCAAGCCAAAACTTACGAGTTTTTCTCGTAAGTATCGATCGAGTCTAGGTTTCGTTTAGGAGTTTTGCCTGAATTTTAACTCCAAAGTTTTTCGGGAGTTATTATTTTGAGAAATGTGTTTACAAGGAAGAGGAATGCCGCCATAATATTAGTCGACGGACATTTTTGCCCTTTTTCAGTTGGTGTAATTTTTTATTATGAATTTATTTTGTGTTCATTGTGGATGAGTATTTACATGATTCCACTTGAATTAATAGACCCGGAGATTAGTTATATTTGCTTTTTTAAATAATTCTGTTGTGAACTCTTTTGCAAGTAATGAATCAATGGAACGTGTAATCGATCCTTGTCTTCATCGATTAAATTTACAACATGGAGGAATATCAAAATCATAATGAGTTTTTATATCTTTTTTTTTTGTTTGTATAAATTAACTCTAAACATTGATACTATAGTTTTTATATCTTTTTCACTTGCTTCTGATTTTTTGGTAAAATATATCAGCAAATTGCATAAATTGCAAGGAATTAGAAGTGAGATGGTATTCCTTTTAAGATAAAGTTAATTACCGTAAACATAATTTTATATAATTAGCTGGGTATGTTGCTACACAAAGAAGGCAAAATTTAATTCAGCTCTACCAAACTAGCCATATATATAAAGTCTTTTATCGCCTTCATTGCGGTTGACTCGTGACGTTTGGCTTACGATAACATCATCAAGTAATGCAAAATGGTACTCCCTCCGTCCCACAAAAAAGTTCTCATTTCTATCATAAATTTTGTCCCACAAAAAAGTTCCCATTTCTATTAAATAATATTATTATTATGGGCCCCCACTACCAACTATCTCTTAAAAACACTTTCTCTCTCCAATTAACCTTATATTTTAATCAAAAATAGTACCAAAGACCCCACTATCAACTATCTCCTAAATACTTGTGCCCAAAGGAAATGGAAACTTTTTTGTGGGACGGAGGGAGTATTATGCAGCTTTCCACAATGTTCCAGCAATGGTTGGAGCTGGAGTTTTAAGTCTTCCGTACGCTATCTCAAATCTTTGGATGGTACGGTACAACTTTTTAAATTTATTACCAAATTTTATACTTCCCCCGTTTCAACATAAGTTTTTTTTTTTTTGAACGGCAAAAGGAAGGAGACAAAGGAGCTTCGGCAATGCCATCACCCCCCAACCCCAACCAAAGAGAGCAATATATATAGATAAAAGACTAGCAAGAAGCTAGCAAAAGTACATGAACAAACAAAGAGTTACAAGGCTAATAAAGGGCAAAAACACCAAATGGACCATGAAAGATTAATTTTATTTGCTCTAAATTTCAACCAAGTAAAAACCATTGACTTTATCTCCTCTTGAATTCTTATAACCGATAATTTGTTGCTTTTGAAAATGCGATTATTTCTTGAGATCCATATACACCACATCATTGCACTTATAGCAGCTTGTAGAAAAGATTTGGCTTTTTTAGAGCTACCTGCATCAATGAAATTAAATATGAATTGTTTTAAGGAATTGTGTTGTTTGACATCTAATTGGCACCATCTTGATAACCAGCTCCATATTTCTATTGCAAAAGGGCATGAGTAAAAAATGTGCTCCGTGTCTTCGGTAATATGATCACAGTGGCTACAGCAAACCGAAGGGAGAATGATCCCCCTAACACTTAAATTTGATTTTGTCGGGATTCTATCTTGCAACATCTTCCACATAAAGCAGTTGATCTTTGGGGGTATCCAGCTATTCCAAAAACAAACAAAATTAGGGTTAGAAAAGACCGAGTTATCAATGATATTTTTCATGGATTTCACCGAAAATATTCTGCTATAATCACCAATCCAACACCAAACATCAGATCCTTCATCAAGAACCACGTGTTTTAGAATGTCACCGAGCAGAAGAATTCTGTGAGAATAAACCGTCGATGTATTTGTAGATGCCCATGACCAATTCCAGCGTGCAATACCATTAAAATTTCCAACAAATTTTGATTTCACAGTGGATTTTTTATCAATTTCTAGATAGAAAAGATCGGGAAATAAATTGCATAGTTGGAACTGTCCCAACCAACGATCCGTCCAGAAAAGAGTATTTTCACCATTACATACTTTTCGAAAGAAAAAGTCATCCAAATGCAGATTTATGGAGGTAAGATTTGTGCCTGCCTTAACAATGCTTTGCCAAGGACCCGAGTATTTTCGATTAGCCATATCATTTGCACATCTACCAGAAATGCCGTGTATAGATTTTACAACTTTAGACCATAATGGATTCTCCTCGGTTTTAATTCTCCACCACCATTTAATAAGAAGAGAAATGTTTGCGTTTTTTAGTGAGCCGATACCCAAGCCCCCAAGGTTTTTAGGAGCCATTACTTTATTCCAATCCACCCAACAAATCTTTGTTTTCCCATTTGAAGATGAACCCCATATAAATTTTCTTCTAATTTTATCTAATTCTTCAATAACATTTTGAGGAGCTAAGAAAACAGACATAAAATAAAGTGGTAAGCTACCCAAGACGGATTTGCATAAGGTAACTCTTCCACCAAATGATAAATTTTTTTGCTTCCACTTTGAAAGTTTAGCTTTTACCTTATCAATTACCGGTTTCCAATTTTTCATCAAACGCATATTTGCACCTATAGTAAGACCGAGGTATGAAAAAGGAAGTTTTGCAAGTTCACATTTGAGAAGCCTAGCAAAGTAACGAGCTTCAATATCCAAAACCCCAATACCAATGACTCTACTTTTTGCATAATTAACTTTTAAGCCCGATGCAAGAAAAAAGCAATTTAAAATACGTTTGAGATTTAATATGTTTGAAGTATGCCACTTACCAATGAATATGGCATCATCCGCGTAAAAGAAATGCGATAAATTAGGGCCCTCGTTTGGAAGTTTGATGCCATCAAAAATACCTTTGTTAGAGGCCTCTAACATAGCTATGTGAAGCCCTTTTGGAGTGTTTTAAAATAAGTGATAGATTTAGAAAACTTTCTTTATTTAGTAAAAAAGAGTAAGATTCACATCCACTAATTTTCTCATTTAATAAAGTGAAATGACTCATTTACCCTTACTTTTACTTTTAAACATTATTAAACTCGTTTTAATCCATATATGTGGGACCCATCTTCCACTAACTATCCAATTTAATCTAATTAACTTTCATTAACATATTTTTTGCCTCAAAAAACGTGCAACCTAAAGTGTATCACTTATTTTGAAATGGAAGAAGTACTACATTTATATTTAGTTTCACAGGTTTCTGAATCAAAATATTATAGTCAGGATTATGATGCATTAAAGTAGATATTTAGTAGAGGATGAGTCTAACACCTTTTAAATAATGATATGTTAATGTTGCTTAAAAGTAAAATTAAGACTAAAAGTGTGAGATAGTTATTGGGTGTGAGACTGTGAGCTCACTACCTTTTATTATGTAAATTATCAAAATGTATCACTTATTTTGAAACTTCAAAAAAAGAAAGTGTGAAGTAAATTTCTTGTTTGAATACTAAAAAAATCTAAAATACAGGGGACTAGGTGTGGTTATATTAATTATATCATGGGTAATAACCTTGTACACATTATGGCAAATGGTTGAAATGCACGAAATGGTACCCGGAAAACGGTTCGATAGGTACCACAAATTAGGTCAAGAAGCATCTGGTGTAAAACTATACATTGTTGTACCACAACAACTGATTTGTGAAGTTGATCTGAGTATAGTTTATATGGTTACAGGAGGAACATCGTTACAGAAATTCCACAAAACTGTTTGTGGCGATTGTGCAGAGACCAAAACGTCATTCTTTATTATGATCTTTGCTTCTGTTCATATCGTTCTTTTTCACCTGCCCAATTTTAATTCCATTTCTGGGGTCTCGTTGGCTGCTGCCATCATGTCATTAACGTGAGTTTTTTTTATATCCACCCATTCGTTACCATACTGATTATCTGATTATTACAACTTGAATTAAGTCGCAATGATTAGTTTTAAAATTTTGGATTAAAAATGTTTTGTTTTTCGTTTATGTTTATTTAAGGGCCAAATAACCGGCTCTGCATAATTATTTTCATGTTAGGCTGTTAGCTGCAACAGAATGATTATTTAAGAGTAAAACCAAATTCCCTATTTAACCCCTTTTCAACTTAATCTGTGAGGTTCTACACTTATACTCCAATATCAGAAGATGTTTACCCTTTTTAAAGAAAGAGTAAGTTACATAAATTGTCTAGTAATTTGTACGAAAGTACGATTTTCATTTATCGACACTTTTTATTATATGGACAATACTTAATTTTGGAACTTGTAACATCAACAGTCCCTAGAAACTTTACAATTCAGTTTTTGCTTTAGGGACTATGTGTGTTGCCAGTTTCAAATTTAGGAATTATCCATAACTTAGTACAAACTAGAAGAATGATCAATGTGATTTACTCTTAACAAAATGTCATTTTTGGCCAAATTTTATCCCTGTAGTCCATATAATTGGAAATTGCCAAGCACTTAAACATTTGTTATTATTACAACGTGAATGGACATTGTTGGATCCCAACAACACAAACGTGTTGCGTTATGACAGAGTAACGAAGATAAGATAAGTGAACAACAAGATTTCAATGATTAAGAGTTCATTAAAACAACTTAATACAGTACAAAGTTTGCGGAAATAGATAGTACAAAACTAACTAAAACTCTATACTTGAAATGACACTTTAGATCGCTCAAAACTAGAAGAGTATGCACTGAGAGTTATATCAGCTGATACTAACAGCTGATATTAATGCCTTAGTAATAACTATGAAGGAGTTAATACTTAGACAAATAACTAACTCTCAGAGAATGTTCTTGTGCTATGATTTCTAAAAGGTGTGTGTAAATGCAAGCATTTACGTCTGTATTTATAGCCCAAGATCCATGTTCCTTTGTCCACAAGTTAGACGAAGTGTAAACATATTATTCGTCGATGTAGACTTGTCTATGGATCATTAAATGCTCTTGCACAAGTTATTGTCCCAAGTGTACTTTGTGTCAACTACTTCCGGTACCCTTTCTGGCGCACAGTGAAAGGTGTACTACATAAGTACAGAAATAGTTGACTTTCTCTTTACATGCTTGGAGGGACAAACGATGATAATGTACTGACATTATCTTCTATTCCAAAATAGAAGATCCTCATCGTTTTCTTCTTCTTTGAGCGGGAAAGAGAAATGTTCAAAGTGTCAAGATATTTCCTTTAAGTCTTCATCTGCAGCAGGTACTATCAGCTGATTCCACAATCAGCTGAATAGTCTTCTTCTTGTCTTTGTCCTTTGGTCATAGACTTCGAATGAACTCTCGTTAATAGCTGTTGATTTGACTTGTTGTCCTAAAGCTAAGTACGTACTCAGCTGAAGGTTTATTGTATATACTTGCTTCAGCTGAGATACATACTTCAGCTGATATTTATTCTTCTTAGCTATCTATCATCAAATCTTATTTACTTAGTCTTGGGACTAACAAACATATTTAACACCCAAACAATATCTTCTCCGCCACGTTTTGTTATAACCGATTATTTCACCTGATCGTATCATAGCCCCTAATTAATATCATGAAACACTTACTCAACAATCGCATGGTCAGCTTCGGTTCACAAGGGATTGCAACAAAATGTAGCTTATGGTTACATAGCAACAACTCCCACACAAACAACTTTCAACTTCCTAACTGCTTCGGGTGACGTGGAGTTTGCATACGCGGGCCATAATGTTGTTTTGGAAATTCAAGCAACGAGTTAATAAATTTTATTTCAGAAAGTTCTTCTTTTTGATTGCTTCAAGTTCTTTAACTTTTTCACTTAGATCATGCTGAAGAACTGAGTTAATAAATTTTGTTTCAGAAAGTTCTTCTTTTAAAGTTTTGTGATCAATTAAACGTTCTTTTAAAAATGCATTTTCACGTAGAATAACACTGTGTTTATCCAAACATTCACCTTTCAGCTGATCAATGAAGTGCAAGTCACAAATAATAGAATCAACAATATCTTTGGCTTTAGTAGCCTCAGCAGAGATTAGAGAGGTTACCTTTTTATGAACAATGTTGAGCCATTTATAAGAACTAGCATCATCAGCTGTAATACTTTCATCATCATCAGCACGAGCCATCAAACACATTGTGGCCATTTGCTCATCATCATCAGATGAGCTGTCACCTGAATCAGCCCAGTCATGAGTCTCAGCTACAAGACCCTTGTCAGCAGATTTGCCTTCAAGTGCCTTCTTTTCTTCTAGAATCTTTTTAGTGAAGGCTTGTAGCTTTTTGTATTTTTCTTCAATGGACTCACCAGTTGAAGATGATGAACTAGCTTTCTTCTGCTTGCAGTCGTTAGCATAGTGTCCCTTCTTGTTGCAGTTGTAGCAAGTTATCTCAGAGATATCAGGTGTACTTCCAGAGGGTCTGGAGGGTACATCTGATGAGATAGATCTGCTACTTGAGCCTCTAGCTGAGGAGCCAGACTTGTTTTTGAAGAATTTTCTATTTTTAACAAGTAAGGCAAACTCAGATATAAGAGCATCGTTGTCTTCGTCTTCATCGACTTCTTCAATGCTGACTTCAGGCATGTTGAACAAACCAACAGCTGAAGTGTTGTCAGCTTCATCATCTGATGGGGGATATTCGATTTTACTAGGCTTGTTTAAGGAGACAAGAGCAGTCGAAGATCCAGCGGAACTCACTTTAGAGTCCTTTGGAGGTTGAAATTTATTGAGTACAGTTCTCTCATGGCTTAGAAACATACCATAGAGAGACGAAAGAGTATAATCTTTCAGAGTAGGAGATGTACTCATGCAAGTTATGATGGTAGCCCATTTAGAAAGTAAGGCTGCCATAAACTTACACATTTTGGACATATCGTCCTTATCAACCCATGAGACTTCAGCTCGTTTAACAGAATGTTATAACGATTGAATGTTTGAGCTATAGTCTCACTTGGCTTGGCTTTAAACAGCTCGTAATCATGTATGAGCATGTTTTTGTTATGTTCACGCACAACCGATGTGCCTTCATCAACTTCAGCCAGCCTCTCCCACATTTCTTTAACTGAGTGACAAAATTGAATATTGTGATACAGTTCATCACCAACTGCTTGAAAAAGCATATCTCGACCCTTGTTCTCAAGATGAACAAGACATTTTTCAGCGTCTGTCCACTGAGCCTCAGACTTTACCACATAGTGTTCTGGTATTTCAGAAGTACCAGGAATGAGGGTTTTGGGAACATATTTTCCTATCGTGATGTTATCTTGGAGTTTTGGGTGATAGGTGACCATAGGGGACAACATACGGGTTTTCCACATGGGATAGTTGGTTTGAGTGAGTTTGGGAGGTTTTCCAGATGATGGAAGATCTGATGATGTAGGCTCAGCCATAACAGATGCTCAAAATTGATGGAAAACAATTTTGACACTTGCTCTGATACCAGTTGTTGGATCCCAACAACACAAACGTGTTGCGTTATGACGGAGTAACGAAGATAAGATAAGTGAAAAACAAGATTTCAATGATTAAGAGTTTATTAAAACAACTTAATACAGTACAAAGTTTGCGGAAATAGATAGTACAAAACTAACTAAAACTCTATACTTTAAATGACACTTTAGGTCGCTCAAAACTAGAAGAGTATGCACTGAGAGTTATATCAGCTGATACTAACAGCTGATATTAATGCCTTAGTAATAAATATGGAGGACTAACAATCTCCCCCTATTTGATGCAGTCGAATAGCTGTATAATTGTAACCCTGTAATGATTCAGCTGAATGAAGTCAGCTGAATACTTATGTGCTTTGACCCTTAGGGTTCTTTTGTATATGTTTATCTTTTTACAATTATTACAAGTATATTACAAAATTTTGATTTTCTATTGATAAGGCAATTAAAATAAAAAGGAAAATCAACAAAAAACTATAATGCCTGGGATATAGCTGATCCATCGACATTGCGATACAGTGAGTTGAAGGCTGAGGTTATTAATTTCTTCATTTCTCTTCCCTCTTCAGTGGAGGAACTCAGCAGCTTGTGATAGATCATAAGTTGATCCACATCACATAGATCCAACTCACCTGCTCGCTGGAAGCAAGGCACCTTCTTCTTCTCCGAATAGCAAAAGCCATAAATTGGTTCTTTTACGATCAGCCCAGGGACAAAGTTAACTCCCGTGGGGATGGCTTTATGATATTGGGTCTTGGTCGTTTAGCAAATATGATTGATGACCTAATATCCAGTGTTCTGGAGTCAGCAAGGGGCTCGAGGAGAACGGACTGACGTTTCTCCCCTCTTGCTGAGGATCTTTCACCAGCAGATCCTCCGACAGCAGCTGCTTGAGATTCACACAATTCAGGAGGTATGCGATATACCAACTCAGGAGCTTGTCTCCTGATTGCGTCGTATAGAGTCTTGAAGGAGTAGATTGCGAATTTTATCTCATTTTCCAGATCTATTATAATCCGCGATGGTTTTGCAGATCTGGCAGCTGCTTCAGCCTCTTTCCATTCATCGTAGTTGAGAACGATGCTGATCTTGTTCAGAGGAAACTTTTCATTGACCACAGTTCCTCCAGCTCTTGTTATTACAATTTCATCAGGAGAGCTAGGATCGAACTTGGGGGCCCTTACGCTGGTGATTTTTGCTTCTAGACTACGCTGATAAAGAACTTTGTTGAACAACCTGATGTTCTCAGCTCTTTGGGCCTCAGCTTTTTGATACAGCTCTTCATGAGTTTTTCTTTTGAAAGGCAATGGCTGCATCAAGATCAGCAGCGGTTCCAGCTTCATTTAGGATGAAGGTTTTAACCGCATCAGATGTAGGCTCCCCCTCAGCAGGATGAGGAATCTCCTGTATAATAGGCTGAGGGTTTTGGATTTGCGGGGCTTGGACTTGTGGGCCCTCAACTGATTCAAAGGAATCAACGATTTTAACAAAACAAGTTGAGGGTTCAGTTTCTTCTTCTTGTGTTCCAGCAGAGGTGATAGGTGGAGTTCTTGGGGTATCGCCTGCTGGAACGTCTTCAGTATTGGCTCCAACAGCAGAGGTGACTATAGGTTGTGAACTATTTTGTTCACCTTGTTGTTCACCTGCTGAAGTGGCCTCTTTCTCCCCCTCAGAGAGTGCCCGAACAAGAGGGGTACTCTCTGGTGCTGAAGCAGGACGGACAACAGCGGCACCCTCATTTAGCTTTGCAAGAGTGAGGTTAAGGGTGCCTTGGAGACCAGCGACTTGGGAAGTCAGCGAGCTGACTTCAGTCTCCATTTTGTCCAACCTGGTGGACACAGCAGAAGCTGACTCCTCAATAGCCTTAGAAAGGTGGCTATGAGTAAGTGTCAGCAGAGACTCTTGCTTTGATTGGGCAAGAGCCAGGCTGTCCTGAACTTCGGAGAGAAGTTGGGTCTTGTTCGACTATGTCAGAATCGCGAAGGGAGTTCAAATCTTGACGCACGTAGTCGTTGAGAGAGATGAACCCGCTGGTGTTGAGGCGAATCTGATCAGAAAGAAGAGCCAGCTGAGGAGCCTGAGTGTGAACCTCAGTGTGCAGAGAAGTTATTCTGGAAGAGAGATTCTCAGCAGTTTGGGCAAACTTCTTTGGAACATCCCTGCGAACAGTGTCCATCTGCTTACTCAGCGTGGCCATCCCAGGTCGAATCTGGGATGTAACAACTCTAGACATCAGAGCAGCAGCGACTCTGATGGGAATGCTTCCTCCAGCTTTGCTGGATTCAGCATGGGACACTTGGACGCTTAGGGGGAAGGGGTCCGGCATGTCTCCAGCTTGAGGGGTAACCTCAGCTGTGGAAGTGGTTGTTCCTGAGTTAGGAGGAATTGCTCCCATGGGTTGCTCAGAAACTATGGGGGGTAGGTTGGGTCCAGCTGAAACTTCTGGGATTATAACAGAAGTGCCGTCATCAGCTGTCAAAACCGTTTGAAGCTCAGAATGTTCTTCGTCGGATGACGAATAGTAAGACTGAATAAAATCATCAGTCGACTCAAACATTAGATGAAATGCTGTTTGAGTCTCTGGAGCTTCGGTCTCACCAGCCGGCGATACTGGTATAGAGACTAGAGGAAGAGTTCCTCTGGGTGGTGGGTTAGCTGCCTCACAGCTCAGTTGGCGAATACGTTCGCGATCACTGGCATCAGGGGTTAGTGCCTCAGTAACAACTTGGTCTAAAGTTGTCTCTTCATTGGCGGTGGTGGTTTCCTTGATCACCTGCTGGTTTAAGCCGGCGACGTCGTGGGAAACAGAAGGGTTAGCTTCAAGATTGACTTGGTTTCCAGTCAATCTGTCATCAGCTGAAGACTCAGAAAGTGATGAAGAGGTTGGGGGTGGTGTGTGTGCAGCTGACTCTCGGGTGGCTTGGGTTGAGCCGAAAACTTCACCAGCAGTCTGTTGAGAGACTGAGGTTGCTTGTGGAGTTTGTTCCCGTGTTACAACGACAGATAATGAATCAGTCGAGGAGCTACGCAGAGGTTTGGAGCCGGCACTAACTCCTGAAGAACGAATTGCCGTTTTGAAGTCTGCTGACTTGTTGAGAAATCAGCAGAAGGAGGTTGAAGAGCAAAAGAGAGAAAAAGAGGATTAGCCGGAAGTGTCTGGACATGAATTCCAATTGTTGGTGGAGTTCCTGGAAAAACATTGTAAGAGTGAAAATGAGAAGGACTGCTCTCAGATGCTGGCATAGCTTCTTATTGTAATCCTTCCAATTGGGATCTCGAGTGAGAACCCAACGGATTCCGGCTGAATCCTGATGATGCTGCGATCGCCAACTCAACAACATCATCATCATCTCCACGGGTAGCAGACCCTCTTACCCTCAGCTGAGGAGAAACAGGAGCGCTGGAAGTGGAAGAAGATGATAAAAAGAATGAAGAGGAAGAAGGAGGGCGGTGAGCAGTTCGCTTCACCCGCTTCTTCCCACCACGTGGAATATCACCCGTTTCCACATTTTCCACGTTAATAGGCATTGAGATCCCAGTGGAAGTGGTGGTATTTCCATCAACAGTTTGTGTACGATCAGTTGATGGAAAACACTTCAGATGAGAAAATGACGAACCTTCTTGTAGGGCAGATTTCTTCGATGTTGCGACCTCCTTTCGATCCCTTTTGGATCTGACTCGATCATCTATGATCTTCAGCATGTACGAGGTGAGAGGAAATGCCTTCTCATCATCCTTCTTTTGGAAGATGATGTTGGAGATGGAACGGACCATCACCGATTTATAGGTGATTTTCGGTTAAAACATTTAACAAACGCAGCGGAAAAGATTAAATCACCATAAACGGATCTTGATATTAATCATACAATTAAACTAATAAATAAATCAAAGAGAATGGTATAAGTATTCATACCCTAGTTGCCTTTGATCAATAGGAATTCGGATGGTGGTAGTAGTTGATCGAAACCAAGAACTCCAAAGGGAATTCCTCTAAAACTAATCCACACAACACTTGTGCAAGAACACCAATTAGGATGCTAGTCCCGAGCAAAAGAGATGAAGCAATAAACACACAACAAAGAAAACCTTCCGTTCGTGTGTGTTAAATCAAAAGGAAAAACTCTAAGTTTTGTTTTTAATTTCTTTGTGTACGTACCAAAACAACAACACACCCACTCTTTCTTTTTGTCATGTTTGTGCGGCTGTTCAAGGGACAAAAGGGGATGATTAGGGTTTTTAATTAACTTGCCTAATTCTCCCTTGTTTTCTAATTGTAGTTTACACTTAGGTCCCTTTATTCTTGGTTCTCCTTTTTGACACACCAACTAAGTTTCATACTTAACTATTTAACACAAAACTTTAGTTGGTTAGCTTATATAAATAATATAATTACACTAATTATATTACATATATTTAATGATGTTAAGTGTTTAAGTGTGTGACCCTTTAGGCTCACAAACAACTAGCCATATAACTATATGTTATACGCGTGAAGCATATTCCAACAGCTCCCACTTGCGCACGTAATAACATCAAGTAGTTATACAAGCAAAGGTTAGAGTCTAGCAACCCGCCAATGCCCCTAGAAGTACATGAGGAGTTTCATAAAATCTTTGTTCAAAGTTTTTCGAACAGTTATCCTTTTGTTACTGATACTATGTTGAATTTTAGACAAGGATTAATGTCAATCTAAAATTTCAACTATTCTGTTTCTCGATCTATACATTGAAGTAGATTACCAAAATCAATCAAGATTCATCTTGATTACCTTTTGGGTGTGGCCACACATACATCTATTCAAATCATCGAGGGGCCCAGTACTATCTAATCCACATGTGTGGAGGAACAAATTCTTTATTGACTGCACGTGTCTGTCATATGCTTAATGACAAACCCGATAATGGTTGTTATAGCAGCCTTATTCAGGTCAGCGTTTAACCATATCAAAGTTTGCCCCTCTACATACACAAATCAACTTGCATCTCAAGTCAGAGGATAAGTGACAAAGCCTTTGTGAGATTCACTTGTGACATAAATCCATGAAGTGATTTCTCATAGGTTGGGCCATTCCAATTGTGCATCATTATGAACAACATGTGAGTTTGATTTCATCATCCCTAGTCATACTAAGATAATATCATCAATGCCCTTAGATTTGTCTTAATAATATTCTCATATTATTAATTATGACAATGGCCAATTTAGAATATAAAACGCAGTAAATATTCATGGATATAAACATGCAAATATAGAACACAGTAAATATTCATATAAAAACGATCATATCAAATATATCAATTTATTCCAATAAATACTGCTCAATGTTCCATTATCCAAATACTAAAACAGATTACATGAAACTACTAGCTGGTCGAAGCCCAATGTTTCTAGCATGCTCAATATGTTTGGTACATGGCATTGGCTTTGTGAAGGGGTCAGCTAAGTTGTCATCTGTATGAACTTTGAGCAAGCGTACATCTCCCATTAGGATCGCATCTCTAATGTAGTGAAGCTTCCTCCGATAATGTCCGGCGCCTTTCTGAACACCGGGTTCGTTGGCAATGATGATAGCACATGTGTTATCACAGTACATATCCATAGGTCTTTCATTACTGGAGACAACTCCAAGCCCATAAATGAATTTCCTCATCCAAACAGCTTCCATTGCAGCTTCAGTAGTTACAATGTATTCAGCTTCTGTAGAAGACAGGCGATAGTGCTCTACTTCGCACTTTTCCAATCAACAACGCCTCCGTTCAAAACGAAAACATACCCCGTTTGAGATTTGGAATCATCTCTATCAGTATGTTTGGATACTTCAGTATGTTCTTAACAGCAGTCCAGTGGCTCTCACCTAGATTCTGTTGATATCGGCTTGTAAGGTTCTGTGAGAACGCTACATCAGGTCTTGTGCACCGCACAACATACATGATAGATCCTACTGCCGAGGCATAGGGGACATCACGCATACGTTTCATCTCATCAGGTGATGACGGTCCTTGAGTCTTACTCAAGTGTACATTGTGTTGCATAGGGAGACTTCCACGTTTGGAAGCATCCATTCTAAACCGTTTTAGAATCTTATCAATGTACGCACTTTGACTTAGTCCGATTAACCGCTTTGATCGATCTTGATAGATCTTTATACCAAGTATATATGCCGCTTCCCCAAGATCCTTCATAGCGAAGCACTTCCCAAGCCAAGATTTTACATCTTGTAGCATTGGAATGTTATTTCCTATGAGTAGTATGTCATCGACATATAGGATTAGAAAGACGACAATGCTCCCACTAGCTCTTACATATACACATGGCTCGTCGGGATTCTGAGTAAAACCAAACGTTTTGACTTCCTCGTCGAATCTTTTGTTCCAACTTCTGGATGCTTGCTTTAGTCCATAAATGGACCTTTGAAGCTTACATACTTTCTTTGGGTGTTTTGGATTAACAAAACCCTCAGGTTGAACCATATAGACATCTTCATCAAGATGTCCATTTAAGAAAGCAGTTTTAACATCCATTTGCCAAATCTCATAGTCATAGTACGCTGATATGGCTATGACAATCCTAATAGCTCTAACGTCGGCAACAGGCGAGAAGGTTTCATCATAGTCAATCCCGTAGGTTTGAGTGTAACCTTTTGCTACCAATCGAGCTTTATAGGTGTGTACGTTGCCATCCATGTCGGTCTTTTTCTTGAAGAGCCACTTGCTACCAACAGTCTTACTGTTAGGAGGAAGATCAACCAAAGTCCATACTTGGTTATCTTTCATGGATTGCATTTCCGCGTTCATAGCATCAAGCCATTTGTCAGATTCATAATCTGATAATGCAGCTTGATAGTTAGGGGGTTCATTATGATCCCCTAAACTTAGCTCCTCAGCATCGACATGGAAACCATATCGTTCAGGTGCATGAGGTGTCCTTGTGGACCTTCGAACGGGGACTACATCATTTTGAGGTGCAACAGGAACAGTTTCATGTTCAGCCTCATCTTGATGTTCGCTAGTTTCTACAATAGGTTGTGCATCTTCATCGCTTGGAATCTCGTCAAAGTCGATGGTACTCTCACTTGCTTCTTGTGAAATGAGATTGCTCTCAAGAAACTCAGCATAACGAGCAATAATTACTTTTTGCTCACGTGGGTAGTAGAAATAGTAACCCATCGTTTCCTCAGGGTATCCTATAAAGATGCACTTGACAGCTCTGGGTTCAAGTTTGTTTGGCGTGTCTCGTTTTATGAGAGCCTCACAACCCCAGACCTTCAAGTAAGACAAGTTAGGGACTTTCCCATGCCATATCTCATATGGTGTCTTTTCAACCTTCTTGGTGGGAACCATATTCAGTATGCGAGCAGCCGATTTGAGTGCATAACCCCAAAAGGATAGAGGCAGAGTTGTAGGACTCATCATCGATCGGACCATGTCAAGCAAGGTGCGATTTCTCCTCTCTGATACACCATTATGCTGTGGTGTATAAGGGGGAGTGAATTGTGAGACAATCCCACAATTCTTAAGATGGTCTTGAAACTCATGGCTCATGTACTCTCCTCCTCGATCAGAACGGAGAGCCTTTATCTTCTTGCCGAGTTGATTTTCTACTTCATTTTGGAAAGCTTTGAACGTTTCAAAGGTTTCATGTTTATGTTTAATTAAGTAAACATAACCATAACGACTAAAGTCATCAGTGAAAGTAATGAAGTAGGTAGCACCTTCCCTAGTTCGAGTTCTAAAAGGGCCACATACATCAGTATGTATGAGTCCAAGTAGATCATTGGCCCTTTCGCCTACATGGGAGAAAGGCTTGCGCGCCATTTTACCAGATATACAAGAAACACATTTATCAAATGATTCAGAATCATCTGATTTTATAAGTCCATCCTATTGTAATTTCAAAACGCGTTTCTTGTTAACGTGGCAAAGGCGACAATGCCATAGGAAAGTAGAATCCAAGTTCTTCTTGGATTTCTTGTTGCTACATGTATAAATAGAACTACAGTTTGTGATACGATTATGCATGTCAATCTCAAAGATACCATCACGAGGAATAGCATTAAAGTAAAAAACATTATCTAATACAATAATTAAACCACTAGGAAGGATTAAATCATAGCTTCCTGTAGCTTCGACCGGTGCACGCATTCCATTGCCTACGTACAAATCCAAAGCTCCATGGTTTAGCTTTCTACTTCCCCTTAGACCCTGCATGGTATTACAAATGTGAGTTCCACAACCAGTGTCATATACCCATGATTTCTTAGGGAAAGCATATTGTTCTATTGTGAAGATACCTGATGTGCCAACCTTGTTGGCTTTGTTCTTCATCAACTCTGCCAGGTAGGCAGGATGTTTCCTCCTCCAATGGCCTGTTTCACCGCAGTGATGGCAAGCAAGCTCCTTAGTAGGGTGCTCCTTTTGAGTAGGCGGGGGAACCTTTGGCTTGGGCTTGTAAGCTTGCTTTCCCTTGCCTTGGCCCTTCGCAACTACTTGCGGTTTTGGTTTTTGGATCTTTCTTTGCCTTATAGCAAGGACAGTAGGGGCCGGAGTTTTCTTGGGTAGGCTTGCTTCCGTTTGTTTCAGCATAGCATGTAATTCGGCGAATGTCTTCCCTATACTATGCATATGATAAGTCATGACAAACGGTGCAAAATCCTTGTTTAGGGACGTTAGAATCAAGCTAATCCCAAGGATGTGCGGCATAGCGTAACCAAGCCTCTCCATTTGATCTAAGTAGCTCTTCATCTTCAAGAGATAAGAGCTAACAGACTGTCCATCCTCCTGCTTGCAAGCGTGGAAGGCTTTGACAGTGTCAAAGAGTTCATGCTCGGCTTGCTTTTGATACATGGCCTTTAGGTCACGCATCATATCAAATGCAGTGAGGTCCTCGAGATTCTTTTGAATCTTGGGAATCATGCTCACTGGCATAAGCGCGGCGACTTCCTGTTGTTCGTTAAACCTTTTGGTATAGGTTGTACGAACAGCAGCAGTGGCGGTAGCAGCAGGGGCAGGGGGCAGCGCCTCCTCCAAATGGTGGTACTTATGCTCGGCCCTAAGGACAATCCTTAGGTTACGAGACCAGTCCACAAAGTTCGTTCCATCAAGTTTCTCTTTTTCGAGAACGGAACGAATGGTGGTGTGTGTTAGGGTTTGTTTGTTTGAAGTCATCTACAAAATTACAAAGTTCATTAATTAGTATTTTCAATAATAATTTCTTTTAATAAATTAACTACCCAATTAATTTTAATTAAAAGCTAAGATCTCATTGAGCTTCTATCATCGCATCAGTTGATCTGCTAGAGATGATAGATCCAATAGGTAGGTGACGATCAACAATTCCATTACAAGTGCAACTCTTAGAGGTATGGGACTTCATGGCACCTAGTGAGCAAGCATCTAGGGTCAAGTGGCATGTTTGTCGCATCTTTGCCTCGAGTCAAGGACTCACCGTTAACTCGATTAAGTCATCCAATGTGAAATCATGTCAAAACAGATCTAGGTCTCACCGTAGAGAATAATGACCTCGGATTTAAATTCAAACCACGTCTCACGTGAATTCAAAAATAGATGCAAGTGATTATCAACCGATTGGACGGTGTGACTTAAATTTTAGGTATGTTAAATTTTAATTAATAAAATTTTATTAAGATATGAATGAATCTTGTACTTCATTCATACCACTTCATAAGTCGTTTAATAAACGGTAAAAACATTTAGCGACTATTAGGGGTTAAGTTTCAAATCGTATTTAAACTTAGTTTAATCTCAAAACAATTTTAGATTAAAGATTAATCATTAATGATTAACAAGTAACCATAGATGGTAAAAAATTTGGATGTTTTAATGTTTGTGTCTAAAATTATATTTTAATTGTTTTATTACTTGTATCTAATTTAAAAGAAAACAACCACAAACATAAATAAAACATGCAACAAATTTTGTGCAAACCTCGACCGATGAAATCCTAGGTTCGGTCACGTGAGTCATCACGACGGACCGAAGGGTCAAACTAGGGGATGGGCCAACATGAACCCAAACGGGCCTACATAAACCCAATGGGCTCCCACTTGCCCTCATGACATTCATGGGCAAGTAGAAACCAACATTTGTGAAAAAATACATTCTGCCAGAAAATTCAGACTGACTTCAAGGCCCGAAAAGTCACTGAAGGAGTCTTCGGTGGTCTTCCCCGCCTTCTGTAAAGTTGTAGGTCTCTGCGTTGCGGAACTTTTGGCGGTGGTTTCAGGTCCAACGGAATAGCCAATCTCCGGGAAAGTCTGTTTTCGTGCAGCTGCGCAGGAGGTGCCGAAAATTATTGTTTTGTCCTCATTTTCTCTCCATCTTTGGCCAAGCAAATTACAAAATACAAAGAAATAAAATACAACTATTCTAATTAATTTTACAATGAAATTTGCCCCAAAACATGGCACCAAGAATAAAAGAAAAAATTGAAACAATTTTAAGCCAAAAACACGGCTTTTCCCAAATCAACCAAACAACCAAACATCAAACACATTCATTCACAAACGGTCTAGGCTTTCATCGGTTTGCACAAACAAGCAACAATTGACAAGGCTTTGGCTTGGGATATGGCAAAAATACATGTTTTGCCATATCAAAAAATAAAATTAAACAAGAATTCCAAGCCAAATAATCAAAAAATACAATAAAATAGATTAATTTTTTGATTTGATTTTGTAACAAGTGACAATAGGGTTCTAAAAATACAAGTTTTAACCCACTTTTTAATTAAAAAAGCGGAAAAAAAACACGAAACCCGTAGGGTTTTGTTTAGTGCCGATCGGTACTTTTAAACATAAAAAAAGATCGATTTTTGTCACTTTTAACAAAATCAAGCTAATTATATGATTAATATAATGACTCGTGATACCACTAATGGAGATTTTCGGTTAAAACAATTAACAAACGCAGCTGAAATAATATATAATCACCATAAACGGATCTAATATCAAATCATATAATTAAACTAAAGAAGAAATCAAAGAGAATGGTATAAGTATTCATACCCTAGTTGCCTTTGATCAATAGGAATTCGGATGGTGGTAGTAGTTGATCGAAACCAAGAACTCCAAAGGGAATTCCTCCAAAGCTAGTCCACACAACACTTGTGCAAGAACACCAATTAGAATGCTAGTCCCGAGGAAAAGAGATGAAGCAATAAACACACAACAAAGAAAACCTTCTGTTCGTGTGTGTTAAATCAAAAGGAAAAACTCTAAGTTTTGTTTTTAATTTCTTTGTGTACGTACCAAAACAACAACACACCCACTCTTTCTTTTTGTCATGTTTGTGCGGCTGTTCAAGGGACAAAAGGGGAGGATTAGGGTTTTTAATTAACTTGCCTAATTCTCCCTTGTTTCCTAATTGTAGTTTAAACTTAGGTCCCTTTCTTTTTGGTTCTCCTTTTTGGCACACCAACTAAGTTTCATACTTAACTATTTAACACAAAACTTTTGTTGGTTAGCTTATATAAATAATATAATTACACTAATTATATTATATATATTTAATGATGTTAAGTGTTTAAGTGTGTGACCCTTTAGGCTCACAAACAACTAGCCATATAACTATATGTTATACGCGTGAAGCATATTCCAACACGATTCCCCTAGGATGTCTTCATAATCTATCTGCAGCTTTTCAAGCATCACATGTGCGATGCACAATGTGAAAAAAGCGAAGATAGGGAATATGATTTCCCTTGCTTTTCAGCTTGGCCTTGACCTCCTCGTACACCAGTTTCCCGTAGTCGATCCGCTGACCGGTGACTAGGGCTTCAGCAAAGACTTGCATGCTGGAGTTGCACTAGTTGAGAGACCCAGAATTGCCGCCTATACCCTGGATGATGTGGGGTAAAGAAATAGTCCCAGGGTCTCGTCAGCTGAGACTTCTTGAAGATCAGCACCTTGTCTTCTTCATTTTCTAATCTGTATCAAGTGATACGGATTAGACTCGCTTTAGCTTCATCAGCAGATTTAGTCTGCTGATATTTCTCTCCAGGTTGCAGATAATCGAATCCGCAAGCGACTCGGAAATCATCAATAGTAATGGTGATTTGATGATTCCCTACTTGCGCAGTGATGTCGTCTCCAGAAGTGGAGGCGGACATCCAGAAATCACGCAAGAGTTCGATGATACTCTTGGTGAATCTGGTAAATGCACCACCGATAGGGCAGTGACGCAAAAACGTCCCAACCGGTCGATAAATATCGACAAGATCATCCGGTGGGGAAGTGTTGGCTACAAGGTTTGAGTTCTGAGAGAACTCAATGGCAGCTCTAGTAAGGGGAACTTTTGGGGCTTTCTTCGACATTTGGGGAGTGAGGGAAGATAGATAACAGTTAGAAATAGAGGGTTTTTGAGAGAGAATTGTGGGAGTGATGAGGATGAAGTGAAGAAGAGAAGTGGATATTTATAGGGAATTTATGGGTCGGTTTGGGTAAAGATTTAAATTTAAACCGGGTCATAATTGGATAGTTACAAACCAACTAGAGACACGTTGGTTATCGTGCAAAGGTGGTTGGATGTGACAGTGTGACGTAGTGGAGCCGTTTCCGTGTCAGGGTGTCTTGTCCCACATAAATGCCAAATATTTTCACTCGAGTGGAAATATTTGCCACAGAAAACGTATGGATAGGGTTAAAAGATGCCTTTTTATGGGAGAACCAAACGTTTGAACTTATAAAACACGATAAGTTATCATTTAAGAGATTTTATTCGGCTGACTGATAAATTCAAAAGGTTTTAGTCAGCTGAATGTACTAAGTGACAAGGTGAATCTTATCAGCTGCTGATAGTACTTCAGCAGTTGATTCAAGCATTCAACATACCTAGCTCGCTGATCAAAAAATTGAATCGTTTTTCATCTAAAGGCTTAGTGAATAGATCAGCCAGCTGAAGGTCTGTTGAAATGAAGTGGAGTTCCACATTACCTTGTTCAATATGATCTCTAATAAAATGATACCTTATGTCGATATGTTTGGTTCTAGAATGAAAAACTGGATTGTTGTTGATTGCAATAGCACTCGTGTTATCACAATAGATAGGAACTTTGCAGAAGTTCATATCGAAATCAACAAGCTGATTCTTCATCCAAAGGACTTGAGCACAGCAGCTTCCAGCAGCAACGTATTCTGCTTCAGCTGTGGAGGTAGAGACAGTACTTTGTTTCTTGCTTGTCCAGCTGACTAGCTTTCCACCGAGCAGTTGACATCCTCCAGTGGTGCTCTTTCTATCCATTTTACAACCTGCAAAGTCTAAATCTGAATAGCCAATTTAGATCAAACCCGGAGTCTTTGGCATACCAAATACCTAGGCTTGGAGTACCCTTAAGGTACATTAAAATTCTTTTTGCGGCTATTAGGTGAGATTCTCTAGGATCGGCTTGATACCTAGCACATATGCAAGTAGCAAACAAAATGTCTGGTCTGCTGGCGGTGAGATAGAGTAATGATCCAATGATTCCTCTATAGAATGTGACATCAACTGACTTACCAGTTATGTCAGCATCTAGATTGTTTGGAGAAGCCATTGGAGTTTTCATGGATGATGATGAATTCATATCAAATTTCTTTAAAAGATCTTTGATATATTTTTCTTGATTTATAAAAATTCCATTTTTAGATTGCTTAACTTGTAAGCCAAGAAAATATGTTAATTCACCCATCATACTCATCTCATACTTTGTAGACATAAGTTTAGAAAAGCGTCTACAAAGTTTTTCATCAGTAGCACCAAAAATTATGTCGTCCACATAAATTTGAACAAGAATGATATCACCTTTGATTTTGCGAATGAATAAGGTTTTATCGATATTTCCCCTGGTGAAATCATTTGCTATAAGGAACGTGGAGAGTGTATCATACCATGCACGAGGAGCTTGTTTCAACCCATACAGTGCCTTATCCAATTTAAACACATAGTCTAAATACTTAGGATTTTCAAACCCTGGTGGTTGCTTAACGTATACCTCCTCTTGCAGCTTCCCGTTCAGGAACGCACTCTTCACGTCCATTTGAAAAACTGTGAAGTTTTTGTAAGCAGCGTAGGCTAGAAATATTCTAATCGCCTCAAGCCTAGCCATTGGCGCAAATGTTTCATCAAAATCGATTCCTTCCTCCTGTCTGTATCCTTGTGCAACAAGTCTAGCTTTGTTGCGAATAACCACACCTTCTTCATCCATTTTATTCCTAAATACCCATTTAGTACCAATTATAGTCTTTCCAGCTGGTGGGGGCACCAGCTGCCATACTTTGTTGACCTCAAATTGGTTAAGTTCTTCCTGCATTGCTTGAATCCAGCTTGAGTCTTCTAAAGCAGCTTTAATATTTTTCAGTTCTTCAGTTGCTAGAAAACAAGACCATAAGCAAAGATTGCATGATGCTTTACTTCTTGTAACAACTCCTTGTTGTGGATCTCCAATGATTAACTCAATTGGATGTTCTGAGGTCCACTTAGATTGAGGAGCAGCTGTAGAAGAGGAAGATTCACCAGAATTAGATCCTTGTTGAGCGGCTGACTGCTCAGCAGGATGAATTACTTCATTTTGAACAGATCTTCTTGAAGTATGAAGAGGTGGCTTAGAGATAGCCTTGGATGATGCTCTAGCTGTTGAAGTCTCTTGTTGAACAGCTGCAATATCTACAAGATATGTAGGGGCATCATGGAACGTCTCATCTGATTCATTTATGGGAATATCAAAGAGGTTTAAAGCATCGGAAAATGCTTCAGTTGTATCATCAGGAGATGCTTCAGCTGATCTCTGAAATGCATCAGATGAGTCAACAGAGGTGGGGTTCATAGCCTTTGAGTGTTCTTCAAAAGTAACATTTATGGACTCTTCCAATGTTTGTCTTCTTTTGTTGAAAACTCTATACGCTTTGGATAGAGTGGAGTATCCCAAGAAAATGGCTTCATCAGCTTTAGAGTCAAATTTACTTAGCTGATCTCGTGTGTTTAACACAAAATACACACAACCGAACACATGAAAGAAACCTATGAATGGTTTCCTCTGACGAAAAATCTCATAAGAACTCTTCTTGTGTCTCTTCACATAGAGAGACCTATTTTGAGTAAAACAAGCTGTGTTAACAGCTTCTGCCCAAAATTGCTTAGGCATGTTTGACTCAGCAAGCATTGTTCTTGCAGCTTCTATTAGGGTCATGTTCCTTCTTTCAGCAACACCATTTTGTTGAGGTGTTCTTGCAGCTGAGAAGTTTTGGGAGATCCCAACATCTGAACAGAAATCTTCTAAAGTCTTGTTTCTGAATTCAGTACCATTGTCTGATCTCAGCATCTTGACTCTAGACCCATTTAGAAGTTCCATCCTTTTGATGAACTTGATAATCTCTTCAGCTAAATCACTTTTGTGACGAAGAAATATTACCCAAGTATATCGTGAATATTCATCACTTTTGTGTCGATGGAAAAACATTGCTTTGATTTGAAGGAGCTTTTATGTTGCTTGCCTTGTTCACAAGCTGAACAAAGCTTATCCTTTTCATATTTGATTTGTGGCAGACCATTCACCAGCTGACCTCGATCCAGCTTCGATATATTTTTTAAGTTCAGATGAGATAGCCTCTTATGCCACAACCAATTCAGCTCTTCAGTAGAATGAGAGAATAGACAAACTTCTTGATTTTGAGGATTCATGTCAAGTGTATAGACATTCTTGGTTCTTGGAGCAACTAATACTAACTTTCCATTCTTATCCGTCACTGTTCCTCTGTATTCGTTAAAGTTCACTGAGAACTTTGCATCACAAAGTTGGCTAATGCTGATTAGATTATGTTTCAGCCCATTCACATAACCAACTCTTGTGATTTTTACGGATTCATTTGAAATGGTTCCATAACCTTCAGTTGAGCCTCTACCATTATCACCAAAAACTACTGAGGGACCAGCACAAACTTCAAACTCTTCCAGTAGGGATTTGTAACCAGTCATGTGTCTCGAGCAACCACTGTCTAAGTACCAGACATGTTTGCTTTCATCACCCTACACATAAATTAAAAGAGTTAGTTCTTTTTGGGAACCCACACTTCGGTGGGTCCTTGTGACTTCCCGCTGGGACTCACAGAGGTTGGCTTTTCAGTAGGCTCACATACTGAAGTTGGGGAAGGTCTCAGGCATGTGCTGTCACACTCATTTGCCATGTGCCCACGATCTCCACACTTATAGCATTTTCTGTTTCTTTGCAGTGGAGTAGAGGGCAAGGCAATAGGATTGGGAACTGGACCCAAAATACCTTTCATTTTCTGATTATCAGAGATAGTCAGAGTTTGAACGAGTGATGTCAGCTTGCTGACCTTTCCTTTCAGCCATCTGACAGACACAGCTGAAGAAGGACTTGGAGTATTCTTAGGAATACTCTTACCTTTGTTCTTTGCAGCTCGAGTACGAACTCCAACTGGCTCACCCTTGGAGGGTGTAAGAACAGTTTTCTTTCCTGCTGTTCTTCTAGTCTTCTGCTGAGATCTAGCAGAAGAGGAAGCAGGTGCTGAACCCAAGATAGATTTTCTAGGTTCAACAATGACTACAGTAGGTGTCCTGACTATCATGGCAGAGGAGTCAGCTGATGACTCTTCACCAGTAGCTACAGAAGGATCTTCTGAGGACATCTTAGTAGCATAGGTTTTGGTAGACCTAATGAAGGAACCAAAAACCAACTCTTCAGCTGGCACAGAAGCATCAGCTGACGAGTAGTACAGATCATCTGTACTGCTGTCAGGTACATCGGCTGTAACAAGGAAGTCTCCTCCTAATACAACTTGTACTTGACTAGGGATTTATGAGTTAACACATTCACTCACACGTTTGGATGAACGAGACCATGATTCACAAATCTTTTTAATTGCTTCAAGTTCTTTAACTTTTTCACTTAGATCATGCTGAAGAACTGAGTTAATAAATTTTGTTTCAGAAAGTTCTTCTTTTAAAGTTTTGTGATCAATTAAATGTTCTTTTAAAAATGCATTTTCACGTAGAATAGCACTGTGTTTATCCAAACATTCACCTTTCAGCTAATCAATGAAGTGCAAGTCACAAATAATAGAATCAACAATATCTTTGGCTTTAGTAGCCTCATCAGAGATTAGAGAGGTTACCTTTTTATGAACAATGTTGACCCATTTATAAGAACTAGCATCATCAGCTGTAATACTTTCATCATTATCAGCACGAGCCATCAAACACATTGTGGCCATTTGCTCATCATCATCAGATGAGCTGTCACCTGAGTCAACCCAGTCATGAGTCTCAGCTACAAGACCCTTGTCAGCAGATTTGCCTTCAAGTGCCTTCTTTTCTTCTAGAATCTTTTTAGTGAAGGCTTGTAGCTTTTTGTATTTTTCTTCAATGGACTAACCAGTTGAAGATGATGAACTAGCTTTCTTCTGCTTGCAGTCGTTAGCATAGTGTCCCTTCTTGTTGCAGTTGTAGCAAGTTATCTCAGAGATATCAGGTGTACTTCCAGAGGGTCTGGAGGGTACATCTGATGAGATAGATCTGCTACTTGAGCCTCTAGCTGAGGAGCCAGACTTGTTTTTGAAGAATTTTCTATTTTTAACAAGTAAGGCAAACTCAGATATAAGAGCATCGTTGTCTTCGTCTTCATCGACTTCTTCAATGCTGACTTCAGGCATGTTGAACAAACCAACAGCTGAAGTGTTGTCATCTTCATCATCTGATGGGGGATATTCGATTTTGCTAGGCTTGCTTAAGGAGACAAGAGCAGTCGAAGATCCAGCAGAACTCACTTTAGAGTCCTTTGGAGGTTGAAATTTGTTGAGTACAGTTCTCTCATGGCTTAGAAATATACCATAGAGAGACGAAAGAGTATAATCTTTCAGAGTGGGAGATGTACTCATGCAAGTTATGATGGTAGCCCATTTAGAAGGTAAGGCTGCCATAAACTTACACATTTTGGACATATCGTCCTTATCAACCCCATGAGACTTCAGCTCGTTTAACAGAATGTTATAACGATTGAAAGTTTGAGCTATAGTCTCACTTGGCTTGGCTTTAAACAGCTCGTAATCATGTATGAGCATGTTTTTGTTATGTTCACGCACAACTGATGTGCCTTCATAAACTTCAGCCAGCCTCTCCCACATTTCTTTAACTGAGTCACAAAATTTAATATTGTGATACAGTTCATCACCAACTGCTTGAAAAAGCATATCTCGACCCTTGTTCTCAAGATGAACAAGACGTTTTTCAGCGTCTGTCCACTGAGCCTCGGACTTTACCACATAGTGTTCTGGTATTTCAGAATTACCAGGAATGAGGGTTTTGGGAACATATTTTCCTATCGTGATGTTATCTTGGAGTTTTGGGTGATAGGTGACCATGTGGGACAACATACGGGTTTTCCACATGGGATAGTTGGTTTGAGTGAGTTTGGGAGGTTTTCCAGATGATGGAAGATCTGATGATGTAGGTTCAGCCATAACAGATGCTCAAAATTGATGGAAAACAATTTTGACACTTGCTCTGATACCAGTTGTTGGATCCCAACAACACAAACGTGTTGCGTTATGACGGAGTAACGAAGATAAGATAAGTGAACAACAAGATTTCATTGATTAAGAGTTTATTAAAACAACTTAATACAGTACAAAGTTTGCAGAAATAGATAGTACAAAACTAACTAAAACTCTATACTTGAAATGACACTTTAGGTCGCTCAAAACTAGAAGAGTATGCACTGAGAGTTATATCAGCTGATACTAACAGCTGATATTAATGCCTTAGTAATAACTATGGAGGAGTTAATACTTAGACAAATAACTAACTCTCAGAGAATGTTATTGTGCTATGATTTTAAAAGGTGTGTGTAAATGCAAGCATTTACGTCTGTATTTATAGCCCAAGATCCATGTTCCTTTGTCCACAAGTTAGACGACATGTAAACATATTATTCGTCGATGTAGACTTGTCTATGGATCATTAAATGCTATTGCACAAGTTATTGTCCCAAGTGTACTTTGTGTCAACTACTTCTGGTACCATTTCTGACGCACAGTGAAAGGTGTACTACATAAGTACAGAAATAGTTGACTTTCTCTTTACATGCTTGGATGGACAAACGATGATAATGTACTGACATTATCTTTTATTCCAAAATAGAAGATCCTCATCGGTTTCTTCTTCTTTGAGCGGGAAAGGGAAATGTTCAAAGTGTCAAGAATATTTCCTTTAAGTCTTCATCTGCAGCAGGTACTATCAGCTGATTCCACAATCAGCTGAATAGTCTTCTTCTTGTCTTTGTCCTTTGGTCATAGACTTCGAATGAACTCTCGTTAATAGCTGCTGATTTGACTTGTTGTCCTAAAGCTAAGTACGTACTCAGCTGAAGGTTTATTGTATATACTTGTTTCAGCTGAGATACATACTTCAGCTGATATTTATTCTTCTTAGCTATCGATCATCAAATCTTATTTACTTAGTATTGGGACTAACAAACATATTTAACACCCAAACAATATCTTCTCCGCCACGTTTTGTTATAACCGATTATTTCATCTGATCGTATCATAGCCCCTAATTAATATCATGAAACACTTACTCAACAATCGCATGGTCAGCTTCGGTTCACAAGGGATTGCAACAAAATGTGGCTTATGGTTACATAGCAACAACTCCCACACAAACAACTTTCAACTTCCTAACTGCTTCGGGTGACGTGGCGTTTGCATACGCGGGCCATAATGTTGTTTTGGAAATTCAAGCCACGATTCCTTCAACACCCGAAAAACCTTCAAAGGGAAAGGAGTTGTTGTGGCTTATATAGTCGTTGCATTGTGTTATTTCCGGTTACATTAATCGGTTATTACATGTTTGGAAATGAAGTTGCTGATAACATTTTAATTTCATTACAGAAACCTAAATGGCTTATTGCTGCTGCTAATATGTTTGTCGTTATACATGTCATTGGCAGTTATCAGGTATTAACCAATCAAATTTCTCACCAAAAAAAAATCTTAATTTATTTGTAAATTTATTTTCTACTCGTAGACACTAATCCACATGGCTCGGTTTGACTGGCTTAGGCCGCAAAAAGTTGACCAAACTAGCCAAACCGATCAAAACCAGTTTGGTTCACCCAATTTTGGCCGGATTTTGATTTTTTTTCCTTCAATAGTACAACTAAAAAAAGACAAAAAATTACTGTTCATCAACTTGTAAACGTTATATAGTTAATTTTATGATAGTACTGACTAACTTTTGACTTGTATAGATTTATGCAATGCCGGTTTTCGACATGATGGAAACTTTGTTGGTGAAGAAATTCAGCTTGTCATGGTGCACTAATTGGGTATGTTTAATCCAGGCCATACTGTTCATATCTTTATATTTATTTTATATATTGAAAGAAAAAAATAACGAAAATTATTATTTTTATAATTTCAGATCTGCATCTTTTCGGTCTGTGTTTGATGATTCTATCTCCCATTGGAGGACTGCAAAACATCATTAAGCAAGCCAAACATTATAAGTTCTACAATTAGTCAGCTTCCAAACAGAGAAATAATACAATATATGTTCTGTGAATTATCATTCTGCAAAGATATCCTATTTCTTCGTGTGAAATATCGTGTATACCCTCTTTCTTTCTGTGTTTTCTTTATCTTATTAGATTCTTTTTCTGTTTATATAATACAGAAAAAGATTTCCTTAATTTTTTTTACGAAAAATGTCATTAACCCATAAATAAATAAAAAAATTAATAATTCAGTAAAACTAAAAACTCAAAAACATGATAAAAAGCACCATGGCTAACAGTAAGGAATGATAAACTATTTCTTTTATATATATACTGGTTAAATTACAGTAAATATCAAAAGTCGAAGTAAATTCACTCGTTTTATTACATATTTTTCTTCTCCTTTTCAATCTTATACATTCTTTCTGTATACAATTGAATCCATTTATTACTGATCCAAAGTATAGTAACCAAAATGGCCATATACACAACACAAATCCAAGAAACCCAAAGCCACCTAGGAATAACATCATCCGCAGCCCCACTTGAATAAAAAGCAACCATCTTATAAACAAAAAACGGCCCAACAAAACCTCTAACAACAGAATACAATGCATAAAACGGTGGAGACAAAAGATCGAACACCTGGTGTGCAAATTCAGAATCCCCTTTTCTCGCACTTGCAGCGTCCACACGTTCTGAAAAAAGCTCGTGATTTCAGCAATTATAAGTAAAACCAACACTGCGTAAGCTCCATGAAACACAAAATACCGACATGTGAGGAAAACGAAAAGTGTCGCCAAATGATGACTGATGAAGAGGATATCAGTAGGGTAAAAGGTTAAATAGTGACAGAGATCCATTAAGAAGTATGCAATGCTGTATTCAAGAACAGAATTTTGTGAACGAGTGTTGATTGAGGCGAACCCACGTGCTGGGTCGGAGAAGATTGCGTGTGCGGCAAGAAACACTGCCGGAGTGCCATGAGCAAGTGAAATTAAGCAGCTGGCGGATTCAGGGCGGAGTTTAGGGCTCCAATTTCGGAAAACAATGAAGTGTGCGATTAAATAAATTGTGAAAAACATTGTGAAAAAATGCGGTAGAGTTGGGGGTGTACTAATTAGGTTTGTGAAATCCATTGTTGTAATCAGGTTGAATCTTCCAAAATTGATGGTATTTGGAACCTGATACATGGAATTGTTAAGAGTTTGTATGCAGAAGATTGTGGGATTAAGAATACGTATATGATTTATATGAATGAATTTATAGATAGAGCCATGGAGATGACTGGTCAGCCGTCAGACTAAATCCTGAGTCAAATTTGAGAGCTTTTGGGTTATATTTATCCGCAAAACATTAATTCATATTATCTTTTTGTAAGAACTTTCCACAGAAAAGTTAATGCTAAGGTTGATGCTTGTTAACCTTATCTATTACACTGTATTCCCAAGTTTTAAATGAAAGAAAAAGAGAAGAAAGTTAAAGAAAAGAAGAGAAATGAAGGAATTTATGAAAGAAATTAATGTTCTTCTTTATGTTCCCGAGTCGGAAAGAAAAGGAAGAAAAATTATTTTCTTTTTTTATTCCCAAGTTGGAGAGAAAGGAATAAAATTATTAAATTTACAGTTTTAGCCTTAAAATATAGATTAATTAGGAAATATGAATGATAATTTGATAAATACAACTTTTTTTCATTAAATGTAACTTCCTTTCTCTCCAAATCTTCCCACTTTTGGGAGGAAGATTAGGAGAGAAATAATGGCAAAAAACTTCTCTGGTCTTCCTTTCTCTTCTTTTAATAACAAACTCTGGAACATGATAAAAATTAATTATCTTCTCAAATCTCTTCTTTTCTTTCTTAATTCAAACTCGGGAACACAGTATTATAGTACAAAGAGGTCAATACTATTTATATTTAGAATAATGGTATTTAAACCTAACATCTAGACATACTCATAAGTTTACTTATTAAATAGATATATGTGTTAAAATTAAGGTTTAAATGAGTAGACATATGAATACATCTAAATAGTAGAATTAAATATCATTTTCTCAAAGATAAAAAAAGTGATGTGACAATGTGTTTGAACTGTTAAATTATAGCAAAATATAATATTGTAACAACCGTTGTTTGAATTATTTGGTTCAATTTTTAAAATGTCGGAATATTTGATAATGTAATATAACATGTTTCTAAGGATTTTAAATTAAGATAAATACAAATTTTGAAGTCAAAATGATAGTCACAAATATTAAAATCAACAATTTGTTATTAAATTCATGCTGATGAAAGAAAGATAAGAGAATGCAAAAAAAACACTACTCCAAGTGACCAAACTCTTTGTTCGATGTTCATGGTTTGGTCATCATTACAAGTATTTAGTTTTGAAATAGAAAGTTAATGTAACTCTGAGGTAGTTGTGATGACCATGGCTACTATTACTAGTAGACTTACCATTGCATACCATAGTCTTTTGAGTTAGGGAAATGTGTAGGAACTAAAGAATGACCGAAATTTTCAAACCAGCAAATGTGAAGCTTAAATAATACGTTGTTTTTATAGATAAATACTAAATAGACGCACAATATTATAAAATGTATAACATTTTTTAAGTTAGGGAACCAAAAATGAAATGGGAAGTCAAGGTTGGTTGAAACATATGGCAGGTAAACCCCCCAAGCAAACACAAAACATTAGGTACGCTATATTCGGTATATGTGGTAGGAAAGTGGGTATATATTAATTATTAAGTATTAATTTCATGGAAACGACTTTAGCAACTAGTTAGTTTTTCAAGTATACTTGTTTAAAAAAAATATATATTTGAATGCAAAATTCATGTGTGTTTGTCATGTCAGAAGACTTGTACGTGAAGTATCATAGTGCCTATAGGCGGTAAAGGAACCGAATGTGAGATAACATTTTGTTAAACCATTTATGAAAAGTTCATCAATTCATGTCGTCTTACGATAGTTAATGTTCGCTGATATACATATTTTCTAAGATGATTAAATTAAAGTAAATAAATCCAAAATAATAATAAAAGCATTTGTAAACCCGAAACTTCAATAATTTTCAGATGGTTTCATGGACTTTATTAAATTCAAGGTTTTTGTTAATCAATTTTTAAATCATGGATTGCTCCAATAATTGATTTGTTTGTTTAAACTTACTTCCGGTATGAATTAATAAATGACACAATACGCACCTTCTTATTAGTTATTAGCAACAATCTAATCATGCTTAATCCGTCACGGTTGTGCCACCGTTGGCACCATCCGCCACTTTGTCCGCCAGTTGTATTCTCGCCAGTATGGAGACGGGATGGAAGCCTTGCACCGGTTTGGTGGGTGGGCCCAAAGGGATATTTTGTGTGTGTGTTTTATAACGGTGGGTCCTAAAAAATTAAAGGGAAGTGGTATTGTTGGCATGAGTACGTCAGTTTAATGTCATTTGGAGGGTAAGCTGACGTGGCGCTGATTTAACAACAACTGACGGTATCAGTTTGCCAAAACCGTTGGGAGTGGCCTTAACGTGTAACAACAGAGCAGATACAAGAAAAGCTATACTTTAACTTAGAATTTAACATAACGATTACAACAAAATACATCAACTAAAAACGATCATTCACATATACAGAAATCAAACGAATTTCCACAACCGAAAATGATTGTTTACCCCCATTCTATAAATTGTTTTTCTTTTCTTTTTTTCTCTTTTTTTTTATTTGTTTTGTTTTTTTCATGTTTCCAACTAGGCTATAACTAAAACTAAAACAAAAACTTAATCAATTTCTCCTTCCTCAACATCAACATCAATATTAACAGGAACAACAACAGCTGGCAACTCAAGCTCACCATCATCTTCTTCTTCTTCTTCTTCTTCATGTTCATCTCTCTTGATGTACAAACCAAGCTGTTCCAACGCATTGCCACCCCCAAATTTAAAGCTACCCAATGCATCAAGTGAATCATCACGAGGGCTCATGTCATCTGCTGAAACTGACAACTTGTCAGTCCTCAACATTTCCAAATCCTCCATAAACCGACAAGTCTCATCTATTTCAACCGTCTTCTCCATCTTCAACAACGCCTCCCGAGCTGCTTCTCTCTCCTCCTCTCTCTTCCTCTTCACTTCCTCTTCCGCCCTCCTTCTACCACTTTCCACCGCCTCTGCTGCTGCTTGCAACCGAGCTTTTTCTATACATTTCATTAATTAAAAAAAAAAAAAAAAACATTTTAAAAATATATTAATATCTAACCTCTCCTCTTGTGATTTTCTAGTTCCTCCTTCAGCTTCTCGGGATCGAGAGTCTTCTCTCGAGCCTTGAATATTGTATCAGCAAATCTCAGTTTTATAAGAGCCTCACGGTACAACTTTCCAGGAGAAACGCCTCTTGCACTGTCCCCTAAATTAAATTATTAAATAATCACTCTAACTGTTAGCAATCCCCTAAAAAACATTCCTTTTTTCTATGCATGCTCACCATCATCCTTCTGTTGGGACATGTGTTCAACTTGATCCACCCCACTAACCGCCTCTGATATTAATACATTCAAAAAAATCATCATCAGTAAAAATTTAAATATTCGAACCGTTAATAAAAATAAACTCACGATTATCGATTATATCACTTGTCCCTGCTTTGTCTTCCAAATCTGCTCCAGTGTTATCCATCTGTTTATATAATATAATATAATATATAAATTTTAAGGTTAGAGCATGAATAAACAAAATGCAGCCTTGAGAGGGCCAAAACAAAACAATGTTTTATTGTCTCATATGATATGATTGAGATTGAGATACCTGTAACGGAGTAGAAGCTTTAACATCATTATTTTCTCTATTTTCAGACGCACCTCTCTCTGCAGAAACCAAATGGATACCCAACAAATATTTACATTAATATTTTCTGCATAATATATAATATTTTAATTCTAATCATAGTATTAAATTGAGTAACTGATTTACCACTTGAGGTTCTTGAAGTTGACCCCATGCCACTTTTATCTGCTCCTTTTTCTGGAGTATAGCTTGAAACAGGTGGCTCATTCCCACCTATATCAATATCCTCATCTACAGGATCATTCCCTATAAATAAAAATAATTAAATTATAAAACATACCCATAATATCAACTTAGGAAAAAAGGGTACCAACCTCTATATAGTTGCATAGTTGAGTTGCTAATCCCTGATTCATGTAGCAGCTGCAAACGTATAAAAAAGAAAGTTAAATTAGATTTCAATACATGAGAAATTATCTCCTGTGAATACCTCAATGACACAAGGTTCTGCTTTTGCATGATTTTGTATATGATCATCCAACAACTTTCTTAATTTGAACAAAGTATCATTATCAAGATCATCAATATCAATTTCTATTTCATCTTCTGCAGCTTCATTACCATTTGAGCTGTGTTCCCTCAAGAATTCAATGATTTTATCAGGCAAATCTGCAAGATGAGCTTCTAATTCTCTGCTTAAATTGTGTTTTTCTTCATTACTCATCACCGGTTTAACTGGTTCTGATAATGGCAATGGTTCTTGTGGTGCTGAGGTCGTTTTTCTCTTTTTCGAAGGAGGAATTGGTTTGACCAGATCAATTTCTTGTTGTTGAGGATTATTATTATTATTATTATTATTATTATTATTATTATTATTATTATTATTATTATTATTATTATTATTATTATTATTATTATTATTAACAGGTAATTTCTTTTCAATTGGTTTCCATCTTAGGTTAAAAAATTTACTTAAAACGTCCGCCATTACATGAACATCATTGCCAGGTGGATTATATGTCATTGCATTGGAGAATGTTAGTCTGACATCAGCAACAAATTCATGTGGACTTAAATATTTTCCAGAATTAAGTTTTTCTTTTATGGTCCCTAAATCCATCGGATTCTTAATAACATTGAAGTAATCTGGAATTTTCAGAGCAACAACATCAACAGGTTTGTTGAACACCCAACCATGTTGATGAGTCATCAATTTCTTCAACAAGTTTTCACATTGTTTCTTTAATATCGGACTAAATAGTCCTGCGGTTTGACTTTTCTGGTCAACCCTTTTCCCGGAGCCAGAAGATTTCTTCATGTTTGGTTGGCGTTGCATATTGGTAGAGCTAAATATATCATTAGAAGATGACATTGTAACAAGATGAGATTTATCCACATCAGCTCGTTTCTGGAATGTTCTAAGTTCATCAAGTTCAGTTCTCAATCGAATTAACCATTTCTTTTTCTCGATTGATGACAGTCTTGATAATGGAACTACATGCACAGGTACACCAAAACCAGCATGTAATGCAGAGCTTAATTTAATCCATTTTTTCCTATGAACACTTGAATTTCCATAACCAGATACATCACGCCCAGAGCAACCAGATCCTTCTGATTCATCATTTGGAGGAAAACCACCAGAATATGCATCAGGAAACACATCCTTCTTTGCCATATTGCTATGAACACAATCAAAATGATGTATTTCCAACCCTAGCCCCAATTTTTCCGAAAAGCCCCTGAATTTTCATAACATGCCAATTTAACTCACAGATTCATTATCAAGTATCCCTTTGCTATCCTCCTAATACACTCTTTAATAGGGTTAAATACCTAACTATTAACCATCTCGCAAATTAGGGTTTTCGTGTTCATATTGCGATCCTTAAAGATAGAAAATCGTGGATAAATTGAATTATATGTAATCAATTAATTTACTCCGTGAATTATAAAATTTTCAAATCAAACGACACCTTTACCAATTTCTCCAGCCTAAATCTAAATTAAGACGTATTATTTTCAATAATTTAACGAACGACGAATAAAAATCACAATCCAGATAGCAAAACCTAATCTTACCGTATAAATCCTCTTTCGGATGAAAAGAATCCAATTTTCCTCAACTAACACAAACTTCAATTGGCAAATTACCTTTTTCAGCGAAATTCAACCTCATAAAACGGAATCACCAACAATAACTCACCAACAACGATTTATAATCCTAGAAACTGTAGATCCTTATTGAATTGGAGCTACCTGAAGCTGAAAGAATGTGATGCTCGAAACCCTAGAAAACAAAACAACGGGGGCGCAGAAATTTCCCGAGGGATCCAAAGAAGAAGAGTATATGATCGTACGGCAGATAATGTAAAGCTTTTATATAGGGTATGAAGAGAGTGACGCCTTTTTCTTTCATTTTTTGGTGTTTGTCTCGTTTCACCTACTCTTTATAAATTGGCCGTTGATTTACGCCGTCTTCAAGATCGACGGTCTGAACTGTGTTTCAGATCTAGTGATACCCATGGGACGCAGATCACGTGCATTAAGGCGATGACTTGGTCCTGAAACTATAGATTTGTTACATCTTTAGTCCCTTTAGTAAAAGAAACTTACATTTGCCCACCAAACATCTAGAAGGTCCAAAAACTTGTAAGCCCATAATACAATGCAAAAGAAAATTTAAAACAAAAACTCAACCCATCTACATATCAGGCCCAAAAGATCAGAATTCAAACAAGAATTATGCTTAACAACTCTCTTCATAGGATCAAATCTTTATTGTATTTTTTTTTATATTGTGAAATCATTATATTGACACATAGTATAACAACTGAATCAACTATTGTGTATCAAGAGCTTATAGCCCAGTAATATCCGGTGTTTATAGTGTCCCACGGATTTTGGGTTCAATTTCCGGCATGGACAAAAGTGTGTAAAATTATGGAGGGTGTGTTATCCGTTCGGGAAAAAAATTATGTTTGTGTGTTTGTGATGGTATGTATCAGGCTCGTTGACATTCCTTTGTGTGAGTTTGTGGGATTCCATCTTAATATCAATTAGTTATAAAAGAAGTAGCACAAAATCCTTATAAACACATTATAAGTTCATTATTTGTCCAATGTTGGACATTACTCAACACGCCTCCTCACGTGTTTTTCCGTGCCTAACACATGGATATTTATAAGTTACGTGTCTGTGCGGCCATTTGACCAACTACAAGTGAAACTTGCTCTGATACCATGTAAGCTTGTGGGTTCCATCTTAAAATCAATTGGTTATAAGAGGAGTAACCCATAACCCTTTTAAGCATATTACAGATTCATTATTTGTCCAATGTGAAACATTACTCTACAATTTGTTTAAGTTTAACTTAACAAACACAAAAATATAAATGATGTAATTTTAATCATGGACGTTAGTGAATGGTTTAATAAATATGGACGGTTATTTGGTGAAAAAATGTGACTCACATCTTCTCTAACTATCTAATTTAATCTAATATTTATCATAATAATTTGCCTAAAAATCGTGAAACCAACTTTATATCACTTACTTTGAATCGTAAGAAGTATATATAATGCATTTGAGATATTCACATAAAGAATAAGGCTTAAATTCAAGCAATTCACTTGCTAATTTGTGAAATATTGGGGTTTAAAAAAAATTGGCCACCTCAAAACTCGAACTTGCGACCTTCATGGTATTAGCAGGAAACTTTAACCAACTGAACTAATATGACAGATTTTGATTATTATATACCATATTATCTATATTGATTTTTAAACTCATAATTCTATTGATCATCACCATTACTACTCACCTCCATCACCCACCACCGCCACAATAACTATCGACATTATTAACCATCACTACTGCCACCACCAACATCATTATCGACATCAAAATATATAGTTAACTTATTGTATATATATACAATAAACATTGAGAATTCAGTGATCATATAAATTTTCAATTTTAGACCTTTAATTCTTGTTTTAGTTAGATTTTAATATAGATTTTAATACTCATTTAGCAAACAAATGAGTTAGCTAAAATTTTCCCCTTAAACTTTTATTTAATTAAAATGTGTCCCTAAACTTTTGTGTTTAATATCAAAGAGATTTTATTTCTCCAAAAATTATATATCTTTTTAGATTCAGCTGCAACGCGCGAATCAATAATTTCCTCGTTGGATACATGTTACAACATTACGTGGTACATGGAACCTAATACACACATGCGAACTCACATAGCTTAAATCTAGATAATTTGATTGAAGACAAACACGCAAAGCTATGCTTTCATATTTCAGAAAGGCCCTGAAGTCAATAATTCCAAGATAGTCACATAGAGATAAGTTGATGAGTCATAACATCAGCGACGGTCTTGCCATATGTTTGTGTTTTATTACGTAAAATTTATTATAATAGTATTGATTATTTTTATTTTATTTTTGAACGGTACCTAATCTATTCTTTTGTCTTATCGAGACTTGAACTAATATATACTGGTAGCACTAGGTTATAAGTCTTGGGTTAGTATTGAGTGATACATTTTTTATTTCCAAAAATTTTAGAAAATCAATATAATTTGATGATTTATTTCATTTGATCCATAACTTTTAGCATATGAAATTATAATATTCTTATTTTTATTTATTATTAAACGTTAACTAATACGAGTTAGCAAAGTGTGGACGAGACATCCACTAACTTTTATCATATACATGGGGTTCTAATTCGATTGTTTCTCGGGCTCAAGCATAATTTTTTTCTTTTCTTTGTTTTACTTGTATTAAACATAGTGCAAAAGTTAGGTGCAGTAGTTTAGAATGGGTCCTTGTCTTTATGTTAGTGTGTTTTGTGTTTCTGTTTTTTTTTTTCTCTTGTTTGTTTCCTTTTCCTATCAGCTACTCTTAAAAAAAACCTTATTTTCTATTACTTAGATCGCTTCCAACAGTTACACAAACTGATAATTTAGTTTTTATTAAATCAGCGTCACGTCAAGTCACATTCCAACCGACATGAGACTGACATATACATGTCAACAATAACTTAACTTTTCTCGATATTCAGTTTTTAGGTCCTACCACTATAAAATATATACACACAAAATAATAAATACCCATTAAATTGCATTGGGCCCAACAAAGATAAGCTTCTCAATTTTTTAGATAAGTAAAGAGTTCAACGAAAGACATCAAACTAAAGAGATGTGCCAATGTTAAGTGAAGCCTCAACCGAAGAATCCCGTTAGGAGGAAGCACAAAACTAACCAATGGCATGTTAACACATGTACAGAAAAACAAAAAATAAAGAAACCGTCACATCAATTATTAGCATGTTTGTAGGTAAAAAAATTTTATATTACTAGAACCTCGTGGTTTCATATCTTAATATCTATAGTAGCTAAAATTATGAATTATGATATACAACTATATTTTTTTATTTTATTCCATTGACTGTACATAGAAATATATAACCTATAAACTTAATTGTTAATACAAAAATTAAATATTAAAATGATAATTAAATCTATTACTATGGAGACTATCCGTATGTTTGATCACCGGTGCTATATTAGTGTCATCTAAGTTTTCTCTATTTAGACCAACTAAATGACTAAACCCTCATAATTGTAATCAAACTGACACAACTATCAAAACATAAGATATAACACCTTATGCACAATTCAACAAGCCCGCATATATATTTCTCTCTCACAATAAATCTAGTCGATTGAGCGACCAAACCAAACGAATAATGGAGGTGGGACGCGCCAACCTTTGGTCACACAGAGAGGGAGAGACACAGTCCTAAGTGAAGCGACCAACGAATTTTGAAAGAATTATACTTCTTATTCACGTGTACAAGGGATCAATATATACATGAGATACAATCCTTAAAGATAGGAACTAAATCTATCTAAATAATAACTAACTAAACTAGAATTAATCATATTTAACACTCCCCCGCAGTTAAAATGGAAGGAGACCGGATATTGAGACTGTCCCTAAAATCTTCAAATAGTATAAGTGGAAGTCCCTTTGTAAATATATATCGGCAATTTGAACGAATTATACTCCTTGCTTATTCACGTGTACAAGGAATCTTCCCCTATATATGGAGCTTCACATGATTTGGTTTTGCCACCTCACCCGTTTCAAGCCTTTTGATTGGATGATAATGACACGTGTAATTCAGTGGTTGGCCATCGATTTGCATGCAATATTCCATAGCTCATAGCCTGTCAAAACAGAAATTTAAGGGCATGTTTGGATGAGCTTTTTGAAAATGACTTATTAACTTATTAACTTTTCAAAAATGAGTTTTGAAAAGTAAGGAGTTCCTTACTTCTTGAAAACTCCTTTTTGAGGCATTCCCCCAAACAACTTATTAACTTATTGACTTTTTGAAAAGTTAATAAGTTAATAAGTTACTTTTTGTAACTTCCCAAACATGCCCTAAATCTTCCTATGCGGAAATAACGGGAAACAAATCTTCCCTCTTCAGCATCACAGCCTGTCAAAACAGAAATTTAAACTAGCATTAATCTTGATTTTAAACGACGTTTACTTCAAAAGGCAATTCGATCTAATATGTTTGTACGGCAAGAGCATGAATTCAGATACAGATTGCGCTTATTCATTAACAAGATAATTTTGATACTTCGCATAATTGTACAACATCGCCAATTATACACGCTGATAACCCTAATTACCATGTGCCGACTTCAAAATGCAACTCAATTCTTGTCAATTCCACCAATTTTGATGCTCGGGATCGGAAGAATGACAATATGTCATCTTCAATCTAAATATAAGGGGATTCGTCAATAACAACCGCCGAGCGTTCATATGGTAAGTTACTCAGCCTCCAAACCCTAAGCAGATCTTTTATTCAACCGGAAAAAACGAGTGGATTCTTCAAAACCGCCAACCATTTCCGCCAGAAATTTTGTTAATCAATTTGATCATTCAATAATTAGGAATTATTATACATAACGAATTTAAAAGGTATCCTTTTAATTTAAAGCATAGTAGTTGACTTCTGCATAACGATTGTTGCATATATTATGACCAAAAAATTTGTTGTTGTTCTAGATTATCGAATTTGTAGTTGAGTTATTTGAGATAATTAATTATCATATAATTTAAATCACTGTGTAACATCCCAAAAATCAGGGAAAATTTAAAATTTTTTAATAAATAAAATAAACCATTTTTCCCCAAAAGTACAAGTAACTCAAAGGTCCCAACTCATAAATGAAAATATAAAACCGTCTCGTGGTTTAAATGCGGAATAATTAAAGGTTTTAAAACAAAACATGTTTGACTCGAAATAAATGCTTTAATCCAAATCCATAAAAAAAATAGAAACGCAGCTCATCAAACATTGACCTTCTCTTTGCCCTTGCTAGTACCTGCAAAAATGGGGGGAGTGATTGGGGTCAGCCACCGCTGAGTGAATAATATCAAAATAAACAAATAAATACCAACAACTCAAGCCACATAAGTGATCCCTGGAGACTCTACTCAATTCTCAATTACTTAATTTTATTTTCTCAGATTTTAAATTTATATAGCGCGCTTGTGTGACTTGGGACGAGAGATCAACCTCGACCCGCCTCACACAACTCAAGGCTCAACACCTGTACTCTTCGGTGTTGAGTCAAAACGTCTGGCACCAGTACTCTTCGGTGCCAAGACAACTCAAGTATATTATGTTAATGTTTTAACTCAAGAACTCAAAACTCAGATAACTCAGGCTCCAGATAACTCAAATCACAGATAACTCAAATAAATCACCCAATCAATACTCAAGCTCAATCAACAAGATAATTCACAACACATAGCACAAAATCATGAATCGAAAGTAAGTATAAGTTTATAGTGAGATTACCCACCTCGAATAGACGTATGCTCCTAAAAGTATCCTCGGCACGTACGAGTCACAAATCAGTTCCTAGAAGGTCCTGCATTTCATAATAAAACTCGAATTAAAACTTGGCTCAAAACTAATTTCAAGACATTCTGCCAGAACCCGACACCCCCGCGGGAACTGTTATAATTCCTAAACCGTTCACTAGAATTTAATTAAATTTTTACAGTAGCTGCACGGCTTAGAGGACTACAATTTGACAGAAGACTTCGGGAACTAAATCCAAACAGAAAGGGGTCAAAACATGCTCACAAGACAGAATAACTGAACCGAAAACTATTCTGCGATAGATTACTAAAACATCGATAACTTTTAAACCGTATATCATACTAACAAGCCATTAGCGGCACTGGAAAGAGGACTCAGAAAACTAGAGACCAGCATGGGCCAAAAATCCAAAATCGTATTCTAAGTGTGGTAAAAATTGCTCCGAACTCGGAGAACAGTTTCTGTTGAGAATTCCAGCTTATTAATTAAACCCCGTTTGAATCCCGACATCATCCCGATATTTTCCGAGACTCCCAACAGTCCAAAAACCACTTTTTAACACAGCAGCTCATAACGTGTAATCTCATTAATTTATTTAGAAAGTATTCGGTGTGGGGAACCAAGAACCCTACGGGTTCGGTTCCCGGTTTTTCGGTTAACAAAACGTTTAACAAAAACGACAACGGTTTTAACCCAGTCCATAACCCGACAACATTTAAACTCGACATCTAGATGGTAAAAATCACAATGACACCAAAACAGCTCGAAATAAAATGGATTGAATAAACAAAACGGTTAGCAATATCGGTAATCAAAATACTCAAAGATAAGCTATGATCGATAATATAACTTCAACGAAACCCGAGCTCTAAATGGCTCGGTCACAGCTGCGTTTCGATCTACACGGAATCGGGTTAGATACGGTTTGAACAAGAAACAATAAAAAACAAATGGTTAGGGTTAAAACTAAATGACTCGAACTATAAAGAAAAGGGGTTAGAATTTATACCCTTACGAATCAACAATCGAATGGAGAATAAAAACACCATCACGATCAGCTATCTACTCTTTAGTTGCTAATTGGCAGCGACACCATAATTAAAATGTTGCTTACCAAATTGGTATGACCACCACCAAATCTCGACATCCACTGTCCCAAAATTTCCTTCATTATTCTTCCACCAACTCACTTGATTATCGATTTCTTCACCACAGGTAAAAAAAAAACATACCGGAATAAATAAAAATTGCCACATGCTTCCTTTGAATCTTTGATGACCACGTGGCCTAACAATGGCACATGACGCACAACCACCTTGGCAATTCAAAGTCTTGTTCCATCCTTTATTCGATCGTTGCCTGCCTCTACACTCACAATCTGATCGAAGACTTACAATATTGATGATGGCTGAGGCGTGAGGGTTTTAGACGGTAGAAGAAAAAATAAGGGTAAGGAATTTTTATGTTAACTCTCCAAGCCCAAAATACGATAACTCGGGCCTTGGCCTTTGGCCAGCCCCACACAAAATAATAACCGATCTCTCTCTCTTTTTAGCCCGACAAACTAACATTTAAGTCAGGTTAGAACCCGACACCCAAAACTCGTGAAATAAATAACGTCTAAGACTCGCGAGACATATAGTTTCATTATAAACGTCTAAATAATATGAACCGCCTAAATTAATATTATTTATAATTAATTAACTAATTATTTATTTTATATTTAAATATAATGATTAAATTAATATTATTTAATTATTAAAATTTCGGGGCGTTACACACTGTTTGCGGTTAATTGTTTTAACTCTAGGGTATGATAGCATACGCATTAGAGAAAACCATGTATGAAAATTCAGATATTAAATTGGAAAAAGATTGAAAGGTGTATCAGTAACGAATTATGTGTAGCAGTTTGAAACATTATAATCAAACATATTTAGAGGATAACCATATGTGAATTGATAACTTTTTACACTACTATCCCTAATGTAAAAACTTTATTACTTATTAATTTTGAACAATATAATTTTACTATATAATTTGGCAACTGGTGAAAGGTCATGGTGATTCTGTCAATGGCTTATGCTTCTCATCAGATGGACATTGTTTGGCAACTGGTAAATTTCTTCACAGTATAACTGCACATTTGTAATGTAGCTCCAAGAATTATATTCATGTTTTTGTATTGTTTAATGTAACGACCGTAATTTCACGTTTTTCATTTCGTGTATTTATTCGGGATTTATGTGAATTTTCGTTATTTATGTTAGTTTACATTTCAGTTTGTGTTTTATCGAATGATTGAATGTTTGGGACTTGGTATAACCAAGTATGGGTCAAAACTTGGATGGAAACAAGTCTAAAGGCCAAGAATCTGGCTGAAACAGCCCTCACGGCGCGAGGCAGGCGCGAGCCAGACGCGAGATCGAACAGTAGGTTCAGAACTCAGACGCGAGAGACTCGCGCCGAGCTCGTGTTGAGCTTCGCGTCGAGCTCGTGGCGCGAGCCAGGCGCGAGGTAGGCGTTCCTGCGGCGACCAAGAAGACAACTCGCGTCACCTCGCGGCGCGAGGCAAACGCGAGCGGGGCGCGAGGTCTGTCTGGACTATATAAAGCTGAGTAGAAGCTAGGGCTCATAACACCTACGAACCCTAGACTTAGTTCAGCCATTTTTGAGAGCATTTGGACGGTTTTTGGAGTCTTGGAGCTCAAATCTTCATCTTCTTGAAGGATTCAAGCATCAAGGGTAAGAATTCTTGCATATCTTACTTAGTTACCTTCATTTTGAGCTTAGTATGGGTAACAATGGTGGTTTTGGGAACCCACCATATCATCTTTGGGGAAGATGAACTTTCATGGGTGTAAAACACTCCTTGTAGACTTGTAATCAATGTGTACAAGTTAGATTTGGGATTGATGATGGAAAATCTTGAACTAGGGTTTGAGATTCCACCAAGTTGTATGAACTTGGTGGTTGGGAATGTTTAGATGGATTAATTAGTAGCTAGTTATGGATTATAACTAGATTTTGTAATGATATTGATGTTAGGTCAAGAAGACCTTGAGATTGGAAGTACTTCCTCAATTTGGAAGTAAGGATTGTGTTGTTGAACACAATTGTTGGATAGCATTGCTAAGGTGAGTACATGTGATCTTTCTGAGTACATAGTAAACCATGTTATGTACTGAAATGATTTTAGAGTCTTTATTAGATAAATAAATTTAATAAAGAAAGATTGAATTAGTAGAGTATGAATTTAAAAGAGTTGAATTGAATTGAATTGTAAATTGATGTGTTTAGTTACCACTAGTATGATTGAGCTATGATAGGGGCTTTGACCCAATTTGATGATTTGTTATGTGGTAGCTAGTCAATTGGATCCTAGATAACACACACAAGTTGGGGGAGTTAGTGACACCTACTTGGGGCGGTACCACCCTGCGCAAGGGTAGGGTGTCGAGAAATAGATAACCCGGAAATCGGGGGAGCAACTAGATAACCCGGAAATCGGGGGAGCAAATAGATAACCCGGAAACGGGGGAGTTTACCTAGTTAACCCATATCGGGGGAGTTGTTTCGGGGAGGCCCGTTACGTATGTGTTTGGCTTATGGCATGCCTTAGAGTTTGATTGACTATGTGCAATTTGATAATTATTTAATTATTATTTTATTGCAAATTATTTCTAACCGGGTCTAAAACCCATGTTTCTCACGAGACAATATTTATCTCACGTACTACGTTTACTTTGACTATGTACTCAGGTACGGGAGCTAAAGATTAGGCGGCCCGTAGTTAGCATTTGGAAGGATTAGCTGGGTGTACTTATTTAATTCCCTAGACTATAGTTTTGATATATTTGTAACACCGGTTTTGGTACTTTCTAATTATTCCAAATGTTTTAGTTAAACCATATTTTAGATGTTCGGTTTGTAAAGCCTTAAATCTTTATTTTAAAAGTTTTAATTTGGGTTGAAAAATCGGTGTGTTACAACTTGGTATCAGAGCGTTAGTCTAAGTGAATTAGGTTGGTTACCCACCCTAGACTTAGACTTTGCTTTTGGGACATTATGTTCTATAGGAAGTTAGGTTGACCTTTAAGGATTAGGGTTGACCATTGAGGGAATTGTTTTAAATCGAGCTATCCTTATGTTTAATTTTGACTTTTTAGTCAACTTATTGGATTCTAATTGAGTTGACATCTTATTATAGTAAGATGGCTAGAACGAGAAGTGGTCGAATGTTGGATGGGGAACAAGCTTCGAATTTGAATCAAGATGGGAATGGATTGGCCAATTCGGGTATCGGGAATAACCATACTCCGGTAACAATGGAGGCCATTCAATCCATGCTCACTAACATGAGAAATGTGATGCAACAAGATGTTAACCGAATCATAAATGATCGGTTGAACTTAAGAGATGATGATGAGGAAAGGGAGGAAGAGGAACGTCTTTTTGAGGAGGAGAGGGAGGAAGGTGAAGATTCCCCTCAACTCACTAAGATCAAGTCAACGGGGAACACCAACCCGACCGAGAAATCCTCCAATGGGGACAGTGGTGAAGAGAGAAAGATTGAACGTGAAGGATGTTCATACAAGACATTCCTTGCATGTCGACCCGACTTCTACCTCGGGAGTACGGAACCGAAAGTGACGGTTCAATGTATTCGAGAAACGGAACGTGTGCTTGAGAGTAGCAAGTGCAAAGAGGAAGACATGGTGACTTATGACTCACGTTTGTTCAAAGATGATGCTCTCACATGGTGGGACACCGTGTATGAAACTTTGGGGAAGAAAGCCATTTACAAGATGTCGTGGGATGAGTTCACTAGAAGACTCAAGGACAAGTATTGTCCCGAGAGGGAGTTGGAAGAGTTGTTGGAAGAGTTCTTGCACTTCAAGAAAGGCAATTTGACCTTGGATGAGTATACCAAGAAGTTCACGGGATATCTCCCGTTTGTGTCAAGTACTTACCCAACCGAACGTAGTCGTGTGGTTCGGTTTGCCAATGGGTTACCATGGGAGTATGAGCTCGAAGTGAAGAGGGCAACCACTCTTGATGAGGCGATCAATGTCGCCCGAAGTGTTGAGAAAGTTAGTAAAAGGAGAGTTCAAGAGAAATCGGTTGGTAATGAGAAAAGAAAGTTTGAAAGTTTTTCGGGGCCATCCAAGAAAAGCAAGTTTGCCCTGAGCGGGACAAAACAAGGAAGTGTTGGTGGATGTAAGAAGTGTGGTAGGGACCACAAGGGAGAGTGCAAGGCGGGTTCCAATGGTTGTTTCAAGTGTGGTCGGTTTGGCCACAAGGCTAAAGATTGCAAGGTGAGGAACCTTGATGAAGTAGAGTGTTTCTCGTGTCACGAGAAAGGGCATTATAGCAATGTATGCCCAAAGAAAGGAACCGAAACGTTGGTGTCAACCGCTCACAAGAAACCGGAGCCGTTGAAAGTCAAGGGGCGTGCCTTCCAACTCACGCGTGAAGAAGCCAAGGAGACTCATGATGTCGTCTCGGGTACCTTATTCATAAACTCCATACCCGCATATGTATTGATTGATTCGGGTTCTACTTATTCTTTCGTGTCTCACGAATTTGGTGCTAAGTTTAAGGTTCCACTAGAGTTACTTGATGAGTTGTATGAAATAGAAGTAGACGATGGAAAAACCTCTATGGTTCAACACATATATAGAGATTGTGAATTAGAAATCGATAGCAAAAAGTTTAAGGTTGATTTGATGCCTATGGGGATTAAGGCTTTTGATGTAATTATTGGGATGGATTGGTTGGGAATCCACCAAGCCAAGATTTTGTGTGGAAAGAAGTTAGTGTCGATCAAGTCTCCCGAGAATGAGAAGGTGTATATTTATGGAGAAAAGAGGCATCATATGCCAAACTTGTTAACCGTCATTAAAGCAAGAAAGTGTTTATCGAAAGGGTGTTCATCATTTATAGCCTACGTCTTAGATGAAAGAAAAGAGAAGAAGGCGGTTGAGAATGTGAAGATTATTCGGGATTTTCCCGAGGTTTTTCCCGATGACTTATCCGGTTTGCCACCGGAGAGACAAGTCGAGTTCCGAATTGATTTAGTCTCGGGGGCGACGCCGATTTCCCGAGCCCCGTATCGTTTAGCCCCAACCGAAATGAGAGAGTTGATGGCTCAACTTCAAGATTTGCTCGATAAGGGTTTTATCCGTCCTAGTTCGTCACCATGGGGTGCACCGGTTTTATTTGTGAAGAAGAAAGATGGTTCGATGAGGATGTGTATCGATTACCGAGAACTTAACAAGATGACGATAAGAACTGATATCCTTTGCCGAGGATAGATGATTTATTTGATCAACTTCAAGGAGCCGATTATTTTTCCAAGATTGATTTGAGATCGGGTTACCATCAAGTTCGTGTTAAAGAAGGTGACACCGAGAAGACGGCCTTTAGAACTCGTTATGGGCATTATGAATTTTTAGTTATGCCATTCGGTTTGACGAATGCCCCGGCTATTTTCATGGATCTCATGAATAGGGTTTGTAAACCTTTTCTCGATAAATTTCTCATAGTATTTATTGATGATATTCTTATTTTCTCCAAAACCGAAGAAGAACATGAAGAACATTTAAGGCAAACTCTAGAAGTTTTGAAGCGAGAAAAATTGTGTGCTAAGTTCTCGAAGTGTGAATTTTGGTTGCGGGAAGTTCAATTCTTAGGTCATGTGGTATCTCGAAGCGGGATAAAAGTTGACCCGTCTAAGATTGAAGCGGTGAAGAATTGGGAAGCACCGAAGACCCCGACCGAAGTTAGAAGTTTTCTTGGGTTAGCCGGTTATTACCGAAGGTTTATTGAAGATTTTTCCCGAGTGGCGGTTCCACTCACAAGACTAACGAGAAAAGATGTGAAGTTTGAATGGGGAAAAAGCAAGAGGATGCTTTTGCCTTGTTGAAAGAGAAATTGTGCAATGCACCGATCCTCACTCTACCCGACGGTATGGAAGATTTCATAGTGTATAGTGACTCCTCGAATAAAGGTCTCGGTTGTGTTTTAATGCAAAGAGGTAAGGTGATAGCTTATGCTTCAAGACAATTGAAGAATGCGGAAGAAATGTATACAACACACGATTTAGAGTTGGCGGCGATCATCTTTGCCTTGAAAATTTGGAGGCATTACTTGTATGGTACAAGGTGCATTCTATACACTGATCACAAAAGTCTCAAGTATGTGTTTACACAAAAAGACTTGAACATGAGACAAAGGAGGTGGATTGAGTTGATTAGTGATTACGATTGTGAAATTGTTTATCATGAAGGAAAGGCCAATGTGGTAGCCGACGCCTTGAGTAGAAAAGTTTATGAAAAGCCGGTTAAGGCTAAGTTGATGCGGATTGATGTAGTGTCTAGCTTTATTGAAAGTATAAAGACCGCACAAAAGGAAGTGATAGGGAAGGACGAGTATAGGCAAGAGAGGTTGGGAAAGAACCAAGTATTTGAGGAAAATGATCAAGGGCTAAAAACCGTGAATGGCCGGATTTGGGTTCCGAAGTTCGGTGGAAACCGAAAATTGTTGTTGAATGATGCTCACAAGTCTAAGTATTCGATTCATCCCGGAAGTACAAAGACTTATCAAGACTTGAAGAAAATTTATTGGTGGCCCGGGATGAAGTCAAGAGTAGCAAAGTACATATCGAAATGTGCCACGTGTGCACAAGTGAAAGCCGAGCACCAGGTGCCTTATGGTGTTGCACAATCATTGCAAGTGCCGGCCGGAAAATGGAATGACATCACAATGGATTTCATTGTTGGTCTCCCAAAGACGAGTAGGAATCATGACGCCATTTGGGTGATTGTTGATAGGTTAACGAAAAGTGCGTTATTCATAGCTATTCGGGAAACCATGCCACTCGAGAAGTTAGCAAAATTGTATATTGATGAGGTTGTTCGTTTGCATGGGGTACCATTATCCATCGTGTCCGATAGGGATGCGAGGTTTACCTCGAGATTTTGGAGATCACTCCAAGAAGAATTGGGAACAAAATTAAGATTGAGCACTGCTTACCATCCGCAAACCGATGGTCAAAGTGAAAGAACGATCCAAACGGTTGAAGATATGTTGAGATCGTGTGTATTGGATTTTGGCGGTAAATGGGATGAACATTTACCGTTACTTGAATTTTCATATAACAATAGTTATCACTCGACAATTAAGATGCCACCGTTTGAGGCATTGTATGGGAGAAAATGTAGGACGCCTTCTTGTTGGTTAGAGGCGGGTGAGACGAAACTCACGGGTCCCGAGATTGTAAAAATAACAAATGAGAAAATCGGAATAATTCAAAGGAATATGAAAGTGGCACAAGATCGCCAAAAGAGTTATTCGAGTTTGAAAAAGCGACCTTATGATTTGAATGTCGGTGATATGGTGATGTTGAAAGTGTCGCCTTGGAAAGGCGTGATGAGATTTGGGAAGAAGGGCAAGTTGAGCCCAAGGTATGTAGGCCCGTTTAGGATCTTGAAACGGGTCGGCTTACAAGCATTTAAGTTAGAACTTCCACCCGAGTTGCAAGGTGTCCATGCCACCTTCCATGTTAGTAATTTGAAGAAATTTGTGGGTGAAGTGGAGAATATTATCCCACTCCAAGATTTGCGGGTCGATGCACCCAACCGGTTGATTGAAGAGCCCGAGGCCATATTGGAGGCCCAAACGAAGAAATTGAGGAACAAAGAGATTGAGCTAGTGTTGGTCAAGTGGAAGCATTCCCTTGGGCCAAATTTGACTTGGGAAGTCAAAGATGAGATGAAGAAACGCTACCCGGATTTTGTAGATTATGAGATGATTCCGAGGACGGAATCCTCTTAAGGGGTAGATAGTTGTAACGACCGTAATTTTACGTTTTTCATTTCGTGTATTTATTCGGGATTTATGTGAATTTTCGTTATTCATGTTAGTTTACATTTCGGTTTGTGTTTTATTGAATGATTGAATGTTTGGGACTTGGTATAACCAAGTATGGGTCAAAACTTGGATGGAAACAAGTTTAAAGGCCAAGAATCTGGCTGAAACAGCCCTCGCGGCGCGAGGCAGGCGCGAGCCAGACGCGAGATCGAACGGTAGGTTCAGAACTCAGACGCGAGAGACTCGCGCCGAGCTCGTGTTGAACTTCGCGTCGAGCTCGCGGCGCGAGCCAGACGCGAGCGGGGCGCGAGGTAGGCGTTCCTGCGGCGACCAAGAAGACAACCCGCGTCACCTCGCGGCGCGAGGCAAACGCGAGCGGGGCGCGAGGTCTGTCTGGACTATATAAAGCTGAGTAGAAGCTAGGGCTCATAACACCTACGAACCCTAGACTTAGTGCAACCGTTTTTTAGAGCATTTGGACGGTTTTTGGAGTCTTGGAGCTCAAATCTTCATCTTCTTAAAGGATTCAAGCATCAAGGGTAAGAATTCTTGCATATCTTACTTAGTTACCTTCATTTTGAGCTTAGTATGGGTAACAATGGTGGTTTTGGGAACCCACCATATCATCTTTGGGGAAGATGAACTTTCATGGGTGTAAAACACTCTTTGTAGACTTGTAATCAATGTGTACAAGTTAGATTTGGGATTGATGATGGAAAATCTTGAACTAGGGTTTGAGATTCCACCAAGTTGTATGAACTTGGTGGTTGGGAATGTTTAGATGGATTAATTAGTAGCTAGTTATGGATTATAACTAGATTTTGTAATGATATTGATGTTAGGTCAAGAAAACCTTGAGATTGGAAGTACTTCCTCAATTTGGAAGTAAGGATTGTGTTGTTGAACACAATTGTTGGATAGCATTGCTAAGGTGAGTACATGTGATCTTTCCTAGTACATAGTAAACCATGTTATGAATTGAAATGATTTTAGAGTCTTTATTAGATAAATAAATTTAATAAAGAAAGATTGAATTAGTAGAGTATGAATTTAAAATAGTTGAATTAAATTGAATTGTAAATTGATGTGTTTAGTTACCACTAGTATGATTGAGCTATGATAGGGGCTTTGACCCAAGTTGATGATTTGTTATGTGGTAGCTAGTCAATTGGATCCTAGATAACCCACACAAGTTGGGGGAGTTAGTGACACCTACTTGGGGCAGTACCACCCTGCGCAAGGGTAGGGTGTCGAGAAAAAGATAACCCGGAAATCGGGGGAGCAACTAGATAACCCGGAAATCGGGGGAGCAAATAGATAACCCGGAAACGGGGGAGTTTACCTAGTTAACCCATATCGGGGGAGTTGTTTCGGGGAGGCCCGTTACGTATGTGTTTGGCTTATGGCAAGCCTTAGAGTTTGATTGACTATGTGCAATTTGATAATTATTTAATTATTATTTTATTGCAGATTATTTCTAACCGGGTCTAAAACCCATGTTTCTCACGAGACAATATTTGTCTCACGTACTACGTTTACTTCGACTATGTACTCAGGTTCGGGAGCTAAAGATTAGGCGGCCCGTAGTTAGCATTTGGAAGGATTAGCTCGGTGTACTTATGTAATTCCCTAGACTATAGTTTTGATATATTTGTAACACCGGTTTTGGTACTTTCTAATTATTCCAAATGTTTTAGTTAAACCATATTTTAGATGTTCGGTTTGTAAAGACTTAAATCTTTATTTTAAAAGTTTTAACTTGGGTTGAAAAATCGGTGTGTTACATTTAATATGTTGTTTGTGCATATATGCAGCTTCTGATGATGGTGTAGTTAGGGTATTCAAATTGGATGATGCTACAAGCAAAAGCTTCAAGTAAGAATCTATGGACAGTTTTTTGAAAATGATGAGAAACAAAATAATCGTTCTCTAAAATGTATAACCACGCAAAAAAACATCTTTTCTTTTGTTACTCATGATGTTTGAATGTCATCAATAATTCAGTTGCAGATATTTTCTAGGATGTATTAGGTTTAAGTTGTGGGATATAATGTCCTACCAACACCAGTAGTCAGTAGACATAGATTTGGTTGTTGACCCATTCATTCTCATTATCACATTACTGGTGGTTGATGACTTGATTGCCAGGTGGCATGTGGAGTATGGTTGAGCATGAAATCAATTATACATTTTTAATTTGGTTGAAAAATCTTGAAACTATGTAATGGTTGTGGAATGAGATATTTTGAGACAGATTTGTACATATTTATAATTTGTGGTTCTGATGAATATCTGGTTGTTGGTTGTGAGTTTTGGCTTGTGAATGTTTATCTCTGGGGCATTTTCATTGAATGTTGATCTCTTATAGCTCATATAATTTTAAGCATAATCTTATTGGTCGAATGTTTACTGCTGATATTTAATATATTTGGTTATGGAACATATTTGCTTTTAGTCATGAAGATGTGTTGTTAATATAGCAGGAACCACGGTGTTTGCTGCTACAGGATGTTTTATTAAATATGCCACATCAGCAGAAGGGGATAGGGTAATACATGCCTTGCATAATCAATACAAATTACTAGGGATCAGTATTAATTTCTATATATTATTTTATATAAATTATTAAATTAAATAATTTTTACCTGTTGCCAATTTTCCAATTTCTTGACTTTAATGCTTATCAACTGAGCAGGAAGAAAGAGTCGTACAAGCGGAAGAAGCCTTAAGAAAGTCAAAATTGGTCGACCCTAATTTAATCGGCCATTTCACTACTACCTAATTGTTGTCGCCTCCTTCCACAGCCGCTACCACCGCTACAGACACATACAAATCGATGAAACCCTAAAAACAAACGGCTAGCATCTTTAGCCTGGATTTCGTCTGCAAAGAAATGGATATAAAAATGGTACGAAATCCCTTTTGTTTCATCGATTATATTTGGGGAAGAAATTAATTCAAATTCGTACATTGTAGTTATCAGTTTTGTGTACCAATTAGTCAAATTTCGGCCAGGTTTTCTTAGTTATAGCTTCTAACATCCTCATGAGTTGCACATTTCAAATTAGACATTTCTTTAAAACACGATACAGAAAGGTACGTTGCAAGGAATTGATTTAAAAATGTTGTCTGATTTTTGCTCAAGTGGATATACTCGACAACCCACATGAGAAGATAAAGATTTTCCCGTCCTATTAGTGACACAACTCTATGTATTTAAGAGAACATAAAATGGGCAGGTTTCATAATATAGGAAGGCGAGAGCTTTTGTGTCCATCCATCAACGCGTCATCGATTAATTTAGAAACCATTTAAGATTCATAGTTTATACTAATGAAGGTGCTAATTTTGTGTGCAATAATGAATTAAGGAATTGTCTTTCTGGTCAAATCAGTAATTGCTAACTTAAAGGTTTTTGTGTGAGTTTTACGATATACAAGAGTTGTTACTCTGAAGTGTTAGTTATTTCAATTGTTAAAATGCTAATCCATTTCCTCCATTAAAACACATTCTGGTGATGTTGTCATTTTTTCTTTCACAAGAATAATCCACCAATTGGAAGAACATTCGTTTTTAGTTTTTGATTTGATTTTTTTTTCATTCATAAGCTTTAACTTTTAACTGTTCGTATGTTGTAGTGGTGTCCATACAAGTATTTTGTCTTTGGGAGTTCAAACAGAATATGGCTGTGTAAATATATGGGGTTACGAATAGGTAACAGTTTTTGTGTATATATTAAATATATATTTCTGGTTTTTAATCAGAAAATATAAAACAACAGTTAAGTTCATTTTTAGAGAAAATATCATATAATTCTGGTCTTTTATGTTGTAGGAAATAAAAGTGCAGATAAAAACACCAGGAATAAAAAGTAGAAAAACAGTCAGGTTTACTGCTTCTGCACCTGGAAGAAGACCGACCCGACCTATAGCCGAACCGGACCCGCAGAAAAACACCAGGAGTAAACAGCAGGAATACAGTCAGGTTTCCTTATTTTTAGGAATTTTCTGGATTTTTTCTGGAATTTATTGATATTTTCTAGAATTTTTTGGAATTTCTTGAAGTTTTTCGGGTCAAAACGGACTGTTTTCGGGACCTACAGTTGTTTGGTTTTCTGATCAGGCTGAAATTTTGTGGAACGCCTGGGATTATGAATTCCCATTTTTCAGAATTCTTTGGGATTTTTTTGAATTATTTCGGGAAAATTCTTCACTATCAGAGGGGTATTTTCGGTATTTCTGGTGGTCTGATCAGCCTGCAAATTTTATACAGTGTTGGAACAATGGTTTATATTTTCAGGGATTTTATGAGATTTATTGCGATTTTTTCTGGATGCTATTGACCACTTCAAGACTATCCCTAATTTACTTGAAAAATATTGGGTCAAAATGGACTGTTTTGACAGTTTTTGGCAGTTTGGTTGCTTGGATTAAGTTGATCTTTTGTGGAAGACTTAGGATTATGATTTCCCATTTTTTAGATTTGTTTGGGATTTTTCTGAATTGTTTCTTGAAAACGGGCCGAATGGGTTTTTTCTGGAATTTTTGGTCAGTTTTAGACAGTTGGGTGGATTTTTGAAGCTGAATTTTTTTGTGGGCCTTAGTTGCATAAATTCCCATTTTTATGGAGTTTCTAGGATTTTTCCGATTTTTTCTACTGTTTTTGCTTTTTGGTGCATATTTTCGGTTTAAAAAGGAAGTAGAAGGGCAGATTCGGAAGGAGGGCTGTTTAGTGCATATTTGCTGTTTATGGATTTATCAATTATTGATAGAAGAAATAATATAGGTAAAAAGAGATTATCAAATTTTGTACAAACTCATCATTACAGCTATCGATTCTTATATCATTTTTAAAACTATTAATATTTATTGGTATTTTTCTATAATATAAATCTTGAAGCATGCCCGCCTAATCGGGCGGGCTATGAAGCTAGTCAATATATTCATGAGATACGATCCTTAAAGATAGGAACTAAATCTATCTAAATAATAACTAAGTAAACTAAATATTAACCATATTTAAATACAATGTCTAGAAATTTGATCACCCATGACGACCGGTCTAAAAAAAGGTTAAAGACAATTCCAAGTGAGGGTGTTAAAACAATCTTAAAAGATTTTTAGGGCTTTAACATGTCTCCTCCTCGCCAAATCAGTAAACCAATGGTTTGAACAACCGAACCGCAAAAGCATCTTAAACAAAAAACACGGTACGATGTTAAAAGCTTTGGCGGCCGTCAAAGGCATTTGACTAGCCTTTCACGAGCCCATACCACCTTCTTAAAGGACGACCACTGTGATTAAATAAATTTTTGACAAGTAACTAAAACTGTAAAACTTAAATACCGGTTAATATAATTTACTTTAGAGCAAGGGGTGTGGTGGCTTAAGCCAAATCGCCACCTATGCGCCACCTATGCGCCACCTCACCATTTCACATTTCACATTCAAAACCCCCAAATACCCCCTCTACCATCACTAACCAATAATATTCCTTTGGAACCCACTAAAATACCCATCACTCACAAAATACCCTTTAAAAAAAATTAAAATTCTTCTCTCTCATCCGTGAGTGGTCCGGCGAATGGACTCACTCACGTAACTTATGGGTGTAGTGGCGAGCCCATGTGGCAATATCAGTCCGGCGGAAGGTGGGGTTCTCGTGATGATACCCATCACTCTTATACATAGTTATTATTAGGGGTGGCAATTTCTGACCCGACACGAAACCCGACCTGAAACCGACACGAAAATAAACAGGTTTGGGTTGAGGTAAAAAATAATTAGGTCAGTCTCGGGTTGAGTCAGCTAACCCGTTTATTAAACAGGTTAGGTTTGGGTCAATGATAATTTAAATGGGTCGACCCGCCAACCCGTTTAATTATTAAAATATATTCTAAAAATTATATATTTATACTTAATTTATAGTTTACTAGTTACAATGTAATTAATAGTTAGATAAAAATAAAAAATATTACTTAGTAATTTGGTGTTTAGTATTTTGTTATGAATTTGTGTAATAACAACAACATTTTGACATGTTTGACCCGTTTAACTTGTTTGACCTGATAACATGTTTAACCCGTTTTATTAAATGGGTTATGTGGGTTAGGTTTGGGTTGAAGTTAAACAGGTTAGGGTTGAGATGTCTGACCCGTTTATATAAACATGTCGGTTTCGGGTTGAACGTTTCTGACCCGTCAACCCGCGAACCCGAACCCGTCAACCTGAAGCCGACCTGAATTGCCACCCCTAGTTATTATAGTCTGACATCTGTAAAAACAAGTAAAAGACTATTAGCTGGGTTTGGACTGACGTGAACCTTTTTAACTGCTTACTCCTAACCAGAGTTTTGTCATGTTAGTTTTAGCCTTTTAGGACTTAAAAAGACAGACGACTTCGTATACCAACTAACCAGGGTTGAGAGCGAACAGATTAATATTTATTTTACCTGTGAAAGCAAGCTTTATATTTTTTACGAATAGAAACAGGTCCCATTCGTCTTGTCTGATTCTATGTGGAAACGTGCCACCCCAAATTATGGTCTCAATTATAAAATTACTTGGAGATCCTGCACCAAATAGATATTAGTATCCAGTTCTATGATTAAAATATAACAAGAAGATAGATGAAGGATTATTGATGTAGATCAAAAACTATTTAATATGGTATATTATATATTATAATATTATAATTTCATTTATACTAATGGATGTATTATATATTATGTACACTTTTAGTAATTAAATTAGATTCCTCTTGCACACTAATCGTAAATTCCCTTTGTTTAATACTTCGATTCCGACTCCCAAGTTTTGTTTTCCATATTTGACCAATCAATCTGCTTGCTTAATTAGCTATCTTTCTGCTATCATGTTTAGTTTTTGTTTGGTTTGTTTTTATGTGTGATAATGAATAATTATTTCTAGTATTACATGTCTTCAGAAGATCAAACACTGAAACCCCACCATAAAATGAGATTAAAATTTAGAAGAAACAGTAAATTAATTAAATATGATTTGGTATTCTCCTATTTCGATTTTTTAACCCGGCTTCCGCCTCGTTTTGTGAGACAACTAGTGTCAGAGTGACCACCCGTTTTGCAGATAGCCCATAATCAGCACGTGTAAACCTCCGTAGCCACAAAAGGTTTTTTGCTCGAACTTGAGAACTTATGAAATTTTCACATTTTTAATATTATACCAAATTCAACCACTAGCTAGAGTACCTTGTACTCTTATGGTTCATATTTCGGTTTTTGCACCGCAACAATTAGACCTGCAAAATGAAGCTTTCAAATGGCCTGAACGTAGAAATTAACCGGATGGAATCATTACAAACAAAATAAGTTGCAAAATTCACTTTTTTATATCACTATCTAAATCTCATATTTCCTCCTTTCGTGGGAATATTTGTTGTACTCCAATCAGCTGGTTAATGTTCACAATACATTTAGATTACCCACACATACAATAAGTTATGCATCTTGCAAACTTCTATTGGTATTAATTCTTGATATATTATTGATCATAAAACTATATTATCATTTATATCAACCATTACTTATCATCAAAACATATTTTTCTTATAATCTTATCCAAATCACATTAAAGTTTTACATTACATAATCTCCTCTTTGAGGATCACCAACACTATTATAATAAAATCTTACAAGTCTTCTTTGGCTTGCTGTAAACTTGATTTAAGCAGCCATGGCCATAATTTTCTTCTGATACTCATCAATTTTACAAATTAAACATAAAATAGTACTCCGTAATTGTTGTTCTAGTTGAGTACTTGAGCATTATTTCTATATATTCTATTCTAATATATAATATAATATATACATAATCATATGTGAAATTAACATAATCAATTTACCTGTTTGGAAACCGATTAATTAATGATTTTAATTCAACCTCCCCAAGCTCAAAGCAGCTTTGACATCAAGCCGCCATGCATAGCCACCGGAATCCATCTTCCAGACATCGCGGGGCACCGTCATCTGCTTCTTTTTCTCCGACAACTGATACACAACTCTAACTCTGCATGAGAAAGCTGGCCAGTACTCAACTGTCGATTTTTCCACTTTTACCCCTAGCGAAACCAACACTTCAGGCGGCGGTGCTCCACCGTCTGGATTTGGATCCATCAACCTCCGGTAGGCTAGATTCACCCACTGGACCTCATCGTAACCGTTCGATACAAAACCTGGACAGCTGTCAAATTCTAGATCCTTCCATATCTCCTCATCCGTGTAACGTAACCGCCTCACGTCCTCATATGTTCCTGTAACCGACTCCATCGTGATCCACGATTCAACCACCTGAGGCCGCTTCACCGTCAACGCCAGATCTACCGACGGTGGAGCCGCGCAGATATTATTTCTGGACACATCAAAACTGATCCACTCCGGCACTTTCCGTACCGGATCTGCTACAACAAACTCACCGGAGCTCGAAACATTCATCATCGCCACCGTCTTCTCCAGATTCATCCATCCTTTATCGTCGTTTATCGTTAAATTACACACGGCCTCCGTCTTCTTCTTATTCTTCACTCGAACGTATTTCCTCTTTGCTCTCTTTTCCTTCAACGGTAGCAGACCGACAGAGCTCTCTACCGTCACCGGCCTCGGAGCGATCGGCCGATATCTCAACATGATCTGATTAATTATCATATTATCGTTCAGATCTCCACCTGCGCGTTTAGCTCCCACGCGCCTCTTTCCTCCTCCCATACCTAATTAATATTCACTCTTTCTCTCTAAAAGTAACCGGAAATTAACGGAGCCGATGATAAACATGTTTTAGAGAGAGAGAATGATAGAAAACTGGTCGCCGGTGAATGGGACACGTGTTTAGGGCAACGCGACAAAACCAAGAGCATCAGAGAAAGCTGATTGGCTGAGTAAGATTAGTTGGGACCTACATTAAAGTAGCGCGTATCATTTCTTGAAGCACTTCCGATAAATAGGACACGTATGTGCTTAATTATTTGTAAAATAAAGTGGGGAGTGGTTCTTTGTCAGTAATTTTGACGCGTGTCCTTTGCTATAAATTTGAATTTGTTTTGCCTTTACCCACGCGCTTTATTGGGCACGTGGTTTTTAATATGACACGTGGGTCGATGAACACGCCAACAACCAATGAAAGTAGAGGAATTCTTTATCGACACTCTGGCCGGTCATTATATAGCTAAACTATTGATTTATGCTAATCAATGTTTTTTATTTTGTTATCCGTCAACATAATTAGAAAAAATATTAAGCTGACCAAATTGTTATCGAATTTTTATAATGTGTTAGTTATACATATATACTGTCATTACTAGGTTATAACCCGTGAAAAATCAAGGGCTGCCAATAATTTTACTAAATGTAACTTTTATAGAAAATAAAACTTTAGCTTTAATTACATGATTATTACATATGAGAATTGATTTGTTCAAGAAACATTATATTTTATTCAAGGAATATTAAAATTAATTAGCATTTGTACCCTTACATTTAATTACGGAATTAGATAAAAGAATCATTAATTATGAATATAAATGTCAAATAACTTTAATTTGTCTTAAATGAACTAATAAATGTCCTGAACAAATCAATTTCCATTACATATAAGATAAGAAAATATATAATGTTTCTAAAACACAATTTTTGGAACAAGAGCTTACAAATTATATAAACATGAGAACATTTTAGATTACATAATAATAAAACGATATACTTCATCGGTTTCAAGGTAAGTGATACACTTTTTATTTTGGAGTGTTTCAAAATAAGTTATACATTTTGAAAACTTATCATATTTGGTAAAAGGTAGTGGGGTCCACACCCACTAACTATATCTTTTAATATAATGAAAAGGCACATTTACCCTTAATTTTACTTTTAAACATCATTATATTCACTTTAATTAATCGATATATGTGGGATCCATCTTCCACTAACTATCAAATTTAATCCAATTAACTTTCATTATCACATATTACCTCAAAAACTGTGAACTATAAATATAAAGTGTATCACTTATTTTGAAACGGAGGAAGTACATAGAATACTAAATAATTTCTCAACCATTGATCAATAAGATCTAATGGTCAAGATTAACTACATATTTTATACATGAACGGGTATTTTGGTCATTTGACGCTTAAAAAACTTACGATATTTTTTTATTTTTACTTATTTTACTTATTGTAATTATTTTTTCGTTAAAAAATAATATTTATTTGATAGTTACGTGTAATACTTAATCACATTTGATTTTAGTGTAAATTCGCATGTGATTGTATATTTAATCACATTCGATGTTTTAGTTCAATTACACGTGATTCAGTATGCAATCACATTATGTGTTTTAAATGAAAAAATAATAATTTTTTTAAATAATAAAAAAAGTAATAAATAATAATTCTAAAATAAAAAATAAAAAAATATTTTTTTAAATGACCAAAATACCCCTCATTGTATAAAATATGTGATTAATCTTAATCATTAGATCTTATTGATCAATGATTAAGATTTGTTTCTCGGGACTTCGTAAAAATGATAGAACTCCTTGAACGCAACTCTATTCAAGTATTTACAAAAAGACAAAACAAAACATGTGTCAGCCTATTATTACAAAGGAACTATTCATTTTAGTTGCTACATATATATTATATATATGAATGTTTAAAACATGGATCGACCAGACCATTTCAACCATGACTTGAGGAAGAAGACGGCTCAAAGATGGCGAGTTTTTTGCTTACAATCTACCTGTTTAGACCCGTCTGCTTATTACAAAACTCAGGGACCCATTTACCCGGTTGGTTCAAAAAATTCATGATAATTTATGTGTGACAACTCGATATTTCTGGTATGTAAACTCATTTCATTTCTAGAACTTTTCTTATTTAGAAAGTTTCTATTTTTAGACATTTCTATTTCTAGGATCCTAACACACAACAAATTTATATATTTTTACACCATACATTAGTGTTTGACTATTTTAGTCAACATAACATTATTATTTTCTTATGGTGACACATTTGAGCTAAAACATTTCTAAAATGGCAACTTTATCGGATAAACAATAAACGTATTAACTTAATTTAAACGTGACTCGAATACATCGAACCATGACCGACCACTTAAGTGGCCGGCTATACCTTTGCTTATGCTCTACTCTACTCAGCCGAACCACCTTGTGTGGTGAGGTCTAATCCCTTTTCTTTGATTTTATCCTCATCATTTGCATGCTTATCTCCATCTTAAATTGAAAGTGTCCCTACTAGATTACAACTCTTCCATCTTAACCTAGTTTCCCTACTATATAAATCCCTCATTTGACAAACCCTAAAACCCTATTGATCATCCCCATTCGGCCGAGAGCAAACCCCAAGCATCCCCTTCATCCGTTCGTGTTCGATCCCCAAGCAAACTCGAAGCCCCTTTGTGTTGTTCTTGATCTCGTTCATCCGATCCAAGGTATAACACCAAACCCTTTTCGTTTGTTCCTTGTTTCTTTGATGATTCGAACCCGAGACCTAGGCCAAAGGCCAAGAGGTCTCGACATTTGATTGCTCTTGATGCCCGACGTGCATGTCATCATGCATGTCAATGGGTTTGTTTGATTTCTCATTTAATCGTTATGTGTATCGATTGATAGTTGTATCCCTTGCTTGAATCTCATACTCGAACCCTAGATCTATACTAGATATGACCGAAAATCTTAGATCTAGAACCCTAGACATGTTAAACCCTAGATCTAGACTAACCTAACCGATCTAGCTCGAATCTAGCCCGATCTAGAACCAAACCCGTAGGGTTTCGACCTAGCCGGCCAACCCTAGACCAAACTGAGCTTAATTGACCATAAGTTGACTAGATTTGACTTTTGTTGACCGAAACCTATGCTAGACTAAACCGTAAATCGGAACCCTAACCCTAACCGAAATCTAGAACTTCTAAGTTGACTTTTGTTGACTATTTTGATCTATGTTGACTTCTAGAATTGACCAATTTTGACCAGTAAGTCAAACCGGGTCAAGGCCGGATCTTGACCCAATGGTTCAACCCAAACCCGAATACCTAATCGGGCCAAGGCCCGTACTTGGCCCATATCGATATACCTTAGTCCATCGGGCCCAAACTTTAGTTGGCCCAATAGTACCCAAGCCCATTTGGAGCAAAGCCCAAACCTTTGGCCCACTTATACCCAAACCGAACCCAATTGGGCCCAAGCCCAATCCATGGCCCAATCTAATCAGACCTAAGCCCATCTAGGCCCATTAAGCCCATCTAGGCCCATTAAGCCCATTAGGCCCAATAGGACCAATTTAGGCCCATTAAGCCTAACCCAAGCCCATTTCATTTCATTTCATTTCGAAGCCCATTTCATTTCATTTCATTTCATTTCGGCCCATTAAGGCCCAATGATCCAAGTTCATTCGATGTCACAAAACATAAAACATAACATTAATTGTATATATCATTTGTCTTATATCGTATCTAGAATCGCATGTATTAGCTTAGTCTAATTAGTAATTTATATTGTTTAGGAAGCTAGGAGCCTTTGAAGGATTCCTCTGTTAAGACTGTCGCTAAGCTTTGCCCAGGTGAGTCCACAGACCCCTTTACTACTTTTACTGTTTTTATAAACTTTGGGGTGGAAAACATAAACAAATGCTACTGTTTTACTATGACTGTACAACAATATCTATACATTTTCATTATCGCGTTGGCATGACAAACAATTATTATACCGGACTAAGGTTTGCCAGCAATCATTAACTAGTGGATCTAGACCATGGATATACAGATAGTACTATTGACTGACCCTCATCCTCCCAACATTATTTGATCACTACTTGGTTTATCCAAGACATCTTTCGGGAGTGTATATCCATAAAAGAAAGATAACATACTGGAGTTGAAGTGTTGATTGTGGACTTAGGGATTGGTATATTAATTCAATAGACTAGCTACATGTTGGGGATAACAGTTCATGCGATGTCAAACATAACAACTTGTTCAACATTTTTTCATAAACAAAACCAGTAATTGTAGATCTTCTACAATTACACTTTACTTTTTATATCTATTTCTCATATCATATGAGTGTTGAACTTTATACATTTTCAGTCATAAACTATTTTTATAATAAACATTTTGGGTAGCAAAACACTTTACTCTTTATACAACATTAACCATGTGGATTCACTCAACATTATTGTTGACCATTTTATTATTTATGTTTTTCCACGTGATTAGGTGCAGTGGAACCGGAGGATATGAGCAGTGGGATTGTCGTGAGCCATGATTAAAACATTAAGTTTACGAACAATCATTTCAATTCAAAACAATTTCTATTTTAGGAAACTTACTATTTTGGGAACTTTCTATTTTTGGAAAGTGAAAACAACTTTTATTTTTCGTTATTGGGTGGTTGTTTGTTTACTTAATTTCTGCTATGTTGTCATGAACGTTACACCCTCGTTCTTCCGCAAAACATTTTAAATGAAGTAAAACTCATTTTTGGCGGGGTGTGACATTATGTTTCTATTTTTTCGGTGTTTCGGCTTGACCGTCAGTCAACTGGTTGACACATAACCTGGCCATCGTACCTGTTGAGTAATAACTCGGGTTTTTTTAGATTACGTAAATACTCTAGAAATTACGTATTTACTTATTTACGGGATCATTAGTTTAGGAATTATACTAGGTTATTTAGGTACTTCTGAAATTATGTATTTACGTATTTTAGGAATTATTTTCTGTTTATGCCTTGTGACAAAAATTTAATTTGAATTCTAGTTTAATCTTGCTATAATTCTGTTTTTTTTCTTCAAATTAAGCATTTGAAATTTTAAATTAGGAAGCTCATTTACATAGTTTACATAGTAAATAATATTTTACTTATGAAAAATTATAAACGTAAAATGGAATCCACAATTCTAATACAGTTTGTGTTGTACATATGTGTTGTAAATGAATTTTTTTTAAATAATAAAAAATGTAATAAATAATAATTCTAAAATAAAAAATAAAAAAAATATTTTTTTAAATGACCAAAATACCCCCTCAGTGTGTAAAATATGTGATCAATCTTAATCATTAGATCTTATTGATCAATGGTTAAGATTTGTTTCTCGGGACTTCGTAAAAATGATAGAACTCCTTGAACGCAACTCTATTCAAGTACTAGCAGGTACCCGCGCAATGCGGCAGCGGGTACCGTGTGACGATATTGATGATGGTGCGTAGTGATGGTGGGTGACGGCAGTAGTGATGGTGGTGAGTGGTGGTGATAATGATGGTTAATAGCGACGGTACTGATTGTAGTGGTAGTGGGTTGTGGTGGTTAGTAGTGAGCGTGGTAGTGGTCAATATTATAATGAGTTAATACATTAATAAAGATAATATAATACATGGATAATTGTATTTAGAAAATTAACATCTGTTATGATTGGTTAGAGTCATTTGCTAATAATATGGGTGTTCAAGTTCGAGTCATGTATTAGCCCATTTTTGTAAACATAAATATATTCTGAAATAATAAGTATGTTGGTTAAAAATCAACTATTGCTAATTTAAATGATACGGTTTAAGATTGGTTCTAGACATTGCAAACCTCTAAAATGGCATCCAATTTTTCAAGTAAATAAGTGCAAGACATCACAAGAAAATAAAATATAGGATTGCACATTTGACACAAAGAATTGGTTTAGTTGTTTGCCATTACGTCCAACTTTATTCATTTATATTCAAGTTTGTGCTCGTTGGTTGATATGCTAATTATTTTAAGGTTCAAAATTTCCATCTTCAGATCCGTAAAAACAAAATTAGAACATAAACTAATGTATCAAATCAAGCCACTTTGATGAAAAACATCAGATTTTTACTTAAACCTTAAACCCAACACTTTTCCAAAACTCATCAGATCAACATCAAAAAGTAAAATATCTAATATCAATAACAAAAAATTAAATTTTAGAATGCATCAGAAGAAGAGATAGAAGATCAATTCCAAAATTTATTCCATATTTAAAAATTTGAAAATGTTCAATTACGAGGCTAATTTAAGATGTTTGAGCGGGAAAACTAATTTTAAAAGGTGCTCAGAAAACACCACGTGGCAAGCCAAAAGCTTCTTTTATTATATAGATATTTTGCAACAACATAATCATAGCTAAGAGCGGAATTAAAATATATATACTTCCTCCGTATCAAAATAAGTGAATTAATTTCCTTTTTGGGATGTATCAAAATAAGTGAATCACTTTAAGAATTTACCTTATTTAGTAAGTTTTTATATTTAAAATTATTCATTTACCCTTACTTTATACTTTTTTAAACATCATTAAAGGTGTAGGGACCCATCCATTTTTGTCATCTTTCAATAAAAGCAACAAAATAGTAAAAAGTGTGGGTCACCATCCTTTCTAATTACCTAATTTAATTTCACTAATCTCTTATTACCTCAATTTGCCTCAAAAAACGTGAACTTCAAAGTGATTCATTTATTTTGATACAGAGGAAGTATATATATATATATATATATATATATATATATATATATATATATATATATATATATATAGAAGTGAGTTCGATTGAGAATTAATATATTAGGTGAGAATGTGAGAATAGATCTCAGCCACTCATCTCCTTCCAGCCCTCACGCGCGCGGTGGCATTTTTGTAATTAAGTCCAACTTTCTTTCACGCGCGCGGTGGCATTTTTGTAATTAAGTCAAATTTTCTCTGTCCCACACGCGGTGGCATTTTTGTAATTAAGTCCAACTTTTCTTTAATCATCGATGATTAAACTTGGTTTTATTAAACTTTTGAGATTGTTTTAATTATCGATGATTTAAACTGGGTGTAGTGTTCAATCATCAATGATTAATAGAACAATTTTGTCTTTAAAATCAAAGATGCTGTTTAATCATCGATGATTAAACTTGTCTCCGTTTTTTAGATTCTTAATTCTTTATAAGATGTTGTTTAATCATCGATGATTAGCGTGTTTGCTTTCTTTATTATTTGATTAAACTTTTCTTTAATTATCGATGATTAAACATATATATATATATATATATATATATATATATATATATATATATATATATATATATATATATATATATATATATATATATATATGAAGTCGGGAAGGAATTCTCAATTTAATTACATTTTTTATTGTAGTTTTAAAGAATCATAATTTATGATTATGTATTATAATTCTTCCAAATTCTTTAGTGATTGGTGTTAGTGATGGGACTTGGTAAATCGCATAACTTAGGCTTCTACAAACCGTGACGTGTTAGTAAACCCATCAGTAGCGTCACATCATTTTATCCTTACTGAGACGCTACTGACACGGTCGTGCCAACCATAACCCATCACTAACAAATCATTTCCACATCATCATTTTTAATTAAATTAAATAATTATAAAATAAATTCATTACACTAATTTAAAAATACATTGTTTAAATTTATAAAACATGATATTAAATTTAAAAAAATTACATTTTTAAAATATAAAAAAGAAAAAAAAACCTAATTTTTTTGAAAAAATAACTAATATATTTTTATTATTAAAATAAATATATAAAAAATTTAAAATTAAAAAAAAAACAGATAAAAAAGTCATGTTATAATATAAAAAATGTACAAGTCCCAAACCCCTCACTCCCCTCTCCCTCTTCCCCCTCCACGACGCCCATCCTTTCCCGTCCTGCTGGGGACGGATTCTCGCGACGCCGGCTATCGACGCCGGCTACCGACGCCGACGCCGACGCCGGCGTGCCAACGGCCATCCTCCTCTGACATGCTCTTGACGTGCCCGTTGGCACGGGCCTTAAGCAATTAATTCAAAAAAGTGAACATTATCATTTCGCGAGTTTTCTTAAATCGAGCATGAATAAGATTTTGTGTTCGTTTAGTTAAACAAACGAACACGAACAAAGGCCCATTCGTTTACGTTCGTGAACATCCGTTCGTGTTCTTTTGTTAGTGTTCATTTTTGTTCAATTGAGTTTGTTTATGTTCGTTTGTGTTTGTTTATATTCATTTGAGTTTGTTTATATTCGTTTGTGTTTGTTTATGCTCGTTTGTGTTGTTCGTTTGTGTTTGTTTGTGTTTGTTTCGTGAACGTTTGTGTTTGTTTATGTTTGTTACCCTCGTTCACGAACCGTTCGTGAACACTACATTTTCTTAACAAACGAATACGAACACAAAATTTCGTTCGATAAGTGTTCGTGAACCATTCACGAACACATTTTTTCCTTAACAAACGAACACGAACAAGGCATTGTTCGTGTTTGTTCGGTTCGTTTACAGGCGTAATATTAACAGTAGTCCTGAAATTTGCTTCGGTTTTAGTCTAGTAATATCTTTTGTTTTTATATGAAATATTCGGTTTCACTAGTACAAAAAAGGTTTGATGGTTCCGCACCTACAAACTCCAAATCATTTCATGAAAGAAAACACGTATCCAACTTGCATTTCTGGCAGGTTAATGATTCTCTTTCAATAATCATTTCTTCAAAGAAAAGATGTATAACCTCAGCGTTTATATCCATTTTAATGCAGGGTTTATATATCGCAGTTATGAGTTGCAGGAAAAATCTTAATAATTATATTATGTCTAGTGTTTTTTCAATATAACAAGAAAGGATCTTTTTACATAGAGTAGGGAGTCCAACAAACAATAAGCTGCATTGCTAGTCCATTTTAGATCTAGCTAAACATACATAATACAAATGATATAGCATTTAGTGAACAATTATAAAGCTTCCCTATTGTTAATCATCATGGACAGCATCCAAATGCTTTTAGATCAAAATTGATATGAAATTTGGTGCAAAACTAATAATGGTTTTTTATACCTTCATCACCATGTTGAACACAGAATTACAAAATGATCCTAAATTAGGTATACACATATGTGTATCCCTAAGTGATACAAATTTTGAAACCTGTACACGTTAAATAATTTTGTATGAGAGATAACTTGATTAACATATTTAAATCACGGTTAGAGATACCCTATGATATGTATGAAGTTAAAATCAATTGGTAAACGAATACTCAAGGACACATTCAGATAGACCCTAATTTAAAATTTCAGTTATAAACATATAATCACCAAATAAACCTTAAAATCCTACAGTACGAAATTGTATACACATTCAGAATTGCGTATAGGGAATCAGTAAACCAAAAAGTCAAAAACGATGAAATCAGGACATACATAAAATGTGAGGACATTATATACTTTGTACATGAAGATATAAAGAGTACCACGAAAAAACGGTAGATTATGATTAATCAGGTTTATGAATCGACAAATTGATGAAGACCGCATAAGAGGAATTTTAAGTAAAAGATCGAATAATTTTTGGATTCATTCTTGAATTGCGAAAAGTAACAGAGGCGGTTCTCACCTTATTTTTTTTTACTAACATCACCTAATCTACTCATGTTTACCTATAATTTGAATTTATACCTTGTACCAAAATACCATTACGAGTTTGGATATGCGTTTTATGCCCCTGCCAACAAAGCAGGTTTTTGTGACATTATGACACGTTATTATGTATTTGTTAAAAAGTTCTTTTTATTAATAGAGACAGAGATAGAGATTGACAATTAGCAGTTACAATTGCAAGTTAAAATCCAATAAAAAATTAACATAATATTCAATTTAAGCTAGACATTTATTCAGTTTTATTCCATTAAAAAGGTATAAACACGATTTATAAATTCTCTAGTAAAAAAAGAAATATACTTGGTACTAAAGAAAAAGAAAAAAAACACCTTACCTTGTCCCTAATCTAATCTCTGGACTCATTTGATCGAACAAAAACGTCTCCTTTTTCCCCATCGGACCGCCCTTTGCGCCATCGCCGGCCGTCGTCAACCGCCGTTCTCTTAGGCAGGTATGTACTCCCGTATTGGAAGCCATACGTCCAAGATCCAGAATTCCCGATCCATGACTCGATTTAACAAATTCATTATCTTTCTATCTCTGCTTTAATTTTTATTAATCTAGATCTATTTTCCTCCTATTCCATTAATATGGTAGGATTTGGGGAAACTATCAATTGAAATTGATTCGAATTATTCTTACAGTGATTATAGTGTTATAGTTGTAAGATAATATGTAATGGAACAAATGTATTACAGTAACTTTTGAATTGAACTCCTTCAGTTTAATTATAATTATAAACAGTAAATGATTTGTGTCATATTTAATTTGAACGAATATGGAACAGAATTTGATCGCCAGAAGATAGATAGCAAACAATAATGGCGGATTATCACTATGTGTACAAAGATGTTGAAGGTGCATCAACACAATGGGATGATCTTCAAAGAAAACTGGGAAATTTGCCTGCCAAAGCACCTGTTTGGAAGCCCGACCCGTTTGCTCCTGTAGAAGATGAAGATTCCAAACCTAAAGACAAAAGTTGGATCGATCATAAAACCGAAGAGGAACTTGAAGATCTTGAGGATGATCTAGATGATGATCGATTCCTAGAAGAATACAGGTAGCTAGAAATCATATAGATTATTTTCTGATAGAATTTTAGATTTGTGATTCTTATGATTTGATTAATTGAATTAGGGTTTTTGGCAGCCTGAAGTGTGAAGTTTGAATAATATAAGCTCGTTTAAGTAAAATCTAAAGCTTGATTGTTCGATTTACAGCCATGAACCTAGGCCGATGGTTTTGTTGCAGATTCATTCTTTTTGCTTTTTAGCTAAGATCTTCATTCTGTAATTAGGGATAATTAACTAATTTTTTGTTTAAAGCTAAAAAATTGTATTGATGGTGTAGGAAAAATCTAACCTTTATCCCAAATTAAGAAGAAATAAATATTTGCCCAGTTGATGATGCTTTTCCAGACTATTATTTGCTTAATTTAAGTTTGATTTTCTTGGTCTTGATTCTTGAATTCTCATTGTAGACAATAAAGATACATGTAACTGTTGCTCATGTTACTAGAAGTAGTAAATAAAAATATTATTATTGGATTTGGTAAAGTTATTCTAATATATTATTTATTTATGTTATTAAAGGAGAAAGAGGTTAGCAGAGATGAAACAAGTAGTGAAAATTGCAAAATTTGGGTCAATCATTCCGATTTCTGGATCTGATTTCATACGGGATGTATCACAAGCACCATCAGATGTATGGGTGGTTGTTATTCTATACAAAGACGGGTAATTAGTTTATTAGATCTCGTTTATCAGCAATTAGTTTGTAGCCACATATAACAGTTTTTAGTGAAATAGGTATCCTGAATGTGGAGTGTTAATGCAATGTATGGAAGAATTGGCAACAATGTATTCAGCAACAAAATTTGTGAAAATAATATCGACGGATTGTATTCCTAAATATCCGGATCGTAATTTGCCAACTGTTTTGGTTTATAATAATGGTGCTGTGAAGGCTAATTATGTTGGTTTACCTACTTTTGGTAGAAGATGTACTCCGGAAGGTATTTTACTAGTCATTTTCATGAATTAATTTATAAAGGGCCTTTGGCCCAGTGGTATGGTGTATGCCTCTCAACCTTGAGGTCTAGAGTTCGAGTCCCGCCGTGGACATAGGTGGTAATTAGGAGTAGATTAAATTTGCTGTTTCAAAAAAATAAATAAAATATTATATCCTTTATTTTCTGATAATATATATATTTTTAATTATGGGCAGGTGTTGCTCTTATTCTGTGCCAATCAGATCCTGTGCTTAATGACGGGCAGAGTGGAGGCGAAGGTTCTAGAGAAGCTGTGATTGAAGGAGTGAGAAAAAGGTTTATAGAGAAAGTGGTAACACAGCATGAAAACGATGATGATGGCTCTTCGAGTGACTAGATTCATTCTCGTTTTTTATCCCCCTTTTTTTATTTATATTGAATCATAGGTTGTGTTTCAGTTGTTGCTGTTATTTATGATTGTGGATCAAATTTCTCTCTCTTGTTTTGTAACTTCCATAAAAGTTTTTTCTATTTGCCTCAAAATATTCATTCATGTATTATAATCGTTGTTTGGTTTGTTATATCAAGTAGTCTGTTTAACTTTGATTGCCTCAAAATTCAGAGTCATGACATCTCCTACCTTACTTTCCGTTTCCCAGAATCGACAAAAGAATGTTTACCAATTGTGAGGACCACAATCTGTTCTTCTCCTCAGTCTCTTATTTTTTGAGGCCAAATTAATTTTAGTTGTCATTTTTGGGACAAGTACCACGGTTGAATAGTTCCTAGCTTTTTGCAAAATTTGTTTTTGTTTTCCCCCCTCATTTAAGACTCTCTTGCTATGAAACGAAACACTTGTATATATTGGCAAAATTTGTTTTTGTTTTTCCCCCACATTTGTTTTAGTTTTTCCCCACGTTTATATTTTAGTTCAATCACATGTGATTCAGAATACAATCACATGTGATTCAGAATGCAATCACATGTGATTCACTATACAATCACATTATATGTTATTAATGAAAAATAATAATTTTAAAAAAAATAATAATAAAAAAGATAAAAAAAATTTAAAATAATAAAAATTTTAAAATAAAAAGAAATGAAAAAATATTTTTTTTTCAAAATACCAAAATACCCCTCAATTAAAAACTAAAAAAATAAAAAACATAAAAAAATTTTAAATTTTAAAATTAAAAATTAAAAAAAAAACTAAAAACTTTTTTAGTGCCAAATGACCATAATACCCCTTCATGTATAAAATATGGGATTAATCTTGACCATTAGATCTTATTGATCAATGGTTAAGATTTGTTCCTCGGGACTTGATAAAAATGATGGACCCCCTTGAACGTTTCTCTCTAACACATGAGTAAATTCCTTAAAATTTGCGAGAAGATTTTCTTTCGATCATATAACACAACATTCTTAAATATTCTACATAGATGGACATCTAAGACAAAAAAACACAATAGTGTTTCATCCTATCGAAAGTTCTTAATTAGGTGGCGGTTTTTTGAGTTATAATGAGTTAATTGATGATATGGATATCGTTTTCTAATAAACATCGGAATAAATATATAAACTGGGGCAAAGCTATTTTAGATTTTGAGTACTACTTCTATACCCAAAGGCCAGAAAGCTAAATGTCTCTGTGAAGACTGTTGGAAACAAAATACTTTCAGGCCAAATAGTCAAATAGTCAAATAGTCAACAATCCTTTTGACCAACCACAGTGCTAGTGCAAGGGTGCCCCTACCCCTCTCCTGCGCTTATTTACTTTTATCACGTGACCTTTACGTGATTTTAATTGTGATATAGTGTACCAAAATATTTATTCACACGAAAGAGTTTAAAGACCCATCCAATTAAATGTGCGAGAAACAATATAATGGTAAGTGCATTCATTTGTATTCCAAAAATATAAATTTCATTCTGCAATTAGCCGGATTGATACTTTTATTGTAAATTAGTTATAATATTATGTTAGTGTCTCCTCATATATGCTGAATGTTCAATTATTTGTTACATTTGCGACACATCAATTACATCACTTCGCTAAACAAATACTATGAAAAAATAGTTATACATTCAACTAAGCAAATACTATAAAAATACTTTCATAAACAAAAAAGATCCCTTCGCCGAAATTAGGCTGATAAAAGTTCGCATTCTAAATTACTTGGACTATTTTGTGAAACCAGTTGAAAAATAGTACTCGTACTATATAACCTCTTCATCAACAAAAAGAAAAGGCCATGCAAATATATACATTAGAGTCAAGAAATCAAAGTTAGCATCACTTTCAAAAATAGCTAAATATTTTAGAACTTTTGATAATCAATAATTGTTACACCTCCTCGTTTGTTGAAGAGAATTCATTTCTAAAGTGTTATTTGGTTCACCGAATGTTTCTGAAGACATTAAAATCCGTCAAAGATTTTGGAATTCTTCAAGAATTTGAATTGAAATCCAATTGTTAAACTGCATCGACCATTGGCTACTAGACGAGACTTATACCTGCTTAGAGTGCCATTTGTCAAAAAACTTGTGTTTAAACAACCCCATAGTCTAAGTAGTGTTATTAATTAATACACATGTGATCAAGGCAGCAAGTGAGAATCATTTTTCTTCCGCAGGCTCTTATAACATTTGTAAGCTCCTATAAACAATCATAAGATTTAAGCATGTAGCATTGGATTCTATATGCCATTTGTGTGTTTCTTAGAAAAAAATATTTATGGCTAAAACATTTTTGTAGCATTTGCAATAAATTAAGTATATTTAATAATTATTAGAAATCTTACTAAACACATGCAATGCGTCGACTATGCATGTGCCTTGGCCCCTTGCAACATGTAGTCCGGCCCCACCTCAAAGCTAGCTTTTTTTTTTTTGCCTTAAGGAATTAAACATAGTACATTCTGGAAATTTCATTCGGAATTGTTGGTTATTATAAATTTTTACTTTAAATTATTTATAGGGATGCTGCTACGATTCTTTAGGGTGATTCTATCATATAATATTTATATTTTGTGTGTGATTCCAGTAAATTATTAGCATATATCGATAAAGTTGAAACTTTCAGTGGTCTTCATAGACTTCTAAATGATAATGATATGCATGTATATTCGTATAAACTTTATTCGTTATCATTTTGTAGGAAGGCCAGTTGGTACCTTCAAATGGGCCTTATCGCTTTTGGTTCTGGGCTTTTTAAGGTTCTAAATCCAATGGACCGACATAAAGTGGCTTATTAAAATAGAATCGTAATGGACCCATGGGAGGCCTGGTTGTAGGTTATTTTATTTGTGTGTGTGTTGAGAAAAGATGTATTCTCTTTAAGTTTGTGAATAAAAATAATTTAAATGCATGGAGGCTTTACATTGACTAAAGAGAATGTGATGAACTGGACAGTTTTTATTGGGTTGTGCGGATATATAAGTGTTTAATAGCATGACATATAGGCTTTGTACTTTGTATTTAGTAATAGTTGACACTCTTATAATATGGTCCTCACCAAACCCTGGTAGCGCTTCGGATATTCAATTGTTTTGCAGGAAATTAAAACAGGTGAAGATAGGAATAAAGAGTTGGAGAGCCTCGATTAAAGACAACAGCTTGGTTATTCTGAAAAATAAGGCAGCGGACTTAGACGGGAAAGAGGAGTTGACAGGACTTTCAGAAGAAGAAAAAACATTGAGAATAAACGTTGACAATCAGATCCGAGAGATGGAGTCTGCTAAAATCCGAGACATAAAGCAAAAATCCAGGGTAAATTGGTGTATTGATGGTGATGAGAATTCCAGATTTTTTCACAATACCCTAAAACACAATAACAGGAAAAACTTCATCCACGGGTTGTCTCTCAATGGAATATGGACCGAAAACCCAAAAGCAATGAAAAGAGGTTTGTATAATCATTTCAAAAAAATATTCTCAGAACCAATTCAATCAAGGCCTCGTTTTGTTAGCAATAAATTCAAAACTCTATCAGCCTTTCAACAAGTTCAGCTTGAATCTAAGCTAACAAAAAGTGAGGTTAAAAAAGCAGTTTGGGATTGTGGTGTGGAAAAAGTCCCGGGACCGGATGGTTTCACATTCGCTTTTTACAAAAAATACTGGGGCATTATAGAAGATGATTTAATGAAAGCGATTGAGCAATTCGAAAACGGGGGCGAGTTAAACTTTGGTAGCAATTCATCTTTTTTCACACTTATTCCAAAATGCGAGATTCCACTAGAGGTCTCTGATTACCGCCCCATTAGCCTAATCGGAAGTTTTTACAAGATAATAGCTAAGTGTTTAGCTAACCGGCTCAAACCGGTTATGGGAGATATTGTCAGCATCGAACAATCGGCTTTTATTGAAGGCCGGAATATTCTGGATGGTCCAGTTATCTTAAGCGAAATTATTTCGTGGTATAAAAAGATTAAAAAACAACTCCTAGTTTTCAAAGTAGACTTTGAAAAGGCGTATGACACCTTGAGTTGGGGATTCCTTGACTCAATTATGGAACAGATGGGTTTTGGGGTAAAATGGAGAAGATGGATCCAGTCATGCCTTTCTTCTGCAAGAGCGTCAGTACTTCTAAATGGGTCACCTACACATGAATTCAAGATTTACAGAGGTTTAAGGCAAGGCGATCCAATGGCTCCTTTTTTATTCATCATTGCGGTTGAATGTATACATATTGCCATGACTGAAGCATCGGAAAAAGGAGTATTTCATGGTATTCAAATACCTGGCGTAGACCATCAGATATCGCATTTACAATATGCCGACGATACTATTTTTATAGGAGAATGGTCTGAATCAAACGCAAGGAATATCTCCCGCATATTAAATTGTTTTTATTTAGCATCCGGTTTAAAAGTAAACATGACAAAAAGTCACATATTTGGGCTCGGGGTTGCAACTCAAGAGGTGGCTAGGGTATCAAATCAGCTAAATTGTGGAATCGGTTCAACTCCTTTCAAGTATCTGGGTCTAGTAATTGGGGCTCCCATGCACCGATTGTCACATTGGGATGTTATAATCAACAAGTTCCAAAAAAGGTTATCTTCATGGAAGGCTTCCTCTTTGTCTTATGGAGGGAGATTAACATTAGTCAAAGCCGTTCTTGGAGCTCTTGGGATTTATTATTTCTCATTATTTAAAGTTCCGGAAAGTGTCCTTAAAAAATTAGAGTCAATTCGTGCTAAGTTTTTTTGGGGCTCGAAAAATGGAGAAAGAAAAATCCATTGGGTAAGTTGGAAGAAAATGCACGATCCAATTGAAATTGGCGGTTTGAATGTACCTAGCCTAAAGGCCCAAAATCTTGCTCTTTTGGCAAAATGGTGGTGGAGGTTGAAGAAAGAGGATGGGTCATTATGGAAGAAGGTGATAGGAGGTATTCACAATATTTCTTTTCCTTTCTCTCCTTCTAGTAAATTTCCAGGTGTTTGGAACAATATTGTAAAAATTCGCGCTCAATGTGATAAATTGAACATTCCACTAGACGCATGGTTTCAATATAGTGTACACCCGGGAAACGGTCTATGGACACCTAAATGGGCCTTTGAACCCGATGGTGAATACACGGTGGCTTCGGCAAGAGGTGCTTTTGAAGGTGCTCTTTCCGGCCCAAATGAGTTGCTCAAATCGTCGTGGGTAAAAACGGTCCCAATTAGTGTTAACATTTTTATATGGAGACTATATAATAATCGCTTGCCTACATGTTTTAATCTTCTAAAAAGGGGTATTATTCTTCCATCGGCGGTTTGTGTCTTTTGTGAAAGAGAGATCGAAGACGAGGAGCATTTATTTTGGAATTGTGGAAAAACAAGGGAAATATGGCTAAACTTTTGCAAATGGTGGTCAATCGATATAAGATGCATTCAAAATATTGATCTCTTATTAAATTGGCAGGTTAGGGAAAATTATACAAAGGTGAAATCACAACAATTCTTAACCGCCCTATTTGCCACACATTGGCATATTTGGAAAGCTAGGAATGAATTAGTTTTTAATAATAATCATGGGGCCTTCCATTCAATTAATATGCAAGCACAAGCTCAAGCATTTTTTTGGATAAAACATCGGTCGAAATTAAATTGGAGTAGCCTTGAGTGGGGGATTTGGTGCTCAGAACCACTTGCCATCTAAAATAAAGATTCTGGAATCGGAAGTCAGTCGAAAGGTGCTCCTGAGTATGATTTGAACTAGGAGAAATATCATTTATTTGTGTGTTGGTATTTGGTATTTGTTTTTGGTAGTTTTTGATTTAGTTTTTTTTTTCATTTTGTAATTAGTGATGTAACAACTGGTGTAATGGTGGCGTTCTTGGTACTTTTTACCGGGGAACTTTTTAATGAAATAGTGGGGTGGTCGGGGTGGGTGATGGCAATGCCGAAGCTCATCTCCGATTATCCTATGTTTTTGCTGTTCAAAAAAAAAAAAATATTGTATACGTCATTTTTGTTAATGCATTCTCGAAATTTCATAGAAAAGAAACAAGAAAGATTTGACATGTTATACATTTAATATTAAATAAAATAAAAATCTAAAAAAATATGAGGAAACCCCTAAGACTAAAATCAGGGGTGGGTGACGGGAAATTTAGCCATACAGAAACTCCTTCAATACGTTTCACTTGGCAAAATCTGTTATCTATACAAAGTGGGATTGTACCACTAATTTGATCTGTACACCGTCCTATATATATACTAGCTTCAAAACCCGCCCGACTGGGCGGACATGTTTCGAGAGATATGTTATAAAATAATAAAAATATTGATACTTTTGAAATAACATAACAATCTATAAATGTAATGATAAGTTGGTACAAAATTTGATACATGAACGTAAGTTTTATATAATACAAAATATCGACTATATTTAAATAGAATAAATTAAGCATGATGTTTATGATTTGTTCCTTTAATTACTCATTTATATCATGAAGTTTTTAAATAAATTTAATTAGTTTCGAATTGAATATCTTGCTTCAATTTTGAAAAAGATAAGTTACAAAAATAATTTGAATGTAGTTCGGTTAAATAGGAAAGTTTGTTGCATATAATTAATTTTATTGTTAAGAATAAATCTTGAAAATACTAACGCTTTAACAGGCTGCCTCAAGGCTGCAGATTTTGAAAACGCATATACTTGCCTTATAATTCAGATTGTATTAACTGCTCAATTGATCGTATTGTGAATATTGTGAGGAATGAGTTGACGAATGAAGGATTTACACGTGGCATTGTCCACCAATCAGAGAGTTGCGTACTGATGACATGTCAAAACCAAATCATGTGTACCTCCATATATAGGGGAAGATAGGGGAATATATATATGTGTATTTTAATTTTAATTTTAAAATATATTTTGTTTATTATTATATTTTCTCATTTTATATATACTTTTTATATTTTACTAAATACATAAAACTTTACAATAAATTATAATAACGAGCCTAATAATGCCCGCGCTATGCTGCGGATCTACTTAGCTTTTATTGTAAAGAAGCTATAACAATAAGTAAACAAATAATACGATTGTATTTCTTATAAATTTCTTGATCTATATATTCATCATCTTTATTTGATTAAAATGATTGATTTTTTAGCGATGGGTTTTTAGCAAATATAGTTCTATACTTTAATTACAACTATTAGATATTTAAAAGAGAAAATTAATTCACAATGGCCCAAAGCTTAATTCAACATAATTATACGATTTTTTAATTAACATATACGAAGTAGTATCTATAAAAAGCATGCTATAACAATAAGTAAACAAAGCTGTGGTACCCAATTTTCCTGCCACATCATCGTCACCTCAGCAACCACACCCACACCACACCACATCATCTCTAGGAAATATCCACCACACCATACCACACCATTTTATTTTCCATCTCATCATTTCATTTCCATTTATTTTACACACAACTAATATTTTACACACAAGTAATAATTCATAATACTATATTATTAAAAGTTTATAAAATAATTCAGATTTTAGTTAAAGCCAAATTTTTACAAAAAGTTATAATACAAAGGCTGACTCAATTGTAATGGATATTAAAGTCCAAAAGGAAACATTTTTTTAAGCCCAAGATACATTTTAAAAGCTCATAAAAAATGTAATAAAACCTAGCCTCTCAAGTCGCCGTAATGTGGTCGTCTTCTTCAAAATTGCATCTTCTCTTCTGATCAGCTCACAAACCGCAAAGGGGAAGCAGGTTTTTTTTTTAATTAATGTCAAATATTACCGTTGAACGATAATACCCCTCGAAACCCACCCATTCACGCCGTTGTTAACCGTGACCGTGGCCACCTCCCTTCCACGGGAACCCCCAACGGGGTGAGGGGGGATGGTGTGCGTGCTCTCCTCCACGGCTGGGCTCTTCCAACTCAGCACCACGGGATGTTAAATCCGACCCATACCTACCGGCCTAAAAAAAGCATGTACCATCCGGAAAAAATGCAGGCCACACATATGCTTTTTCTAACTATATTTTAAATTTTTATTATTTAATTTGTTTAAATAACTAAAGTTTTAGATGGGCCAATTATTTTATAGAGTTTTCCTCCAGTTCAATATTTAAGCAATTGAATTAACGTCGTTAATTATAGTGTGAACAGTAATTTGATGGCAAATTAAACCACTATTATATATACTACAATTAAAATCAGTTTGCTAATGTTCATTAATTTATAATTTTGGGCATCCGTTTGTTTTGAAAATATAAAACTATAAATATTTGGTTTTTTTGTCTTTTAAAGTCAAAAAATAATAAAAATAAATAAATGAATACTTTACAAATACAAATAATATTATTTCGGTAGTGTAATGAAAAATAAATTTGTGTTACAAATATACCAAAATAAATGTCTAATTTTAAATTATATTTTCTAATGCTATATAATTTACTTCAATATGTCTACAATGAGACTTGAATTTATGACCTATAAGTCATGAACAACACAATACACCTCACATGGTTACAATATTTTGGTCCCATCAACAAACTTTTAAATACTCCCTCCGTCCCTAAATAAAGTTCTCATTTGTGTTGGGCACAACATTTTAGGAGATAGTTAGTGGTGGGGTATTTGGTATTACTTTTGAATAAAATATAAGGTTTGATTGGAGAGAGAAAGTGTTTTAAGAGATAGTTAGTGGTGAAAGTATTGGTAATAATATTATTATATTAAGTGGGTCCCTTAAATTTGAGAAATGGGAACTTTATTTAGGGACAAAACTTGAAGGTGAAATGAGAACTTTATTTAGGGACGGAGGGAGTATAATGCATTGAAGACTTTTAAATTTTAGCAATGATTCATTTTTAGTCAACACACTTAATATTTCATAACAAATTTGTGTTTATAAAAATATGTACCATCAAGAACTTGAACTTGGGACCTATGCATTATTAAGACTAGGGGTGTTAACGATTCGAGTCGAGTCGAATATCAGGAAATTTGGGTTCGGCTCGTTTAGTAATTACTCGGCTCGAGCTCGACTCGAGCTCGAATACGCTTTTAAAATTGGGCTCGAGCTCGAATATTTATATAGTGTTCGAGCTCGAGCTCGATACTCGTTTATAATTCCATATTTTTTGAAAATAACTAATTTACAAACTCGAAAAGCTCGTTAATTACTCGACTCGTTAATACCCCTATTAATATATGTATATTCTTGTACTTATTGTATCAACACTTGTATAAAACACTTGTTCGGTTCGTTAGGATCGACTCGTGAAGATCGTATGGCTCGTTCGGCTCGAGATTAAACGAGCTATCGAACGAGCCGAGTCGAGTATTAAATTATTAGGCTCGGCTCGTGAAATTAATCGAGTCTTGTTTTATGTTCGAGTTCGACTCGAGATCGAATTAGTATAGGCTCGAGCTCGATAACACCCCTAATTAAGACTATTGGACTAAATTATCTTTATTAATCTCTTAAATTTTAAATATAAAAATTACCACTACCACCACCAACACCACCAACCACCATCACTTTCACCACCATCACGAACATCCACCATCATTATCGTTATCACCATCTGCATAATATGATATGATATCGGCCACCGCGTTTCGCTGATACTCTTCTACTACATCAATAAACTGTATGCTATATGCAACCAATTTTCGGCCGACAACTGGTCTGATAATCTGTTGGAAGAAGCATCCTAAAATTAATCAAAATATGATGAATCATACTTGGTAGGATATTATATATTTTCCATTAATAATATGCCATAGATATAAAATAAGAAATCGTATGTACGGGTTTGATAACATCCAAAATAGTTCTTTTTTATGCGACAATCAACAATGAGGCGACTTTGACTAAAAAGTCGGTTCTTACGCATATTCTTACGACTATTTTATTTAATAGGTAGTGATTTTATATCACATTTTGACTTATACATCACAATAATTGTTTTATATGCTTGTATAATTTATATTAATACTTATAAAGTTTAGTACAAGCATCAAAATATAGTACATAAATTAATTTCCTTATTTAATTGATGCAAACCCTTTTGAATAATTACAATAATTGTTATGGTGCCCATTTTGAATAATAGATGTTTAAAACTTTTAATTTCATGTAGACGACATAAATCACAAAGATATATGACAGGCCTCGCGAATGTCTTTTTTCAATCTTTGAAACATCAACGTAAATAAGTTTTTTCTTTCTAGACTAAACACATGATAAACTTTCATCAAACTGTCATACTGGTGAACAACTCACGACCAATACTTTAAATTGATTTCATTAATACATGTATTACTTACCAAACATAATATACAAGCATGAACAATGCATCACGTAACGACCATCGCCAAATGAGGAGGTTTGATCACAATGGTCAGTAATATAGGGATGCGTAGCCAAACTCGATTGTGGTCGCCGATAATCGACCATTACGAATAACCTTTACCGCCAAGTTAACATGTGCCACACATGTCCATGACATAATGTTTGACTTTATTAAGATTTTCTTTTCTTTTGTTTATTTCCTCTCAGTTTCCCATCCGGACCATTGGCAGCTTAAAAAATTGCAAGTTTAGGTTGCTTAGGTCAAAGTTTGACAATTGCAATAATTTACAACACACCACATATCTCCTATGATACACTATCACATTCATATTATTGAGTTTTGTTAATTGAAAATATTCATATGAAATATTTAAACAATTAGAAATAGAAGAACATGACAATCTGAACTCGTAATAATCAAGAGTTTAATATATTGTCGATACATATAGCAGCCAATTTCTTTGTTTATCTTTTTTGTTTTTATTAATACAAAATGTGTTGAATAATGGTCATGCCATTTTTTTTACAACTTGTCATGATTGTGAGTACTCTAAAAAAGATGCTAATTAGTACACTATTTTTTTTTTCTTCATTTACAACCAAAATTATGAATCGACCATTTTACCTTTGTTAACTACATACTTACTATACACGCTTTTTTACTTCATAGTCAACGTAATGAAACCCTTTCCACACAATGAGTCTCCGGTTCTGGCTTACTTTCGTTGCATGCCACCATCACCGCTTCATTTCGACCGCCAGCTGGTCTCTGCCACTTCACTTGCACCACCACCAATATTTCAAATCTGGTGAGGACTCCAATTTCTACGAGGAGTGTTCTCGTATTCTAGGTTAACTCATTGTAACCACACCAACTGATTTGTAAAAACTATACGAATCATCTCTCCAATTAATGTTTTTTTTGGAAACGGATCTCTCCAATTAGTGTGGTTGTAATTATTGCTCAAATTACAGGATCACGCGTGTGTGTCCCTAGAGTACCTTGTGATGCTTGATCGTCATAATAGGATGTTGAGTGTGCAATAAATACTAGTAGACTCCCATTTGTGCATGTCGGTATACAATTTACGAATACACTACATGAAGCATTCCTAGACAAGCATTAAAGTTAACCAGATCACAAAACTCTTATACCTAGATAACATGATAAAAACGTATACATGTGTAAATACACATGGCTACATCGCTCAAGAAAATCAATTGTTTCGACACTCAAAATATATTTTTTCTTTTCCTTCTAGTAATGGAAATGAAATTCATAATTTAATATAACTTTTTATAAAATACTTATAAAAAAATTATTTTCTTAGAGTTAAAGCATTATTTAATTTTCAAAATTAGCTAAAATTTATATTCCGTAATTTTTAGCAATAATTTTATCTAATTTTTATTAATCGTTAAGATTGTTTATTTATTTATTATTTTGAAATTTAAATCCTTCAGTGAGTTATTTACTAACAAAAAAATATTTATTTAATCTACATACAACAATGATATTTTGCAATCTTTCATGCTAATCAAATGTGATAATGAAATGTAATATGTTATTTTATTTTATTTTATTTATTTATTTTTATTTTTTATTTTATTTTTTTGAACGGCTTCATTAAAAACTAGCAAGAAGCTAGCTAGGAAAGATACAAGACGAACTTAAAAGAAAAACTGAAAAACGAAAAGGATTACAAACATGACATGGGATTGGAACACCACTCGACCCATTTATTATTCAAATAACAAGACTTCGCCCTATTCTTGATCCAAAAATATGAAAGACTTTGCACCTCACTGAATATTAACGCCTCCCTTCCTTTAGATTGAGAACCGAATATTTTAGCATTTCTATGCTTCCAAATGCACCACATAAGACACTGTATTGCTGCACAAAAAGCCTTCAATTTCTTTTCGAGGAGACCGATGTCATGGCCCCATTTTAGCAAGCATTTGATACTAATAACCGTTTGGGGATTAACCCCCCACCAACTACCGAATTCTAGTATAAGCTGTTTCGAAAACGAGCATTGAACCAATATGTGCTCTTCTGACTCTATCTCCGACTCGCAAAGGACACAATCTGTTGAGACAATAGGGATGTTTCGATGTTGGAGATTTGCCTTTGTCGGGAGACGAGCATTATATGCCTGCCACGCCATTATACCCACCTTTGAAGGAACCCATTTTATCCACGGGAAGTCTCCTTTATCCGAGCTCTTTAGCATCATATCATCAATTTTCTGTCTAATTGAGCGGACTGTGAATAAACAACCTATTGGATCCAGGGACCATTTTGCATTCGACCCATTAACCACATCGATCTGAGCTGGCGGAAGAATGATACATGATTTTATTGATATGTTTAATTTTTCCAGCGTTTTGTTAATTTTAAGAACATTATTCCAAATGCCGGATGTTTTACCAACGGGGGTGGACAAGTCGATCCCACCATAAGGTCCATGGATTTCTACAATCACTGATTTACAAAGTGTATTATTTTCAGTTTTGAATCTCCACCACCATTTAGAAAGTAAAGCTAAATTTAAAGCTTTCAAGCTCCCAATCCCTAATCCGCCTTTTTCTCTTGCGTTGAGCATTAAATCCCAAGCCACCCATGGGATTTTTTTGTGACCTTCCTTCGAGCCCCAAAAGAAGTTTAGACGCAAACTTTCTAATTTCTTAATAATTTTTTCAGGCACTTTAAATAATGAAAAAAAAATATAAGCCTAAATTACCAAGAACTGATTTGATGGTTGTCAATCTTCCGCCTGAAGAAAGAGAGGAGGCCTTCCATTTGGAGAGTTTTGACGTAAATTTGTTGATAATTGGCTCCCAGAATTCGGTTCTATTCATGGAGCATCCTGTGGGTAAACCAAGATAAAGAAATGGAAATGACCCCACCTTACAGTGGAATTTGTTGGCTAGAGATGATACTACCAACGGATCTACTGAGACTCCCATTAAGCAACTCTTATGAAGATTAATTTTTAGACCGGATGCAAGATAAAAGCATCTTAATATCCTGATGAGATTAGCCATGTTCTTTTCAGACCATTCTCTTATGAATAACTTATCATCCGCGAACTGCATATGTGAGATTGTTGTGTTTGCCTTTCGGAGCTTGATGCCAGCGAAAATTCCACTTTGCACAGCAGTTTTCATTGCCACATTTAGTGCTTCAGCTGCGATTATGAACAAAAAAGGGGCTAGAGGATCGCCTTAATGCACGCCTCGTTCCATTGAAAATTCTTCGGATGGAGAGCCGTTGATTAGTACCGACATACGAGCCGATGAAAGACACCCAGAAATCCAGTTCCGCCACTTTGCACCAAAATTCATCTGAGTTAGAGTATCATCAATGAAATCCCAACTGATTGTGTCGAAGGCTTTCTCAAAATCGATTTTGAACACCATTGCTTGACGTTTGCATTTTTTATACCATGCGATGATTTCATTGATTATTAGAGGCCCATCAAATATGCATCTGCCTTTAATGAAAGCTGTTGTTCCTGCCCTATCACTGATCCGATTATATGCTTGAGTCTATTTGCGAGAATTTTGGCGATGACTTTGTATAAGCTGTTCAATAGACTGATGGGCCTGTATTCATGGAATCCGAGTGGAGAATTGACTTTGGGGAGCAACACCAGGAATGATGAATTGCAACCTGCATCAAATTTACCAAACTCTGCAAAATATTCGACAGCTGAGATTAGTTCAAATTGAATAGTGCTCCAAATTTAATGCCCACACCGCAACCTTTATTCCCTCTGTTGTGAAACGTGCTTCTAGGAATAGCGATTGCGCCATGCTGATTTGTTGAAATGATCGATTCCTGAATCTTGGCCTAGCTGTGTGATTAGATAGAAATTTTGATATGAAAAATTCTTGTGCTTGAGCTTTGATTACGGATGGATCTGATACCCACACCCCGCTGACCGAAATACCATGGATGAAGTTATTTCTTCAATTTTGATTTAGAAGAACATGAAAGTATCTTGTATTTTCGTCTCCCAAAGATGCCCATTTAACTCTTGATTTTTGTCTGATGTCAAGCAGATTCTTTCTTGAGACTTTCTTAATTTTGGTGATAGCTAGTCTCCTAGCTTCAATGTCTGAGACAGAGATATTAGCAGTATCGGCTTTTGCTTCCACCTCTTCTATGGTCTTAGATAAGTATAATTTCTCCTTCTGATTTTTATATTATGCCTGATCCCGTCACCTCTTTATTTCCGATTTAATAAACTTGAGCTTAAGCATAAATTGGAGCATTCTAGAGCCTGGCATGACCGATGCTCCCCATGCCCTATTAACGATGACTTCTAATTCCGGATCGTCTAACCATGAATTAAGAAATTTAAAGTATGTGGGCCCAAAATCCATGGCTGTCGAATTAAATAGTATTGGGCTATGGTCCGAATGCAATTTTGGTAAAATTGTTGATGATGGATTAGGCCACTTATCTAGAAATTTTGTGTTGGTGAAAAATCGATCTAATTTACTCAATTTACGGCAGTCCGTACTCATCCGAGAAAACTTCCTGCCCCCTGATTTGACTTCTATCAACCCTGACTCGTGTAGAAATTCATTGAATTTTGATGCACCGTGAAAACAAAATTTGGGGCCTTTTCTATCATCTCCTGTTCTGACCTCGTTGAAGTCCCCGAATACGGTCCACATTATGTTCGGATGATCTCGCAATAAATTGAGAATTTTTGACCATAATATGTTTTTCTTTGTTTGGCTTTGAGGCCCATAAACATTTATGAAACCACATTGATTAATACAGCCCACCCAATTACCTATGACTGCCAAAAACTTCCTATTGTGAAATGCTTATGTTTTTGTAACTGTTAATGGATCCCAAATTGACATTATGCCTCCTGATCTCCCTGTGACTTCAACAAAATCGAATTCAAAGTTGCGATTCCCCCAGATAGCACGTAACATGAACTGATTTGGTGAAGAGACGTAGCTTTCCTGGATACCCAGAAATTGTATCTTATTGGATCTACAAAGGTTGCAAATCCATTCTTGCTTCGAATCAGAAGCAAGACCCCTTGAGTTTATGGAGATTATATTCATTGAGCACCTCTAGCATCCCCTGTGTTTGAAATTAGTTGTCCGATTTCAGTGTCAAAACCTTCTAATCCAAATCCTAAAATTTGTCCAACTTCTTTAGTATTACGAACTTCTTCTGCTCTTCCATTAGAATTTGATGTGATTCCTTCCGAAACATACGAATCGCTGACATGAGAAGGAATAGGCTGAGTGTTAAGATCGATTGAGGCATTAGAGTTCGCCTTTTCCTTATTGTGGGATGTGGCTATTGAACTGTTTCCAGCTTTGCTTAGCTTATTACGACGGCTCCCTTGAGATAATATAGTGATGGGCTTAAAAGGAAAAGGAGGATACTTTGTGCACCTTTGTTGTCTTTGATGGGCTGCTTGATTATTTGGCCCTAAGACTGTTTGTTTATCTGTGGGCTTCTCTACTTGATCCGCTAGCTTATGTGGCCCTGTGTTTAAAATCTCCTCCAAATTAGGTACCGATTTTTGTGTACTATTGTTTAAGTTTTCCTTTTTATTAGCTTCTGAATCGCATGCTTTTGCTGGCCCATTTATTGACTGATTAGGAAGTGGTTGGTTGGGACCCGCAACTTGAGACATTAATACCGCCGCCTCCTCTATTACGTTATTAACAATGTTTTGATCATTTAAAGTTGTTGTTTTCAATGTTTCTTCTTGGTTTTCGAAAGGTAACACCTCATCTTCCTCAAACTCTGACTCTTGATCTTCTCCGTCAGACCCCATTCTGCCGGAAAATTCAGATCCGATGTCTTCTGCGAAATCCGACCCGGCATTCTGGAAAAAGTGGTTTTCCTCTATTTTGTTGAAAGATTGATGAAAGGATTCCATATCTTCTTGATGAAACGGATTGAATCTAACCGATTCCATTCTGTCCTCTGAGATACTGATTTTGTGGTTAATTTCATCCACGCAGATTGATCTAGTAAAATTGATACTATCCAGTTCCTCGGTTAAAATCACCACCTTACCCATGGACATGTTTGAATTTTCCGTTGCGCATTCCTCTTGTATCATGACATCGCCCCATTCTTTAGCGATTTCTGAAAATGTCTCCATTATCCATGCATGTGGAGGAACACCATAAATGTATAGTGAAGCGAATCTGCTCTTTATTTTACAGTCGGGTCCCCATGTTTTGAGGGAACTAAACTAGTTCCTCCATACTTCTTTTGCCTTAACGTGGAAAGTGACAGCTTCATTTTTGTCGTGGAATTCTATTATTGTTGAGAGTCCTCCCATGTATCTTAATTTGACGATGTTTAACCCTTCCGCTTCCACCATATTATTTAGGCCTATTAAGTGTTCATAGGATTTAGCCGTACCTATCAGCGTATTTCGCGCCCATCTTTCTGTTGAGGGTTTAATGTTTCCATAACCATATTCATTTCATTTTTTTGTTATTTCATCCTAACAAACCAGACATAAAACCCTAAGGCTCCGTTTGGTTACGGAGAATTCTCCACTTTTCCGGAGAATTTTTCCAAGAAAACAAAAAGTTTGGAAAATGCGTTTGGTTCCCTGAGTTTTCCGAAATTTTCCAAGAAAATGAAAATTTTCTGTTTTTCAAATTTGTGAAGGATTTGGAAAATTTTAAAAAAGTGATATTTATTGTTTTCTATACTTTTCTATTTCTAATCTTTTTCTAAAATATACACATACCCACTCTCCACTCCACTCTACCCACCCAACACATACACTCAAATAATTTTATACTCAAATAAAACTTCTTTGATATAAGTAAACGTATTAATTTAATGATTTAAATCATTTATTAAAGGTTTTCGAAAATTTTATACTATACTCTGTATTATTTTAATCGTTGACTGAAATATTTAGAATTAAATTGGTTTTTTAAACTGCTTTTTAATTGATGCATATTTTGGATGTAAGTCTGTAACTTAGACCTGAATAATTGTATACTATGTTAACATATTATAAAATATTACTACCTACGTATCAAAATAAATGATACACTTTCTAGTTAGGGGTGAATCAAAATAATTGATACACTTTTAAATCTTACCTTATTTGCTAAAAAATGGGACCATTTCTCCACTAACTATTTACTTTAATAAAGTGAAATTACTCTTTTACCCTTGCTTTTACTTTTACCAAGGCTATAGTAATGTTACGTAATACTACAATATTAAATCAATAGCTAGACATATTATTATCATTAAGTTTCTACAAAATGTTCAATAAATGCAACCAAGAAATCTCATTATAACGAGATTTTTTTTTATTGTAACAGATTTCGTTAAACTTATAACTCACTAACTTGTTCTCCAAACAAGTCAATATATATATCAACAAACGCAAAATAAAACAGATTTTGATGTCATGATTCCGATTTCTTTGGCCCATAATTGTTTTTTTGGCCCAATACATATGAAATAAGACAATCGATTTCTTTCACCGCCTCAAACTAGATCCCCTTCTTCCACTCACCTCTCGCTCACCTCTCAAGTTTTCTCCTGCAGAATTTGGGGCAATTTCTCCAGCGTTCAAGCTTCACTTCCAGCAACCACAACTTCACTCTAGGTCGGATCGGCTCAAGTATTTTCCTAATATGTCATGCAATTGGATACGAATATAGCTATCAAATGCAACCAAATGAGTTGGATATGTTCAAGCATATTAAGGAATGAAGTTGATAACAAAAAGATTGCAAAATGGCATATATTCACTGTCATTTGAATCGAATCTTATTACATACGTTTTTTACTTTAAAATTGCTAATGGAAACATGTAATGTGTTGCAAGTATACAAAAGATTGTTTATTTTAGTTGATGTTATTTAGTTGAATTAACACTGTAGCCCGATGATAAATATGGTGGTTAGGGTGGTGGTATGGGTTGGGCCGGGTGGGTTGGGGGTTGGTGGGTGTCGCTTGTAGGCTGTATATTGTATTTTAAAGTATATTGTATTGTTTAAAATAACTAAAAATAGAAAATGAAAACATGTAGAAAATAATACAACCAAACAAGTTTTCTAATTTTCTAAAATTGGAAAATGAAAACTCAATGTTTTGAACCAAACAAGTTTTCAAAAAATTTCATGAAAAACCGTAAATGAAAACCATTTCTTTTCACTAGAAAACTTTTCATAGAAAATGAAAACCGTTTTCCGTAACCAAACGGAGCCTAAGGCTCCGTTTGGTTACGGAGAATTCTCTACTTTTCCGGGAAATTTTTCCAAGAAAACAAGAAGTTCGGAAAACGCGTTTGGTTCCATAACTTTTCCAAATTTTTCCAAGTTTATGAAAATTTTCCGTTTTTCAAATTTGTGAAGGATTTTGAAAATTTTTAAAAACTGATTTTTATTGTTTTCTATACTTTTCTATTTCTAATTTTTTCTAAAATATACATATACCCACTCTTCACTCCACTCTACCCACCCAATCCCCTAACACACACTCAAATAATTCTATACTCAAATAAAACTTCTTTGATATAAGTAAACGTATTAATTTAATGATTTAAATCATTTATTAAAGGTTTTCGAAAATTCTATACTATATTATTTTAATTATGGACTGAAATATTTATAATTAAATTAGTTTTTTAAACTGCTTTTTAATTGATGCATATTTTGGATATAACTTAGACATGAATAATTGTATACTATGTTAACAAACTATTATAAAATATTACTACCTCTGTATCAAAATAAATGATACAATTTCTATTTAGGGGTGAATCAAAATAATTGATACACTTCTAAATCTTACCTTATTTGGTAAAACAAAATGGGACAATTTCTCCACTAACTATTTACTTTAATTTTAAACATCATTATTATCATTTTATCCAAACGAAGTGAGACCCATTCTCCACACTATCCACTTTAATCTATTTTAAACTATTTTTTAATCTTTTGGCTCAAAAACCATGTTTTTTTTAAATGTATCACTTATTTTGATACGAAGGTAGTATTAACATAGCACTCGTTAAACTTGAATAATTGTAATGGTGGAATTATTTAGGTGAAAATCAATTATATGGTTGAAACAGGTAACGTGTTGCAAGTGTAACGACCCGAAGTTTGTAAATAAATAAATTGTACAAACATATGATAAATAGGGATAAATTCTAGACCGAAAAGTGCAGCCCTGCTGTACAAGGGAAGTTCACAGCGTGAACTTTAGTTCACGATCGTGAACTCCCTCCAGGGATTGTTGTATCTGGCGATCGAAGTTCACGTTCAGGTAGCGATCGGGAAGTGGTCACGAAGCGCAAAGTTCACGCCGTGAACTCCGGTCATCTGCAATAAATTCGGGTTTTAGCTCATTTAATGCAATAGTAAACCCTAGTTTCTTCCATTGGCGATTTTTGAGTGCAAGTTCTGATCTTGGTTGATTTATCCATCAAAGCTTGATAGATTTCACTCCTAAGTGAAGATTAAAGGTGTATCTTCACTCCTTGATCCTTGTAGCTTTAGATCTATATATTTTGATGGATGAGTTTGAAACCCTAGTTATTGGGGGTTATGGTTTATGGTGAATAAATCGTGTATACACTTAATAGATGATATATTAACAAAGGAAATAAGTGTATGATTTCGATTTGTAAGAATCTTAAGGGTTCGTTAAACCTAGGGTTTGGTAAATCACCATAATTGGGGGAAAGTGTTAGTTGATGGTATCTAGTGATAAATGGATACATTATTATTAGTATGTGATGTTGAACATTGTATGATTGTTGTATTAGGCTTCCGGTGAAGTCTTGGAGTTTGATCGAATTGTTGGAACAAGGGAACCGGCGGAAAGAATACGGTTGGAGCATTACGTTGCTAAGTGAGTACGTGTGGACTTTATCGAGTACATAGCCTTCGAATTACTTTTCTTACTTGTGCTACGGTCTATTTGCTTATTTGTGTAGACTTATAGTATGTCGAGTTAGTGATAGATATTATTGATAATATTGGACTAACTTGTTGATGATGAACGTGATAGCCAAGGGCTTTGTTTGACATAACCATTGAGTACGCGTGGACTTTATCGAGTACATAGCCTTTGAAATACATTATATACTTGTGTTACGATCTAATTGCTTAATTGAGTAGACTTATAGTTGTTTAGATAGTTATGTATTAATGTTAATATTTAACTAACTGGTTTGATGATGAATGTGATAGCTGAGAGCTAGATTGACATAACCCTTGAGTTATGGTGAGAACGAGATGATGTGATGCTAGTTAGTTCGGGGGCAACCCGATAACTAGACATGGTGATGCTTCTAGCTAGTTCGGGGGCAACCCGATAGTTAGATAGGATAGTGTTTCCAGCTAGTTCGGGGGCAACCCGATAGTTGGATTTATTGGTGCTTCTAACTAGTTCGGGGGCAACCCGATAGTTGGGCACGATGGCGTTGCTAGTTAGTTCGGGGGCAACCCGATAACTAGATATGTGTTGCTAGGGAAGCAAGGTTTGGAGTCACCATAGGGTGACTAGATAGATGGACAAAAATACTTGTTTGTTGATTACTTGAATAAACGATTATTATTATTAATGGGTCTAAACCCATGTAGCTCACGAGACGTTTTGTCTCACGTACTCCTTGTTTGTTTTGCTATTTACTCAGGTTCGGGATCGAAGGTTTAGGTACGCATGGATAGAGATGCGGAGCCTAGAGTAGAAGAACATTAGTTTGGATTTATGCTTAGCTTTGGTTTTGATCTATTTTGTAACACCAAACTTTATACTCTGATTTTTCATACCAAAGGTTTTTGTAAATCCATATTTTGGAATAGTTCTTCTATTTATGAAAAATGATATATTTCGGGCAAATGTTTTGTATTAAAATTTAAGGTGTTACAACTTGGTATCAGAGCCAGGTTGAAGTGAATTAGGTTGGATGACCATCCTAGTCTTAGACTGTAGCATTAGGAATGTAAGATTCCTTAAGATCATAGGTTGACCTTGTGACTTTATAATAAGTTTAGGGTTGAACCTAGGGGACCGATGAAATTTGATATGATTATGCATATTGAGTCTTATGCGACTAATGGGTGTACACAAGGTACTAAATGTTTAATGTCTTTGGTATAGTCTTGATTGAAAGAAATGGTCACCACAGGCAGAAGTGGTAAAGCCCCAGAGGGCCGGGAGGAGGAGGTACCTCATGTCGAGGTGGTGGTTGAACAAGGAAGTCAACCGTCGATGCATCGGGTTGATGAATCGGAAGTTGGAGCTAATAGAACTCCGGTAACCATGGCGGATCTCCAAACTTTTCTTGATCAAATTAAGGGAACGGTGGCCGATGAAGTGCACCGTATTATTGGGGACCGGGAGAGGTCGGGTGGAGACCGTGAATCCGAGGCTTAATCGGAGGAGAGAACCGGGGGAAGTGGGACCGGTGAGGGGAAATCCTCCACGGGTGGCCAAAGTGATGCTAGGGCAAAGCCCGATGAAAGAGATGGTTGTTCTTTTAAATCCTTCATGGCTTGTAAGCCGAATGTGTACAAGGGTAGTTCGGACCCGAAGGTAACCATGAGATGGATCCGAGTGACCGAGAGGGTAATCGGTAGTAGCAAGTGTAAGAAAGCGGATATGGTGACGTATGCGTCACAATTATTAAAAGAAGATGCGATGGTTTGGTGGGATATCGTGTATGAGACCCTCGGGAGGGAGGTGATTGAGAAAATGTCGTGGGATGAGTTTACCGCGAGGTTGAGAAAGAAGTTTTGTCCCGAGAGGGATTTAGAAAAGATGCATGAGAAGTTTGTGACCCTTAAGAAGGGTGATATGTCGGTTGAAGAATACTCGAGAGAGTTCACGAGATTGCTCCCGTTTGTTGCAAAAACTTACTCGGAGGAGAGAATGAGGGTGGTCCGGTATGCTTGTGGGTTACCGTGGGACTACCAATTGGAAGTTAAGAGGGCGGCCACACTTGATGAGGCCATTAGTGCCGCCCGAGGTGTGGAAGAAGTGAATGAGGCACGGGTTGCCGAGAGGGCCCATGTGGGCGAGAAGAGGAAAGCCGAGAGCGGCTCTAAATCATTCAAGAAAGGGAAGTTCACATCGAGCTTCTCTAAGCAAGGAAGTGTTGCCTCGTGCAAGAAGTGCGGGAAGAATCATATCGGCGAGTGCCGAAGTGGGTCCAAATCTTGCTTTAGTTGTGGTAGGCCGGGGCACGTAGCCCGGGATTGTAAAGTCAAGTCATTGGCCGATGTGGGATGTTTCTCGTGCCACGAGAAGGGACACTATATCGATGTGTGCTCGAAGAAAGGGACCGAGTCGATGGTGTCCACGGCTCAAAAGAAAGTGGAGCCGGCAAAGGTGAAGGGTCGATCCTTCCAACTCACCCGGGAGGAGGCGAAGGAGGCACACGATGTGGTGTCAGGTACTTTATTCATTAACTCCTTGCCAACTCATATTTTGTTTGATTCGGGTTCCAATTATTCGTTTGTGTCTTATGAGTTCGGTTGTAAGTTGAATGTGCCGTCCGAGATGTTAGATGAGGTTTATGAGATAGAGGTAGCCGATGGGAAAACTTCTATGGTTGAAAGCATTTATAGAAATTGTGAAATAGAAATAGACGGTAGAAAGTTTAAGGTAGATTTGTTGCCCATGGGAATAAAAGCGTTTGATGTAGTAATCGGTATGGATTGGTTGGGTATGCACCTAGCCAAGATTTTGTGTGGAAAGAAAATAATGTCGATTAGGACACCCGAGAATGAGAAAGTGTATGTGTATGGGGAGAAACGACATCACATGCCTAATGTGATTACCGCCATTAAGGCGAGGAGAAGTATATCGAAAGGTTGTGCATCGTTTATTGCATATGTATTAGATGGCCGAAAAGAAAAGAAGACGATGGATAACGTCAAAATTATTCGGGATTTCCCCGAGGTATTTCCCGATGACTTGCCCGGTTTGCCACCGGAGAGACAAGTCGAGTTTAAGATTGATTTAGTTCCGGGGGCGACGCCGATTGCTCGTGCTCCGTATCGTTTAGCTCCCACCGAGATGCGGGAATTGATGACCCAATTGCAAGACTTGTTAGACAAAGGCTTTATTCGTTCGAGTTCGTCACCATGGGGTGCACCGGTGTTATTTGTTAAGAAGAAAGACGGTTTGATGAGAATGTGTATCGACTACCGAGAGTTGAATAAGGTAACAATTAAGAACCGTTACCCGTTGCCGAGAATTGACGACTTATTCGACCAATTGCAAGGTGCTAGTTACTTCTCGAAGATTGATTTAAGGTCGGGTTATCACCAAGTTCGGGTGAAAGAACAATGTAGCCTGACGATAAATATGGTGGTTAGGGGTGGTGATATGGGTTTGGAGGGGGGGGAGTGGGGATTAGGTGTTGGTGGGTATCGGTTATAGGGTGTGGGGTGGGTGAGTGCAGATGTGGAAGGTGGGTTGATGAAAAAGCAAATATGTTGTATATTGTATTTTAAAATATATTGTATTGTTTAAAATAACTAAAAATAGAAAATGAAAACATGTGGAAAATATACAACCAAACAAGTTTTCTAATTTTCCAAAATTGGAAAATGAAAACTCAATGTTTTGAACCAAACACGTTTTCAAAAATTTTCATGAAAAACTGTAAATGAAAACCATTTCTTTTCCATTGAAAACTTTTCATAGAAAACGAAAACCGTTTTCCGTAAGGCTCCATTTGGTTACGGAAAATTTTCCACTTTTCCGGAGGATTTTTCCAAGAAAACAAAAAATTTCGGAAAACGCGTTTGGTTGCATGAGTTTTCCAAAATTTTCCAAGAAAATGAATTTTTTTTCTGTTTTTTAAATTTGAGAAGAATTTGGAAAATTTTTAAAAAGTGATTTTTATTGTTTTCCATACTTTTTCATTTCCAAACTTCTCTAAAATATACACATACCCACTCTCCACTCCACCCACCTCATCCCCAACACACACACACACACACGTATAGACATTGGTAAATATTTGTGTAATTCTTGCATAGTTTCTATGTGTTTATGTATCTTTAAATGTTTGTTTTTTCTGCGTGATGGATATGCACAAGTGGTCTTGTTACATGGGATTGCCTACATTATGTTTAATTGCATTCTATATTTTCGGGTTCATTTACTTTGTCAAATATACTTTTACAAATTAAATATTGAACCCTACAACTCTTAATAAAAGCTCTGGGTACCAAATAGTTTTTTCATATATATTTTTAAATTTAGAAACCAAGTTAATATTCTTTCTAAAAAGTTTGTTAGCGTTATAAAATTTAAGTTAACAAATGTGGAGTAACTATAAGTTGACTTGGTTTAAGTTGAATATACAATTTATTGGGTCGCTGAAGAGCATCCCCTACTGAGGAGATTTAAAGAAGACAGATAGTTAAAAAACAATCTGAGGATTAGTTCCTCAGATTGTGGGTAATTGAATCTGATCAGCTCGGATTTCAGTTACCCAGTTACACTATCTGATCACTATCTGAAACAACGATCAGTTCCCCGTGCGGAATCAGATACTGGTCAACAGATCAGATAATGTAACCGGTTCAGCGTAATGGACAAAACGCTGAACCATTGAACAGATACTTCTCTAAGCAAAACTCTTAGTGAAGGTCGCTGAAGCTGAAGGCCATCTGAAGAAGCATGAGTATCCGAAAACTCATGGCTGCCAAAAGTGTACATAGGCCCAAAGTGTCAGCGTCACAGAAAGACACAAGTAAAGCACAAGTTTGTGCATCGCTGATTATGGGAATATCTTGCAAATCTTCTAGAAGATATCAGCGATCACAAGACGACAGAAAGTACTGTCAGAATTCCGTTAGTCGTGCTCGTCCCATGAAATATCCTCTGCACCAACGGAATTCTCACACGTGGAATCGATCGTTCATTCCTTTGGCTCTACGTTTCCCAATGATATAAATTGAGGACTTAGACGATCGATTCCAGTGTGCACCCAACAAGGTTACACACTGCTGAATTTACTCCAGAACTTTATTCCTGTGATCAGAGTGTAAACCACCAGTTAACTCTAGTTATCTGATTCGAGAATCGAACCTGTATAACGAAAGTGCCTGGTCTTGTGCTTGATCATTTCTTGATCATAAACTTGTCTTAAATAATATCTGTTGTTGTCTATCACATGCAAGCAGTTTAGTTAGGATTTGTTCTTAGCTATTCCGCAAACTGCTTGCATCTTTATTGTATCATTATTAATTAATAAAGAAAAGTTTAAAAAGTGTTGAGTGTCTCCATAAATTTAAATTGATCAGTGAAAGCGTATAGGTGTTATATTTCACCTGTCCGGGACTAACACAATTATTGACATCTTTTTTGCTAGGTTGTATATATTAAAGCTAGTTATTATAGTTTTTTAGAAGATTAACATAGTATGTATCATTTTTCTGAAAGGGAATATGCGGATAAAACTAGAAATTTTGTGCCATATCTGCAAAATGAATCCTATTCCCATCACATACTATAAGGATTAATTATAATTTCTTTTGTTCAGCAATAAGTAATTAAAAATTTGAGTAAAATATTATTAACATACCACTCAATGAACTTGAATAATTTTGTAATGGTGGAATTATTTAGGAGAAAATCAATTATTTTGTACAAAGTAAATTATTATGGAATTATATTCATATCCTTACAATACTCAACTTAGTTCATGTCCTTATGCAAAGTTTCCATTAATCGGGCTCATATATTAGGAATTGTTTATTAGCCCAATATACTTGCCCAAAATATGAAATAAGACACAATCGATTTCTTTCACCGCCTCAAACCAGATCCCTTTTCTTCCGCTCACCACTCGAGTTTTCTCCGGCAGAATTTGGTGCGATTTCTTCCGCTCACCTCTCGAGTTTTCTCCGGCGTCCAAACTTCATTTCCAGCAACCACAGCTTCACTCCAGATGGGTGCAGATGTGGAAGGTGGGTTGATGAAAGAGCAAATATGTTGTATATTGTATTGTTTAAAATACAAAAAATAGAAAATGAAAACATGTGGAAAATATACAACCAAACAAGTTTTCGAATTTTCCAAAATTGGAAAATGAAAACTCAATGTTTTGAACCAAACACGTTTTCAAAAAATTTCATAGAAAACTATAAATGAAAACAATTTCTTTTCCCTAGAAAACTTTTCATAGAAAACGAAAACCGTTTTCCGTAATCAAACGGAGCCTAAGTTTGTTTTTCACCTTTTTGGCGCAAGAATATACTTTATACAATAAACATAAGATTGTTCAAAATATAAAGACAAAAAGAACGTTATTGTCTATAGTCTGTACCCTATACAATAAAAGGCCAGGAAAATGGTAAGTTGTAAGAGGAAGATGCGTGAGAAGGGAGATGGTTTATATATGAAAACGCGTTGCAGTCTTCTCCAAAGATATCAATTATCAGCCCACGTGGATAATTATTTCTAGTTATGGTTGTTATGTGGTAGTTAGGACAGTTGCAAAATTAAAATAATGCTACTCCAACATTCGAGAAATTTAAATGTGTTTTACGCTTGCATATAAAGGTGGAAATTTCTCGACACGAAACCTGACATCAAATTGACAAGAAAATAAATAGGTTAGCTAGGATTGGGCAAAGAAAGTTCGAGTTGGACTTGGGTCAAATATACTGATCCGTTTATTGAACAAGACTTAGATACGGGTTGATGATATATAAATATGTTCAATTAATTATTAAAACATGTTTAAAAATAGATATATTTATACTTTAGTAGTTTATAAAGTATATATTTGAAAAAAAATATATATTTAAAAAAATAGATACTTCCTCGGTATCAAAATAAGTTAATCACTTTGAGGTTCACGTTTTTTCAGGCAAAATAAGGTAATAAGAGATTAGTGAAATTAAACGGGGTAATTAGAATGGATGGTCCCAACACCTTGTACGATTTTGTTGCTTTTTATAGGAAGATGATAAAAATGGATGAGCCACACACCTTAAATGATGTGTAAAGAGAGATAAGTAAGGGTAAATGTGTAATTTTATATATAAAAACTTACCAAATAAGGTAAATTATTAAAGTGATTCAGTTATTTTGATACACCCCGAAAAGGAAAGTGATTTACTTATTTTGATATGGAGGAAGTATATATTAGTTGGTTTCGCATACATATCTAAAAAAGTCGACATGTTTGACCGGTCTAACACATTCAAATCGCTAACTTGTATAACATGTTTAATTAAACAGGTTCAACGGGTTGAAAGAAAACATTTTAAAGTTCAAATACTTGACCGTTTATATAAAAAGACCAGTTTCAGGTTGAGCGTTTTTAACCCGCCAACCATAAACTCAAACTCGATTTGAGTTGTCACTCTCATTGTACATAGTAGTTAAATAATCAAGTACACAGTTAAAAGCTCTAAACATTCAAGGAAAATATACTCACGTCGACCTTTTAAATAAATATATAAATAATATATAGTTGTACTGCGATCATGATGACGTTGTGTAAATTAAAATACGCTTTAGGATATGATGACCACAAATAATTAATAAAGGCGTGTGTAGCATATTCTCGAAAATAGAAGGTAGTTAACTGGTATTATGAAGGGCTTCGCAGTTTCGAAGATGTTTCCTTAAACTTTGACAATTTCGTCATCGCTTATCCCCTTTAACTTCTAGCTTTGGTCAAAAGACACCCCCGTGTGCATCACGCGGATGACATATACATATGCATCCCTCTATATATAATGCCAATTCATCCTCAATCTACAGTATACATACACGCACATACACAATCCTTAAGTAACACTTACTTTGTGTCTTATTTGTCCTTAGTTACTTGTGTTCTTTGCATCATATATTGTGATTTTGATGGACAAACAACAACAATACATACGCGTGTTTGGACACATGGATAAGAATGGAGATGGTAAGTTATCGCCGCCAGAGCTCCAAATTTGTATTGGAAAGATTGGCGGTGAGTTGTCATTGGAGGAGGCGGAGATGGCGGCGGCATTGATGGATTCGGATGGGGATGGGTTGTTGAGCATGGAAGATCTAGTGAAAGTGGTGGAGAGTGCAAATGAAGAGGAAAAAAAGAAGGATTTAAAGATGGCGTTTAAGATGTATGAAGAATTGGGAGGGAGTGGATGCATAACCCCGAAAAGCTTAAGAAGGATGCTTAGCAAATTGGGAGAGTCGAGAACGGTTGATGATTGCAAGATGATGATTGCTAAATTTGATGTTAATGGTGATGGTGTTCTTAATTTTGATGAATTTAGGGAAATGATGTCGTGATACATACCATACCCATGGGTTTAATTCCGGTCAATTCGTGTATAATTATTTCATTAATTCTTTGGCGTATCATTCTTTTGAGTCGGGATACATATTTTTTCATTATTGGTATCATTCGTTGTTTTTATTTAGACTTTCATATGATCAGTGTCATTTATCATCGGTACTCTTCATAAATCATAATTTTTGTTACGTAAATCTTCGGGGAATAAATTCATTGATGGCGTTTATGTCATTTATCATGTATCCAATCTTATAACACTTTTTTTTTTGTTGAAATACAAGCACACACCCTCTACACTACTCATAATTCTACACCATTGTCCACAATGAGACTCGAACCCTTGACCACAAGCCAAAGGGAAACATCTTCTAACACCTTATACCGCTAGGCTAAAAGCCCTTTGGTTTCTTATAACACTTGTCAATTGTCATGTAAAGCTTATTGATGTAAATTTGTTGAAGATGCTTTTAAATACATGTACTATTTTGTGTTTTAACATGACTTTAACATGAATGTTGTTAAACTTGTCATCCATCATGTAAAAGTCCAAAATGGTCCCTCGTCATTGCCTTCTACCATTGCGTTATATTGTTGCCTTTAACGAGCGCCATCCCTTTGGCGAAATGCATCTAGTGAGCTCTGGCAGGAGGTGCGGTATGGTACTTGTGGCCGCCAAAGGCGTTGGCGAGCCTTTAGCGGCGCCACACCGAGCACTCTAAATAGAAAATACAAAATTATATGTAGGGTTCTTTATATATTAAGTATATGTTTACTACTTAAAGTTATAACAAAATGATTAGTAAAATTTAGATGGTATGAGAAATTATATGGGGTTTCTTAGTATAATTGGAGCCATTTGGTTGGTTATGTAACTTATACTTAACATGGGATTTGTAATGTTTTCCTTGATATCCTAACTTCTCCTTAGAGTTGCTTTTATAAAAAGTGCCATTAAAAAATGGTATGAGAAAAATGTCTCTTATGGATGTAACGACCCGAATTTTTGTGTTAAATAAATTATGAAAAAATATGATAAATAAGGATAAATTATTTAAAGAATGTAGGAATTGGTTTCGTGTCATTTGGACATCGTATGATAAAGTTACGGACGAAACAAGGTGGAAAAGGGCACTAAAAAGTGCAGCCTTAGCGACTGACGCTATCTGGGAAATAGCGTCGCTAAAAGTGGCGGGGGTGCAACAGCGACCCGAAATAGCGACCAGGGTGCTGAATAGCGACGCGATTTTCTGATCAGGTCATAAAAATCAAGATTTTGGCCATTTTGAGTTCATTCTTCATCCCAACTCTCTCTATAGAACCTTATACATATTTTGAGTGGAAAAGGTCGTTTGGAGCCGATTTTGGGGTCTAAATCAAGTGATTTTGCTTCCATTGTTGAAGATCAAGGTAAATCTTCACTCCTTTGTAGTTGTAGCTTTAGATCTATGGATTTGTAAGCTTGGTTTTGAAACCCTAGTTCTTGGGTTTGTGATTAATGGTTGAATAAAGGTTGTATACACTTAATAGATGGTATTTTAACAAAGAAAACAAGTGTATGCTTAAGATTTGTAAGAATCTTAAGATTGGTTAAACCTAGGGATTTGAATGTCACCAAAATTAGGGGAAAAGGGTGTTGGTGACTAATTAGTGTTATGAGACTAATATTGGAGACTAATGATGTCTACCTTGGGTTGTGGTTGGGTTTGGGTTTCGTTGGTGAAACCTTGGAACTAAGATTTTGGGATTTCCACTAAGTTGGATGAACTTGGTGGTTAAAGGTGAAAATAGAAATTATGTGTTATCTAGTTATTAAAGATAACTAGAAATGTGATTATTATGTTGATAGGTAGCAAGAACCTAAAGGTTGGAGGTATTCCAAAGGCGGGAAGCAAGGATTCGTGTTGATGAACACGATATGGATTTAGCAATCGCTAAGGTGAGTACATGAGACTTTTAAACTGGGTATATAGAAAAGAGCTTTTAAAAACATATATATGATATTTTCATGGGTCTTTATTAATAAATATTTTGATAAAGATAGTGACTGAAAAGATAAGTAGGTAGGTATAATTAATGTGATACTAGACTATGTCTAGTATAATTGACGATTTTAAAGGTAAACATGACAAATTAAAGTAATTGGCAATGATTTTTGTGGTAATGAATATATATGAAAATGGATACGGTATGACTAGTAATAAATATGTATTATAGTCAAAGAAAAGATAAAAGTATTATGATATCGATAAAAAAGAAATGTATCTTATGAAATAAGTAAGTATGGACCTCCCAAGGTCATAGAGGTAGAAGTAAGTGTGGGTTGCATATGATCGGGTCCATGGGACCATACATGTACGTTCACACTATGTTGAACTAGTTACATATAGTTATTATTAGATAACTAACTTGTTTGATGATTGATGTGATAGCCGAGAGCTAGATTGACATAACTGTTGAGTTATGGAAAGATTGAGATGATGTGATGTCACGGGCGACTCCCGGTCATGAGGTGTGGATTGAGGGGCAGTTGGGTGGATTCCCATCGACTCATCCACGTTAGTAGTCTTACTAACTGGACGTATTCCGGCGAGTAAGGTAGGTATCGGTAGATTGGGCGATTCCCTCTTGCCGGTATCTTGAGCTTTTAGTTAGTTCGGGGGCAACCCGATAACTAGATACGTTGTGCTTCTAGCTAGTTCGGGGGCAACCCAATAGTTAGATATGTTTGTGCTTCTAGTTAGTTCGGGGGCAACCCGATAACTAGATATGTTTGTGCCTTTAGCTAGTTCGGGGCAACCCGATAGTTGAATATGATTGCTAGGAGAGCAGAAATCGATTGGGTCACAATAGGGTGACTATGTGGTATTTATGTAGTATATATAGATATATATGTTTATATATATTTATGAAATAATAATTATTATTATTTGGGTGTAAAACTCATGTATCTCACGAGACTATTTTGTCCCACGTACTACGTTTGTTTTGTGGCTTTGCACTCAGGTACATGTTTGAAGTGTTAGAAGGTTGCACTAGAAGTGGCCTAGAGATGTTTAGCACGGGAGCTCATAGGTAGATCTCGTTTGCCTATGGTTTTGATATACTTGGTGAGACCGTATTTTTGTAAACTTTTATAAAGGTTTTAAAGTTTTTGTTAAACTGTATTTTGGACAATATGTCATTAAATTTGGAAAATGTATTTTAAATGATTTAAACGATGTTTTAAAAATACGGGTGTTACAATGGAAAAGATAATTCTTAAGGGTTGTTATTAGGGAAAATTTATTTAAAAAGGCTTATGTTTATGAGCTTATAAGTTTATGAGCTTAATTAAATTAATAAGCTTTCGTTAAATGAAGTGTTTGGACGAGCTTATGTAAGCTTATTGTAAAATTACTAAAAAAGACATTTCTAAAAATCTAAAGAAGCCCTTATATAAGAGGGTTAGCGAAATAAGAGGTTAAAGTTCTTATAAACTCTCCCAAACACTTACAAAAACTTTTTAAGTTTAAATGAACTTAAAAGCTAATAAACTCCATTAATAAGCTTTTCCAAAGAACGTATTAAAAGTGTAACTTCCATCCATTAGACTATTAGGGGGTGTTTGGGAGGACTTATTTAGGAGGCTTATGAGCTTTTAAGCTTATTTAAGTTTTATAATCACTTTTAAGTGTTTGGTAAAGCTTATAAGCTTCTGCTTATGAGCTTATTTAGGAGGTTTTAAATAAGCTACTTCGGAAGGGATTATTAGCTTATTTAGGATTTTTACTTTGTCCTCCCATCGGAACCCCATTTCACCTCACAACCTATTTTAGAAGGGATTACTAAAAAATGTCATTTTTAGTCCTTTTTAGTCGAGTTGAGCTCGCGTCGAACTCGCGACGCGAGCCAGGCGCGAGCGAGGCGCGAAAACGGGCTTCGAGCGGCAACTAGCAGGCAACTCCGCGTCACTTCGCGGCGCGAGCGGGGCGTGAGTTTGGTCTGAACTATATAAAGTTGAGTGTAGGCTAGGGTTTCATTCTACCTACAACCCTAGAGCTATAGCAGCCGATTTCATGTAGTTTTTGCACGGTTTTGGAGCTAAAGAGCTCAAATCTTCACCATCTTGAAGGATTGAAACATCAAGAGTAAGAATTCTTGATCATCTTGCTTATCTACCTTAATTTTGAGCTTAGTATGGGTAAAAATGGTGGTTTTGGGAACCAACCATATCATCTTTGGGGAAATGAACTATCATGGGTGTAAAACACTCCCTGTGGACTTGTATTCAATGTGTACAAGTTAGATTTGGGATTGATGATCGACAATCTTGAACTAGGGTTTAAGATTCCAGCAAGTTTGATGAACTTGGTGGTTAGGGAGGTTAAAATGGATTGATTAGTAATTGGTTATGGATTATAACTACTTATTGTAATGATATTGATATTAGGTCAAGAAGACCTTGAGATTTGAAGTACTTCTTTGATTAAGAAGTAAGGATTTGTGTTGATTAACACAAGTGTTGGATAGCATTGCTAAGTGAAGGATTTATGTGCACAGATAAGTACACGTGTCACCGTGTCCAGTGTTATAAGACACTAAAGGGTCACACCGCTACACACCCAATAATGTACAACCGAATAAAGTAAGTTGTGTGGAATAATTAACTAGCTAAATTAATTATAAAGAAGAGAATAAATAATGATAAGTTAATTATTATTTGTGAGGATGGTTAAATATTAGGTTTAGTATTTAACGGAGAGTTAATTAATAGTTAATTAATAGTTAATTAATTAACTAGTAAAAGTCCAAGGGTTTAAAGTGTTAATAGGAAGTTTAATTATTATGAGATAATCATAATTAAACTCTAAGGACTTAACTGTAACTTAAGCCCTTATAAATAAAGGCTTAAGGTTAAGGTATAAGGGTTACACATTACAACACCACAAAACCCCAACACCTCCCTCTCCTCTCTCCCTCGTTCGTTCGGCCGAAAACCCCAAGGGGTTTCGAACCCTTGTTCGTTCGACGCAACACACACACACACACACACACAAGTCCTTGTGTATTGCTTTGTTGGTACAACGGGGTGTTGCAGCGTGTTCAGGTGGTGCAGTAGAGGTGGATCATTCTTTAGCAATCTAAAGGTAATGTTAATCATTTCCTTCTTCTCGTGATCTCATTGTGTAGTAGAGATCCAGTAATGTGGGATTCAAGTTTCCGCCATGTGAATTCTACAAGGTTTTCCTACACTAAGGTGAGTACATGTGATCTTTTCTGAGTACATAGTAAACCATGATTTAAAGTTTGAAATGATTTATAGACTCTTTATTAGATAATTATTTTTAATAAAGAAAATATTGAATTGATAGAGTATGAATTGAATTGTAAATTGATTTGTTAGTTACCACTAGTATGATACGAGTTATGATTGGGAGCATTGGCTCAAGTGTGATGATTTGTTATGTGGTAGCTAATCAATTGGATCCTAGATAACCCACACAAGTTGGGGGAGTTAGTGACACCTACTTGGGGCGGCATCACCCTGCGCAAGGGTAGTGTGTCGAGAAATAAATAACTCGGAAAGCGGGGGAGTTTGAGATAACCCGGAAATCGGGGGAGAAATAGATAACCCGGAAACGGGGGAGTTTAGCTAGATAACCCATATCGGGGGAGTTGTTTCGGGGAGGCCCGTTACGTATGTGTTGGGCTTATGGCAAGCCTTAGAATATGATTGACTATGTGCAATTTGATAATTATTTGATTATTATTTTATTGCAAATGATTTTTCTAACCGGGTCTAAAACCCATGTTTCTCACGAGACAATCTTGTCTAACGTACTATGTTTATTTTGGCTATGTACTCGGTTTGTAAAGACTTATATTTTATTATTTTAAAGTTTTAAATTTGATTGAAAAATTGGTGTGTTACAGACGCGACTGTGATCAAAGGTAGCGACCAAACCTTCCACTGCAATGACTGAACCTTGCGATTAAACGCCTCTTTTTCCTTACATTCTGTCTTTTGTCACGCCCAGTTGGATCATTCCAAATTTCCAATATACAAGTTTCCAATTGCTTTTCTACCAAGTCATGAATGAAAAGGTACAAGTCAAACATTATATTTGTACTTTAAACGAGACTTATAGAGCTAATAGTTCTAAATTATTCATATAAAATCGGATTTATTTGAGTATTTTTTTAAATAAATAACTACTTAAATCACATAAAGGGATTAAAATAGCTATAAAAAAAGTAATTAAAAGGTGTAAAAGTACAATCATACTGCAGTTTTCTTGTCATTTCACTTACAAAATGAGTTTAATTTTAGTATTTTACCATCATACTCTCGTCCGGCCAATCCGTTTTATCACACCTATATTACCGAATAAATAATCTTTTTCTTAGAAACTTATAAATCACGTAACATTATTAGTATCAAAATACACTATAAAATTGTACATAACGAGTATTATGCGACCCGCGCGATGCTGCGGGGTTTAAAACATACATTTTTTTACGTTAAGATTTAGATCCAGTTAATGTAATGTAAAATTTAATTTATAATATGAAATTAAACCTATATAGACATTGTTAGATCTTTAATCTTTTAGATAACTTTTATATATGTTTAAGTAACTTCAATTTATTAGTAAACTCACATATAACATTTTAGATATTTCATTAGAAATTTATGAATATTTATTATTAATAATGTAAGTTTGGTATTCAAAAGAATTGAAAGACTAAACGTATACTCCCTCCGATTTAAAATAAGTGATACACTTTTCATATTTGGGTGTATCAAAATAAGTGATACATTTTGAAAAGTTACCTTATTTGGTAAAAAGTAGTGGACCCTACACCCACTAACTACCTATTTTAACAAAGTGAAATGACCTATGTACCCTTACTTTTACTTTTAAACATCATTAACCCCACTTTATTCAAAAATTGTGGAACTCATTCTCCACTAACCATCCAATTAATCTAATTTAACCCTCATTATTATCTTTTGCCTCAAAAAACGTAAAACCAACAATATATCACTTATTTCAAATCGGAGGAAGTATATGTTAATTAAATATACATATAAGACAGTTTTATAAACTATAATATTTAATAATATAACTCTATGAAATTGTTATAGTTTATGTTAAAATATAGCTCATGTTAAAATATAGCTGGTTAGGGTCTAAAAAATGATTGCCTGAGGGTGATGGGGCTTGTTTGCATTCTCCTCTCTTATCACACTTATATCTAATGAAAAAATATATTAAAATAAAAAAAAAATTATGAATAGTACTTTGATATAGAAATTGTATATGTAAGGTAATAACCATAACCATAACCATCCTATATAATATAATAATACATTTTAAAATAAGTCCTCAAATAGTAAGTGAATTGAACATGTAATTATTTATTTGTTATATTATACAATATGTAAATAAGTAAAGGGGTTGTGGATGTCAATATTTAAAAGAATGAGGACTAAACTGTGAAATAATTTAACATTTATGGTCCCCGCATGTTGTTGCGAGTTTTTAAACCTAAATTGTTTTCCGTTGAGATTAAGATTCGCTTTTGGTCATATTTAATTTTATTTTTTTATAAACAAATAAAATATGTAGGATCATGTCTATTGTAAATGAAAGACAAATCATAAATTCAAATAAGAAACTTTTATGGTTTATCTTTTATGATACATTTTTTTGTTTAATTGTATTAATTATACATGTTAAATACTAATGAAGTGTAATTTTATTACTTTGTTAGTTTGTTACATATGACTTATTGGCTATAAAAATAATTGCATATAAAATACATTATTATATGGGGTTCAAACATGTGCCGGTGGAAAAAAGCCAAATATTCCAACTTGAAATTTGTGGGACAGGGACCTTCCGTGTTAATAACTCTTAATCTCTTATATGCCTACCATTTTGTATTAAAAAATTATATGGTGTTTGGTCACGTGATGGTGGGTCCAGGCAAATTTGAGTAGACGTGAATGGTGGCCTGAAAACGTATCATTCTAAACGGAATTCCGTTTTTAATTCAAATGAACGGTAAAAATCCTATGTTAATTGTATATATAAGATACTCCCTCCGTTCCTAAATAAAATTCTCATTTGTGTTGGGCACAACATTTTAGGAGATAGTTAATGGTGGGGTATTTGATATTACTTTTGATTAAAATATAAGGTTTGATTGGAGAGAGAAAGTGTTTTAAGAGATAGTTAGTGGTGAAAGTATTGGTAATAATATTATTATATTAAGTGGGTCCCTTAAATTTGAGAAATTGGAACTTTATTTAGGGACAAAACTTGAAGGTGAAATGAGAACTTTATTTAGGGATGGAGGGAGTAATAACTATCGATAATTATGACATAAAATTTATGCAACAGGAAATCAAACGACACAAACATATACTTCCTCCGATTTAAAATAAGTGATACACTTTCCATATTTGGGTGTATCAAAATAAGTGATACACTTTGAAAACTTACCTTATTTGGTAAAAAGTGATAGGACCCATACCCACTAACTATCTACTTTAATAAAGTGAAATGACATCTTTACCCTTACTTTTACTTTTAAACATCATTAACCTCACTTTATTCAAAATTTGTGGGACCTATTCCCCACTAACCATCCAATTAATCTAATTTAATTATCATTATCATATTTTGCCTCAAAAACCGTGAAACCAACAATGTATCACTTATTTTAAATCGGAGGAAGTATAACTAAAGATCATTTATATCTTTAACTGCAAACGACGGCAGGGCCACAAGAGGCCTAGAGGAACTTTCCCGGATGATCGCTTGCTCCTCCCTCTCCACCACCAATTCCGACAACTTCCGTACAACATCTCCGGCATCCGGTCGCATTATCGGATCGTCCTCCACACACGCGCTTGCAAGATTCGCCAACACTATCGCTTTATCAAAGGAATAGTTATCACCCAACGCATGATCCATCCATTCCCTTAACTCATGCACAACATTACCCGATTCAAGTATAGCCTTAATCTTTTCAGATAATCGAGACCCGCCATCATTCTCCTTTGATTTGTCCCACCTAATTGGCGGTTTTCCTGATAAAATTTCAAGCATAACGACCCCGAAAGCATAAATATCCATACTTGGAGTAAGGACATCTGAATTTGGATATTCGGGTGCAACGTAACCTTTATCCCAAGTTTCGGGAAAACTTGAATACAAGTATCCCGATGAAGGAACTTCATCGGGATAACTTTCATCTTTGACGCATTCTTCCATGCCAAAGTTACCAACTTTGGCGTGAAACTCTTCATCTAGGAAAATATTCCGACTCTTTATGTTTCTATGAACGTAACTTGGATTAATTATTTGATGCATGTATTGTAAGGCAGTGGCTACATCTAAGCAAATTTTTAGCCTTTGGTTCCATGTCAAGAAACAAGAACATGAGGCAATGAAATGGCTCTTCATTGCTAAACCACCATGAATCCAATCTTTTAAAGATCCGTTTTTCGCATACTCAAATGCCAAGAATTCATCGCGGGTTGGTATCATTGTTTGACCACCTTCGGTACCCGTACAAACACCCAATAGTCTTATGATATTTGGGTGAAAACGAGCCGGGCCTTGAAAGAGTTCAAACTTTATCTTGGAGATAGTGTCATGATCCGTGCACTTGATCGCCACATTTTTTCCTTTAAGGCGACCATGATACACGGATCCTTCGATAAGATTGGTGGAGCAGAATTCAGCTGTAGCTGAACTCAGTTCCTCCACCGTGTAACTCTCCACCATCACCATAGACGTCAGTTTGCGTGGGGTGGTGGGGAGTATATGATCATCTAAAGATTCCATTTGAGAAGATGATTCAAAAGAAACTTTCTTTTCGCTTGCGGTTCTCACACTTAAATTTAACTTTTGGAACTCCAAATCGACACTTTTGTTGCACGATGAACAATGTTGCTTCATCTTCTTTTTCCTCTTTCGACATACGATCATGTAAAACGCAGATGCTACAACCGCCATGCATATGACAAAAGCTACCACACCGACAATGATATAGACCCGAACCTCTCTCTTTTTTGATTCATGAAACTTCATGGTAGTATAATGGTGCAATTGATATGGAATTTTCGGAAATTTATTAGCAAGTAAGAAACTTTGGATCTCGTTATGGATGAGTGAGTTTGAGGGAAAGATTCTTGAGGGTTGCACTTGCAATCTTGAAACTTTTTATGGTTAGTAATATAGTACGGTGGCAAACCCTAAGTCCAATGTTTGGAAGGCCAAGAATCATGGGCGTCCTTTTCTATAATGATTCATGAAAGATATAAAGGGGAAATTAATCAAAAAGAACAGTCCACGTGCATAGCATTTCAGTTAAGATGGTTTTAGAAGTGGAATCCAGAGTAAAAGTTGAAATTTGGGACCAATTTAGAGTTGCAATTCACTTGATCATTTACGTATGTACAACTTTGGTTAATATTTACATGGATGATTCAACTATTTTATGGACAATATATTATATGAATAATACTGGTAAAATCGGTCCAGGATCATGGGATCCTTTTTTATCAAATAGGAAGGGTTGTAGTACAAAATGGTCTTAAGTGTTCATAAACACAAGATCTGAAAATGGAGCTGAAACCCCACCATGTATTGATACACGATAGCTCAAACGATACAAAAAAGACTATATGAAAAAATTAATTAAAAGAAACTGAAGCATATTAATTTTAGCTTAATTATATTTCAAATTCATATGTTTAGTTCGTGAATGGACAAACATCCGAGGTGTAGGGGATGGATCTACACGTGACTACACATGCTGCACATTGATCCAGCTTAAAGCTAACAGATCCCAAAAACAAGTACATGGGAGAACTATAAAGATAATTAGAATAACAAAAAATAAGACTAGGAATAAAGTCGTGAACTTTTCGGGGGCAGTAGAGAACTCCTACAATTTTCAACGTATCAAAATTGGCACCCTAAATTCTCTGTATTTTTTTCTATGGGTTAACAACTGACACGTGTAATGCATTGAAAAGTTCTTTTTAGTTGTGCGAACTAGGGGTGTTCAAAACCGGGTATCTGGATAAAACCGGGTACCCGAAAATTCGGGTAGTAGATTTAGGTACCCGTATCAGTACCCGAATTTCCGGGTACCCGGTTTTCGGGTACCCGGTACCCGGAAATATAATTTCTTTGTCACAAAAATTACATAAATGGAAGTCGTCATTGTTTATATATTTAATTTCTTTAAATCTTATTAATAAATTTGTTATTAAAAATTTACGTTATGATTTTCTTTAAAGAAAAATCGTTATTAGTAATGAATCTGACCAAATCTTTAAAGACATCCAATGATTCAAAACCATGATTCAACGTCGGATGTGAGAATTAGATGGTTTGTACGTGAGAATTGAGATAGGGTTTTAAATTTTAGACATTTGTCAAAATGATCCAAGCATATGTCCATATTTAATGATAATTAATGTCTAATAATAATATAAAAGATATATAAAAATAAGTTGGAAAAATAAAATTCGGGTACCGGGTACCCAATTACCCGGTTTTTTAGAAAAACACTACCCGTATTTGATACCCGGAAACCGGTTACCCGGAATCCGGGTATCCGGATTTTCGGGTATCCGGATTTCGGATATCGGATATTTTTTCGGGTACCCATTTTTTCGGTTATTTTTGAACACCCCTAGTGCGAACCACCAACATTTGTTTATCCGTTTTTACAACAGTGGTACTATTTTTTATTTATGTAACTTAATTTACTTCCATTTACATAACAATAATATTAAATTCATGATATTTAGATAAGAGGCAACCCTTAACACTAAATAACAATATCACAAAACTACAAACCTTGGATACAACCGTGGTACTATTTATCCCTTCATATAATAAGTATAGGACATAATTAAGGTTTAAACAATCATATTTATATGTGAAGGTTGAGAGACTCTTTCCACAAAGATGATCGACAAACATGTAGCTGCGTGAAAATGAGTGCAAATATGAATGTGTGTACATTACATTAAAAATATACACGGGACTATAATCTTAAACCATAATATTAACAAAGTATTTGTTATATAACAATTTATGAGGTAGTATGTTACACTTCGATGATTTAAGATGTCCGTTTATTCTAAACCTTTTAAATATATTTATTCAACATGATAAAATAGATCATAACTCAAACTCTCAAATCACGTCATTTTAATGAGATTGGAGACGCTCAAATGTTTAAACATTGCCAACTTGTTAGCCCAAGACACAATGGGCCCATTATGCAACAATACCATAATGTCCAATAAACACAACTCTCGCAACTAAATATTTTTTTCAGGGCCAATTTGTGAGACCAAAATAGTTGAAAGCTAGAAGTATCTGATAATTAATTATATGAGGCCTTACATTTTTTATGACAGTGGTAAAATGACAAAAGAATTAAAATAAAACATTAATTATTTTAAAACATAAAACACCCGTTATAAACATAAATGAAAACTTCCCACTGGTCACACTTTCTTGTCTAGATTGGGCCTTTTGGTAAAGAAGAGTTCTCTAAACCGAAGTGGAGAAAGAACCCGAAAGAAAGGCGAATAAAGATATCCCATGACCAACCACTCACTATTTGCTCAAAACCTTCATTGCTACATTCTAAGTTTTCCTAATATGTTGATTTCGCACGCTTTTTGATTTCATCATTAAAACACGGTTAGTGGGCCCGCGCTTCCTATCCCGGCATTATTAATCAAGATATCTATCCGGCCGGCCATGCTTTGAAATGATAATTTTGTGGCTGATTTAAAGATAAATCATCAAGCTCTAAAGTCTGAATATGTTGTTCTTGTAGATCAAGCAAGTCATCCATCCGTTGAGAGATATCCGAAGCGAAGAAATACCAACTTATAAAGAACATAACATTCGGCTTGGATTCAGAAAGAGTTACGGGCCTCAATTTGTCTTCACGGGCCGATCTTGTTGACAAGCAAAACTATTGCTTTGCCCAACAAGTGGGCCCAAATTCCCTCATCTGATCCCTAGTTGTAGATTTAAAGAATGTTCACCAATTTGTACTATTTTCCCAAACTTATCACACGTTATATTAGGTGCATAGAGAAACATTCAAGGAGGTCCATTATTTTTTGGAAGTCCCAAGGAACAAATCTCCACCATTGATTAATAGGATCTAATGGTCAACATTAATCACATATTTTATACATTGAGGGGTATTTTGGTCATTTTTTAAAAAATAAAAATATTTTTTTTATTTTTTATTTTTTATTTTAAAATTTTTATTTTTTTATTTTTTTTTTATATTTTACTATGAAGGGGTATTTTGGTCATTTGGCACTTCAAAAAATTTTCGATTTTTTTTTTATTTTTTATTTTAAAATTTTAAATTTTTTTTATTTTTTTATTTTTTATTAATTTTTTAATTAAAAAATAATATTTATTTGATAATTACGTGTACAACTTAATCACATGTGATTTTAGTGTAAAATCACATGTAATTTTAATGTAAAATCACATGTGATTTTAGTGTAAAATCAGGTTTTAGTTAAATCACATGTGATTCAGAATGCAATCACATGTGATTCACTAAGCAATCACATGTGATTCACTTTGCAATCACAAGTGATTCACTATCAATAACATTACGTGTTATTAATGAAAAATTAATAATTTTAAAAACAAATTAATAAAAAAAAATAAAAAAAAAATAAAAAAAAATTCAAAATGACCAAAATACCCCTCAACTAAAAATTAAAAAATAAAAAAAAATAAAAAAAATAAAAAAAAATAAAAAAAATAAAAAAAATTTAAAATAAAAAATAAAAAATAAAATAAAATAATTTTTTTTTAGTGCCAAATGACCAAAATACCCCTCCATGTATAAAGTATGTGATTAATCTTGACCATTAGATCATATTGATCAATGGTTGAGATTTGTTCCTCGGGACTTTGTAAAAATCATGGACCTCCTTGAACGCAACTCTAGGTGCATAATTTAAATCTTTAGGTGTCAATTCTAATTATTGAGATTTTTGTAACCTCAAAGAAACATAGAATAAATGACATTTTAATCTGCATATCCCTTAAATCAAAGTTAAACACATTTGAAGTTCCTCAAATTGCTCAATCTTTGTCACAAACATAAACGTCTTAGATTAATTGATCAATTTATTAAATAAACAAGAACATTAATAGCAAATTTGGCGGATTTTTCTTGGTGGTCGTTTTAAACTCGTGGAAGTTTATCGATCCCAAAAATCAACCACAGGTCAAGGAAACAGGGAGACAATGGTGACCGAATATATATACATGATTGACAACATCAATCATGTATGGGAAATTGATCAAAATGTTCGTTGGGGATAGGAGAATGGTAGTAATGTTAAAAAGTTGGAATAGATCTTGAGGAGTCTTGTCACCCACATGCAAAAGTTGGTTTTTTAGAACTTGGAACTCAGCAAGACAAGTTTTTATGGTCACCCATGCCACCTCTGCGCCACATCAGCCTGACCAAACACATAAAAAATCCCGACCGAACACACGTAACCAGGCGACCAAATCATTCCCCTTTGAAAAAGCATTCCCCTTTGAAAATTGATCGGTCGACTAGTCGACCGTTAGGCACGGTCGACGCGTCGATTTGGTATGGGCGTAAGGGGGGGACGCGTCGAGTTGGAGCTCCACGTCTGATCGACCAAATGGTCGACCACACCGTTACGGGTGGTCTTATGTACTCAAATTCAACTAATTATATACATGTTTCAAGCTAAAAATAATTTATAACTCAAACTCTAGAAAGTTTGCTGGACTAACCCAAAATGGTCGTTTCCAACTATAAGTCATGGTAAACTGTAATGCTATCAGGAGAAAGTCAAGTCTTTGACTCTGATGTACGTGGCTTAACCGGTATTACCCAGACGGTTTCCAGACCTTTTACACAATGAAACAATCTTTTGTGAGATAAATGGTCTCTTTTTTAGTGGGACACTTAAACATGATAAACAGAAAAGAGCTTACTAAAGAGAAAGGAATACTTAGATGTTGGTGAAAACTGGAACCTGGATTTAACTTCATCACATAATAACTATTAACAATATTAAGAAAGTTACGGGGTTGGGTTTGCAATGAAAGCCGAGTCAAGATGTGTACATGACCTAAAAAATTCAAACTGCATTTTAAAACCATGATATAATAGTAGTACATTTTTATGGTCAAACAATCTAATTTCGTTTGTTTCGAAATTCAACTTTGATACAATTGTAATTAACTAATTAAGTATAAGTGGTCCAAAAGTACATCCAAATTTCTAACCAATACACCAAACAAGAAAATAATGGTAATAGATTAGGATGGTATTTTGGTCAGTGTAGGGCTGCAAACGAGTCATTTTGAGCTCGATTTGATAGCTCGACGAACTAGCCTTCGTGATGCAAAATCGAATAAAATCCAAGCGCAACTCGAACATTTATATAAATTTTGTTTGACAACCAAACTTATTTCAAATGTATAATAAAAGGAAGGGTTATATTTTTGAAGATATTAATTTCTTCCAATATATAAATTTACACCAAGTAACTTGGTTAGAAGTCGAAACCCATTTAAATGAAAAACCTCCATTTTTAAAGTCCGCTTTAGGCCTAAAAGTGCTAAAGCTGCCCCCCTGCGTCAGACACCTGAATTTGGATAAGGAACAAGCTGATTTGCAATGTTTGCAAAATTGTCTTGAAGTTGAAGCATAAACCAAATATAATGTTAAAATAAAAAATTACACGTAGCACTTCGTCGTGCTTTCATTAACTTTTTAATAACGACATGAGAGTTCACAAGCAGTCTAATAATTAATTACCAATTAATTGAAAAGTTAAAACCAAAGGGCATTTGGCTTATTGGTATGGTGTTTGCCTCTCAACTTTGAGGTCAGGAGTTCGAGTCCCGTCGTGTACAAATGAAGTAATTAGGAGTAGATTAGATTTGTCGTTTCAAAATAAAAGTTGAAAAGTTAAATAATTAAATAATTAAGTGGACATATATACTACTTCGGGTGTCTTCAGTTCTGAAACCGGTAAACCTGAAAACCGAAATTTAAGAAGTATGAGAATCAAGAATTGGACCAAAAAACCCCTTCGGGTTGTTTAATTTCAGGCTTAAAATTGGGTAGAAACAAAAATTTATATTCTTTTCGAAAAAGAAAAAAACATGGCAATGAAATTTTCTTTAGGTATTTGAAGGTTAGCATTGTGATTAGCAATTAAATCAACATTCAAATTCCAATTCTAGAAACGTAGTAATAGGTGGCTTTCAAATAGACTCCCCTCCTCATAAAAAAATTCTTATTTTTCTTAAAATTTTGTCCCACAAAAAATTTCTCATTTTTTAAATTTGAGAGGTATACTTAATAAAATAATATAATTACCAATGATTCAACTTCTAAAATCGTTTCTCTTTCCAATCTAATATTATATCTTAATCTAACCTTAATCAAAAGTATTACTAAGTACCCCACCATTAATTTCAACCCAATAATATGAAACGGGGACACATGAATTGTATGTTAATTAGAAACGAGCTAGAAGGTAAAAGTAATTACACAATCTACAATTGAAGAATTTCTGTAACTTGTTCAAATGCTTACAAGAGTTGTGTCACTTTTTATTTCTCTTCTCACTTTTGGCACCAACTAAACCCTACCTCTTCAATTTACTTCTTTTCCCTAACCTCATCGGAATATTGAAAATTTTGCTGGGCGAGTTTGTAGAAAAAAAATGAAAAGTAGAGAAAATGCTTTTTTCTTTTTTAATAACATTAAAAAATATTTTATATTTATCCTTTTATTTTCTTTTTATAATTTTCTTAAACAATATATTAAGATTTTTACTACTTATTAAAAATTGATGATTTATCATTAGTCTGGAATAATTGAATTATGAAGGAAGTTATGATATTGACATGAATTTATTAGTTTCTTGTCATTAGGAGAAATTTGATATGATAAAAATCAACTATTTAAGAGAATGCGTATTGTTGGGATATACCTTATACAAAGTATATTTTTTTAATAAATAATTAAGTTGTTATGAGTTATAACAATAATTAAAAATAATAATTATATTTGATCTGTTAATTATTTGGCCACCTCTATTAATGATATTTAATATAATAATCAAATATTTTTAAGATGATACTTACGTATCAAAATTAATGTAATTAGGATCTATAATGGTTGTTAGTTGGAAGGCATGTCAAATGAACGTTTTTTTGTTTACAAATATTATTAATATTAACAACTTTAATCCAGCAAAATTAGATTCGGTTATGACTTCTACTTTTATATTGTTTTACAAGTTTCATAGCCCGCCCAAGATTTATGTTGAACGTAATTAATATAGAATAACAAAGTTAATATTTAATTTCATAATTATTCCACTGAGTTCAGGAAACTAAAAAAAACTCCAATAAAACATTAAAAAAATATTTAATATAAAAAAGAAATGGTTTTAACAAAGTAATACTCCCTGCATCTCAATATTAAACTTGATGGCATGACAAAAACACAAATTCCCCATGAGACTGCGTGAAACATCACGGGTTGTCAATCCCTCTAACATATGCTATGTACTTGTTCAAAAGCACCCAACAACTTCTGAAACAGATTCACTTAGCAAAAAGTAAGCTTAAGGTGTATCATGAGATAAAATTGAAATGGGAACTAACCTAAGAGAATTCCTAAATCAAGACAGAACATAGCAGCGTACCCAAACTAGAAGCTGGTTTGGAAGAAGTCATGCCATTTTAATCAGTGATTTGTTATACTACAACATATATAAATTAACTGAAATCACACCTCTGTAATCAGATCTTCTAGAAATCCCGGCACCTCGACCACCACGGCCACTGCTATAATAATATGTTGAAGATGAGTTACCACGAAAATCATGAGCAAGTTCCACCTTTTAAAAATTAAAAAATTAATTGACTGGAAAATCAATTAAACCACCCACCATCAAATGGACCGGAAAATTAGCACTCTATTTTAGCTTAAAAACTTGACCGGAAAATCAATTAAACCAGCCACCATCTAATTGAGCGGAAAATCAGTACTCTATAATATCAATTAAACCAGCCACCATCAAATTGTTTTGAAAATCAGTATATTAGCAAATTTGACTAAAATTAATATGCTTACCATGAAGATGAAATGGGAGTATGGAATTTCAAAATTCTTCTCACACGAACATGGCACTTCAGGATTAAGTAAACACACTTGCCACCATCGTCTGCTTCTGTTTAGACTAAGGCCTCGTTTGTTTTGATGTAATCCTTCGTAATTGAATTCATAGGGTGTTGGAACGGAATTCAATTACAACGAATATCGTAATTCGAAATTACGTCGTAACTGAATTACGGAAATAAAAGTTCATCCAAACGTCCTCCGTAATGTAATTGAATTATAATTACGGAAAATTACGGAGGATTACGTCAAAACAAACGTCCCCTAAGTGTGTAAACATTAGTCACATGATATGATAGCTTTGTAAAAAATGAAAAATAGGTAATGTTTTATAAGAATCTCAAAATTACCAAATAATATAAAGCATTACCGAGCTACTATGATCTGGAGGGTTAAACTCTTTAAAAGAATCACAACAAAGATTAGCAAGAGAGACACCACCACCCTAATTGCATCAAAGGGAATAAAGAAGTTAGCAGCTAATGCTTCTCCTGTGACCATGAAAAATACTTTGAATCATATAGAAGCAGAAGTATGTAATTAAGGGATTAATTCTGGAAGAACAAAATTAGGGTTTTAAAATATAGTAGAAAGCTTTAAACAACAGAAAGTACGTATGCAGTTATCAGAACATTGTATTATTGAAGTAATACCCATGTCCTCATCAGTAAAAATTGTTTTTCTTCAACATAACTCAGGTTGACTCACGGGGTCAAAGGGTATATCTTTGACTTTTGAGTTTCTTCAAAATATATATTTTCTTCTTCAAACAATGAAAATGTTTTCTAATTCTAATTTTTCATATATAAAATCAAAATGAAACACATAGAAAGCCTATGTAGATATATATAAGATTACATGCATATAAGGAATCTAAAATGGAAAAAAAGACTTACAACTAAAAAGAAATAAAAATTCACCTTTAGTAGAGGTTTCCTCAACATAACCCCGACCCATACCAAAATAATTAATCGTCTAGACACGTAACACGACACGCCCGATGGGATGGTGGAATATAAAACTGGATGCTCACTACAATCAATGGGAATCGTATTCAACATAAACTTTGGTAGTTCTTGAATAAGTGCCTCCGCTACTTCTCTCTAAATACCAAAACAAAAAATTATAGTTTAAGTAATTAAAAAAAAGATTAGCAATAACACGAAAATTGTAATTAATTACATCTGCTTCAGTCAAATAAAGTCCTGGGTGATATGAACAACTTAGAATTTCTTCTGAAATGGTTATGAAATAATTATGATAATTTCTGCCAATTAAAAGAAATAATTATGTTTCAATTATGAAATAACTTGAAAGCATTATCGAGGAATTCTCTGGATTAAAGATTCATTGTTGTTATTATTGCATAAAAGAATCACCACATCTTCAATGGTGCGTATATAAAATCCTTCAATTACAAATTATGTACCTAAAATTGTTTGTAACAATATTCAAGTCACATATATCGACAGAAGATACTTTGAATAATTTTATTTTAGTAATACGAGACAGCATGGCCCGTGCGATGCACGGGCTTCGTTCACGATTAGGAGTTATTGGTATCAATGCAAAGTATGAACATAACAAAGTGTGTTGGAGGAAAATATAAAGTAAGAAAACATGGGTGCTTATATAAAACAAAACATGTTATTCATAACACATAAGTATCGCTACAAATATCTTCATGCTTTCTCTTTTATAAGCACAACAATGGATAAACGATGATATATCTTCAATCGATACGGGTTTAGTAGTGCCTGAAAATCATTTATAAAAAGTAATACATTTACAATTGTTTTTTAACTTTTTTAAAAGTTAAAATGTATTTTAATACTTTAAAGTTACCTAATTGAACACTACAATTTTATAAGTATAAGTGTTAAACTAATAATGAGAGAAGAATTTATTAAATAAATTAAATATTTATTAAAATATGTAGCTATTTGATGTCATTAGTCCTAATAAAAGGCGTAATAAAACAACCTTAGCTTTTTAAAATCTTTTTATATAAGTGAAAGTTATCAAAGTATTTTTATTAAATGAATTTCATTAACTGATTTTATTTAATTTTTAAAACGACATTTGCACTTGTATATAGCTGTTGGACTGAATGCACGATCTCGTGGTAATGACCACATCATCCCACCATAATATTCCATTAGATAATCAAACGATTTGTTTAATATAAAAAAAAATTTATAAGTAGATATAAAGACAAATATGAAGACTTAGAAAAATAACAAATTTTGTACGAAGGCAAAACAATTATATATATATATATATATATATATATATATATATATATATATATATATATATATATAATGTACATTATACTAAATTTATTTCCTTAAAACAAAACATAAACCTCATAACTTCATATTTGATCAAAGAAAAGGTCATATATTTTCTTTTATAACGACTCCATTTCTTTTATGAGGGGAAATAGATATATAATTATTTGATTAAAGTTGTAAATATGTATATGTGATTCTATATCAACTATCACTATCATTTTTCATGTTATCTTTCTTTTACAAATATAATTATTTTGACAAAAAAATGAGAACATAATCATTGTCTAATGTTTTGGTTATGAAAAATGTTTTATTCATCCACAATACCAAAGTCTAATACATTATAAAAAGTAGGTGCGATTACATACGAATGAGCAAGAAGCAAAGAAAATGAAAATTAGTACGATTACTTTTATATATTTCATAATCATTATAGTACCATCGCCGGAGGTACTCGATCCTGCAAAAACAACATAATAATTGTTACCTTTTCATCAGAAATTGTAGTTGCGGGTGTATTGTTACCTTTTCATAGGATATTGTAGTTGCGGGTTTGTATATTTCCTGACTTCGACATAAAAAAATCAAAACGTAATCATTGTCAAATGTTTTGGTTATGGAAACTGTTTTATTCCTCTACAATACAAAAGTCTAACACAATACAAAAAATAGGTACAATATGAATGATCAAGAAGCAAAGAAAATGAAAATAGGCATGATTACTTTTATGTTTCATAATCATTATAGTACCATCTCCGGAGGTACTCGATTCTGCAAAATTAACAAACCTAAATTAAACGATGTATGATTAAACAAAAATCACTTAAAAAACAATGTACAACGATACGAAACTAAAAACAAATGGTATATTTCATTCACCAAAATGAAATTAACAACCAAATGTATCTATTTATACAAAACATATGTGCCTTTACACATGCTAAAAATAAAACCTATGTATTAAATATGCTAATTCAGTTTTGATTAATGAATATTAAATTATTTTGACACTTCATCTTTCATTCACCGAATGAAATTAACCTATATTTAATTTTGATTAATGAATGTTAAACAAGGAATGTTAAAGTGTCTCACTTCATGTTTTATTGGGTTAAATTCCATTTAACTAAATAGAATATTTAATGCAACTATGAATATTATGTTATATAAATATAGACATAGATATAGATATAAATTTAATTTGAACATTATAAAATTATTAAATTGATACATGATTTTATAAATTTATAAAATTATTATAATAAACATAATTATACAAAATATTATAAAATATTATTAAATTGATACATGTTTTTATTTTTTATTTGTAGGGATTTTTATTTTTTATTAAATGCAAGGTTATTTAATTTGTATTAAATGCAAGGTCATTAAATGCAACTACAAATTGGAACTCAATTTTTTATTAGATATAGATAAGTATCCTTACAAACTCCTCAGTTGCAAGAGGGCCCGTAAGTTCATGTTTTTTCAATGGTTCTTGAACAGTGCCTTGAACTTTCACTAATAATACACTCAAAATGGAGTAATATAAGTATCCCTTTAAAAAGAATTAATACTTGGTTCCTTGTTGCAACTCCATCTGACAGCTAAATTGCATAGAACACAAGTACCAAATACTTGAATTAAGTATCATAACACACATCCATCAATCATATATAATAAAATAAGCTAAAAGCTAAGAACATCAATAAAATGCCTCAATAAAATGATTTGGTATGATTTTTCGTATCGTCAAATGGAATCTATATTCCTTCCGATATATCAACTATGTAAAGTTTATAATAAGTTAATTCATTAGTAGAATAAACATACCTCAAGCGTTTAAAACCCAGATAGTAGGACGCATTTTGGATACATAAGAGCAACCTTCCACCTGCAAATACAATCATTTCATCAAAACTATTTATATAGCATAAACATGAAAAAAGGAAGAAAAAAAACCTACATTGTAGGCTAAATTACATAAATCGCCTTTGTTTAGTAAAATTAAGTGATCCTACATCGTAGAATGTGATCGTTTTTTCATTTAATATTTAGGTGTCGGGTTGTATTTTTTAATTTATTATAGAATGGTATTAGTATTGGTAGTGAAAACTTACGATTATCAACGTCAGTCATGTAAACTATAAATCACTTTGCACTGAAGAACAAACAATCAATACTGAAGAACATATATTCGGTTTGTTAACTAATGGAAACTCAATAAGAGGTAACAAATAAGCAAGTGTCTTCCCAAAGCCTGTTTCAGAGACAAAACGCTAAATTGTAGCAAATTACTGTAAGCTTCCTTAGGTATAACTAAGATTCGAATTTAAATTAACTATGAAACTGAAATTGATAGGTTAATAGCTGATTTATTAGGGCTTACCAGAAGAGATAATGAATCAGTTGAGCGGAGGCGATGATGAATCCGAAGCAGGCTATGAGAAAAACCAAAAACCATAGCACCAACTTATTCGGTTTCCAAAACAAAACAAATAAACCTTCAACGTGATAAATCAAACGATTTGGGTGAATAAAAAAATCCTGATGATTAGGGTTTCATGATACGAATGCCAAGATGATGGAGAGTGTGATATGATTTAGGCGTCTACGGAGGAAGTTTTGAAAGTACGATTGCAAACCAGGGCTGGAAATTAGTAGTGAGTGGGTGTAACACCCTGAAACCCGGCCTAGTGTTTTATCACTTTTAGTAAGTGACAAATATTATTTATTAATTTATTTGAATTAATTGTTATTTTAACCAAGGGGTTAAAATTAGTTTAAACTAAAATATTTTGATATTTTAATGATTTTTATGTCATTAGATTCACTTTTGAACCAAGGTTCCAAATATATCTTCCTTGTTAAAATTGAAACTAATTGGGTATTTTAAATTAATTAACTTTGAACCAAATACACAATATTATATTATGTTTAAATGAAATAAAATCCACATCATAATCTTACACGTGTTGATGTGTGTGTATGAGTCATTTTGTGGAAAATCAGAACTCTCGGGGTTCCATTTCTTTCTCACGTCCAAAACACCCAACACACACTAACTATGTGTTTTTTATTCTTGGTGAAGAATAAGCAAGAAAACATTGATTTAATTCTGATTTCTTCCTTAAATCCGTTTTTAAAAAGTCATAAGGTAAGTGGTTTGTATATTTTCTTGTGTTATTGTAAGCTTTGATTATATGATAACTAGGATTCTAAATTCTAGATATTTCTCATAGTTATGTGAAATTGATTGACTATATGAGTTTCTATATAAGATTAGGGTAGATGACTTGTGCATTTATTAAATAAACTAGAGAATTGAAGAAATCACCATTGTTAGTGATTTGGGGAAGAAAGAGAAATAACTCTAATTTTGGGAATTGAGGTTTTGTGTTAACTATGATTGTTTTAGGTTAAGTGGTTATGTTTAGGACTATAATTGATATTCATAATTAGTTGTAACCTAAACTTGATATTGTTGTTAGTTTTGGTTAAATTGAAGTGACAGTTTTTTTGGCCAAATATATCAAGAATTGAACTTAAGTATTCAGTGGTTAAGTTGACTTGTTATAGTCTTTATTTTGTGGTTAATATTAGTTTGTCATAGTACACGTAATTAGTAAAGTAAGATGGTTTTGAACTTAAATTAAAAAACGTTGTCATTTGAAGGAAAATTGTGTAATTGGGCTTAAATTAGTCAAAAGTGGAAGTTATTGACTAAAGTCACATCTGAGATTTAATCGAACTTAGAAAGGTCAAATTAATTATGAAAAAAATGATATATTATATGTTGGATATGTTAGTAGTATTTTGAGGGATTGAAAGTAAGAAAACCGGATTTTGACCCGTTTGGTCATATTACTTTAAGAATTAGAGTATATACATTTTAAGTTGACTTTGACTTTGATTGTGTCAAAATGGTCAAATAAGCTAAAATGGTAAATTGTTTATTGTACATAAATTGGTTTTTATAGCTAGTTAACAAGTATGTGGTGTTTGGGTCAAAATGTGGATAAAGGTTAGTTGCAACTTTATTAACTGAACTTTGACTTTCATGAAGTCAAAGTGATAATAATATAGTAATTGTTGCAAGTATTTGAATATTTTATGTTTATAAATTGTTAGTTGGTTTTGTACGTGTGTCATAAAAGAAAACGGATTTGGCCATATTGGTTATTAAAATGTACAAATTGTTCTTGACGTGGACTTTTAAAGTCAATGAGGTATTACTATGCTTAAATAGTGCAAGTAAATAACACACAAGTTGACTTTGAAGTTATATGTATAATCTATGCAATTTTTGATAATGTTAGATACTAATTCGGGTATTGTTTTGATTATCAGGAAAAGGAAAGGAGACTCAGTGACATTAGACAACTGAGTGGAAAGAGACGTGGCAAAGGTGAGTGGATTTATAACCTTTGTATTGTTTAAATTGCAATGGTTTTGGTTGCAATTGAAAGTGTTTAGTGATGACTCTGTTAGTGCTGATCAGTTAGTGCTGATCCCGTTAGTTCTGACCCCGTTAGTGCTGATTCAGTTAATGCTGATTCGGTTAGTGCTGATCAATTAGTGTTGATTCATTAGTACTGCTTCGTTATTTCAGGACCGGTATTAATGGTATATGATAATTAACTGGCTATGTGTTAATTAATTGAATGATATGTGCACATGGAAAATGATATGTGCACATGGAAATGTATAGAGGTCAGCTTGACAGGGTGGGGCTGAGCTTTCGTTTACTGTTAGATAACGGTAATTGTACATTGGCATATTCGCTGTGTCTTAAGGAAGCTTTACCATTGCTAATGAGAAAAGGGCTATCGGTAAGCTGTTGTTAGGCCCACAACAGTTGTAAGGTTCTGCAAAACCGCCGGTCCTCTCGTTATTTGTGAATCCGTAAAGATTGTGAATCCGTAAAGATTGTGAATCTGTGAAGGTTTTGAAACGAGATTGTTGTACTTAGACAATATAAAATGTTATATTTTCATTCACTTAGCTTTGTGCTAATCCCCCACTATGTTGAATCTTTTACAGGTTGTAGATGGATGAGTCTTTTGGAGATTAAGATTAGGAATGATTGACCAAGACTTAAAGAAATGATTTTGATGTTGAGCCGCAATGTTAAGTAACACTATTTTGGAAAGTTAACTTTTGTAAAATTATATATCTTATGTTTTTTTATAACTTGTGAATAACAAGTTATATATGTATATGTAATTTTGAAACGCTTCCGCATTTGTTGTGTTGAAAAAAAAAATGGTTCAGATTTTGAGGTGTTACAATTTGGTATCAGAGCCTTGATTTGGCGGTGTGTACACAGTTAGGTGTAGCATTCCTAAATCTTGGCTCAAGTTTGGTCAAACATTCCTAGTGTGTGGGGATTAGGAAAGTGTGATTAGTATGGAAGAGGTTAGTATGTTAGGTACTAACGGTTTAAACTAAAAATTTGTGAGATGTTGTGATTGAGTTTACAGGTATGACAGATAAAGAGAACCCGACCCCTTTGAACTTGGAAGTGTTGATACATCAGGTATCGATGCAAATTTAAACGAGGTATAACTTATACATACGTTGGAAAATCAGACAAAATGATCATACTGTATCATTACTTTAGATTTACATTACATATGGGATTGGAACAATAATATACTTACAATCAATTAGAGGATTACAATACTTAAAATCAGCTTCAAGACAAGCATTATGAATCACACCGTAGTATTTTCTGATGGTTCGAATAGAAAAGAGTTTATAACACTACAAATGACCGAGGCAATGACGGTTGCTGAGTTGATAAAACTGTTTAATTAGAAGTCGAAATTTATATAATGATGGGTACACGATGAGACTTCACACGTATGACGGTTTATTGGAGTCGTTTCCAGAGTATAGGGGCACAGTTAGGTTAGTCAGTACCTCATCTCGGGCTTTTATGACGGCTAAATCAGTTGATAGTGATGTTAAAACCTGAAATGTAAAGAATAAGGAAAACGTGTCATTAAAGAAAGCCAGATATTAATAATTTAGATTCTGACAAAATAGAAAAGGGCGGGAAAATCAGAGACAAGGGAATCAAAATCAAAGACAAACAAATAGTGTCGAGTCAAAGAGTTTAATGGTACAATAACTGTAGAATTTCTCATTTTAAAATCTTGTACCGAGTTGATAATGTGAAGTGTTAGGTGTGGAACGATCAGATATATGGTAAAGGATTGTGATTTTTCTCGTAGTGTGTAATGGAACTATCAAAGTGTGAGGCACAAATTGACTGGATATCTTACAGAAAAAAAAAGTGAAGACGAAGACTAGGTCAAGGAATGGGGCGGTCGGGAGATCGTCATTTTCGGGCCAAAAGAGAAAGAATGCTACTTCACTTGGGAGTGGAGCTTACAGGATGACGGTGGATGGTGCTACCGTCATTGATGATGATATAACGGGTATGTTTTCGATAAACTTAATACTTTACTTATGTCACGTAATATTAGAGCAAATTGGTTATGTATGTTATGTGCAAATATGTGATATGTTGAAAATTAATTGTTTTGTCGTTCCTCTACTTCATGGAAAAGTGAAGATGCTTGATGGTATTCTGATTTCGGTCACAATATATGTGATTGAAGTTGAATTTGATGTTGATATTATTGTAAAGATTCCTTAATGAGACGCTTATAGTTGATATTGATGTAATCATAGATATATATTGTGTGGTCCGGGTGGGACTAGTGTTTAGAGTAATGGAATGGGTAATCATTACCGAGGAGTGTCGTGTCACACATAGTGATTTGCGGGGTGTCAGTTGCTCATTAAGTGTTCGTGTTACTCAGTGTTGGAGCGGATAGCTCATTTATGTCTTGTCTAAATTGGTTATAAGTCGAAATTAACTGTTTGGGCTTTTCCTTTGCTTAACGAGGAGTGAACATGATAGGTTGTATGTCGGCTTCAGTCACAATATATGTAACTACAAATAAATATGAGTATAATAGTAGTTAATGTAAACTCCAAAAATGTAAAGCTTATAATTAAAATTGATGTAAGTATAGACGTTGGCTAAATAGTCTAAGTAAGACTAGCGGTTGGTATAAGGAAGAGGAAATTTTTACCGTGACCTGTTGTGTCACGTGTAGTGACTTGTAGAGGGACTTGACCAATATGTGTAATTTGGTGTTTGCTTTTGTTATGAATGTTAGAAATGAAGGATATATAACTATAACTATTCGGTTATCCTTGAAATCATATGAAGTATGAACTGGTGAAATTAGATGATTTGTTACCTAAACTAAGTGTGGAGTATGAAAATTGACTTAATGAACCTAGATTTGCGATTATTTCGGGCTGTTTTGTGAATGATAGATTGGTAATATCCTCAACATGCTATGAATGGGATTTAAATATGAAAATTATTTGAAAGAAGTGTTGGACAAGATGAGATTGAACGTTGTTTCATGTGATAATTGATGCGAATAGTGATTAAGAAAGTTATAATTTGAAATTTAGTGGATTATGACTGTAAGTTTGATAGCGGTGATTAAAAATTTTGAGTATCGAGACAAGGTTAGACCATAAAAGTGTACGAAAATTCGATGGAATGATGAACGGGATGTAAAAATTATAGACTTTAAAATGATGGTTGTAACCGTAAGTAAGGAACCTTGAGATTGTCTATGCTTTTGGATTATTAAAAGACAAGTGAAAGATTATCTTAACCATAACTTGGTATTTATAATTGTTATGCCTTAAAAACTATGGAGACCTTATTGTTTAATATGAGATGCATCGTTTACGCAGACCACAAAAGGATGTATACTATTATAAAGAAGATGATTAGAATGTGTTAGAGGATTATGGATTTTAAAACTGAAGAAAAGTTGTTAATGCTTATGCTTGGATCTGTAAAGAAATTATAGATAGTACTTATTTTGGAACAAGTTGAGATAGTTTTGAGTTAGTGGATTGACTAAAGTTATGACAAAGTGGATTACATAAATGATGTTGATAATGTTAACAAAATGGAGGAACCGTATGGATTATTATTATATAAATAAAGAAACATTATTGCCTATGCTTTGAGATACAAGAAATTAAGGGAAAGTAATTATATTATGTGAATTAGAACAAATTCGAATGTGAGGATGATCAATAGCATATTGGTGATTTAATGAAAAGAAAGATGATAAATGTTGCACAACTTGTTGGATGAGTTCATAATTGTGCATCGTTAAAAGAGATTATCGAATGCTATTTGGGTAAGTTGAAACAATTGGAGTTCTAGAGACGGTTTGGGAACATTGGGTATTAGTGACTAATTAAGACCAAGATATGAACCCGTAAATTGATTAGTTTGAGCGTGATGAGATTCCGAGGACGGAATTTTTTTAAGGAGGGTAGATTTGTAACACCCTGAAACCCGGCCTAGTGTTTTATCACTTTTAGTAAGTGACAAATATTATTTATTAATGTATTTGAATTAATTGTTATTTTATCCAAGGGGTTAAAATTAGTTGAAACTAAAATATTTTGATATTTTAATGATTTTTATGTCACTAGATTCACTTTTGAACCAAGGTTCCAAATATATCTTCCTTGTTAAAATTGAAACTAATTGGGTATTTTAAGTTAATTAACTTTGAACCAAATACACAATATTATATTATATTTAAATGAAATAAAATCCACATCATAATCTTACACGTATTGATGTGTGTGTATGAGTCATTTTGTGGAAAATCAGAACTCTCGGGGTTCCATTTCTTTCTTACGTCCAAAACACCCAACACACACTAACTATGTGTTTTTTATTCTTGGTGAAGAATAAGCAAGAAAACATTGATTTAATTCTGATTTCTTCCTTAAATCCGTTTTTAAAAAGTCATAAGGTAAGTGGTTTGTATATTTTCTTGTGTTATTGTAAGCTTTGATCATATGGTAACTAGGATTCTAAATTCTAGATATTTCTCATAGTTATGTGAAATTGATTGACTATATGAGTTTCTATATAAGATTAGGGTAGATGACTTGTGCATTTATTAAATAAACTAGAGAATTGAAGAAATCACCATTGTTAGTGATTTGGGGAAGAAAGAGAAATAACTCTAATTTTGGGACCTAAACTTGATATTGTTGTTAGTTTTGGTTAAATTGAAGTGACAAAGTTTTTTTGGTCAAATATGTCAAGAATTGAACTTAAGTATTCAGTGGTTAAGTTGACTTGTTATAGTCTTTATTTTGTGGTTAATATTAGTTTGTCATAGTACACGTAATTAGTAAAGTAAGATGGTTTTGAACTTAAATTAACAAACGTTGTCATTTGAAGGAAAATTGTGTAATTGGGCTTAAATTAGTCAAAAGTGGAAGTTATTGACTAAAGTCAAATCTGAGATTTAATCGAACTTAGAAAGGTCAAATTAATTATGAAAAAAATGATATATTATATGTAGGATATGTTAGTAGTATTTTGGGGGGTTGAAAGTAAGAAAACCGGATTTAGACCCGTTTGGTCATGTTACTTTAAGAATTGGAGTATATACATTTTGGGTTGACTTTGTCTTTGATTGTGTCAAAATGGTCAAATAAGCTAAAATGGTAAATTGTTTATTGTGCATAAATTGGTTTTTATAGCTAGTTAACAAGTATGTGGTGTTTGGGTCAAAATGTGGATAAATGTTAGTTGCAACTTTATTAACTGAACTTTGACTTTCATGAAGTCAAAGTGATAATAATATAGTAATTGTTGCAAGTATTTGAATATTTTATGTTTATAAATTGTTAGTTGGTTTTGTACGTGTGTCATAAAAGAAAACGGATTTGGCCATAATGGTTTTTAAAATGTACAAATTGTTCTTGACGTGGACTTTTAAAGTCAATGAGGTATTACTATGCTTAAATAGTGCAAGTAAATAACACACAAGTTGACTTTGAAGTTATATGTATAATCTATGCAATTTTTGATAATGTTAGATATTAATTCGGGTATTGTTTTGATTATCAGGAAAAGGAAAAGAGACTCAGTGACAGTAGACAACTGAGTGGAAAGAGACGTGGCAAATGTGAGTGGATTTATAACCTTTGTATTGTTTAAATTGAAATGGTTTTTGTTGCAATTGAAAGTGTTTAGTGATGACTCCGTTAGTGCTGATCAGTTAGTGCTGATCCCGTTAGTTCTGACCCCGTTAGTGCTGATTCAGTTAATGCTGATTCGGTTAGTGCTGATCAATTAGTGTTGATTCATTAGTACTGCTTCGTTATTTCAGGACTGGTATTAATGGTATATGATAATTAACTGGCTATGTGTTAATTAATTGAATGATATGTGCACATGGAAAATGATATGTGCACATGGAAATGTATATAGGTTAGCCTGACTGGGTGGGGCTGGGCTTTCGTTTACTGTTAGATAACGGTAATTGTACCTTGGCATATTCGTTGTGTCTTAAGGAAGCTTTACCATTGCTAATGAGTAAAGGGCTATCGGTAAGCTGTTGTTAGGCCCACAACAGTTGTAAGGTTCTGCAAAACCGCCGGTTCTCTCGTTATTTGTGAATCCGTAAATATTGTGAATCCGTAAAGATTGTGAATCTGTGAAGGTTGTGAAACGAGATTGTTGTACTTAGACAATATAAAATGTTATATTTTCATTCACTTAGCTTTGTGCTAATCCCCCACTATGTTGAATCTTTTACAGGTTGTAGATGGATGAGTCTTTTGGAGATTAAGATTAGGAATGATTGACCAAGAATTAAAGAAATGATTTTGATGTTGAGCCGTAATATTTAGTAACAATATTTTGGAAAGTTAGCTTTTGTAAAATTATATATCTTATGTTTTTTTATAACTTGTGAATAACAAGTTATATATATATGTAATTTTGAAACGCTTCCGCGTTTGTTGTAAAAAAAAATGGTTCAGATTTTGAGGTGTTACAGTGGGGGCTGGAATCAAGTATAAATTACTGTAATTCCGTGATATTCTCAATATTTCCTTTAATTTCGTGGTAAGTTTAAATGCAGGAGTTATGATATGATTTTGACCAGAGTTTGTTGAGCATTGACTGGGCGGCCAATGATTGAATTACATATGGCATATTCGACCAATGAAAGAGCTCCAAATTGACTGAGTTGTCAAATGTAAATCAAATGTAGGCTCATATATAAGAGAAGATTTTCAGTATCATATATAATTTTTGCAATATTTTTATTCTATACCCATAAAGCGTGACATATTATAATATATCCACGTTTTTGGCTTCCTTTCCAAAAACAAAATAATATGCCATATATTCATGTTTTAAAAGCTTTATAAAACTTTTATAAAAGGTACTATATATTCATATTAAATACAGTAATATAGTTCTAAATAGATATCAATATGAGCTTTTCTAATATATGTTCATTAGACATATGTTAGCACTAATAGTCGTAAATTTTCCAAAAATATAATGAAAATCATTTCATATACCACCTTAAACTATTAAAATTGGCTATATTAAATATTTTATAAATATTAGTATATTACATAAAAGATGATAACTACTTCATAAAACTTCTTGTTTTTAGTCACTTTATCTCATTTGATTTGCTTTCATTCACAAGGTTGGCGGATATAGGTACTCTTTATCATGGTGTGTCCTAGGTGGCATGACAACCACATCGTGGAGGGCCTGGAGGCATGTGGAACACCATTCCCTTCACAATATGGTGGGATTTCATGATAGCAGTGTGTACACAACCACGGAAAAGCACACTTGGGGCGCGTTTGGTACAGAGAATGGAATTGCAGAGAAATGATTACAGAGAATGGAATTGCAGGGAAAGAGAATTAGTCTGGAGAATGGGAATTGACTCTTCTGTTTGGTAGCACAGAGAGTTCAACGGAGAATTGCAACAGACAATCATTTCTCTTGTTTGGTACAACAACAAAAATCAATAGAGAACTGTTCCAACTTTATCATCAAGCATACATATTTTATATTCTCAACAATAATTATTAAAATACAAAACATGAAAATATGGATGATTCATTATTAAGAAATGCAACCCACTGAATCGATCTATCATTCATGAATTGAATCACATAATTGAGTTACCCATAAAAATATTCTTATATATAACTCCAAATAGTTAATGCGTTAATTAAACATCTTAATTTACATTTATGTTCTCAAAAATACATATATGTGAAATGGATGATACCATAATACAACATAAAATTACATTCTTTTGCAGTTTATTTTTAGCGCAAATGGATGACATCTGCTCTTTGGTTTCACAGCCAATGATGTTAACATCCTTCGTGGATTCTGTTTGGATGTTGATACCCTCGAATCCAGTTATTAACTTATGAGTGATTTCTTTGTTGACAATCTTGCATATAGAGCTACCAAGTTTTGAAATATCCATGATAATGAAGAAATAGTTTCAGGTTCCATACAAAATGAAAAAATCACGGAGTCCCGTGAGAAAATTTTTGACTTGGTTTCCTGTTCAAGCAAGATTGTGTCCTCTTCTACAACATTTGTAATTGAAGGGGAAATTAAAGATGATGTAAATGCTGTTGTTATAACCAGTGAATCCTTTAAACATGATGATAATACTAAATCTACTAATTCTAGCTGCTCAAGTTCTTCATTTGTTCCTGTGAGTATCAACTTTATTAAGATAATAACAATAGAGAATTGTATACTTCAATGTATGCTTCAAGGTATTATCAATTATACACATCAATACACACAGTACACATCAATACTCATACACACAATACACATCATCAATTATAAACATTATAATTCAATACACTCCAATATTTTTCTAATTTTAGGGCAACCAAAAAGAAAATTGTGTTTTACACAAAGAAAGAGACAAAGATCGAGAGAGAGCGAGACAGAGATTCAATACCTGTACGGTGCCACCCGTATTTGATTTCGTCCACCGTCAATTCCTGTAAAAATTGAACCCGAAGAGGATGAGAAACATACCCATACAAAGAGCCATACATATAGTAAAGAGAGAACGAGACAGAGAGAGCGAGCAGGAGATATCCTTGTCGCGCCAGATGTGGAGAAGACGACCAGAATATACAACGCCGGTTGTGGCGAAGACGACCAGAAGATACAACGCCGGTAATGGAGATTACTATGGAGGAAGACGTGGTTAGAAAAAGAGGGATAAAGTGAACTTTCAATTCTCCGTGTGTTTGATCATTTCCCTATTTATCAATTCCCTCCCTTTCTCTACGATTAATAGGGAATTGAAAATAGGGAATAGGAATTGTTTTATTTCTCATTCTTCTTTTCTTAAGCGCTAACAAACAAGAGAGTTGTTTTCTTTTCCATTTCTCACCCCTTAATTCTCTGTACCAAACATACCCTTGTGGAAAACATATTTTTACTCATGTGGTGGGGGGCATTTCATATGCGGTAGATGTGGTCATATGATGAATATTTTCTCTAAAATGATGTAGTATGATTAATTATTTAATCATATGTCATTTGATATGCTAATAATTTTGATGCAATCTCGTGAATAGTATATTATAGTTCAAAGCTTTAAATTATACTCCCTGTAACACCACAATCTTATAGTATATTATATTTTAAACTTAACTCCTCATCTTCACAATTATACGCATCTAAATCCTTTACCATTTCTCTCAACCGGTTAAAATAATACTCGAATATTAAATTCCACTAAATAAATTCTGGTAACTTACACTCTAAAAATTATTGGTAGGTTCATGATTGTTTGGTTCGGGTTTGTGGTGGAAAAATGGGTATTAGTAAGGATAAGGTTCTTGAGGTGGATACGGTTAGTAAAACAATTGTGGTAGTATATCGGGGTACAACATATTAGGCTTGAAAATGGTAGTTGAAATAGTAGTAGGGATGGGTATCTGACTGGGTTGATTACGTTCATATCCTCTAACACCATTTTGAAGATCTTGCATTTAACCTTTCAATATATATATATATATATATATATATATATATATATATATATATATATATATATATATATATATATATATATATATATATATATATATATATATATATATATATATATTTGCACTCTTGATTACTCATCTGACCGAAGGCCCAACATCATCAAGATTTTCGGTGGGTGGGTTCAGAGGGTTTGCTTTATCGTTATCCGTCACACCTGTAACAAACACAACATCTCACGAACTCTTAGTTTAATCCGTTAGTACCTATCATACTAACTACTACTAAACCACAATTCATATTCACTCTACTAATCCACTCCAATATTAAGGAAGTTTGACCAACTCGAGGCAAGATTTGGGAATGGTACACCTAAATGTGCAACCATCGCCAAATCGAGGCTCTGATACCAAATTATAACACCACAATCTTAGAGCCATTTTAAAAAAAAATATATGCATACTGAATCGATTTAAGAAAACTATAAATCCTAATTATTACATATTGTTGGATCCCAACAACACTAACGTGTTGCATTAATACTGATTTACGAAGATAAGATAATGAACAACAAGATTTCAATGATTAAGAGTTTATTAAAACAACTTAATACAGTACAAAGTTTGCGGAAATAGATAGTACACACTAACTAAAACTCTATACTTGAAGCGACACTTTAAATCGCTCAAAACTAGAAGATTATGCACTGAGAGTTATATCAGCTGATACTAACAGCTGATATCAATGTCCTAGTAATAACTATAGAGGAGTTAATACTTAGACAAATAACTAACTTTCGGAGAATGTTCTTGTGCTACGAATGCTCAAAAGGTGTGTCTAAATGCAAGCATTTATGTCTCTATATATAGCCCAAGATCCATGTTCCTTTGCCCACAAGTTAGACGACGTGTAAACATATTATTCGTCGATGTGGACTTGTCCATGGAACATTAAATGCTCTTGCATAAGTTGTTGTCCCAAGTGTACTTTGTGTCAACTACTTCCGGTACCCTTTCTGACGCACAGTGAAAGGTGTACTACATAAGTACATAAATAGTTGACTTTCCGTTTACATGCTTGGAGGGACAAACGATGATGTTGTACTAACATTATCTTCTATTCCAAAATAGAAGATCCTCATCGTTTTCTTCTTCTTTGAGCGGGAAAGGGAAATGTTCAAAGTGTCAAGAACATTTCCTTTAAGTCTTCATCTGCAGCAGGTACTATCAGCTGATTCCACAATCAGCTGAATAGTCTTCTTCTTGTCTTTGTCCTTTGGTCATAGACTTCGAATGAACTCTCGTGAATAGCTGCTGATTTGACTTGTTATCCTAAAGCTAAGTACGTACTCATCTGAAGGTTTATTGTATATACTTGCTTCAGCTGAGATACTTACTTCAGCTAATATTTATTATTCTTAGCTATCAATCATCAAATCTCCCCCTATTTGATGAAATCGAATAGCTATATAATTGTAACCCTGTAATGATTCAGCTGAAGCAGTCAGCTGAATACTTATGTGCTTTGACCCTTAGGGTTCTTTTGTATATATTTTATCTTTTTACAATTTTTACAATTATATTACAAAAATTTGATTTTCTATTGATATGACGCTGATGAGTACAAGGAAAATCAAAACAAAACAAAAACAACTACAATGTCTTGGTCATAGCTTCTCCAGTGACATTGCGATATAATGAGCTGATCGCTGAGTCGATTAATCTTCTCATTTGTCTTCCCTCCTCATTGGAGGAACTCAGCGACTTGTGATATAGCAGCAGTTGATCAATATCACACATGTGCAGCTCATCAGCCCGTTGGAAGCAAGGCTTCTTCTTCTCCAGATAACAAAAGCCATAAGTAGGTTCTTTTACGATCAGCCCAGGGACAAAGTTTACCCCTGTGGGGACAGCTTTTGTGATGTTGAGTTTTGGTTGTTTGGAAAATATGATCGAAGACCCAACATCAAGTGTTCTGGAGTCAGCAAAAGGGTCAGGAAGAACGGACTTGCGTTTTTCCCTTCTTGCTGAGGAGCCTTTACCAGCAGGTTCTCTGACAGCAACGTCTTATGAGTCAAGCAATTCAGCTGGTATGCGATTTGCCAACTCAGGAGCGGTTCTCCTGATATTTTGGCATAGACCCTTGAAGATACTGATTGCGACTTTGATAGCACTTTGCAGATCTGTTATGATGTCAGACGGTTGTGCAGATCTGGAAGCTGTCAGTAACTCATTCCACTCAGCATAGCTGAGGTGAGTACTGATTTTGTTCAGAGGTAACCTTTCAGCAGCCATGTATCCTCCAGCTCTGGTTATTTTTACTTCTGGTGGAGAGCTGGAAGAGGACTTGGGTGCCCTTACGCTGTCGATTTTTGCTTCGTGCCTACGCTGACCAAGAACTTTGTTGAACATCCTAATGTTCTCAGCTCTTTGGGCCTCAGCTTTTTGATACAGCTCTTCTTGAGTTTTTCTTTGAAGGGCAACAACTGCAGCAAGATCTGTTGCGGTTCCAGCTTCCTTTAACAGGAGAGCTTTAATCACATCAGAGGTAGGCTCCCCCTCAGCAGGTTGAGGAATCTCCTATATGATAGGCTGAGGGTTTTGGATTGGCGGGACTTGGACTTGTGGGCCCTCAACTGGTCCAAAAGAGTGAACGATTTCAACTCCAGTTGAGGCTTCTCCTGTCCTGAGGTCTTCAGCAGCAGTGAGTGTAGGTTGAATGATAATCTCACCTGCTGAAGTAGTTACCTCAGGTGTTTCAGTAGTGCCGAGTGTTGTCTGAATTGGGGCCTCGTCTACTGAAACGTCTTCTTCTTCTGTCATTCCAGCAGAGGTGATAGGTGGAGAACTTGGGTTTTCATCTGCTGGAATGTCTTCAGTATTGGCTCCAACAGCAGAGGTGATTATAGGTTGTGAAGCATTTAGTTCACCTTGTTTTTCACCTGCTGAAGTGGCCTCTTTCTCCCCCTTAGAGAGTGCCCGAAGAAGAGGGGTACTCTCTGGTGCTGAAGCAGGATGGACAGCAGCGGCACCCTCATTTAGCTTTGCAAGAATGAGGTTAAGGGTGCCTTGGAGACCAGCGACCTGGGAAGTCAGCGAGCTAACTTCAGTCTCCAGTTTGTCCAATCTTCTGGACGCAGCAGAAGCAGACCCCTCAATAGCCTTAGAAAGGTGGCTATGAGTGTGGGTCAGCAGAGACTCTTGCTTTGATTGTGCAAGAGACAGTCGATCGAAAGCTGGTTGGAGAGGAGACACCTTAGGGGTCAAGGTATCTAGCTGTCGTGCAACTTCGGCTTCTGTGGCCCGAGCTTCGGAGAGAAGCTTGTCTTTTTCAACTCTATCAGATTCACGAAGGGAGTTCAACTCTCGATGAATATACGTTTTGAGAGTGTTGAACTCGCCTGTGTTGCGGCGAATCTGATCAGCAAGAAGAACCAGATGAGGAGTCCGAGAGTGAACCTCAGCGTGCAGAGAAGTTATGCTGGAAGAGAGGTTCTCAGCAGTTTGGGAAAACTTCTTTGGAACATCCCTGCGAAGGGTGTCCATCTGCTGACTCAGTCTGGCCATCCCAGGTCGAATCTGGGATGATACAACTCTAGACATCAGAGCAGTAGCGGCTCTGATGGGAATGCTTCCTCCAGCTTTGCTGGATTCAGCATGGGACACTTGGACGCTTTGGGAGAGGGGGTCCGGCATGTCTCCAGCTGGAGGGGTAACCTCAGCTGTGGAAGTGGGTGTTCCTGAGTTAGGAGAAATTGCTCCTATGGGATGCTCAGAAACTATGGGGGGTGGGTTGGGTCCAGCTGAAACTTCTGGGGTTATAACAGAAGTGCAGTCATCAGCTGTCAAAACAGGTTGAAGCTCAGAATGTTCTTCGTCAGATGACGAATAGTAAGACTGAATAAAATCATCAGTCGACTCAAACATTATATGAAATGTTGTTTGGGTCTCTAGAGCTTCGGTCTCACCAGCCGGCGATACTGGTATATAGACTGGAGGAAGAGTTCTTCTGGGTGGTGTGTTAGCTGCCTCACAGCTCTGTTGGCGACTACGTTCCCGATCATTGGCAGCTTGGTTGAGTGCCTCAGTAACAACTTGGTTTGAAGTTGTCTCTTCATTGGCGGTGGTGGTTTCCTCAATCACCTGCTGGTTTAAGCTGGTGACGTTGTGGGAAACAAAAGGGTCAGCTTCAAGATTGACTTGGTTTCCAGTCAATCTATCATCAGCTGGTGACTCAGAAAGTGATGAAGAAGTTGGTGGTGGTGTGTGTGCAGCTGACTCACGGGTGGCTTGGGTTGAGCCAAAAACTTCACCAGCAGTCTGTCGAGAGACTGAGGTTGCTTGTGGAGTTTGTTCCCTTGTTACAACGACTGATAATGAATCAGTCGAGGAGCTACGCAGAGGGTTGGAGCTGGCACTAACTCCTAAAGAACGAAATTGCTGTTTTGAAGTCTGCTGACTTGTTGAGAAATCAGCAGAGAGAGGATGAAAGGGAAGGAGGATGTGACCAGCCGAGAGTGTTCGACTAGGAACTCCGATTGTTGGTGGAGTTCCTTGAGAAACACTGTAAAAGTGAAAATAAGAAGGAGTGCTCTCAGCAGCTGACATAGCTTCTGATCGTAATCCCTCCAATCTGGGACTCGAGTGAGTACCCAGAGGATCCCGGCTGAATCCTGATGATGCTGCTGTCGCCAGCTCAACATCATCAATTAGCACCTCATCTCCACGGGTAGCAGGCCTCCGTACCTCCAGCAGAGGAGAAAAAGGAGGTAGAGACGTGGGAGAAGATGATAAAAAGAATGAAAAAGAAGGAGAGCGATCAGCGGTTCGCTTAACTCGCTTCTTCACCACCAGAGGAGGAACATCTGCATCAGCAGAATCCTCATTCTCAGGGACTGAGATCCCTGTTGAGGTGGTGGTCCCATCAGCGGCTGGGGATGGTCGCCCAGTTGAGGGAAAACTCTTCATATGAGAAGAGGACGTACCTTCTTGTAGGGCCGATTCCTTCGATGTTGCGCCCTTCTTTCGATCCTTTCTGGATCTAGTCCAATCATCAATGATCTTCAGCATGTACGAGGTGAGAGGAAAAGCTTTTTCATCATCCTTCTTTTGGAAGATGATGTTGGAGATGGAACGGACCATCACCGATTCCCCTTGAATGTCTTCATAATCGATCTGCAGCTTTTCAAGCATCACATGTGCGATGCACAATGTGAAAAAGCGAAGATAGGGAATATGATTTCCCTTGCTTTTCAGCTTGGCCTTGACCTCCTCGTACACCAGTTTCCCATAGTCGATCCGCTGACCGGTGACTAGGGCTTTAGCAAAGACTTGCATGCTGGAGATGCACTGGTTGTGAGACCCGGTGTTGCCGCCTATACCCTGAATGATGTGGGTAAAGAAATAGGCCCAGGGTCTCGTCAGCTGAGACTTCTTGAAGATCTGCACCTTGTCATCTTCATGTTCTAATCTGTATCCAGAGATACAGATTAGGTTTTCTTTAGCTTCATCAGCAGATTTCGTCTGCTGATATTTCTCTCCAGGTTGCAGATACTCGAACCCGCAAGCAGTTCGGAAATCATCAATGGTAATGGTGATTTGATGATTTCCCACATACGCAATGATGTCGTCTCCAGAAACGGAGGCATACATCCAGAAATTACGCAAGGGTTCGATGATACTCTTGGTGAATCTGGTAAATGCACCACCGATAGGGCAGTGACGCAGAAACCTCCCAACCGGTCGATATACCTCAACAAGATCCTTCGGTGGGGAAGTGTTGGCTACAAGGTTTGAGTTCTGAGAGAACTCAATGGCAACCCTAGTAAGAGTGACTTTTGAAGCTTTCTTCGACATTTTGGGAAGAAAGAAGAAAGATAAAAGCTTGAAAGAGAGGGTTTTTTGAGAGAGAATTTTGGGAGTGATGAGGATGAAGTGAGGAAGATAAGTGGGTATTTATAGGGGTATTTGGGACGGTTTGGGTAAATATTTGAATTTAAACCGGGTTATTTACGGATAGTTGCAACCCAACTATAGACATGTTGGTTATCGTGCAAAGGTGGGTGTTGGATGTGACAGAGAGGGGTAGTGGAGCCGTTTCTTGTGTCAGGGTGTCTTGTCTCACATAAATGCCAAATATTTCCACTCGAGTGAAAATATTCACCACAGAAAACGTATGGATAGGGATAAAAGATGCCTTTTTATGGATAACCAAACGTTTTAACTTATAAAACACGATAAGTTATCATTTAAGAGATTTTATTCTGCTGTCTGATGAATTCAAAACAGTTTTAGTCAGCTGAATGTACTAAGTGATAAGGTGAACTTATCAGCTGCTGATAGTACTTCAGCAGTTGATTCAAGCATTCAACATACCCAGCTCGCTGATCAAAAAATTGAATCGTTTTTCATCTAAAGGCTTAGTGAATAAGTCAGCTAGCTGAAGGTCTGTTGAGATGAAATGGAGTTCAACGTCACCTTGTTCAATGTGATCTCTAATAAAATGATACCTTATGTCGATATGTTTGGTTCTTGAGTGAAGAACTGGATTGTTGCTGATTGCAATAGCACTTGTGTTATCATAGTAGATAGGAACTTTGCAGAAGTTCATATCGAAATCAACAAGCTGATTCTTCATCCAAAGGACTTGAGCACAGTAGCTTCCAGCAGCAACGTATTCTGCTTCAGCTGTGGAGGTAGAAACAATACTTTGTTTCTTGCTTGTCCAGCTGACTAGCTTTCCTCCAAGCAGCTGACATCCTCCAGTTGTGCTCTTTCTATCCATTTTGCAGCCTGCAAAGTCTGAATCTGTATAGCCAATTAGATCAAACCCGGAGTCTTTGGCATACCAAAGACCTAGGCTTGGAGTACTCTTAAGGTACCTCAAAATTCTTTTAGCAGCTATTAAGTGAGATTCTCTAGGATCAGCTTGATACCTAGCACACATGCAAGTAGCAAACATAATATTTGGTCTGCTGGCGGTGAGATAGAGTAACGATCCAATGATTCCTCTATAGAATGTGACATCAACTGATTTCCCAGTTATGTCAGCATCTAGGTTGTTTGGAGGAGCCATTGGAGTTTTCATGGACGATGATGAATTCATATCAAATTTCTTTAAAAGATCTTTGATATATTTTTCTTGATTTATAAAAATTCCATTTTTAGATTGCTTAACTTGCAAGCCAAGAAAATAAGTTAATTCACCTATCATACTCATCTCATACTTTGTAGACATAAGTTTTGAAAAACGTCTACAAAGTTTTTCACCAGTAGCACCAAAAATTATGTCATCCACATAAATTTTAATAAGAATGATATCACCTTTGATTTTGCGAATGAATAAGGTTTTATCAATCTTTCCCCTGGTGAAATCATTTGCTATGAGGAACGTGGAGAGTGTATCATACCAAGCACGAGGAGCTTGTTTCAACCCATACAGCGCCTTATCCAGTTTAAACACATAGTCTAAATACTTAGGATTTTCAAACCCTGGTGGTTGCTTAACATATACTTCCTCTTGCAGGTTCCCGTTCAGGAACACACTCTTTACGTCCATCTGAAAAACTGTGAAGTTTTTGTACGTAGCGTAGGCTAGAAATATTCTAATAGCCTCAAGCCTAGCCACTGGAGCGAATTTTTCATCGAAATCGATTCCTTCCTCTTGTCTATATCCTTGTGCAACAAGTCTAGCCTTGTTGCGAATAACCACACCTTCTTCATCCATTTTATTTCTAAATACCCATTTTGTACCAATTATAGTCTTTCCAGCTGGTGGGGGCACCAGCTGCCATACTTTGTTGACCTCAAATTGGTTAAGTTCTTCCTGCATCGCTTGAATCCAGCTTGAGTCTTCTAAACCATCTTTATTATTTTTCGGTTCTTCAGTTGCTAAGAAACAAGACCATATGCAGAGATTGCATGATGCTTTACTTCTCGTGAGACTCCTTGCTGTGGATCTCCAATGATTAGATCAATTGGATGTTCTGAGGTCCACTTTGATTGAGGAGCAGCTGTAGAAGAGGAAGATTCAGCAGAATTTGATCCTTGTTGAGCGGCTGAATGCTCAGCAGGATGAATTATTTCATTTTGAACGGATCTTCTTGAAGTATGAAGAGGTGGCTTTGAGATAGCCTTTGATGATGCTCTAGCTGTTGGAATTTCTTGGTAAACAGCTGCAATATCTACAAGATATGTAGGAGCATCATGGAACGTCTCATCTGATTCATTTATGGGAACATCAAAGAGGTTTAAAGCATTGGAGAATGCTTCAGCTGTATCATCAGGAGATGGTTCAGCTGATCTTTGAAATGCATCAGACGAGTCAGCAGAGGTGGGGTTCAAGGCCTTTGAGTGTTCTTTAAAAGTAACATTTATGGACTCTTCCAACTTTTGTCTTCTTTTGTTGAAGACTCTATATGCCTTGGATAAAGTGGAATATCCCAAGAAAATGGCTTCATCAGCTTTAGGGTCAAATGTACTTAGCTGATCTCGTGTGTTTAACACAAAACACACACAGCCAAACACATGAAAGAAACTGATGAAGGGTTTCCTTTGACGAAAAATCTCATAAGAAGTCTTCTTGTGTCTCTTCACGTAGAGAGACCTATTTTGAGTAAAACAAGCTGTGTTAACAGCTTCTGCCCAAAATTGCTTAGGCATGTTTGACAAAGCAAGCATTGTTCTTGCAGCTTCTATTAGGGTTATGTTTCTTCTTTCAGCAACACCATTTTGTTGAGGTGTTCTAGCAGCTGAGAAGTTTTGGGAGATCCCAACATCTGAACAGAAGTCTTCTAAAGTCTTGTTCCTGAATTCAGTTCCATTGTCTGATCTCGGCATCTTGACTCTAGACCCATTTAGAAGTTCCATCCTTTTGATGAACTTGATAATCTCTTCAGCTGCATCACTTTTGTGCTGAAGAAATATTACCCAAGTATATCGTGAATATTCATCAATGATAACAAGTGTATACTTCTTTCCTCCTAGACTTTCAGTACTCATAGGGCCAAAGAGGTCCATATGGAGCATGTAGAGGAAGCTGTCGATGGAAAAACATTGCTTCGATTTGAAGGAGCTTTTATGTTGTTTACCTTGCTCACAAGCTGAACAAAGCATATCCTTTTCATACTTGATTTGTGGTAAGCCATTCACTAGCTGACCTCGAGCCAGCTTCGAAATATTTTTGAAGTTAAGGTGAGATAGCCTTTTGTGCCACAACCAGTTCAGCTCTTCAGTAGAATGAGAGAATAGACAAACTTATTGATTTTAAGGATTCATGTCAAGTATATACACATTCTTGGTTCTTGGAGCAACCAATACTACCTTTCCACTTTTATCCGTCACCGTTCCTCTGTATTCATTAAAGTTCACTGAGAACTTTGCATCACAAAGTTGGCTAATGCTGATTAGATTATGTTTCAGCCCATTCACATAACCAACTCTTGTGATTTTTACGGATCCATTGGAAATGGTTCCATAACCTTCAGTTGAGCCTCTACCATTATCACCAAAAACTACTGAGGGACCAGCACAAACTTCAAACTCTTCCAGCAGGGATTTGTATCCTATCATGTGTCTTGAGCAACCACTGTCTAAGTACCAGACATGTTTGCTTTCATCACCCTGCACATAAGTTAAAAGAGTTAGTTCTTTTTGGGAACCCACACTTCGGTGGGTCCTTGTGACTTTCCGCTGGAACTCACAGGAGTTGATTTTTCAGTAGGCTCAACTGCTGAAGTTAGGGAAGGTCTCAAGCATGTGCTGTCACACTCACTTGCCATATGCCCATGATCTCCACACTTATAGCATTTTCTGTTTCTTTGCAGCAGAATGGAAGGCGAGGCAATGGGTCTGGGAACTGGACCCAAAATCCCTTTCATTTTCTGATTATCAGAGATAGTCAGAGTTTGAACGAGTGATGTCAGCTTGCTGACCTTTCCTTTCCGCCGTCTGACAGACACAGCTGAAGAAGGACTTGGAGTGTTTTTAGAAACAATCTTACCTTTGTTCTTTGCAGCTCGAGTACGAACTCCAACTGGCTCACCCTTGGAGGGTGTAAGAATAGTTTTCTTTTCTGCTGTTCTGCTAGTCTTCTACTGAGGTCTAGCAGAGGAGGCAGCAGGTACTGAATCCAAGATAGATTTTCTTGGTTCAACAATTACTACAGTGGGTGTCCTAACAACTATGGCAGGGGAGTCAGCTGATGACTCTTCACCAGTAGTTACAGAAGGATCTTCTGAGGACATCTCAGTAGAAAATGTTTTGGTAGACCTAACAAAGGAACCAAAAACCAACTCTTCAGCTAGCACATAAGCATCAGCTGACGCGCAGTACAGATCATATGTACTGCTGTCAGGTACAACGGCTGCAGCAAGGAAGTCTCATCCTAGTACAGCTTGTACTTGACTAGGGATTTGTGAGTTAACACATTCGCTCACGCGTTTGGATGAACGAGACCAAGATTCACAAATCTTTTTAATTGCTTTAGCAATGTGTGCCCGAAGAAGGGAACCGAGTCGATGGTGTCCACGGCTCAAAAGAAAGTGGAGCCGGCGAAGGTGAAGGGGCGATCCTTCCAACTCACTCGGGAGGATGCGAAGGAGGCACACGATGTGGTGTCAGGTACTTTATTCATTAACTCCTTGCCAACTATATTTTGTTTGATTCGGGTTCCAATTATTCATTTGTGTCTTATGAGTTCGGTTGTAAATTGAATGTGCCGTCCGAGATGTTAGATGAGGTTTATGAGATAGAGGTAGCCGACGGGAAAATGTCTATGGTTGAATGTATTTATAGAAATTGTGAAATAGAAATAGACGGTAGAAAGTTTAAGGTAGATTTGTTGCCCATGGGAATTAGGGCGTTTGATGTGGTTATCGGTATGGATTGGTTGGGTATACACCAAGCCAAGATTTTGTGTGGAAAGAAAATAGTGTCGATTAGGACACCCGAGAATGAGAAAGTGTATGTGTATGGGGAGAAACGACATCACATGCCTAATGTGATTACCGCCATTAAGGCGAGGAAAAGTATATCGAAAGGTTGTGCATCGTTTATTGCATATGTGTTGGATGGCCGAAAAGAAAAGAAGACGATGGATAACGTCAAAATTATTCGGGATTTCCCCGCGGTATTTCCCGATGACTTGCCCGGTTTGCCGCCGTAGAGACAAGTCAAGTTTAAAATTGATTTAGTGCCCGGGGCGACACCGATTGCTCGTGCTCCCTACCGTTTAGCTCCCACTGAGATGCGGGAATTGATGACTCAATTGCAAGACTTGTTAGACAAAGGTTTTATTCGTCCGAGTTCGTCACCGTGGGGTGCACCAGTGTTATTTGTTAAGAAGAAAGATGGTTCGATGAGAATGTGTATCGACTACCGAGAGTTGAATAAGGTGACTATTAAGAACCGTTACCCGTTGCCGAGAATTGACGACTTATTCAACCAATTGCAAGGTGCTAGTTATTTCTCGAAGATCGATTTGAGGTCGGGTTATCATCAAGTTCGGGTGAAAGAAGGCGACACCGAGAAGACGGATTTTCGTACGCGTTATGGTCATTATGAATTTCTAGTGATGCCGTTTGGTCTTACAAACGCACCGGCTATTTTTATGGACTTGATGAATCGGGTTTGTAAACCATTTCTTGATAAGTTTTTGATCGTGTTCATTGATGACATTCTGATTTATTCGAAAACCGAAGAAGAACACGAAGGTCATTTGAGGCTTGTTCTAGACGTGTTGAAACGGGAGAAGTTGTATGCAAAATTCTCGAAGTGTGAATTTTGGTTGCGGGAAGTGCAATTCTTAGGTCACGTGGTGACGTGTGATGGTATTAAAGTTGACCCGTCCAAGATTGAAGCGGTGTCAAATTGGGAGCCTCCGAGGACTCCAACCGAGGTTAGAAGTTTTCTTGGATTAGCCGGTTATTACAGAAGGTTTATACAAGACTTCTCGAGAATCGCGATTCCACTAACGAAGTTAACGAGAAAAAGTGAGAAGTTCGTGTGGGAGAAGAAGCAAGAAGAGGCGTTTAAATTGTTGAAAGAAAAGTTATGTAATGCGCCGATTCTTACATTACCGGATGGTATGGAAGATTTTGTGGTTTATAGTGATGCTTCGAATCAAGGGCTCGGTTGTGTGTTGATGCAAAGAGGTAAAGTGATCGCATATGCCTCGCGACAATTGAAGAATGCGGAATTAAGGTACACGACACACGACTTGGAGTTGGCGGCGATTATATTTGCCTTAAAGTTGTGGAGGCATTATTTGTATGGTACTCGGTGTACGTTGTACACGGATCATAAAAGTTTACAATACATGTTTACTCAAAAGGATCTTAATATGCGACAAAGAAGGTGGATCGAGTTGATCGCCGACTATGATTGTGAAATTGTGTATCACGCGGGAAAAGCTAATGTAGTAGCCGACACCTTGAGCCGAAAGGTTTATGAGAACCAGAACCGGGGAATTTTAACACATATAGAAGTCGTCTCGAGTATTATCGAAAGAATCAAGAATGCCAAACGAGAGGTTATGGTAAAAGACGAGTTAAGACAAGAACGGTTAGGTAAGAACCAACATTTTCTCGAGAATGCACAAGGGTTGAAGACCGTAGGCGGTCGCATTTGGGTTCCTAAGTTCGGTGGTATCCGAAAAGAGTTGTTAAATGATGTGCACAAATCGAAATATTCGATTCACCCGGGAAGTACAAAGACGTACCCAGATATGAAACGGGTTTATTGGTGGCCCGGAATGAAGGCGAGAGTGGCCAAGTACATCTCGAAGTGTGCCACATGTGCACAAGTAAAAGCCGAGCATCAAGTACCGTATGGGGTAGCTCAATCATTGTTAGTGCCGGCCGGGAAATGGGAAGATATAACTATGGATTTCATAGTAGGGTTACCGAAGACGAGTAAGGGTCACGATGCCATTTGGGTCATAGTTGACCGGTTGACCAAGAGTGCGTTATTTTTAGCCATTCGGGAAACGCTGCCACTCGAGAAATTGGCTAAGTTGTATGTTGATGAGGTGGTTCGACTCCACGGGGTTCCGTTATCGATTGTGTCCGATAGAGACGCGAGGTTTACCTCGAGATTTTGGCGGTCATTACAAGAAGAGTTGGGTACAAAGTTGCGGTTGAGCACGGCATATCACCCGCAAACCGACGGTCAAAGTGAAAGAACGATTCAAACGGTTGAAGACATGTTGAGATCGTGTGTGTTAGACTTCGGTGGTAAATGGGATGAACATTTACCGTTAGTCGAGTTCTCGTATAATAATAGTTATCACTCGACTATCAAGATGCCGCCTTATGAGGCGTTGTATGGAAGGAAATGTAGAACTCCATCTTGTTGGTTGGAAGCGGGAGAAACAAAACTCACGGGTCCCGAGATCGTGAGGGTAACGAATGAAAAGATCGGTATAATATAAACCAACATGAAAGTTGCCCAAGATAGAAAACGAAGTTATTCGGGTTTGAAGAAAAGGCCATACGACTTGGATGTCGGTGATATGGTCATGTTGAAAGTGTCACCTTGGAAAGGTGTGATGCGGTTTGGTACGAAAGGAAAGCTAAGCCCAAGGTATGTTGGACCGTTTAAGATATTGAAACGGGTCGGGCTTCAAGCGTTTAAGTTGGAACTTCCACCCGAGCTTCAAGGTGTGCATGACACCTTCCACGTGAGTTATTTGAAGAAGTTTATCGGGGAAGTTGAGAATATTATCCCATTGCAAGAGTTGCGGGTTGATGCCCCGAACCGGTTGATTGAGGAGCCCGAGGCTATATTAGAAACGAAAACGAAGAAGCTCCGGAATAAAGAGATCGAGTTGGTGTTGGTCAAGTGGAAGCATTCACTTGGGCCGAATTTGACTTGGGAAGTCAAGGACGAGATTCGGAAAAGATACCCGGATTTCGTGAACTATGATGAGATTCCGAGGACGGAATCTTCTTAAGGGGTAGATAGTTGTAACGACCCGAAATTTGTAAATAAATAAATTGTATAAAAATATGATAAATAAGGATAAATCGTTTAAAGAACGTAGGAATTGGTTTCGTGTCGTTTGGAGACCGTACGAGAAAGTTATGGACGAAACCGGGTCGAGACAACAACCGAAAAGTGCAGCCCTGCTGCACATGGAAAGTTCACGCCGTGAACTTGGGGTTCCCGATCGGGAACTCCGTTCAGAGATTTGTGGTTTTTGGCACACGAAGCTCACGCCTAAGTAACGATCGGGAAAAGATCACGACTCGCATAGTTAGCGACGCGAACTATGTTCGCGTCGTGAACTCTGGTCGACAGCATTAAAGTCGGGTTTTAGCTCATTAAATGCAATAGTAAACCCTAGTTTTCATCTTTGGCGATTTTGGAGCTCATGTGCAGATTTTGGTTGATCTGTTCACAAATCCTTGGTAGATTTCACTCCTAGGTGAAGATTAAAGGTATATCTTCACTCCTTGATCTTTGTAGCTTTAGATCTATGTATTTTGATGGTTGGGTTTGAAACCCTAGTTATTGGGGGTTATGGTTTATGGTGAATAAATGATGTATACACTTAATAGATGGTATATTAACGAAGGAAACAAGTGTATGATTTCGATTGGTAAGAATCTTAAGGGTTGGTTAAACCTAGGGTTTTGTAAATCACCATAATTAGGGGAAAGTGTTAGTTGATGGTATCTAGTGATTTATGGATACATTATTAGTAGTATGTGATGTTGAACATTGTGTGATTGTTGAATTAGGCTTCCGGTGAAGTCTTGGAGTTTGACCGAATTGTTGGAACAAGGAAACCGGCGGAAAGAATACGGTTGGAGCATTATATTGCTAAGGTGAGTACGTGCGGACTCTATTGAGTACATAGCCATGAAAATACTTGTTATTATATATGTCGAGTCTATTTGATAATTGTGTAGAATTTAGTAAATAGAGTTAGTTGTATATTGTTGAATATAGTTAACTAACTTGTTGATGATTGATGTGATAGCCAAAGGCTTTGATTGATATAACCGTCGAGATATAGTAAGGTTGAGACGATGTGATGACGCGGGGGATCCCCGGTCATGAGGTATGTAATGGGGAGCATTTGGGCGGATCCCCATCGGCCCATTCCATGATAGTAGTCTTGCTAACTGGAAGTAGTCCGGCGAGTAAGGCAGGTATAGGTAGATTGGGCGAGTCCCTCTTGCCTTTACCTTGAAGCTTGTTAATACGGGGGATCCCCGATTAATGAGTTAATGTGGTTCTAGTTAGTTGGGGATGTCCCGATAACTAGATATGATTGCTAGGAAAGCAAGGATCATAGAGTCACAATAGGGTGACTAGTTAGATGGATGAACTACTTGTATATGTATTTATATGTCTTATGATTATTATTAATGATGGGTCTAAACCCATGTAGCTCACGAGACGTTTTTGTCTCACGTACTCCTTGTTTGTTTTGCTATGTACTCAGGTTCGAGATCGAAGGTTTAGGTACGCATGGATAGAGATGCGGGGCCTAGAGTAGAAGAACTTAGATTGGATTTATGCTTAGCTTTGGTTTTGATCTATTTTGTAACACCAAACTTATTACTCTGATTTTCATACCAAAGGTTTTTGTAAATCCATATTTTGGAATAGTTCTTCTATTTATGAAAAATGATTTATTTTGGGCAAATGTTTTGTATTAAAATTTGAGGTGTTACACGAGCCATCAAACACATTGTGGTCATTTGTTCATCATTATCATCAGATGAGATATCACCTGAGTCAGCCCAGTCATGAGTTTCAGCTACGAGACCCTTGTCAGCAGATTTGCCTTCATGTGCCTTCTTTTCTTCTAGAATCTTTTTGGTGAAGGCTTGTAGCTTTTTGTATTTCTCTTCAATGGACTCACCAGTTGAAGATGATGAACTAGCTTTCTTCTGCTTGCAGTCGTTAGCATAGTGTCCCTTCTTGTTACAGTTGTAGCAAGTTATCTCAGAGATATCAGGTGTACTCTCAGAAGGTCTGGAAGGTATAGCTGATGAGATAGATCTGCTACTTGAGCCTCTAGCTGAGGAGCCAGACTTGTTTTTAAAGAATTTTCTATTTTTAACAAGTAAGGCAAGCTCAGATATAAGGGCATCGTTGTCTTCGTCTTCATCGACTTCTTCGATGCTGACTTCAGGCATGTTGAACAGACCAACAGCTGAAGTGTTGTCAGCTTCATCATCTGATGGAGGATATTCGATTCTGCTGGGCTTGTTCAAAGAGACAAGAGCAGTCGAAGATCCAGAGGGACTCACTTTAGAGTCCTTTGGAGGTTGAAATTTGTTGAGTACGGTTCTCTCATGGCTTAGAAACATACCATAGAGAGACGAAAGAGTATAGTCTTTCAAAGTAGGAGATGTACTCATGCAAGTTATTATGGTAGCCCATTTAGAAGGTAAGGCTGCCATAAAGTTACACATTTTTGACATATCGTCCTTATCAACCTCATGAGACTTCAGCTCGTTTAACAGAATGTTATAACGATTGAAAGTTTGAGCTATAGTCTCGCTTGGCTTGGCTTTAAACAATTCATAATCATGTATGAGCATGTTTTTGTTGTGTTCACGCACAACTGATGTGCCTTCATAAACTTCAGCCAGCCTCTCCCACATTTCTTTAACTAAGTCACAAAATTGAATATTGTGATACAGTTCATCACCAACTGCTTGAAAAAACATATCCCTACCCTTGTTCTCAAGATGAACAAGACGTTTTTCAGCGTCTGTCCACTGAGCCTCAGACTTCACCACATAGTGTTCTGGTATTTCAGAAGTACCAGTGATGAGGGTTTTGGGAACATATTTTCCTATCGTGATGTTGTCTTGGAGTTTTGGGTGATAGGTAACCATGTGGGACTACATACAGGTTTTCCACATGGGATAGTTGGTTTAAGTGAGTTTAGGAGGTTTTCCAGATGATGGAAGATCTGATGATGTAGGTTCAGCCATAACAGATGCTCAAAATTGATGGAAAACAATTTTGACACTTGCTCTGATACCAGTTGTTGGATCCCAACAACACTAACGTGTTGCGTTAAGACTGATTTACGAAGATAAGATAATGAACAACAAGATTTCAATGATTAAGAGTTTATTAAAACAACTTAATACAGTACAAAGTTTGCGGAAATAGATAGTACACACTAACTAAAACTCTATACTTGAAGTGACACTTTAAATCGCTCAAAACTAGAAGATTATGCACTGAGAGTTATATCAGCTGATACTAATAGCTGATATCAGTGTCCGAGTAATAACTATAGAGGAGTTAATACTTAGACAAATAACTAACTCTCAGAGAATGTTCTTGTGCTATGAATGCTCAAAAGGTGTGTCTAAATGCAAGCATTTACGTCTCTATATATAGCCCAAGATCCATGTTCCTTTGCCCACAAGTTAGACGACGTGTAAACATATTATTCGTCGATGTGGACTTGTCCATGGAACATTAAATGCTCTTGCATAAGTTGTTGTCCCAAGTGTACTTTGTGTCAACTACTTCCGGTACCCTTTCTGACGCACAGTGAAAGGTGTACTACATAAGTACAGAAATAGTTGACTTTCTGTTTACATGCTTGGAGGGACAAACGATGATGTTGTACTGACATTATCTTCTATTCCAAAATAGAAGATCCTCATCGTTTTCTTCTTCTTTGAGCGGGAAAGGGAAATGTTCAAAGTGTCAAGAACATTTCCTTTAAGTCTTCATCTGCAGCAGGTACTATCAGCTGATTCCACAATCAGCTGAATAGTCTTCTTCTTGTCTTTGTCCTTTGGTCATAGACTTCGAATGAACTCTCGTGAATAGCTGCTGATTTGACTTGTTATCCTAAAGCTAAGTACGTACTCAGCTGAAGGTTTATTGTATATACTTGCTTCAGCTGAGATACTTACTTCAGCTGATATTTATTCTTCTTAGCTATCGATCATCAAATCTTATTTACTTAGTCTTGGGACTAACACATATCATAAAAGCCATTTACATATTAACCAAAATATATAAAACATTTAAAAGTGTTACTGAAAACGGGCTGGACTCGGTTTACAAAATCAGAGTACGGTCAGACTTCCAAAACCCGACTCTAGTCAAGCCAAATCCACAACCTGAAAAGAGTCGACAAATGAGGGATTAGCACAAAGCTAGGTGAATAGAAATAAACGTCAATTTGCATAACCACAACAAATTAGAAACCAAGAGAAATCAATCGGGAAACCCGTCCAAACTTCCAAAAGCAATTGGACGTTATGAGAGGATCGACGGTCGGGCGAGGACCTTCGACTGTTGTCGGCCCAACAACAATCTACCGATGGCTCCTTTACTATTAGCACGGTGATCCCTCTTTACGTAACGAATTCGAAGGAGTCCGATCGCCCTCATCCAATAGTAACGAAGCGTAGCCAAAACCCACTATAGCTAACCTCTAAAAAACATATGCACATACTACCATTAACAACCCACAATTAATGGCACAACTGAAAATCAAAAAATGTCAAAAAAATGCATTTTCCCAAAAATCAACCAAAATAGTGCCGCTATCTTAGATGGCGTCGCTATTTTGAGATAGTGTCCGCTATTTCGAGTTTCTGTTTGATTATTCCCAAAACCAGCCAAGCTAGCGCCGCTATCTTAAAGATAGCGCCGCTATCTTAAAGACGCCATCTTTAAGATAGCGCCGCTATCTTCCCATATCAGCCAAAATCCTGCAATTTTTCATGTAACTCTACCATTCCATAATTTTTTCAAATTTCACAAGAAGGAAGGTTAAATCCACTCACCTTAGCTTCCCATTGTGCCGAGCTCAGTAATCTAATATTACTGAGACTCTTCCCTTTTCCTGTAAAAAACGAATACCGAATTAGTTACCCGAAATCACTAATTTTGCAACAAGTAATATAAGTTCAAGATAACATCTTTATACAACATTTGCAACCAATTACTTGTATTCCAACACTTAATAATTACCAATGTCTATAACTTCATCAAGTCATGCCAAGTAAATCATAATGCACTTTTAACCAACTTGCACACATTAGGCCCAAACGGGTCAAAACACATAATCAAGTCAAACTTGCTATTTACCAATTCCATATTGTCAAGCAACCTAATTAGAACCAATTTGAGTGATTTACAAACTACTTACATACCAATGCAAGCTTTATCAACTTTGACCTTATTTAGGTCAATTTGCATAAATTGACAACCAAACGGGTCAAGACCCGAAACTATCACAATCATACTTCTAATTAGTCAAGTAACAAATTTATGACATGAAATTGATAGGTTCAAGTTTACAAGTCATCCAAGACTAAAGTTAACTTCCAGGTTTGACCAAAGTCAACAATTCATGAATTTAACTAGCTATTCCAGAAAACGGGTCAAAACCATTAACTACCATTAAGACATGTTAATATACTTAATAAAAACTCTTATATGATCAACTTATTGAACTACAACAATGCCTAACAATTTCCAAGTTAAAGTCATATATTACCAATTTGACTAGTTCATGCCTTTTACATAAAACTCATCCAAACACTACCATATGATGATCAATTCATCAATTAACACTTTCATAAACATACTAATTCCATTTTACTTCCAACTTAACATTCAAAGTATAAGTCAAATGTTTAAAAATATGCAATTAGTCAAGTTTCACCATATGAGGCCCAAACGGGTCAAAATCGTTTTATTAACTTCCAATGTTTACAAACACTTAATTATCCTTTCATCAAGTATACAATTACCATACAATAACAAACTTCATGTTAATTAGTTATACTTTGGAACACCCAAAATTATCAATACAAGTTTGACCCAAAAAAAGCACGTTGGACCACCTGTTACTAACTCAGAAATCTGATCACTTTTATAACCATATCAGTCCAGGAAAATATTATATTATTAAAGTAGACTCATAGACCTTCAAAACGACTGGTCGCACGCCCAAAACGGAGTCACGGTTGATTTTATATGATTTTTGCAAATGGCTAAAATCTGTCTTTTTTTTTTGTGCTTACGGGATTTTTACAAATTTCACCCAAACACTACTTTTAATCTATCTAAAGCAACCAATTCATGTTACAATCAAACCTATACAACAATTATCACTTCTAACATGCATATTTAACCTAGAGTAAATTACGGTTTTTGTCCCTGTGGTTTGCCCGTTTCAGCGTTTTCGTCCCTGTGGTTTTTTTCTGTTTTTTTATCCCTGAGGTATGCAAATTTCCGTTTTTTTGTCCTTCCGTCCATCCTCCGTTTCATTTTAGCTGTTAAGCCCCTCACGTGCTGAAAACGTGAGGGTATTTCTGTCTTTTTCTTCCAATTACTTGTACCATGTTCTTTATAAGTTGTACTTTTATATTTACTTTTTTTTTTCTTTCTATATTAAATGTAAAAAGGAAGGGGATAATCTTCTTCTTCAAACACCCACATTCAATCTCTTTCTTCAAACACCCTCATTCCTATTTGCAGTCATCTTCTTCCCATAATCAACTTCTTCATCCCAACTTCTTTCAAAGATCACCAAAAAAACCCTCAACTTCTTTTAAAATCCGAAATCACAAACCACATTCGAGATTACACATCTGGAACTTCAACACAACAACTTCAACATAACCTACAATTACAGATCTGGAAAATGATTCGGGGAAGATGACCGGAGAAGATGACCGCCCGCCACTGCCATGGCAACTCACCGTCGATTATGTCACGGGTTGAAGAAGAAGATGATGACGGTGGTGACGGTGGTCAGGGGTTGAAGAAGAAAATGAGTCTGGCGACAACCACCGTGTGTCCGTCGTCTTCGTCGGATTAAGTGGCGGAGCCCTCATTTTTGGGTATGGTGACAACTACCACCTGCAACTCAGATCTGCAACTCATTTTTGGGTATGGTCTCTTTCTTCTTCGCCAAACACCAACACCCATTTCTTTGCAACTTGAATCCGGAAGGTGATGAAGATTGGATGAAGGTGAAGATCTGGAAGGTTATGGATCTGGGTTATGAAGATGAAAGTTATGGATCTGGGTTATGAAGATGAAGATCCGGAAGGTTATGGATTTGGGTTTGAAGATGAAGGTGATGAAGATTGGATGAAGAATTGGTATCAAAGAAAGAAGAAGAAGAAGAAGAAGAAGAAGAAGAAGAAGAGAGAGAGAGAGAGAAAAAGTGAAAAAAAATAGAAAATGGAAAAAGACAGAAATACCCTCACGTTTTCAGCACGTGAGGGGCTTAACGGCTAAAATGAAACGGAGGATGGACGGAAGGACAAAAAATGGAAATTTGCATACCTCAGGGACAAAAAAAAAGAAAAAAAAACACAGGGACGAAAACGCTGAAACGGGCAAACCATAGGGACAAAACCGTAATTTACTCTTTAACCTAACCAAACTTCAAGAACACCAAAATACACAATTCATCAAATTGGGGAAGATCCACATTCTCCCCAAGAACACCATTGATGAAGCTTTTATGGAAGCTTCACCAAGAGAGCTACAACTAACAATTATACACATAAAACTCACAAGAACTCAAATAAACACCAAATCGTGCATCAATTTCGGATTCCCAAAAAATTCAACAGAACTTCATGAAAACTCACTAACACAAGAACCCTAGTTCATCCCCTACATCAAGAACATGAAACCTAGCTAAGGAAGAAGAGAACTTACTTAATCTTGCTTCTAATCTCGAAAATCACATAGAGGAAACAAATATCCAAGCAACAATCTTCAATTTTTGTGAAAACCTTCAAGTTTGTATTGTGTGTGTGTGTTTGTGTCGAGTTCCAGGCAAAGAAAGAGAGAAGTAGGAGGTTTTGACACCTCCTACACACGTGTCCAACCAATGGGAGTAAACCTCCAATTCATTAAATCACAGTACATGTTATTAGGTTCGCAGATAAATAAGTTAGACCTAACTAACTCCAATTTTACAACGAAGATATTTTTAGAACCTTGGTTCAAAAGTGAACCCATATATATAAAAATCATTTTAATATTTAAATATCTCAGTATTTGCTAATTTTTAACCACATGGTAAAAATACAATTAATTCAAATAATTCAAATAAAATAATATAAAATAATAAACACTAAAATATTATTTACCGAAAGTAATAAAATACTAGGCCGGGTCTCGGGATGTTACACTCCCTCCGTCCCACAAAAAAATACCCATTTCTCCTTTAACTTTTATCCCACACAAAAGTTCTCATTTCTCAAATTGATGGGGTCCACTCAATAAAATAATATAATTTTCAAGGATCCCACCACTAACTATCCAATAACTATCTTTCTCTCTCCAATCTAATATTATATTTTAATCAAAATTATTATTAATGACCCAACCACTAACTATCTTCTTAAGACTTGTGCACAGGTAGAATTGAGTATTTTTTTTGGGACGAAAGGAGTATTATTTTACGCATATGGGTGAAATAATGGTCTATATATTGTTCACCATATGCTTCTAATATATTTATCCAGTCAAAATTGTTTCTTCAATCCGTTAAATTATTATTTATCACCTTTATATAATTCAATTAGTAAATGTATTTAAATCTAATTAATATTTCACAACAAAACAAAACAATACAATAAAAAAGACGTGGCATGCATGACCACGTTCTAACTACTTATAATTCAATTCCAAATAATTAGTTGTTATAATTTGACTCTTAAAATTCACAATCGTTATGATTCAAATATAGAATACCAAAAGGGTTTTTAATTTTTAAATAATTGATAAAACCAAAAATAACCTTCCAATTTTAGAGTCATCATATCATATTGAATATCGCAATTACAAATAATCTCCATTTCTCAATCCTTTCATTTGCCATCTTTTTCTTTCTTTCATATTCTGCTTTCCACTCAAAAACAGTTTTTCCTGTGAATCCATACCAGAATCCACTAATCTTTTCTTCTCTTTTTCGGTGGGAGGAAGAATCATTGTTAGATGGGTGCTTGTGTTTCAAATCATAATCATAACAAAAAAGCTTCTTCTGTTAAGGTAAAACAAGTCTCATTTGATTCTACAACAAAACTTGATCAAAAGATGATGATTCATTCTAGTTCGAGTAACGGGAAACTTCCCGTTATGGATGGCCATGTTGCTGTTAAACCTCAACTGCCTCCATCTCAGTCACCGGCGGCTACTTATTCTGATTATGGTATGTTTTTTCTGTTTTCTTTAAAGTAGATTCTTAATGAGCTTAATTTGATTGGTGTTTTCTAAATTTATCGAATTTTAAGCGTTGATTAGTCCGATTGTTTTATTTCTCCTATTTTTGCTTGATTCAGTTTTTGGGTGGTTTGATTGTTTAGTTCTTTTCCCAATTGGTATAAATTGTTTTTGCTCTTTTATTCCAATGCCTTGTTTGCTCTTAGTTTGTAATGTAATTTTGTTTATGTAAAACATATATTTTATATGGGTTTTTCTAACATGTGCCCCTAAGGCACATGATAGAGGTATTAATAATTTTAAACTTTCTTATTAAATTACAAAATGCATTTAATACCTTAAAATAAAATAAAAAATTTAGGCATTATTGAGGTTTATTTCTTTATTTTTGGAATTATTAGGTTCATTTAAGTGTCTCTATGTGTCATAGGGGCATATGTTAGAAAAACTCATTTTATATATATTTATTTAGAGGAATGTCTTTATTGGAGGTTTATAGAAAATATGGTGGATGTTTAAAGTTGGTAATAATTAAATTCAGAATCTATGACAAATTTGATCATGTTTAAAATATTTTGATACTAGCCTGTATAAAATGAATCGAACTAAGCTCGGTCTGGTTCAATTTGGTTGCGAGTGGTTCTTTTAAAATTATAAGGAATGTTAAAATGTACATTTCAACATACACTAAGTATTGTTTGTCGCTTGGTGGTGTAGCCTACTTTTTTATCTTTAAAGTTGAGATAAGAAAATATGATGTGATTCTTGTCACATCTATATATTTTTGGTACAATAATTATACTATATTTATTTGAACACGTTTCGATTGATTATTTCACATGGTGTTCATGTTTTTGTGTCAAACTGTTTTTTTTTTTTTTTTTATAATTTTGTTTCGGTCTAGAACAATATAATGGGTAGGTATGTCATGCCTTGCTGGTTTTGTTTGTTGGTATTGTAGTACCTTGTTAGCAAACAAATATGGGAATTTTATAAGTGAACTGGTGAAGATTGAAAAATCATCATAATGACCCATACATCAAGCCAATTTTTAATGAATAAAGATCCAATTTGTTTTTTTTAATAGTCAGTGGTAAGGTACCTAAATGATTTCTTAGAAATCACGGGTTCAATGCTTCTCATCTGGGTGAACATTTATCTGATGGACAAATAAAGGTTCGAAAACGATCACAATAACTGTTAAATTATGTACATCACAAACAAAATGATCCATTATAACAGGAATACCCTTTTAAAATCAAAAGATTGTTTTTTTTATTTTGTTTTTTTGTGACTTTGTCTACGAACGAAAATGGCATGCATATGAACACACTAAAGGCATGATATTGAGTGCATTAATTTTTCATGACCTGAAATGGTGCAGTAATGGACATAGTATTGCGTAGAGGGGATGATGTGTGGGTTGTGTTTAGCTAAGATCAAAATTAAACCGAATATTAGGTCGTTTTTATTTATTAAAACTAGTCAAGTTATGGTTTTTTGGGGCACTAGAATTCTGGGATGTAAGTTAAAGCTTCATGTGAAAGTCATATGTGAACACTTTCGGGTTTAATTTAAAAAATTATAAATTAACTAATAAAAAAGTACCTCGTAAATTTTATTAACAACCTTAGAGCTCTTATGTTTTCTTCATTTTACGTTAACAATCATTGTAGTCCCCGCACATTGTTGCGGGATTATAAACATAATTTTTTTCTGTCGAGATTAAGATTTACGTTTGATTTATTATATCCTTTAACATTTGCTTCATTTTCTTATTGTTTAATTAATTCAAATTAAAGTTTAATTCTTTAACACAAAAGGCAGTGGGGACCGCGCTCACTAACTATCTCCTTTAACAAAGTGAAAAGACACATTGCTCTTACTTTTACTTTTAAACATTATTTAATTCACTTTAATCAATATATATGGGACTCATCTTTCACTAACTATCAAACTTAATCTAATTAACCTTCATTATTATCTTTTGCCTCAAAAACCGTAAACTATAATTTGTATCACTTATTTTGAAACAGAGGAAGTATACTGAATTTATTTGTTTTCTTATGAACAGTAAAAATGGAATGCTAATTGTATATATAGAAGAATCATTTTAATAACAAATTTGTTTTAATAAATAAGTCTTCTAAAATTAACTAACTAGCATGGATTGTTACACACTTACACTTTAACATTTGAGCATTAATACAGTTAATAATACTTGTACTATGTTTAGCAAAGAAAAATTAATCCTTTTATATATGTATTGTGTTTTTTTTTTTTTTTGGTCTCCAAAGATGAAACTTTTGATGTTTGGTTAACAACTGCCAATAGGTGTTGTTTAGTTTTGGTCAGGATTGTCATACTATCTTTTTTTGTGGTAAACCTTTTAGTTTAATCATTTTCTTGGCCGTTTAAAAATGAAATACGTGTTATCTTACATTTTGCAGGTAGTAAGGAAGAGACTTTCTTTGACTCCCAAGTATGGTTAGACTCAGACTGTGAAAGCGATTTTATGAGCGTTAATGGTGGTAAGAAACATAAGTACTTGTCAAGAATTAAGATATCAAAATGGATGATTAATAGTTTAGTTCAATCGACTTAAATTGAATTGCCTCCTTTTTTCAATCGAATTAAAAATAATTTGTTTATTTGACACGTTATACGTAAAATAAAACATAACTTGCACTGATTTTTCATTAAGTCTATTACGTTGTCCGCTCCTACCTAGAGCTGGTCCAGAACATGTCATTAGGACAGGCTGAACAGCTGTTTAGGTCTTACAAAATTTAAGACTTCATTTTCAAAAAGTTAAATTATATATGTGTAATCTTACTCGAATCAAAATAACCTAATAAAATATTGAAAATGATCAATGGACTAAAAGATTCAAAAGATAAAAACAAGACATATTATTTGGAGATTTGTTATGCGGGAGACTTTTAGTTGGTTAGGGAAAAAAAAGCATTTACTTTAGAGTGCCTGTTTTTAAACCAAGATTGGTTACTTTTACTTTTTTTTATTTTAATTTTAGGTTTACACTTTTATTGGGCTCGCTTTGTATTTAAATATTTTGTTGTCTATGCAGAATTTACTCCATCAAGAGGTAATACACCGGTGCACCATAGCTTGACTCAAGCAACCTCACGAGTCAACGAGCCCATTATTGGTTCTAAACATGAGCCATTTCCAACTCCAACACATAAGAAAATGAGCCTTTTGGATCTATTTAAACAAAGTCTAAGAGACAACCATAATTATGACGACGAAATCGATGAACCATCTAACAAAGATGGTGAAATGGGCTTGAAGAAAGATGGGTTGACCCCGAAAAGAGAGATCCCTACGGGTTCTATGCATGGTTGTTTTTCTAGTTTGCTTTCTGTACGTAGCACTGGAAGGCAAAAGAAGGAGGCCTTGATCCCGAGCCCGAACCTTGCTCCCAAGCCTGTTGTTGGCTAATAAATTAGTCTTTGGGCCTTGATTACTCACAATGGCTAGCTCGTAATCAAAGTCATGGTTATGTAAATCCAAAGCAACTTAATTTTCTCTAAATTGATAATCGAGTTATGTATCATATATGTTTTCCAAATGAAGATAAAAAGAAAGTTTTGGTTTACCACAAATTAACTACCCATTGTAACATAATACTATTCCTTCATATGCAAATATCAAAGTTTTGTACATCTTAATATGCAAAAAAGTGTGGCCCTTTTAAACCCGATGGCCATTTTTTGAGCTATTTGACCTTCTAGTGACCTTCTAGTATCTACTTTGAAACATTTGATATTTTACGTCTTAAAAAAGTAAAAAATTGAAATTTCTTTAATAATCTTAAAATCTTCCAATAAATCCTCCAGACAATGAACATTGCTATTATATTCTTATGGGGTTGAGTAATGAGATTCAATTTATTGATCATAAGCCGATTAAAAGAAGGTAATAAATTTTGTTAATTGTAAACGGTTCAAATCTCTCAAATTCTACTAAATACATCTAAAATATGCTTAGAATATTAACCTCGATAATTCTGTTGCTTCAAAATCATTATTTTAATCTAACATTTATCATAACTATATTTAACATCTTATAATTACTTAAAAAGTTTATAAAATATAATTTAAAAACCTCTCTTCCTTATTTGACACATTTGAACACAGTAGCAGCCCAACCCAAGTCTTTATTGGTTGGTATACATGTTTTAGAGGCCTTTTCTGATTTGGGCTCTCTTATATGGACCTTTGGAGGCTGGAGCTTTTTCCATTTTATCAATATTTTCACTTTCAGTAAATGGAAATGTTAGAAAATATTTATATGTATAACTACAGGTTTCAACTTTCAATGCCCTTGAGCTCAATCCAAAAGAGTAATTGCGTATATTCATATCCTTTAAGTCGATAGACTTGTCTAATTTCGAAGACCAACTTGTTAAAAGGTTTTGTTGCGATACAAAAGTTACGTGCTCCTTATGTCCTATAAGAGTTTATAATTAGGTGATAAATTATCACTTAAAAAAGTTCAAATGGTAAAGTAATAAGTTTACAATAGCCAGGGTCAAAATGAGAATTCAAAAGTTAAAAAAGGAAAGAAAAAAAATGAAAAAAAAAAAACGCACATAGTAATTGTCATTTCAGAAAAGTTGAAAAAATAGCAAGTTTATGACTACAAATGGCAAAATGATAATTCAAAAAATTTAAAAACGTCAAGGAAGAAATGAAGAAAGTGAGAGAAAGTATTAGTAATGAGACCTCACCCTCGTAAACAGATTATCCACGTTCTTACTTAACATTGGTGTCATAGCTTAATTCAAACACCCACTTCAGCGACATCTAAGCTCCGCTTCAGCACTCTTCATTTCATATTTACACCTCAAATACTAATTCACTTATAACTCAAATTATATAAATACAGGCTTTTGCGCAATCCACACCCAATGTGTTGGCTTGGCCTTCACGCCACCAACAATGAAGCCGGAAAGGATCATGCAATTGGGGCTGCTACTATACCCCTTTCTTTTATTCCGCCATAGTATCGTAACAAATCTCTCGAAGTATGATTATGTACACCTTATATCCATCACGTTAATTATATGAAGCGATTGGATATAATTGTTATTGCGACTAAGAACAAATGAGTAATGTTCAAACAGTACCCACATACACAAATATGTATTATAGTAATTACTCAAAAGTATAATATGAAATTATGTATTATGGGCATGCCTCATTGGTGGACCGTGTGTAACACCAATATATATGGGACACTTTTATTTGATTCCATTTACAGGTTTTTGTTCTATACCTAGGGAGGTACTATTTGCTTGAGACAAATTAATCGGTATAGGGTGCATTTTATACCTCCACTTGACTTAATAATTATGATTCGGATATATTTATATCTTGTACTCTTTTGAGGTTTATTCTTTTTTTTTTTAAACGGCTTTCATTAAAACAAAAGAAACTAGCAATTAGCTAGCCGAACAAAACATCAAGTAGCAAAAAACTAATTACAAGGTAAAATTGACCATTCTACCCAACTAACTCTATATCTAGGCCGCCGATTACAAATCCACAAAAACGCAACTTCTTTAATAGAATCAACCAAAGCATTCCGTCGGTCTTCGCCAGTATTAAAAGTAATTACATTCCTATGCAGCCAAATTATCCAGATCACCGTCATCACCACAGCCTCAATAATCCGCTTCACTTTAATGGTCATCGAGCTAGCATCCAAGTTGGTTAATAACTCATCCAGCGAATCCACATTAGTGTCAATCCCTTGTAACCAGTTCCCAATAGCCCGCCAGACACACTTTGAAATCTCACAATTCCAAAAAATGTGATCCGAATTCTCTACACCATCGCCGCACATAACACACTTTAAATTCTCAAAATTCACACCTCTCATCAAGAGGTTAACTTTAGACGGGACCCGGTTTAAATTAACTTTCCAAAACAGAATATTTACTTTACGTGGCACTAACGGACTCCATCTCGTATGCACTACGGACGATGGAAGTAATAGAGAATCAAGCCACCGCCTCGTAGTCTTAACTTCATACACCCATCATCTCCGATATCCCACGTCCATCTATCCGGATCACTCGACAGCGTAAAGCCATCCAGCAATCGATTCATCTCCGCAAGGCGTTCTTCTTCTCTAGCACCACGTAAATCTCGAGCCCAAACCCACCTAAGGGAATTATTTTGGAACCGCTCACTAACCACACATTCTCTATTGACATCAATCAAACTCAATCTCGGATACATCGAGGCCAACGTATTCGGCCCGAGCCATGGGTCCATCCAAAAACGAGTGTTCCGGCCATTACCCACCTTTTTCTTCAAATGCGATAACATATTGATACCGTCATTTTTGAATCTGTTCACCATTTTTATAATAAGAGCCCATGGGGATGAACCTAACCGGGACGGATTCACGCAATCTAACGCGCCCTGCGCGCCATAAATCCGTTTTATAACCTTCACCCACAAGCTGTCTTCGACCGTCACAAACCTCCATATCCACTTTAAAACTAGAGCAATGTTAAAGGAATATAAACTCCCAATATCAAGACCCCCGTTTTGTTTAGAAGCCAACACCATGTCCCAATTCACCCAATGGATTTTACGTTTTACCTCTGAACCACCCCAAAAGAACGAAGCTCTCAACTTTTCCAAACAATTAGCAACACTTTTAGGCATCACAAAAAGCGACATATGATATATCCCCATACCACCCAACACCGTTTTTAAGAGCATAGACCTACCTCCCACCGACAAAGTATTCGCCTTCCACCCCGACAACTTATTTTTGAATTTATCAATTAAAGGATCCCACATCTTTTTTCTCGACATACACGCCCCCACCGGGAGGCCTAGGTACATAAACGGTAATTTACCAAAACATACACCAATACTATCCGCCATAATTCTCGCCTCCCCCTCCGGCACTCCAATACCATATAGATTTGATTTACGCAAATTAAGTTTCAAACCCGAGGCCATGTGAAAATAATGAAGGATAATAAGTAACTTTTGCATATTACTTAGCGACCATTCACCCATAAAAATCGCATCATCCGCATAAAATAAATGCGACAAAGAAAACGAATCATCATTTACCTTCACCCCTTTATATAATTGTTGAGAAGTCGCCTCTTCCATAATTACATGAAGACCTTCTATCGCGATAATAAAAAGAAAAGGCGAGAGTGGATCACCTTGACGAAGACCTCTTTCGAGCTTAAACTCATTAGAGGCGTTGCCGTTAAGGATCACCGACGCCTTAGAAGAATGCAATGTTGCACTTATCCACTTCCGCCACCGAACCCGGAAATTCATAAATTCCAACATCCGGTCTAAAAACTCCCAACTTATAGAATCATAAGCCTTTTCAAAATCAATTTTTAGAACCATAGCACTTTTCTTCTTCTTTTTATACCACGCAATTAACTCATCTACCATCATCGGTCCATCCAAAATTTGACGTCCCTGGATAAACGCCGATTGTTCCTGACTAACCACCGAATCCACCACCGCAGCAAGCCGAAGAGCCAATAGTTCAGCAATAATTTTGTATTGCACGCCAATCAAGCTAATCGGCCTGTAATCGTTCACCGCTAGCGGATTTATCACTTTGGGAATCAAAGTAATAAACGAAGAGTTACACCCGGTCGGAATGAAACCTGTATCAAAATGTAACACCGCATTTTTTTTTTGAAAGATAATTAATTATTAGTCTAAGTACGGAAGCATATAGTTAGTTAGGTTTACAAAACGTGGTCCCACAAAATATTACAACCAAAGTTAGTTAAAAAGACGGTATTACTAAACACGGCTCATTTTTACAAAACATATAATTTAAGCATGGTCAAACTTCCCGTCCAAGCCCGACCCGTTCAAGCCATCCAACCTGAAATGTGTCAATAAGGGAGGGATTAGCACAAAAGCTAAGTGAATGAATTCCTAAACACTACCAACTACACTAAACACTCAAACACGGAAGTTAAAGAACATATCCGGTTAGGTAATCACTTATTTGAGAGGATCGGCGGCTTTGCGGGCCTTAAACCATGGTCGGCCAAAACCACGGTAACCGATAGCGTTTTGTATCCAACACCCGGGCAACTCCCTCCCCTTAACCATGTAACGCATACAGGTAAGGTCGGATACCCTATTAGTCGATACACTGTGCCCAGCCGTTATCCATCCGACACTGACCTCATCCCGATTGTGCACATAGTCATGTATGGTATTCCCTAACACTAGGCATACATAACAAGTAGACTAGCTACGAAAAACACCGCGAAAAACGTCACAACAGAGTTCCCGATCACGAACTCCAGTTCACGATCGCGAACTAGAGTTCACGACGTGAACTCTGATCGTGACTATTTCGCGACCATCGACCAAATTCACTGGAGCTACTTCACGACGCGAAGTGGAGTTCGCGTCGTGAACTCTCCACGTCTGGTAATTTCCTGCATTTTTCACCAACAAGCCAATACCAAACGAAAATAACCGAAACCCGAGTTGTAGGTCGAATCCACTCACCTTTCAACTTCCGATTCCTTAACTCAGTGAGCTAGTATCACTGAGTATCCTTCCCGGTTCCTGTCAACAATATACCGAGTTAGTGATAATCCACTGAATCGTCAAAATCATCAATTTCAACAACTAACTACACAAGACTCATTAAATGCACATTTTATGACATTTCCAACTAGCACCATTCCTTCATCAATACAATTGACCATTTTGACCATTTAGCAAGTATTCACAACTAGTTGACCCAAACGGGCCAAAAACTCGAACATGATCCTAACACTTCCACATTTCCATCAACTAGCAATTAACCTTTCAACTAGCAATTCACAATCATTTAACAATTCCACCAAGTTGACAACTATCACAATTCCAAGTAACATACTTGTATAATCACTAGATCACCATTTTGACAAAATCATCCAAACACTAGTTAAATTACTTCACCATTTAATTAATACTAGGTTTTTAACATCCATAACTTACCAAACATGATTTCACAACCTAATAAACAATTCTATCCATCCAAAACTCAAGAAATCCAAGATTCACCAAAACCCACCTTCAACATCCACCATTAATGGAGGTTGAAGGTGTTTTTCACCAAATCTTGTCTTCCTACCACTAACAACCATACATTTCATGTAAAAGCTTGCATAAACATAAACTACAACATCCATAACAAGATTCACCAACAAAACAACCAACTACATAAACCCTAGTTCAAGTTCTAGCTCAAGAACACCAAGAACAAGTAAAAGAGAAGATGTAACTTACCACTAAGCTTCTTCTACACTAATTTTGGTATGGAAATTCGGACTCTAGCACAAGTATCACCAAGAATATGCTCAAGAACAAGTATGGTGATTTGGGAGAGAAATGCAATGAAATAGTAGAAAGATGTGGATAATGTGTTCAAAATAACCAACAAAAGGAAAGAGAGGGTTTCTCCCTCTCTCTCTAAACCCGGCCAAAACAAGGAGGGTGGGGCCCCATGTGGCCTTTTCACTCTTAACAGTATATGTCTGAAAGTCCCTTTCGTAATTAGTTTATTTAAAATAGCAAACGGACTCCAATTTTAAAAATGAAAGTATTTCTGGAAACGATATTTAACAAGGAATTTAAAGATATAAAAATCACGTTTTCATTCCAAATATATCACAAGTCGAGTATTTTAACCCCTTGGTTAAAATACCGCAAAAGGCAGCAGGCTAATTAAATTAACTAAGCATTTAATCAGATAATCATTTAATAATATACCTTAAGGTCACTAAACTACTAGGCCGTGTTTTGGGATGTTACACAAAAAACTCAACAACAAAGTTAAACAAATCAGATTTTATAATGTCCCAAAATTTCTTAACAAAAGCGAAAGTGAACCCGACAGGGCCCGGGGATTTGTCACTTCCACAGCTCCACACCGCCTTTTTCAGCTCGCACATCGTAACGGGACCAGTTAACAACATCGCCTGATCATCCGACAAACTTTTAAATTTGTCACTTCTTCGCGCCACTTTGATGACCGGAACCTTCTTGAATTTAGATGCATAGTATTCGTGAAATATATTTTTAACCACCGTTGGAGAAGTAATCCACTCTCCATCATGTTTCACACCTCGAACCAACGAATGCCATCTCTTACTATTAATTATACCGTGAAAGTACTTAGAATTCTCATCACCTTCAATGGCCCATTTAACTTTAGCTTTTTGGGACAAATCTTTCCAATCTTTGACATCTAACTTGTATAATGCAACTTTTGCCGTTCGTCTCTCCGTCAGCTCTTCCTCTGAGACTGTATTAGCATCCATCTTCTTTTCTATCATAACAACCTGATCCGCCAGTTTCTTTCTTAGATCGCCTAATCCGTTTCTTCTTTCTTTCCACCAAACTCTGCAATTTTCCTTCACTATTTTCAACTTATCTTTGAACTGTAGAAAATGACTACCACTAGGTCCTTCCACTTGCGTCCCCCATGATCTCCTCACCACCTCTTCAAACGTGTCTTCATCCATCCAAGACTTAAAGAACCGAAAAACCCTAGGACCATAGTCAACCACTTCTTGAGCCAAGAAAATCGGCCTATGATCCGATACAATGTCTGACATCACGTTAGCACCCATATCCGAACACAACTCGAACACCCCTTCACTAGCGAAGAAACGATCTAATTTGCTCATTTTTCTACCATCCGAACTTAACCTCGTGTATGCCGAACCCCCCATAGGAACTTCAATAAGGCTAGAAGAGTCAACGAACCCATTAAAGTCCACGATCTCTCTATCGTTTTTCTCGCACCCCCATCTTTCGCCTTCCTCTCTAACCGCGTTAAAATCACCAAAAAGAATAAAATTACCGTCATTAACTTGCATGTATTCAAGAATTGTCTCCCACAACCCTCTCTTGTCGACGTTACATTGGGGCGCGTACACGTTCCCAATAATGCACTTCATTTTATTATTCTTCCACTCCCCATGCACAAACAATACATTTTGCAAGCAAACTATCCGTGAGCTCGTGAATAAATTGGGATCCCAAATTGATAGAATCCCACCCGACGAACCAACCGCACTACTTAAAGCAAAATCAAACGACATATTACCCCACGTCTGTTTAATCATAAAAACATCGACCTTTGAGATTCTCGTTTCTTGAATCCCGAGAAAAGAGATCTTGTACTTATTCGACACAACGCCAATCCTCTTCCTTATTGTCACATCGCCTATCCCACACGCGTTAATGGACATAATATTCATTAACAACCTTTTCCTTCTCCCATACTACTTATCATACGTTCAAGAGAAGTTTGACATCCCTCCATGTCAAGACCGATGGCTAGACCAATATCAATATAGTTACTCAAATCCTCAATCAAAGAAACTGACTTAATGTTTTTTTTCAAGTAACCTGTTGACGCACATGAATTAGAAGACCCCGCGCCTTTTACCTCCTGTCCGTACCCCTTTGGTGCTGCCTTTTTTTCGAACCCCGGTGGAATAGACACCGTTTCCTCAACCACTATGTGTTGTTCGGTATCAAAGTTCACCTTTAGTGAACCCACATGTGTCTCCTCATTATGCACATTGCCACCTGGAAGATCAGTAGGCACAAAACCACATGCATTAACCTTATCTTTTCCATGCATGTTCTCATCCCCATGCAAAGAACCCCCATTTTCTCCAATGACCGACTCACCCCTGTTTGCCTCTACTTCCTCATTAATTTTAGACGTCTCATTACCATCATTCTTCTCATTTTCGTCTTCTCTATCTCTATCTTCACCCTTATAATCAGAGGACCCATCTGTAGGGATTTACTACGCACCATGCGACTGATCAATCACTTGGATCGACCACCTAGTACACGAGTTCGAACCTTGCTGACCAAGAACATGAACTTGTTCTTGACCGGTTAAAACTAACTAGCTGATTTAATCCCTAAATGCGGAACTGGGATTAAACCTAATCCTTAAATCCTAAAGGATTGGGATGTTGGAAAACTAGATTAGGTTAACAAGAAAGAAACCTTGTACGAAGAACTCGAACACACACACATACTTGTGTGTGTTCGTCGACCATCAACCAAAGAACCCTAGGGTTCTTTGGCCGAAATTCGTCCAAGAGGAAGAAGGGAGTAAAGGGTTTCCCAAAACATACCTTGTTGTTTGCTTAAGATTGATCCACTGATGATGAACAAATCGAGCGATCTTCTAGTTGATCTAAGAAATAAACTTGTTCTTCAAAACTTGAAGAACACGAAGAACACGAAGAACGAAGAACACCAAACTTGGTGTTCTTGGGAGTGTTCGGCCGAAACCAAAGGGAGGAGGGGCTAGGGTTTCGATTTAGGTGTAAGGGAATATTATGATTAGGTTTAAATGAAACCTTAAGCCTTCTATTTATAATAGAATAAGTTTCATTTAAGTCCTTCTAGTTTAATTAAGATTAATCTCTTAATTAAACTTATCCCTTACACTTTAAACCCTTATAGTTTAACTAGTTTATTATTGTTGCACTTAACTACTAAATGTCTAGTATTAACACCCTAATAATTCGGTACCCATATACACGAATTATACACTTGTGTTTATACTTCTAATAGTTAATTATATAATAACCTTTATATAATTTATACAACAATATTATCCGATTACTATATGATTTAATAGCTTTAAATCATATCATGGATAATCTATAATTAACACATTGTATATTTACTCAATTAGTAAATGTACAACTACTTGTATTAATTAGTTAGTTAAACTAATCTAGTAATAAGTTAAACTTAACTTAATACTTAACTGATTCATAATGACTATTATGAATCATTCCTCTTCGTAGTATCATTGCTTATCTTGCTCGTATTACATGCACTCACCGGTGTGACCCTAAGTGTTTCGTAGGCATGGATGTATCATCATAGGTTGACTGAATGTGCACATAATTCCTTCAATAATTCCTTCACCATCGTGCGATAAAGACACGATATCATCTTCCTCCTTACTCTCCACCTCTATGCTCCTCATAATAGGTTGCCACAATGCAATTTCGTACACCCACACGTGGTACTTTACATTGTCAACCATAACCTCAACTTCTTCCTCTAATCTCGAACCGATTTTGGTTTTTATACAAACTTTGCCCGTACTCCCCTCTTCATTCTCCCCATCTACGAACATAACCTCTCCCCATCCTTGAATAATCTTTTTAATAGCATTAACGGTTCCCGCTATTAAAGGAAGACCATCCACACGAACCCAAATCACCTTATCATCCACAACGAATTTGTCATCCAAAAGGCGTAATTCAATGAAATAGAAAACCATATCTTCATGTTGTTTAAACTTGTGACACGCCTCTTGGCTATCAAATTCTAGCCAAACCCATGATCCGCCGATATAATTAACATCCACATCGGAGAAACCTTCCTTCTCACACACTACCTTAATGTTTTCGATTAAAGAAAGCTCTCTCACCTTACCGAGCAGAATTGTACCCTCATTGTTAACCGGCATGACGTCCTTCTTGTCTAACGTTATCATCTTCCTCTTCTTTGGAGCTTCCTTTTCGGCATGAATTTGCATTACCGGATCCCCTCCTGGATGCACGTGTTGCCTCTCTGATTTAAACTAATAGGAGAATTTTATATTCATACGTACATCGCTGGATTTTATTGCTTGATTTGGATCAGCTTTGCGACGGTCAGGCCCTGCCTCCTGACGAGGCTTACGATGGAATCTCGAGGACGAAGCAAACAGGTGGTATGAACCATACCATGCCGCATTCATTCTCACCAGCAGGGCATCAATGTTATCAACCCTAATAAACCGAACAAAGCCGAATCTTCGCCCGATTTTTGACAGCTTCTTCGGAATAAACACATCGACTACCATTCCAAAAACTTGCATCGCTTTCCAGAGGTCCTTCTCATCCCACGAACGAGGGAAGTTGGTCACGTAAAAGGATTTTGCCAATTTCTTCAAGTTAAAAACTTCATTACGTACCGATGAACTCTGGTTCGCACTATTGTTTGATTGACGCCTCTAGTTATGAACTTTAGACATTGATAAGCCCAACCCAACCCTCCCTCCCCACCGTCGGAGGCCGGATTACGATCGAACTCAGAACCCTAGACGGCGCCGTAGACGCTAGGCCTTGAGAGAAAAAGTCAAACGGTTTTTGCTGAGGTTTATTCTTATTTGACATACAAATCACAAATGTGAAAATTATATGATTTAGAAAGGTGTCAACGGATTGGTAATAAAATAGTCCAAACCGTGTTTACATCTTGTTTTATAAGTTTGTTGGATCTATTCAGAGTAGGGATGTGCAGCAGAACCGAAAAACCGGGACCGAACCGGGACCGGAACCGAGCCGACCCGGAACCGGCTTAGGCGGTCCGGTCCCCGGTTCCTATATTTCGTCAAAAATTGATACCCGGGTTTACCGGTCCCGGGTCGGATCGGTCCCGGGTTTTATGGGTTTAGAACCGGTTAAGAAAAGGGTATCTCTTATTTTTGTAATATGTTTTAAATAAGGAGGGGATATGGACGGTTTTTTACATAATATCATCTTTCCAAAACAATCTTTCCACAATATACGTACTCACGATTCATCATCACGATTCCAAAATTCGGTCTTCCCTATCTCCACTCTCGATTCATCTTCTTCAACTCTTCAAGTCTAGAACACATCGAAATCAATAGAAATCAATGGAAAACAACAAAAAAAAACTGCAAAACAGCAAAAAAAAAAAAAACCAAGGAAAAACAACAAAAAAAAAGTCTACGAAAAACTGCACTAAACCGGGTTTATCCGGTTCCAGAACCGCTTAAAGACCGAACCGGAACCGGGACCGGTTTAACCGGAACCGGGACCGGTTTAACCGGTCCGGTCTTCGGTCTTGGAATCTCTCAGTTTTTTGGTAACCGGGTTTCCCGGTTCCGGTCCGGACCTGTCCGGATCACATGCCTACACCAACGAACTCGCTTAAATATAATTAGGAAAGTTCTTTGATTGATTATGTACATTAAATAAATTACTTTGAACACTCCTACTTAGAGTGGAGAGTTAAATTTCATATCTTTCCTATTAAATTTTACTATTTTTTTTTTTTTTACTAATTTGATCAATATTAACAAATGTCGTTATAAACTTGCAATTTCTTGTGGGGTCCTACTAAACGAACCCTAATAATTCTTTTTAAATTTTTTTTTTTGCTTCATGTGGATTCCACTTCTAATCCCTATGAAATACATCATTACTTTCATATCTCTCCTCAACATTATCTTTTTTTATTCTTTTTTTTAAAACAATATTTTACTTTTAAGAAACTTGTAAATCTTTTTTTTTTTAACATCATAATTTTTTGACGAAAAACTACTAAAAAACTTGTTAAACTTTTACTTTTCATGATATCGCAAGTCAATAATAAAAACTCGTTAGACTTGTTTAGTAGATCAAACTACTAAAATACAATAATTTTTAATTTAAAAAATTTGTTAAATTTTTCATAAATCAAATTAAAAATAATTACTCTATAATCTGTATTTAAATAACTAAATCATACTTTACAAATTCAATCATTATGATATACTAGATAGATCTCAAATCATATGATTATGAAATTATGATATACTTTGTAACACCGTTATTTTGTGCACTTTGGTAACTATTTAGAGTTTCCGTTAAACTGTATTTTTGGACCACATGAAAATGTTGCGAATGTATTTTAAATGAATTAAATGATGTTTTGAAATTACGGGTGTTACAACGGTGGTCCAGAAGCCGAACCAAATTGAAACCGATAGAGCCAAAACCGAAACGAATACATGTTTTCGGTTTTGGTTCGGTTCGGCTTTGTTTTTGTTTTTTTAGCCCGTAATGTTCTTTCCTTTCGGAAAAAAATAACCGAAACTGAAAATACTAAATTTTCAAAACCGTAACAGAACCAATTACGGTTCAGTTTCGGTTGAGTTCGGTTGATTTTCGATTGGATTTATTTTTTTGCCCCAAAAGTGTCGAATGTTTTCTTACAGGTACATACAATATTTACTAGGCATAGTCAAATTGGAAAGAGCTTTGCATGACTTGGGGTCAATATTGTCTTGCTCGATCAACTCAATTTACTTCTCACGTAATATATAGGGTTGTCCAGCGTGGATAATTGGAATTTCTAGTGATGTTATTTTTATATAAATTATATTTTATTAATCTATAAATATCTTAAAATTTATTATTTTTATATAAAATGTATAAGAAAAGAGTAAAAATATCATATTTAATTACTTAAAAAATGTTATATTATCAAATTATTTATGTAATCATTTATTTAATTAATAAGAAAAGATCCAGTCATTTAATAATCATTTATTATTTTCAATCATTTACGCCATCATTAAAATTTTACTATGGGGTTCATTTAGACTTACCCTTTCTTGTGGTTGCATACATGTCGACATATATACCTCATAAACGTTGTCCAACATTAATGTTATAAAAAGAGTGGAGAGTTAATCATTTATGCTTTATTTAACAAAAAAAGATAGCTTTTGATTGGTTGAAGAGGACACCCACTTCAATGGGGATTAATGCAAAGCCTACACGATTACGATGGTGAAAGTTGAAACTTTTAAAATATGTTTCAAAGGTAGTATCCAACATCAAAAGGGGAAACCAAAACCATAGTCACTTATGAGTGGACACATTATACAAAAGCTATAAAAAATCATATAATTTACATATACTATTATTTTTTGAAAATAAAACTTAACTATATAAATCATCTTTTGTTTTGTTCTAGGCGCAGTCTCAAACCCCAAGCTTACTTTTGCTCCGGTCCTCAACTATGTTTGAACACCATGTATCGATTTCTGCCCTCCTATGGGCCTGATTGCTTGATAAAAAAAAAAAAACCTTTTCTATATCCTGTTTATGCCTTAATTTTCGTCTTTAAATGAAGCGTGAGATAAAAAAAAAACCCAGGAAAAAAAATGTTTTATATAATTATTTGATAATGTGTTTGATTAAAACTAAATTATTTAAATATTAATTAATAAGCTATGCAACTTTTTAGAGTTCTGCCGTGTCATTTTCTCACTCTTGTCGTTAATAAATTTAAGTGTGTGAAAGGAAATAACCTAGTTAGTCCTTGTGATGATTTTGATTACCACATGTAGATCTAGTTATATTAAGATTGAATGATATTATATAGAAAAATAAAAACAATATAGCATAATAAATGTTTCTTTATGTTTGCAATTCTTTCGCAATCATGTGATTCAGACTAGTAAATATTGTGAAAATACTCTTTTTTCTGGTTTGATTGAATATCTCAATATTCTACATGATGCCTAAATAAATAATAAATAATTATAATATGGGTGAGGATCCATAGAAAACCATTATTAATTAAAGAATAGAGAGAATCGTTTATAGCCCTTAGATCAGCAATTGAAAGGCTCAGATGATAGAGACTTTTAAAATAGCGCATTAGTAAATTTGGGAGGGGATCCAGATGAAAAATTAGCATAAAGGGGTAGAATTGTCAAAAACGTCATCTCTCACCTAAGCAACATTTACGTTGCTTCTCTCACCAAAACTATCGATCATAGGGTTCTTCAGATACCACAACTCTCACCAAAACGAACAACAATCGCTAGGGTTCTTCAGATTCAACGGTTCTCTCTCATTCTTTCGTCTTTATCTCTGTAACTAACACATAAGACGATCAATCGAATTGTCTCCAATCGCGATTTTGTTTCTCAAATTAGGTTTTGTTTATGTCTGAATCATGGAAGGAAAATCAAGGTTTCAATCGCAATTCTATGTCGCAGATACACGATTCAGTTGCTCAAAAGTTCGATTAAGACCAAACCTACCTCGTCAATATACAGGTATACATCTTTGTTCCATTATTTTAGATTTTTCTTTTCTGTTATCAATGTTCTCAATATTAGAGTTTTTGGTCTTAATTTGTGAATTAATGGTTATAGTACTTGCTCCCGTTTGTTTCTATTTTACAATGTTGGCTTTTTCTGATTTGTTTCTTATAATAAAGGCATGATTGATTCTGATTTTCACTTACTTTTTTATGTGATTTGATCTTATTCACCTACAACTCGTTTGAAAGATTTTAATTGCAACAATTTTAGGTTATGTACACTGTTAGGAATCTATTCCAGATGTTATTGATTATGAGGTGATTTTATCATAAAAATGCATTTGCATTTGCATTTTCATATGAGAATCGATCAGTTGCAGCGCTATTAAATAAGAAAATGCATATTGTTTGTTTGGTCCAGGGTACTGATATTTAAACTTTATTGACCCAAAACCTACTAGCACTCGCATTTTCATATGATAATACCTTTATATGCACTGTAAAAACTAAAATGCATTTGCATTTTCATTTGAGTATCTATTTAAAGTTTATTGAGATAAAATGCTAATATGCTTTACAAATTACAGGTAATATGCTTTACAAATTGCAGGGTTGTACATCAGAAAGATGTTGAATTCTTTCATTAACAACTACAAGATGAATACACGAAATTCCACAAGATGGAAATCGATGCAATCCAGGGTTCAAAACGATGGTAATATTAACATGACAGAAACTAAGGAAACAGAATCTGATAGTGATTGTTAGGTGGAACCGAGTTATGTAAAAGAATCCTAAAAGAAGAAAAAGAATGTCGGAAAAGGAGAAGGAAGCAAGACCAAAAAAGGAACCGGGATATATAAATCTGTCTATATGCATTTTCATGTTATGTGCGTGTGAAATATGAAGTTAAAAAGAAGTCTGATTTGCGTGTAACAAGTATCTATAACACAGAATATGTATGTGTGTATGCATTTGCATTTCTGTGTGTGGAAAGTAAGGAAAAATGATAATAAAAAAAAACAGTGTGAAAATACATAAGACCTATGATGTATGCATTTTCATTTATGAGTGTGTAAGAATCTGTTTGAATAATCAAAAAACAATTGTCTTTAAAATGAAAGTGTTTATGTATGTGTGACAATTCATTCCCTTATTGCAAAAAATTTTATGTAACATATTTAATATTTGCATTACAGATTGTGAAGAAATAGAAGCTGATGATGATGATGATGACTTTGTGACACATAAAGATGCAAAGATAAAGAAAAAAAAGGAAAAGGAATGAAATAGAAATGGAAAAAAATATAAAGAACGAAGAAGTAATAGAAGCAGAAGTAAAAAAGAATCCGGAAAATAGGAGTGTTGAACTACTTGAAAAGAAGGCAAAGTGCTTAAGATTGGGAAATGAGCCAAAGCAAATTTGCGTCCACCCGTGCTAGGAAGTGAGTCAAAGCAGGTTGGAAAGTGGGTCGGGTTGGTCATGTCACATGTGAGACGTACATCAGGGGAATAGTAAACTTGCAGAAGATGTTGAAGTGAGAATTATGAATAGACTAAGTAGGAATCGGTAAAGGATTGATTTGTCCCAACTAAACAGTAGGTTTTTATGTAAAACTATACACTAGGTGGTTGGTTGTTTTTTTTTATCACGTGGATTGCTAGATTTAAGTGGTTCGTTGTGTTTTAGGTGGTTAAATGTATTTTCAAGGTTTAATGTTTTTTCAAACTTATTGGTGGTTGGTTGGTTTTTGTTAACTGGATTGATGGATAGTCGTAGAATTAATCTAGATTTTTATTATTTTGGTTTTTGTTTGTATTGATTATAATATTCAATAAAACAAGTATATGTACATAAAATTTGATCAAATATTCATTATACATGAAAAGGTAAACAATAAAAATTACGAAAAAACTATATGTAATGAAAATACAAGTGCAAGTATGAATGCAAATGCGAATGCCAATACTCAAAACAATACTTGAAATAGAACCAGCATTTAAAAATGCAGGGAGAACTACATAAAATTAAAATACAAATGCAAGTATGAAAATGCAAATGCAATTACGAAAATGCAAATGCAATTATGAAAATGCAAACGCAACCGACTGTATATGAAACCAAACCAATATGTAAAATACCAAAGACTTGCCTAGTAGTATTGGATTAAAGTGTAAGGTGTTGCTCATAGTTTATGGATCATGAGTTCAAGTCCGGCCCTAGATAAATTGGAGTAATTAGGTGTCGTTAAAAAAACTACATAAAATGAAAATACAACTACAAAGTATGAAAATGCAACTACAATTATAACAATGCAAATACCAATAATATTTGAAACTGAACAAATATTTTAAAGTTCATAAAATAACTAAATAAAACGAAAATGCAAGTATGAAAATGCAAATAAAATTGAAAGTATTTGAAACAGAACAAGTATGTAAAATTTCATGGAATAACTACATAAAATAAAAATACAACTATAAGTATGAAAATGCAAATGTGAATGCTAGTATTTGAATCATAAGTAGTATTTAAAAGTTCAGGTTATAACTAGATACAATGAAAAGTCAAATACAAAAGTATGTTTAACTACATTTGGTAGATATATAAAATAATAACAAATTAAAACTAGTGTGCCACTCGAGAACATCTGGCATCATCATCTACTCTTTTGCCTTTCAAATATTATACGGATCATAGCTGTCATCCGCATTAATCTCTTTAGATAAATTCACGTCATTTGCAACTTTCAAAGTTTCCTTAGATTTACTTCTATTAATATTCTTACCATGCTTAGAAAACCTAAAAATATTGAGAGTAACAATTCCACCAATTTCATTTTTCAAAAACAATTCGAAGAGAAGCTGCAACATGATTAAATCTATAAGAAAAAATAAAAGAAATATAAACTTCAAAATAAGGCAACACTTCAGAAAATAACCACATAAAATGAAAATGCAGCAGCACATATGAAAATGCAAATGCGAATGAATTTTAGGGAATAACTAGATATATGGGAAATGGAAATGCAAATGTAGATGCAATTTTAAAAGTGCAAATGCAAAAACAGTTGGTTATTCAGAAAACAACTACATAAAATGAAATGCAAATGCTAGTATTTGAAAAAAAGTGTTTAAAATTTTAGAAATAACTAGGTATAATGAAATGCAAATGCAATTGCGAGTATGAAAACAAAAACGAAGAGTTATGTATCCTAATATTTGTAGATTCTATAAACTAAATGATTCAAAATACCAATTCAAAAAACATGAAAACAACAAAACTAAGAAAATGCATAAGAACATAAAGATTCATCATCTTCACGAATTACAAAACCAACAAAACACATACAAATAATCCATACAAATATGATAGAAAAAAATTATAAAATTGCAATTGAACATTGATTCAACGTCTTCATATATCAAAATTAGCAAAACAAATTCAACCAAACGAAAATGCAAATGAACATTGATCGCAACATCTTCCCCAATTTCAAAATCAGTAAAACACATAAACAGAAATGTTAATGAACTGTGATTCATCTTTTTAACCAATTTCGAATTCACCAAATGAACATTGATTTCAACATATTGACCAATTACAAAAATCATATATCATATTAAACATATCTATCAACAAACACATTATATTAAACATTATTGAACTAAAACAATATTGGAATCAAAAAATTACCATTTGGATCCCATTAGTTGGAGATGTTTAGCTAATACATGAATCGCATGAAGAAAATTGAAAGGAGTAGATCGGAAGTAGTTGAATGGTTCAAATTTGCGATCGAACTGGATTTGTATATGATTCCCCCATTCGTAGTTGATTTAGGGTTCATATATGAGGTGATTCAGGGTTTGTACCTTATATAGGGTTCATATAGGAGCTTATTTTGGCTTCGTAGCTGATTTAGGGTTCAAATCTAGTCCGTATTTGAAATTGGAGCAGTAGATTTAGGTTTCAAATCGGTGGAGAAGATGAGCCAGAGATGACGCACATAATGATGGGAAATCAAAAGAGAAAGTGTATATTTTAGAGGAGGGAAAATGACAATCATGCCCTTGAGTGCTCTTGAATGTTTTAATTAAATCAATGCTTCTAATTGTTTCTTTAACTTCTTTAAATAAGCTAACTTCTTTCTGGATCCATATTCTTATAATATAAAGTAAAGTTTTAAATGTTATAATGCATTTAACATTAATTTTATTTTATTCTTGTAATTTGACATTTGCTTAGTCAGTTTTATAAGAATTATTATGAGTGATCCACTTCTTGAAATTAACAAGAGCCGTGATTAGTTTTGTTGTCATTGCATTCGTTTTCTTTTTGACTATTTTTATATGACAAGAATATTGCTTTTGAACGGAGTTGCGTTTATAGACTGTTTCCTTTGAGGCTTTATCAATTCAATGCTTGTTTTAACTTTTAAGTTGCTTTGGCCTTTCCTCCTTTCTTCTCTATGTTTCAATTGGGCATATGATTCTCTCCAAGGTTAGTTTTGCTTCTTCTTATGGTTGCACTTTATTTTTTTTCCTTACTACAAATCTTCTTGTTCTCGAGTTTATAAAATGATAAATCATGACAAGATTATACATGAGAGCATTTTCGAGAGCAAATAGTGAAAGAAAAAAAACAAGTTGAATATGAATGTAACAATGATAAAATTGTAAATGTTGTCTTTTTTTTTTCTTTTTCTTTTAGGTAGATAAATGTTTCTTGAGATGTACTCTAATGGGAAATCAGAAAATTAGATAAGAGAGCTAGTATCATTGTTGTTGTACATAAAAGGGTAATTTCTTTGGTCCATCCTTAATACTAATTGTTATGGTCATCAATGTTTGGGTCCAAACCTAGTCTTACTTGCTTGAGTACCATATCCTAAACATGGATAAAATGAACTTTTATGAAGCTTGATTTTGTTATTCAATGATTTTGTGTGAGGTAAGAATTTTTATGAAGCTTGTTTATGTTTTAATCCTTTGTTTTTACGTGTTTAATTAGACTTTAAATCTCCCTAAACTTTAAATAGTTAATCCCATACTTATTCATAATTACTAATGACATGCATTCGATAAACGTTTATAAAGTTTTCACTTGCTTTCAGCTTTTGGGTAGTTTATGCGGTCTTACTAAAAACGTATCTGGTTGTTTTTATAGTGTTAATTAAATATAGTGTCAAATTCATCGACAAGTTGTTTTTTACGAGAATATAAAATTATGTGTTAATTCACATGTTTCAAAATTCATTCGTTCATAAATGTTAGTAAAAGATCAATTATGGACAAAAAAAAAAAAAGATTAAGAATATTAACCCTTAATTACATGAGTAATTTTCACGGTGAAAAAAAAAAATATGTTCATATATAAAAAATGAATGTAATTAACAGTTAATTTTTTGAAAATTTTTCATTAATAGGTAAATCTAACATTCATCTATGAGTCAAATGTGTCCCTATAAACAGTCTCTCTACATCCGGATAATTTTATATATCATGAGTACATCTTACTTCATCTATATCTCTTATTTGAAAGGTTTAGGAATTTAGATTTTGTCGTTGGTGATTAATCTATGAACAAATTTTAAAACATGTGAATTAACACTTTTCACAGACCGTTCCTTAAACTCTTCTTAGTAACATTGTTAAAAATCTATGTGACATTGACCTTTTTAATCCTATAAAATTTTGGCTAAGGGTCCAATAGGAAGTTTGTTAAGAAGAAGGTAGCATTCCTTTAATCTAACAGTATTTAAGGATTATTCTTTCTCACTGTCTTTTTGTCTTTAGTTTTAGTTTTTGCTTTTTAACTCGTGTGTTAATGGTCAATGTTTTATACGAAGTCAACTATTTAGTCTACCATTACACCATGGTGAAAATTAAATGAATACTCTTCTCCTCTTTGACTATGATGCAGAGGAAGAAAGAAGACTAAATCATGTTTAAAGGAAAGGCAAAGCAGACCAAAGAGTCAAACTATCAGAAATTCACTAGGGTTGATGGTGATTCAAGTAATGTGAATTGTGTTAATATTGTCAATCCAAACCCAAAGAAAGTCAAACATTTTGACCCACAAAAAAGTGTCGTATTAGCTTCAAATCATCAAAAATCACAGGATGCAGATTATAGCGATAACACTCCCTCTCTTAATTATGAGTTAGAGGGTTTGATCCTAGCTCGATTCCCGAGATCAAAATACTGGAAATTATCGCTCGTGAACAAGAGGTACAATACCCTTGTGAAAAGCGATGAGTTATTCAAAATCCGAAGGCACATTGGCTTTAATGAGCCTTTGGTTATGATGTTAGCCAGTGGGGAAAATAACTGGTGGGCTTTTGACCGGGGATTCACTTCCCGGAGAAAGCTCCCACTTTTCCCCACCGACATATGTTTCACTTCTGGAGACAAAGAGTTCATGTGCGCAGGGACTCATCTCCTCGTATCAGGGAGGGAGATCGAAAGTCTCGTGATTTGGAGATACGAATCCACTACAAATAAATGGTATAAAGGCCCTTCCATGATAAACCCTAGATGTTTATTTGCCTCGGCCACTTGTGGAAACACCGCAATGGTCGCGGGCGGGGTTGTGGAGGTAACAAGCGGGGCCCACACTGTATCCGACTCAGCAGAGAAATACGACCCAGATACACGGTTGTGGGCCCCGCTTCCCCGAATGAATCGGAAACGTAAACTATGTTCGGGGTGTTACATGGACAATCGGTTTTACGTGATTGGAGGCAGGAATGATGACGTGGAATTAACATGTGGCGAGTTTTTCGACCAAGAGCAAAAAAGATGGACATTAATCCCGGGGATGTTAAAAGACGATCCCGTCCTTAGTAGTCACTCGCCACCATTGATCGCGGTGGTTGATAACGAGCTTTATTCGATTGAAGCTTGTTCGAATCAATTGAAAGTTTATATAAAAAAGAGTAATAGTTGGAAGAAATTGGGCTGGGTTCCAGTGAGGGCAGACTACAATAAAGGGTGGGGTGTGGCGTTCAAGTCGTTAGGAAACGAGTTGTTGGTAATAGGGGCGTCGATCGTATCTCCGGTGAGAAATTCAATGGCTATATATACTTGTAGGCCGGACCCCAAATCGGAGGGTTCGCCGGAATGGAAGCTTGTAGATAGTGACAAGATTCAACTTAGCCATTTTATTTTGAATTGCTCGGTGATGCTGGCTTGAATTTAGGTTGATCACGAGAATTTTGTGAATATTGTCTAGAAAATAAATTAATCAAAAGCGGTAATCATTTTATGTTGTAATTGTAGTATCATCTACTGTTTATTGTTTAGAATTAAAGATCCAAAGGGACCAAAAGTCCAAAAACGAACATCATGTTCTTTTTTATTTATTGTATTGGATGTGAAAACTATAAGAAGAAAAGTCTGGTTATAAAAAGTTTAGATTACTAATATTTAGTTAATATGTAATTTCCAATATATTGAGTTGCCAAATGAACTACCTCCGTGTTTACAAACAATATAAAGAATCAACTTGTTAAATGTACTTTTGAATTTAAAGCTACATATTGATTTAAAGGTTTTGCTAAAGAAAGCATGTAAGAGTTAGGACTACCTTTATAAAATTATTACATGCAGTTGGTGGTTATTAATTAATTTACAACTGTTGATGCATTTTTTAACACGTTATTAATTACACCTTATCGTCTCTAGCAGCGGTTATATATTAAAAAATTGTGGTTGGAAATACGAACACTGCCATCCTTATTTTTTTATTTTACTACATCAAAAATGTGTTATACAGGATTTCAGGGTGATATAAGCTGCAAATTTTGGAAATTGTTTCAACCAATTGTGATTGAATACTAGTTCTACAGAATGTAATTGTTTATCTGATTAAATATTTGTTTTGGTTTATGGAAAGAAGGACTGCAGTTGTTAATATAAAATCTACCTGTTTCCGTTTCTTGCAAAAATTGTAAGCTTTCTTAGTTTCAAAAACAAATTTAGGGGATCTCTTAGTACCCAATGAATTGTATTCACTGTATAACATAACACAAATATAAACAGAATTGGTGTAGAAGAAGAATTACAAAAAAATTCAAGTTGCAGTAAGTGAAACAAAAACTGAAGAAAAATCTGAACACAAAAGGGTGATCAATGCCCGTTAATGTTAGCTTAATCAATAAAATTTTCAGTATCTTATCAAAGTGATGGATGTAATTATACAGAGCCAATCCAATACTTAATTGGCTTCTTACATGGAGAAAGTGGAGAACAACAAACGGGCCGGAAAGAAGCCCGAATTAAATTTTTTGGGTTGTTTCTTTGATCCCTTGTCGAATTTATGTTATATATACAAATCAGTTTCTAATGTTCGAGATTCTAGCACATGTGTAGATATGCCTGTGGTTTAACCTGTCCCTTAAGCCAATAAAGAGACTGTAAATCATGTGTCATTTTATTAACCAAGGAACAGGTACATGTTACAAATTTTAATTAAATTATTTGCATCGTTCATAAGGTTGTTGATTAATAAATAAATAAAAAGTAGATGCTACTGAATAAGTTTTTGGAGCCATACTAATGAAACATCTTTTTTTGTCATGTATGCTAGCAAGTTTAATTTTGGTGCTATACGAAGATCTCTCCATATTAATACATTAAAAGTACATACAAGTGAAGAAAATTTTGGAACTATCAAATGGCCCCCAATAAAAAAAATTCAGAAAACACCCTAGATATGTTGTAATATATTTATAATAATGCCAATGGTACCTTCGGTTGAGCGTCAGTTGGTGTAAGTAAACAGACACCATAGGCACGTCCCTTTCAGTTTAAGCGCCACTTCAACACCTTTGGTTTGAGGAAGTGTAAAACGTCAAGATTGTGGTGTAATTTAGTGGGTATTGGTATATTGTGTGTGTGTGTATTAGATAGCGTAGATATTGTATAACTATTTGAATGATTGTGTATATCTTTACCATAGAAAATAGGAGACATGTATTATAAATACCAATGTAAATCAATGAGAAGAGGCATCGAATTATTCTCAATCTATTATGGTATCAGAGCACTAAACCTAAAACCTAAATTTCTCTCCTCTCTCTCCCCACCCACCCACGGCCGAAACCCTAATTTTCTCTTCTCTTTTTCGTTTCTACCTTCGGCCGCACTCCACTGTTCTCAATGACCGGAGACTCCGCAACTCTGGCCAACCCCAAGCTACATCCGGCAGTCACAGTCACTAATATCCGCACGTTCATACCCATTGTCCTTAACACGGAGAAAGGACAGTACATCTCTTGGGCCGAACTATTCAAGATCCATTGTCGCGCGTTTCAGGTTCTTGATCATATCAAGCCTGCCGAAGCATCTTCCTCCTCCACTACCGCGCCCGACGAATCATGGTCTCGCAACGATGCCATTTTCCTTCAATGGATCTACGGGACGATCTCCAACGATCTCCTCCAAACCATACTCAAACCGGACTCCACTGCCGCCGACGCTTGGACCGCCCTCTCCAACATCTTCCAAGAAAATAAATATACAAGGGCGGTATACCTTGAAAAAAAAATTCTAATCTTAAATTAGATAATTTCTCTAACGTTTCTTCTTATTGTCAAGAAATTAAGATGATTGCAGATCAACTTGCCAACGTTGGTTCACCGGTTCCAGACCACCGTATTGTTCTTCAGATGATTGCCGGTCTTAATGACCAATATGATGGTGTGGCTATGATGATTCAACAAACCAAGCCTCTTCCCGATTTTTATGAGGCTTGGTCCAAACTTTGTCTAGAGGAAACCCGCAAAACAAACCAAACCACCACCGCCGCTGCTGCCTCCGCCACTACCCTCCACACCGCAACTACCGATGACCCTAAACCTCCCTCCGCTCAATCTTACCGAGGACGTGGTTCCGACTACCGTGGCCGAGGTCGCGGACGTGGAGGTCGCGGAAGGGGTCTCGGTCGAAACCACAACAACAACCAACAATCATATTCCCAATTCCCACTCATGCAACAATGGCCTTACTTCCCTTGGCAATTCCCACCATGCCCGACCCCACTTCCTCCTAGTCCAAACAGCAGCAACACCCATCTCCCAACCAACAACCGGGTTTACTTGGCCCACGCCCGCAAACACCATACTCACCAACACAAAACGGCCCGACACCCACTGATATTGAACAAGCTCTGTACACCATGTCTCTTAATACCCCGAACCAGAATTGGTACCTAGATTCCGGGGCCACATCGCACATGGCTCACTCGACAGGTAGTTTCTCGTCTTATTTTAATAATGGTCTTAATACTAACGTCATAGTCGGGAATGGCTCCTATTTACCCATCCATGGAACCGGCCACTTTACCCTTACCCGCCCATACCCGCCCCTTAGACTCTATAATATATTTCACGTTCCTACAATTATCAAAAACTTACTTTCAGCCCGTCGTTTAACTAAAGATACTAATATTACCATTGAATTTGACAAACTTGGTTTCACTGTGAAGGATTACCAGACGCGGATACCCACCCTCCGATGTAATAGCACGGGCGATCTCTATCCACTCACCTTCTCTCCTTCCACAACACACCGCACCTCCGCTTCCGTTTTGCTGCTTTGTCTTAAGATCTTTGGCACCATCGTCTGGGTCATCCAGACATGTCCAAATTACGTTTACTTAGAAATAATTCTTCTATTAGTTATGAGAATATTAATAAATCAAAACTTTGTCAATCTTGTGTGTTTGGAAAACATATTCGTTTACCTTTTAATACATCTTTGTCTAGTACTATTTTTCCTTTTGATATTCTTCACAGTGATTTATGGACCTCCCCGGTCCTAGCTCGGGTGGTCACCGATACTATATACTTCTTCTAGATGATTTCACCAATTTTTTATGGACATACCCTCTTAGTCACAAATCTCAAGTCTTCTCAATTTTTCAAAACTTCTCCACCCTCATAAAAACACAATTCAATAAACCCATAAAAACATTCCAATGTGACAACGGAAAAGAATACTCAAACACTAAATTTGAACAATTTTGCAACACTAACGGTATGCTTTTTCGTTTCTCATGCCCTTACACCTCCTATCAAAACGACAAAGCCGAAAGAAAAATACGTTCTATCAACAACATCATTCGCACCCTTCTTGCCCATTCCAACGTTCCCCCATCCTTCTGGCATCATGCCCTTCAAATGGCAACCTACATCCTCAACATCCTACCAAGCAAAGTTCATAAAAATTCCACTCCTACCTCCCTTCTCTATAACCGCCACCCGTCCTACACCCACCTTCGCATTTTTGGTTGCCTATGCTACCCACTCATACCGTCAACCACCATACACAAACTTGACAAACGATCTTCTCCCTGTGTTTTTCTTGGTTACCCTTCAAACCACCGGGGGTACAAATGCTACGACATGACCACCCGTCAAATTATCATCTCCCGACACGTTCTTTTTGACGAAACCGTTTTTCCTTTTACAAAACAAACCACACCTCAACCATCCTATGACTTCCTTCACCACGACCTCCACCCATACATAGTCCATGACTCATTTCCTTTTGCTCCTCACCCGCAACCACCTACGGCCCCACCCTCTACCGTCCCTAACCCGGACCCTTCTGCTCCGACAGCCCCCACACCACCTCAAAATACCGCTCCCCCTCCTCCTCCGGTGCACCCTAGCAACCTTAATACCACTGCCCCCACCTCAAACCCGTAACACCCCTCACACAGTCCTACCCGACTCGAACTCTCAACCAGCTTCATCTCCCGCCCGCACCATGACAACCCGCAGTATGACCGGTTCTTCCAAACCCAAACAACAATTCAACTTACACACTTCCACTATCTCACCCATTCCAAAAAACCCCCCTCACCGCCCTATCCAACCCAAATTGGAGCCATGCCATGACTGACGAGTTTAAGGCCCTTATTTCTAATAAGACGTGGGAACTAGTCCCTCGTCACCCTAATATGAACATTATACGTTGCATGTGTATTTTTAAACATAAAAAGAAATATGACGTTTCTTTTGAGCGTTATAAGGCTCGTTTGGTTTGTGATGGCAGGTCTCAACAGGTTGGCGTTGATTGCGGTGAAACATTTAGTCCGGTGGTAAAACCGTCCACAATACGTACGGTTTTGACGATAGCACTGTCAAAGTCATGGTCAATACATCAACTTGACGTTAAAAATGCATTCCTACAAGGTAATTTGGAAGAAACGGTATATATGCATCAACCCATGGGTTTTCGGGACTCCCGTTATCCGGACCATGTATGTCTTCTAAAGAAGTCATTATATGGCTTGAAACAAGCCCCACGGGCATGGTATCAACGTTTCACAGACTATGTCAACACTCTCGGATTTCAACATAGCAAATGTGATCATTCATTATTTATCTACAAAAATGGGAATGACATGGCCTACATTCTTTTATACGTTGATGACATCATCCTCACCACCTCCTCAGACGCGCTTCGTCAACATTTTATGGCTCTTTTGGCATCCGAATTTGCTATGAAAGACCTCGGTCCACTGAGTTATTTTCTTGGCATCTCAGTCGCACGAAGCAAGGATCACATTTTTTTGTCTCAACATAAATATGCTCTGGAAATTCTAGAACGGGCAGGCTTATCTTCCTGCAATCCTGTCGCAACTCCCGTGGATACAAACTCCAAACTGAGTGCAATGTCCGGCACTCCGTTCGATAACCCGACTACCTACCGTAGTCTCGCGGGGGCACTTCAATACCTCACCTTCACACGACCGGACATCTCTTATGCCGTTCAACAACTCTGTCTTCATATGCATGCCCCACGTACCACACATTGAAATGCTTTGAAACGAGTCCTCCGCTACGTTAAAGGCACCATAACACATGGTTTATACATTTACAAAACTCCTCTCAAGAATCTTGTATCCTACACCGATGCAGACTGGGCCGGGTGTCCCGACACCAGACGATCTACCTCCGGCTATTGTGTATATCTTGGCGATACACTTATATCATGGTCCGCTAAACGCCAGACCACCCTATCACATTCCAGTGCCGAGGCAGAATACCGTGCGGTCGCTAACGTAGTCTCCGAAACATGTTGGCTTCGAAATCTGTTACTCGAACTTCACCAACCGATCATTGTAGCCACCCTGGTCTACTGTGACAATGTAAGTGCAGTTTACCTCTCCGGGAATCCGGTCCAACACCAACGTACCAAACATATCGAGTTGGACATACACTTTGTTCGTGAAAAAGTCCAGCGAGGTCAAGTCCGTGTTCTTAACGTCCCATCCAGATATCAGATCGCTGACATTTTTACGAAAGGATTACCCAGAATTTTATTTGAAGATTTCAGGTCCAGTCTCAGCATACGGTCTCCTCCCGCTAAGACTGCAGGGGTATATTAGATAGCGTAGATATTGTATAACTATTTGAATGATTGTGTATATCTTTACCATAGAAAATAGGAGACATGTATTATAAATACCAATGTAAATCAATGAGAAGAGGCATCGAATTATTCTCAATCTATTAGTGTGATTCTGTATTTTATGTATAAAATATTAAGTGAAATAGTATTGTTGGCAATTGAGTGTCAGCTGACGTAACACTTATTTGACAAAAACAAAAGTGTCGGCTATGGTTGAGATCAATCTTATAAAATTTGGGTTTTATGGATGTGGCTTAGGGTGATTTGAGAAGCTAAATATACGTGAGAAGTGTTGAGAATTAAGACATTGATTCACTGAATTTGTTGGTTTTAGTTTACAATTTGGAGCAAATATACACAATTGTTAGTCGAAGTGAGAATTGTAATTTGTAACTTTGAATCACAACTTAGTATTACATATGCGATCAGGATTAATATAACACAAATCTTTACGCATAAAAATTGTCAATCGGAGTTATAGATTTAGGGGTTGTTTGGTAAGCCTCTTAATATTTCCATTAAGAGGGCAGCATCTTAATTGGACAGATTCAGGGCATTTGTTGTTGGAAATAGTGTCCAACACATCAAATAAACCGGTATTCTGGTTCGGGTATTTTAGAGTCCTATTCGGGTTGCCCTCGAGGAATCAACGAACACAAGAAATAACGTAGTGTTTAATTAATAGTTTAATTAAACGGACTAACGGGCTAGACGGACTAATCTAGTTGATGGGTGATTAACTAGATTTGGCAAGTATATATATTAAGGTTAAGGGGTTTAACCTAATACACTTAATATTTGATCCCTTGCCTCTCCCAGAGCTTTGGCCGAACCACCTCCACCGTCGACCGACCGCCGCCGCTGCTCCGCCCAGCGCCGCCGTCGAACCGCCGTGCCCCGCCGCCGCCGTCGCCGGAAATCGAAAGGAGTTTTCGATTTGCTTTCGGTGCAAGTTTCTCAAGGGTGCTTTGTACTACCTCGTGGTACATCGTCTCGTTCGTGATCAACCTTGGGTGTGATACGATAGAGGGATTCTTCCTTGAATCCTAGTGCATTGTTTGATCTGGCTCGTACTAGATCACAGGGTTTGTCTAGTTCACCAAACCGTGACGAACAAGTAAGTATTCAAATTTATCTATTTAATTAGTTTATTAAATATCTAGTTGCATTATAATTGTAAACCTAACAGTCCAAAAGTTTTATCGGGTCAATGTTCTAATCAAGTTACTCTTGATGTCCGCCTTAAGTAAATTGTGGCTAGATGCATAGAAAACCCAACAGTGGTATCAGAGCACCATTGGTTTACAAGTCTAATAGTGCTAGACAGTATATTCAAAATCCATAAAAATTGTTTTTATGATTTTCGGAAATTCTGAAAATTGTTTTAGGGTTTCCAAAAATTTGAAAATACATTAAAAATAGGTTTTATATATTTTTTGGTATTTTATAAAATTGTTTTATAGTTTCCGAAAAATTAAAATATGATTTTTAATATATCTGAAAATTCGGTAATATTGATTTAATAATTAAAAACATTTTTTTATTAAACTAATTAATTATGATAATTTCAAAAGTTTGGAATTATCAAGAATTTGAATAAAATATTTTATCAAATCTAGATTTTACTTAAAAGAATTTAAAATAAATATTTTATATAATTTATATATTTTTGGGAATATATAAAAAGGTGTAAAATTTATTTATTTAATAATTAAATAAAAGAAAATCCTGTTTATGTATATATGTATTTTTCGAAATACATATATGCCTAAAATAGTTGATTTGTCAAATCTAGAATATATTTGAAAGTGTTTCAAATTAGGATAAAATTTGAAAGTTCAAATTAGGGATATATTAGATATATATCCGAAAATTTTAAATAATTAAAAGGGATTAGATTATCGAATATTTAATTATTTTGTCTTGTTTACTTATAATCGTTTATGAATTAAATGATGGTACAAATAATTAAAAGTATCATATATATATATTATATATATATATATATATATTAATTAATAGTTTAATTTAGAATCTCTCTATATAATAAAAGAAGGTTTTTGCCAACTAGACAATGCCACGTCATAATGACAGTGCCATATCATCTGCCACGTAGGCTATAATAGATAAACTTATTAATATTCTTTTATTTAAACTTATTAAATAAACTTATTAAAGATAATTACCGATTTAACAAATAATAATAAAATTATCATGCCTTTAATAATTCAAATTTTAAGGCTATCATACTTATAAACAAATAAATTTTAAGTAGCAAAACGTAAATTAACAATAAAGTTAAGCATTCGTAAACATTAGATAATTATTCGACTAATTCCTATAAATATTTGTAAAGTTTGTATTTCTACATAGGTGATCTCGGTTTCAAAGTGACGGGTTCGATTTCCAATTATCTATTCATTTAGTTTTATTAAAATTTACCATACAATCATAAATATCACGACACTCCGTGAATTTCACAGGATATATATATATATATATATATATATATATATATATATATATATATATATATATATATATATATATATATATATATATATATATATATATATATATGTTGAAATTCATATATATGTCAGATATGATTTGATATTCCTCCCTCTTATATAATATTGTATAATAAAAGTTTTATTAAATATTATATAAGATATAGTTATAATAGTAATTAATACGTCGCGTCCTCGCGCGTTTATAATTTAATTATACTATATAGAACTTTAGTAAATGAAATTATAATGCATTAATTATTATAGATATAATTATATAATAGTTTATATATATTATAACTAAAGTTAAATACATCGTCGCTTATGTCATTAGTAGGCTCACCCATAGTCTAAGGCATCTAAAGGATGAAAAGGAAGAGATATGGATCTCTAAACGGGGTTGCATTTTTAACACGCCTTGCGCTGACCTGCCCCGCCGCTTGCCTTGTCTTAGAATGGAGCTACCGAACGGGCATAATAGGATGATGTCAAGATTAAAAGTATAATCATAAAATTTTTAGCTATATAGAAATTATAGCTTTGAAGGAAAATCAATATTTTAGAAAAAAATCTAAATGTTAAATGTTAAAATTAAGGGTAATAAAAAGTAATTTTATAAAAGTCAAAATATAGAGAAGAAAATGTAAGTTTAGAAAAGTTGGAAAAAATGGTTAAAAATTGATGGATAAAAGGTCTAGATATTAAATATTAAAGTTAAGGATAATAATTGTCATTTTATATAAATGTTAATATCTAGGAGTGTAAAATATAATTTAAGCAAACTTGTAAAAAAAGGAAAACAAATTTTGCAGGCATCAAAACTCGACCACATAACCTCTTGGTGAAGAGATATAATGCCTACCAGTCGACTATTACTCCAGATGAGTCATATTTCCGTACTAATCGTATAAATTTAATTCGGATTTTGAAGAAAAGTCAAATTACTATTCACTTATGATGCAAAATATTACTTCCTTCGTTTCAATATAAGTGATAAATTTTCTATTTTTGAGTGTTTCAAAATAAGTGATATACTTTAAAAACTTACCATATTTGGTAAAAGGTAGTGGGGTCCACACCCACTAACTATCATCTTTAATAAAGTGAAAAGACACGTTTACCCTTACTTTACTTTTAAAAATTATTAAATTCACTTTAGTCAATATATGTGGGACTCATCCTCTACTAACTATCAAATTTAACCTAATTAACAATCATTATCATACTTTGCCTCAAAAATCATAAACTATAATTTGTATCACTTATTTTGAAACGGATGAAGTATATACTTCGTAGTAAGCAAGTGTAATGTTTCACGCGCGTTGCCGCGTGTTTTTAAGATGTAAATTTTTTATCTTTACATTAATATTCCGTTTTTATTGTATTTAATTTCTTTATTTTTATTTTACGAACAATAAAATAATAATAATGTAGCATCATGTCTATTGTAGTTACAACAACAATACTATTGTAACGACCGAGATTTTTGTAAATAAATAAATTGTACAAAAATATGATAAATAGGGATAATTCATTTCAGAACAGTAGGAATTGATTTCGAGTCATTTGGACACCGTACGAGAAAGTTATGGACGAAACCGGGTCGAGATGAGGACCGAAAAGTGCAGCCCTGCTGGCTGAAGGAGTTCGCGACGCGAACTGATGTTCCCGATCGGGAACATCAAACAGGGATTTGGGGTTTTTGGCGATCAGAGTTCACGACCCATTACCGATCGCGAAATGTTCACAAGGCGCGAAGTTCGCGACGCGAACTTGAGTTCGCGATCGCGAACTGATTGGTTCTGTATAAAATGGGTTTAACCTAGGGTTTTAGGCACCAACAACCCTACTCACCTACCAGCCGTTTTTAGAGAGAGAAAGCTTGTTCTTGGTGTTCTTAGGCTTGAATCTTCATCAATCTTGGAGATTTTAACATCAAAGGTAAGGATTCTTGATTATCTTGCTTACTTATCTTAGTTTCAAGCTTTTCATGGGTATTAATGGTGGTTTTGGGAACCAACCATACCATCTTTGGGGAAGATGGTCTATCATGAGTGTAAAACACTCATGGTGAGCTTGTAATCAATGTGTACAAGCTAGATTTGGGTTTATGGATAAGAATCTCGAACTAGGGTTTGAGATTTCCACCAAGTAGTATGAACTTGGTGGTTGGAAGTGTTAAATTAGCTAGATTAGTGATTAGTTATGTATAATAACTAGTTATTGTGATGATGATGGTATTAGGTCAAGAAGACCTTGAGATTTGGAGTACTTCCTTGATTAAGAAGTAAGGATTTGTGTTGATTAACACAAGTGTTGGATAGCATTGCTAAGGTGAGTACATGTGATCTTTCTGAGTACATAGTAAACCATGTTTTATGAATTGAAATGATTTTAGAGTCTTTATTAGATAAATATTTTAATAAAGAAAAGATTGAATTGATAGAGTATGAATTGAATTGAATTGAATTGAATTGAGTTGTAAATTGGTTTGCTTAGTTACCACTAGTATGATTGAGTTGTGATATGGGCTTTGACCCAAGTTGATGATTTGTTATGTGGTAGCTAATCGATTGGATCCTAGATAACCCACACAAGTTGGGGGAGTTAGTGACACCTACTTGGGGCGGTACCACCCTGCGCAAGGGTAGTGTGTCGAGAAATAGATAACCCGGAAATCGGGGGAGCAAATAGATAACCCGGAAATCGGGGGAGCAAATAGATAACCCGGAAATGGGGGAGTTTACCTAATTAACCCATATCGGGGGAGTTGTTTCGGGGAGGCGCGTTACGTATATGTTTGGCTTATGGCAAGCCTTAGAGTTTGATTGACTATGTGCAATTTGATAATTATTTAATTATTATTTTATTGCAAATTATTTCTAACCGGGTTTAAACCCCATGTTTCTCACGAGATAATATTTGTCTCACGTACTACGTTTATTTTGACTATGTACTCAGGTTCGGGAGCAAAAGATTAGGCGACCCGTAGTTAGCATTTGGAAGGATTAGCTCGGTGTACTTATTTAGTTCCCTAGACTATAGTTTTGATATATTTGTAACACCGGTTTTGGTACTTTCTAATTATTCCAAATGTATTAATTAAACCATATTTTTAGATACTCGGTTTGTAAAGACATATATTTTATATTTTTAAAAGTTTTAAATTTGGTTGAAAAAATCGGTGTGTTACAACTATTATGAGTGGTTTCTTATTACAGTATAAGATATAGTGCAAAGTAGGTGAAAATGTATATTTTATAACATTTAAAGGCTATTAAGTTTTGTAATTGATTTAAAATATTAGAATTCAAGAATTATTTAAGAATTGTGTATTTTCAAATATGTTTTCCAAACATATATAAGATTTTAATAAATACGATAAGTCAATGTTAATTAAAATTTAAAGAATCAAAATAAAGAAATCAGATAAAAGTCAAACTAAAAAGTAAAAACTGTCATATTTTAATGTTTTGAATATAAATGATAAATATGTTAGTAAATTTGATTTTCCAAATATTCTATAAAAACTTTTTTATTTTCTAATGTAATATGTTTCTTACCTTCAATATTTTTAATAAATAATTAATAAAAGTAATAATAATAACAAAGAATTATATTCATTTTTAAGCAAAGTAAATATAGAAGTGAAAAATAACTAAAAAGAAAAAAAAATACTTTAAAATTGAGCCATCATTTGATGGCCGCCAGACCCTTAAGTTATGCATCCTATTCCTCAAAAGTATTTTTAATAATAAAGAGAAATAAAAAAAAACAATATGGTGCTAGCAGGTCTCAATCTTCGGACTTTGAAGCAATAAAAACCCTTCTACTCAACATGGAAAGCCACTTGGGAAATCTCGATATTATACCTTATAAACAAATGTGATACTTATTTACTGTTCACTATTAGATAATTGGCTTTAATAAAAAAATTAACTAAAAAGATAAAAAAATACTGAAATCTGCAAATGCATCGGTGGCTTGAAGAAAAAACAATTAACTAAAAAGAAAAAAATGCTCGAAGTTGATCAAAGATGCCACGTGGTTAATTTGACAACAGCAAGGGTAGTTCAAAGAAATGAAGTTGTAAAAATTTTCAAAAACCACCCCTAAAATAGGGTTGATTTTAGAATTATTCATGCATGTCTCGAGTTTCAGCTGTTATTCTTTTTCTTACTTTTTTTTTGCAGTAAATTCCTAAACCAGTTCCATGCGCATTCGAAGCCCTGCTATCTTTTATTTTTGCTAAATATGATACTTATTTACTGTTCACTATTAGATAATTAGCTGAAAAAAACAATTAACTAAAAAGATAAGAAAAATACTGAAATATGCAAATGCATCGGTGGCTTGAAGAAAAAACAATTAATAAAAAGAAAAAAATGCTCGAAGTTGATCAAAGATGTCACGTGGTTAATTTGGCAACAGCAAGGGTAGTTCAAAGAAATGAAGTTGTAAAATTTTTCAAAAACCACCCCTAAAATAGGGTTGATTTAGAATTATTCATGCATGTCTCGAGTTCCAGCTGTTATTCTTTTTCTTACTCTTTTTTTTTTTGCAGTAAATTCCTAAACCAATTCCATGCACATTCGAAGCCCTGTTATCTTTTATTTTTGCTAAATGTGATACTTATTTACTGTTCACTATTAGATAATTGGCTGAAAAAAACAATTAACTAAAAAGATAAGAAAAATATTGAAATTTGCAAATGCATCGGTGGCTTGAAGAAAAAACAATTAATAAAAAGAAACAAATGCTAGAAGTTGATCAAAGATGCCACGTGGTTAATTTGGCAACAGCAAGGGTAGATCAAAGAAATGAAGTTGTAAAATTTTTCAAAAATCACCCTAAGATAGGGTTGATTTTAGAATTATTCATGCATGTCTCGAGTTCCAGCTGTTATTCTTTTTCTTACTCTTTTTTTTGCAGTAAGTTCCTAAACCAATTCCATGTGCATTCGAAGCCCTGTTATCTTTTATTTTTGCTAAATGTGATACTTATTTACTGTTCACTATTAGATAATTGGCTGAAAAAAACAATTAACTAAAAAGATAAGAAAAATACTGAAATCTGTGAATGCACGGTGGCTTGAAGAAAAAACAATTAATAAAAAGAAAAAAATGCTGGAAGTTGATTAAAGATGCCACGTGGTTAATTTGGCAACAGCAAGGGTAGTTCAAAGAAATGAAGTTGTAAAATTTTTCAAAAATCACCCCTAATAGGGTTGATTTTATAATTATTCATGCATGTCTCGAGTTCCGGCTGTTATTCTTTTTCTTACTCTTTTTTTTTTGCAGTAAATTCCTAAACCAACTCCATGCGCATTCGAAGCCCTGTTATCTTTTATTTTTACTAAAAGTTTTTAAAACAACCTCTACATATTATTTCATTTAAACATCCACATGTTCATTAATTTTCTATTTAATAAATGATTAAAATAATCTTTTGAAATATGTAAAAACCATCAATTTTAATGTTTATTCATCACAAAAGCGACCATTACTTTTACCTGCTAATTATTTACTAGTAACAAAAAAAACTATAGATATTATCTTAAATCAATACCCCAAAATGTTTTTGTAGATAGTTAGTATTATTTAATTTTTGTTATCTTTAACTATTATCTAATTACCAAAAAGTCATAAATGAAATAAAAAATATATTTATCATTACAAAGTTATTTAAATACGAGGACTCTATATGATTATTAAAGGATATTTAATTTAACTTTCGTCTTTATTATTTCTTCCATGTTTAATATTATTTCTTACAAAACGTATAATAAACAAAAAAATTATAAAATCCGCAGCAACGCTCGGACCTTATTATGCTTGTTTGATAACCATTTCACAAAAGCCATATATATTAGTAATTTATTTTGATGATAATTGGCTGAAAAAACAATTAACTAAAAAGATAAGAAAAATACTGAAATATGCGAATGCATCGATGGCTTGAAGAAAAAACAATTAATAAAAAGAAAAAATGCTGGAAGTTGATCAAAGATGCCACGTGGTTAATTTGGCAACAACAAGGGTAGTTCAAAGAAATGAAGTTGTAAAATTTTTCAAAAACCACCCCTAAAATAGGGTTGATTTTATAATTATTCATGTATGTCTCGAGTTCCGGTTGTTATTCTTTTTCTTACTCTTTTTTTTTTGCAGTAAATTCCTAAACCAACTCCATGCGCATTCGAAGCCCTGTTATCTTTTATTTTTGCTAAAAGTTTCTAAAACAACCTCTACATATTATTTCATTTAAACATCCACATGTTCATTAATTTTCTATTTAATAAATGATTAGAATAATCTTTTGAAATATGTAAAAACCATCAATTTTAATGTTTAGTCATCACAAAAGCGACCATTACTTTTACCTGCTAATTATTTACTAGTAACAAAAAAAACTATAGATATTATCTTAAATCAATACCCCCAAGATGTTGTTTTCGTAGATAGTATTATTTAATTTTTTTTATCTTTAACTATTATCTAATTACCAAAAAGTCATAAATGAAATAAAAAATATATTTATCATTACAAAGTTATTTAAATACGAGGAGTCGAGGACTCTATATGATTATTAAAGGATATTTAATTTAACTTTCGTCTTTATTATTTCTTCCATGTTTAATATTATTTCTTAAAAAACGTATAATAAACAAAAAATTTATAAAATCCGCAGCAACGCTCGGATCTTATTATGCTTGTTTGATAACCATTTCACAAAAGCCATATATATTAGTAATTTATTTTGCCTACTTATGAATAGTGATTTTGTATGATAAATGTATATATATATAAGGTAATATATATTCGTAGGACAAGTTATAGAAAACCCTATAATAAATTATTTAGATTTGATTGTTCTGATTTAACACTTGAGGTGTCAATCAGATTCAAGGTTGCCAATTTAAATGTTTTAATCATAGTTCTATTGAAAACTTCAATTATAATTTTTGTATGGTCCGTAACAAGCTAGTCTCAATTCATTGTGACGTGCCCCGACGGTAATATACACTTATATTTTAATAGCTACGTGTAAGAAAAAGAAAACCTTAGTTACTATGTGCTATACTATTATACTCCAACCTTTAACGGCTGGATAATAATTAAATCATGTTTTTGAGTGTTAAGAAAAAAAATGTCGGGAAGAAGCATCATCTACCATTATCTACTAACTATTTAATTAATTTAAATTAACCATTATAACACCTCAACTTTCAAAACAATATCTAAATACATCTCAACCCAAAATATGCAATAATGTGTCGGTGTCAAAAACCGATTTTACAAAAACAAAAGGTTTCTTGTTTGAGATTATCAGAGTATACACAAACATTTGGTGTTACAAATTATATCTTAGCCAGTTAGCCATAGGATAAGGACTCTAATCATGAACACCAAGCTAATCTCAACAAGGCCTCTTCTAAACGGGCCTCCGATATCTTCGATCCCGAACCTGAGTACATAGCAAAAAAACACAAACATAGTACGTGAGACAAAATTGCCTCGTGAGATACATGGGTTTTAGACCCGATAAACAACTAGTCACATAATATCATTTATATTAAAATAATATTATTAATTTCGTTCGGGTCACTTCATTTCTTTCATCATTGGCCAATGTCAAGATAATCGGAATGCCTCCAATCTATCAAGACCGTCATTTCCATGGTAACTGGAATGCCTCCAATCTGCCGGGACTCATAGGTATTGGGTAATCGGAATGCCTCCAATCTACCACTAACCTTAAGGTATCGTAATAACCGGAATGCCTCTAATCTATCACGACCCTAGAGACATCATTATCATTATCTGTCTATTAATATAATGAGCTTATAGCTCCATCATTTCTCAATCATTTCATCATCATATAAGCAATTCATTAAAAATCACATAAATAACTAAATTACTTATAGACTCGATAAAACATTTAAACATAAAATATTTTCTAGCTATGTACCCAGTTTTGAAATTTCACATGTACTTACCTTAGCCAAGCTTAACCAAAGTTGTGTCCCTTGAACACAATTATCACTTCCCAGTACTTGGAACCTCAAGTTCTTCCACCAAATGACCTAATATCAAAACCAATACAATGGTTTACATTAATCATCAATACTAATTACTTATTCCATGGCTAGTTAACTACTAGCATCATTTTCCCCCAAGTTACCAAAGCCTAATTCCATAAATCTCCCTCTTTTCATAAATCTATGTTATGAATACATTTTCCTTGTTAAAATACCATAGATCTAAGTCATAAAACTTCCATTTAACCATTTAATTACAAACCCAAAACTAGGGTTATACAGCCATTTTCTTCAAAAATTCGTACACAAGCTTTGAGAGAGAGTTTTAGGGTTTTGAGATAGCATTTAATGAGCCAACCCCGACTTTAATGCTGTTGCCTGCAAAGTTCGCGTTCGTAAACGGGGGTTCGCGCCGCGAACTTCCCGTGTCGCGAACTCTTCCCGATCGTGATCCGGTCGTGAACTCCAATCGTCCAAAGCCCGAACTCTCTGCCCACTGTTCACGAACGTGAACTATTGTTCACGCCGCGAACTCGAGAGCTGCAGCAAGGCTGCAGTTTTTCGCTTATTGTTCGACTCGGTTTCGCCCATAACTTTATCATACGGTGTCCAAACGACGCGAAACTAATTCCTACGTGTTTTAAACGAATTATCCATAATTATCATATTTTTGTACAATTTATTTATTTATAAATTTCGGGTCGTTACAACCATCATTATAGTATTTTTCCTCAAAAACCGTGAAACCCAAAGTGTAACATTTATATTGAATCGAAAGAAGTAAATGGTACTCCCTAATTTCCTTATGACACAAATTAAATATAACATCATTTATACTTGTAAAACAAATATCAATATAGAAGATGTTTTATATATAAAAGTTGTATAATCAATCTCAGTCTTTAGATTCGACTAACATGTGGTGATCATTGTTTCCGTATTTCAGTTTCTAAGCAAAATGTTGTCTAGTCTTTCTAATGGTTGCTTGCCACAAGATGAGACGGATCGATATCATTCAAGTATAATAATATAACAATAATAAAATTGGTTTATATATTACAAAAAATATATATTAATAACTCATTATTAATAATGTATGTTAATAAACGAGTATTGCCGCGCTCCGCAGCGGGATTTTAAAACATTCACTTGATGAAGCAAAAATAAAGATTTGGTCTTATCATATCTAGTTTTCTAACTTTAATATTTTTACATTTAAAGAATAGATTTTAGAATATTAGATAGCAATAATCAATAAATTTGAAATCACTAAACTATAACTTCTTTAAAACCTATTAAGGTGCGGTGGCGCCTCCTTATTAGAAGTTTAAGGGAAATAACGAAAATGAAGTGAAATAAAAAAAGAACAACCACAGAAAGAATCGAACCACGGTAGCTAACTATGTAACATTGCAGCTTTATTGCTTCCACAGAAGCCACTGTGACCAAACAACTTTGTGGTTTTATTGTCGTCATTTATTTATTTATTATTAATCTGAATTCGCAAAAAGACACACTTACTTTATGAACAATAAGTTTGTATCATTAATATATATATATAGGTAATTAATAGTACTAGTTAATTTAGTGCTTGTTATCATATATTAGCAAAATCGTTTTTATTAACATCTTTAGAGCACAAGGTGTGGTGCTCGGTTATAGTCATGTAAAAGGATTTTTTGCCTTTATAACATGGTTTTAACACTCTTTTTAAAATTACCCTACCTGATTTAACATTTTATAACATCCCTTTGGGACCCACAAAAACTACCATCAACCAATCACAATTTAAAAAAAAAACAAAAAAAAGAAAGAAAAAAACCATCACTTTTGTCTTTAACATTCGTTGTGGCCATGGCGAAAAGCAATTTGGCGGAGCATCCGTCCTCGTACAAGGTCGCCAAAGATGGAATCTCCTCTATAACTAGCAAATAACGAGGGTCATACCTTGCCCTCTTAGGATTCCAAGTGAAGTCGTAAATTTTTAATTTAATTTTTGAGATTTCAAAGCAAAGCTTAATTGTAAATTTAAAAGCAAGATAATCTATTAAAATTTGGGCTTTGGTGCGGGTAAAACCGATGCATGATTTTTTTACTATAAAATTAAGCAATGTGTATCATTGCATACAAAAGTATTGAGTTTTCAAATTATCAAACCCTTAACTTGGGCATATTCAAATTAAAACCCTGGGTTTCAAATTCATTCTCATACTCAATATTCTTCCTTAACTACCACTAAACTCAATTATATAGTGATTCTTTATTTCAAACCAAACACACCATTTACTAATGGAATGGGGATGTATAAATAAAATGATATACACTAACCTAAATTCTAAATTAAATAGTATTAAGCTTGAATCTATAAACTAAAAAATGAACATGTTGTAGGTAGTATGTAGAACTTGATGTACTTCAAATCATTCTTTAACTAAAGTTCTTACATGATTAATAAGTCATGTGCTATATAGTTCTTACATGATCAATTAATCATATTTTAACTAAAGTTCTTACATGATTAAAAAATGGAATATGCACACATGCACGTTCTCATCTTGGCAGCCTCCTTCTCTGCGTGTGTTAACCTGTATATGATATTCATCATTTATTAACAATAGTTTCCGGAGTAAATTATCAAAATTATTCACGTGATCTCTCAATTTTATGATATTGTCCCTAAATATTTTTTGTTGATTTTTATCTATGTTATGTATTTTAACCTAAAATGATTGAAATGGTCTTATACCGATTAAAAAAATTCCGGTTTAATTTAATAATATTGAAAAATGAAGGATAAAAAGTGAACAGGAAAGAGGTAAAATAATGCAAATATATATGAGAGCGTTGTGATGTCACTACTCACTACATCCAGAAGGTGCAAATCTATTAAAAGACAAAATAAATGAGTGTTATGTAAATAATATGACTTTGTCAACTTGTACTTTGGAAATCAATTCTTCAGCTTCTTATCTTGACACGTGTAACCACTTGTTGGTCGTCTCCTCCGTATCGACACTTTGAACCCACCTTCCATATGAGCCGTCAACAACGGCAAGTACACTGCCTCCTGAACCGGTCCTACCGGTTCAATTTCAAATCGTTTCACTATCGAAGCCACAACATAACTCATCTGAACTTGAGCCAATCCTTTTCCAAGACACACCCTCGGACCGGCGTGAAAAACCGGGTACTTATACGGCGAAACTTCTTTCAATAACACCCTCCCTCCGGATCCAATATTCTCATCCGGTTCACAATCAAACCACCGTTCCGGTCTAAACTCCAACCGGTCCACCCCCCATAAACTCTCCATCCTTCCCATACCATAAGGAAAATACGTCACCCTATCACCACCCCTCACCGGAGTCCCGTCCGGCAACACGTCATCACCAACGGCATGCTTTGAATCCCAAGAAACCGGCGGGTATAACCTCATTGTTTCACAAATACATGCTTGTAAATACTTCATCTCTTTAAGGCTTTCACATTCATCATCAAATTTAAACATTATTTCATTTACAAGTTTTTCTTCCACGTGGGCATGCCGGGAAATCAAATAAAATAGCCACGTCATCGCCGCCGACGTTGTATCTCTTCCGGCCATTATGAAACTTATAACCATATCCCTTACCATATCTTCACTCACACCATCCATTATCAACTTACTCAGTAAATCTTTATTTTTATAAGATTTTAATTCAATCATGTTTTTCTTTCTTTCATGAATTATTTCTCCTATATATTTATGAATCTCTTTAACCGAATCTTTTAGCTTTTTCTCCGACCCAATTCCCAACGCTTTCTTCAACTTCCACGCGGCGGAGATCGGCGTGGCCGCCCGTTTAGCACTCACCTCCCCTGCCGTATCAAACGCCGTCAAAATGGGTACGACGTCGTTTAAAGAAGCTTCATCTCCCAAACAAGAAGGATCAAACCCTAATGAGAGTTTACAAACTATATCAAATCCTAACCTTCTCAACACCTCCTGTAAGTCCGCCACCACCGCCGTACCGGAAAACGAATCTAGCAAAGGGAAAAGTTTTTTTTTAACGGCTTCTTTAACGGTGGTTTCCACGTGTTGTTTCAACGATCTTGAAGAAAACTGATGGCTTGCTAGCTTACGCTGAGCATGCCACAAATCACCATCAACGTTAAAAATCCCACAGCCTAGAAAATCATTAAGAATCTCGGTAAAAGGTTTTCCTTTGGGGAAATTAATGAAGTTTGTTTTAAGCATGTATTCAACATTTTGTGGGTTGGCTGTGATGATGGTTTTCCGAGCACCTAACCGGCGTATGACCACCGTTTGTGTTGGTGACTCCGAGAGTAGATCTGTGAACCATGACAACAACTGGTGACGGTTGTTGTAGAAGGAGATTAGGCAGCCAATGACGGCGTAAGTTGGCGGCGTATGGCGGCCGGACGGTAGGATTAGAAGTTCCCGGAGTTTGTGGTATAGATATGCATCGTAAAATAGGCAGCAGTAAATAATTACCGCAAGAAGAAAGGATAGAATGTAGAATAAAAAGAATGGCGTTTCCATTTTGGAATGAAAATTACCTGGCCATAGGACACTATATTTGGTGGAAAATGATTTAACTAAATTTATTTAATGACTTTGCTAACTCGATTAACGGCATAGCATTAAACTACAAGTTGTTGTAACTATTTATAATTAAGTTTTATTAATATTAGGTGTAAGATATTTTCTCAGTTTCAAAATAAGTGATAAACTTTCTTTTTGAGTGTTTCAAATAAATGATATATTTTGAAAACTTAACTTATTTAGTAAAAAAGAGTATGACCAACATCCACTAACTTTCTCATTTAATAAAGTTAAAATAACTCGTTTACTCTTACTTTACTTTTAAACTTTATTAAACTCATTTTAATCCAAATATGTAAGACACATCTTAAACTAACTATCCAATTTAATTTAATTAACCATCATTATCATATTTTGCCTCAAAAAACGTGCAAACTTATCATTATTTTGAAATGGAGGATGTGTTACCTATAGCTTGTAGGTCATTAGTTCAAATTCTGTTGTGGATAATAAAAAAAATTGGTTTTATACTATAATATTATTATAATATTAATCTTACAATTATATCAAGGAATTTGCTAACCATTGCCCTTAGGACAATGGTTAAGAATGGATAAAATGATTTATGTACAATGAAGGATATATAATTACTCAAAGGTTGTTAATGAAATTCAAAAGGGTGATTTTTTATTTTTTATTTTACAATAATTTTAAGTCAATAAAAATTTCTGAACTATTACCCTAAAAATAATATTTATCATTTTTCTTATATTAAAAACTCACAAAAACTATCACGAACTAATTATAATAAATTAACTTTAAATAATAAAAAAACTTTAAATAACAGTAAGAGTTTGGCGCAGCATAGCGTGCGCACCTCTTTCTCAAAAAAAATATTAATATAATAAATTTTTATTAAATGAAGTTTATTTTTAACTTATTAAATAAAATAATTTTTATTATTTGATGCTCTAAGAGTATGAGTAGATAAATCCTTAATTAAAATAGTTTTGTTTGTTAGTTAGAGTTCTTAAAGTTTATTAACTAATGGAATATTCTGTAATTAAGTAGTTCTTTTATTTAATTTGTCTTGTTTAACAACTTAACAAATACATTAGAGAGTGTGAACATAAAAAGTCTTCTTTATATTAACAACTACACTATTAAGAGCTCGCTTTTTGACCTACGCAATTTTATTCGTGAATGTATAGTAAGATACATTAGAAAGTGTGAACATAAAAAGTCTTGGCTATATTTTAATCTATACTAATAAGAGCTTTTTGACTATGCAAATTAAATCGTGATTGAGTCTTGCAACATGACAAAATAGATAGGAATGCTTGGAGGCTTCTAAGACAATGGCGATCGATTTTTCGGTTAAACTCCTTGGAGAGATGGTTGATGACAAAATCTTGAATATATTTACAAATTTACCCCGATAGCACGCAATGTATCAAGGTGATTCCCAAGAATGTAAACGTTTTTATGTGGAGACTAACTGCGTTTATTTGGACCGACGTTTCTTTGCTGTTGGGCTTGGGTGGGCCTATTATTGTATGTCTAGTTTTTAATTGGGAGTTGGGTCGGGTCTATGTCTTATAGGCCCCGTTTTGGTAGTTATAGTTGTATTTTCGAGTCATTACCTGTTAGTTCGTTTTGTTCGAACTAGTTCAGTTTCTTTATACTTCCTCAGTATCAAAATAAGTGAATCACTTTGAAGTTCATGTTTTTTGAGGCAAAATAAGGTAATAAGAAATTAGTGAAATTTAATTGGGTAATTAAAATGGATGGGGACCCACACTTTTTACTATTTTGTTGTTTTAAAGGAAGATAACAAAAATAGATGAAGTCACACACCTTTAATGATAATCTAAGAGCATCCCCAATGGTTAAGCACTCAATAACTTATTACTTTTACCACATCAACATTTAATAACTAATAAGCTATTCCTAAATAAGATCTCCAATGGTTAACCTTTCCAAAAAAAAATTCTTTTATAATATTTCATATTTACCTTTATCTATCTCAAATATTTTATAAATACCCCCTATATATAATTTGACAATTTTTTAACATATTCCTAAATATAATATTTTTTAAAATGTCTAATACCAAAATATTATAATAATTGAGATTAAATATTATATAATTTATTTAATAACTAATAAAAACATAATAAAGAATTTATATATAATATATGTAAGGTTTAAAATGAAAAGGTATTAAACATAAGGGACTAAAAAATACAAACATCGAAAGTAGATTAAAAGCTTAGTAGAAAAAAAGTGTTTCCAATAAGCTTTTAAAAAAACTTGTTATTCCAATGGTAAAAAGTCATTAAAAGACTTATTGTAATAGTAATAAGCTATTAAAAAAGCTACCATTGGAGATGCTCTAAAAGGTATAAGTAAGGGTAAGGAGGTAATTTTGAATATAAAAACTTATTAAATAAGGTAAATTAATAAAGTGATTCACTTATTTTGATACACCACAAAAAGGAAAGTAATTCACTTATTTTGATATGGAGGAGGTATATAAAAATGTTTACTTTTCCAAAATAAATAAATAATAATAATAAGAGCTTTTTTGTTAAAAATTATTTATCTTTATGCAATAAATTAAAATATAATGTTTGCTTCAGAGAGATTTAATTTTTAAGTGTCATGCAGTCGAATTAATAAGTAGTTTTTTTGAACCGCAAATATTAATTTACTCCTAAATAAAATTTATCTCTACTATAAGACTTGAACTCTTAGACCACAAGGACACATAACAAACATCATACTGCTAAACCAAATGCCCTTTGGTAAAGTGATGATAAGTAGTTAGACCTAATAAATAAAGATTATTAATCTTAATTATGCTGTAATATTGATTATCGTCAAGAAAATTTGCATAAACAGCGCTTGGTGTTGCAATTTAATTGTAACTGATTTTTAGTAAGCCAACTAGAAAGCTGGTCGGCCTCTCGAATGTTGACTAACCTTCTTTTTTCCTTCATATTTCATTCTTTTTCTTCAATAAATCATATTTCCGGTTGATAAAATGACAAATGTGTTGTGTGTGCATGACACAACCTGAATACCAGACTTTGTATGAACAAGTATAAACCACAAGCTAACGTGTTTTTAACACATGATATTTGAATTTTGTATAGATATATGTACAGTCTTGTATATTTGGGTGTGTATAACCTTATGAGGTGGTATCGGAGAACCCGTGTAGTTGCTATATTTGTAGCAGATGAAAGCTTAATAGCTTATCCAATCAATCAACCCAACAATCCATAGCAGATGAAACTGTAGAATAATAATAATAATAATAAGAGCAGAACAAATGCTTGAGAAACTATAATCTTGAGGTTAGATTTGTGTATCTAAGAGCAAGATTTTTTACCTGATATGTATGTATTTGATTTGATGGTTGGACAATTTGCTAAAGTTGTTGCAAAGTAATTGCACGTTTCATAAGAGATTTATAATCTGGACTTCTTGACCACTCGTCAATCTCACGAGCTCTTAATACAGGAAGAGGATGTGAAAGTTGTCTCGTTTGTGCATTTCTAAACACACACAAAATATATCAAGTATTAAAGATTGCAATTTTGACCAATTTACTTATCAAAATGGGTCGATTCTGATTTACCTTATATACCATCCTACTGGAGTTGCAGATGCTTTGTCATAAGATCTTGCTTGTTCTAAAAAAGCATCAACATTCAATTGATCGGCTAGAGATGGACATCCTCCACCAAGTTTCATTAAAACAGAAATCACCACCTCTTGTGGGGACCATCAATTACAAAAAAAAACCAATAAATTTGGAAGAAAAAAAAATTGTGTATTATATGTATACCTTGGGATCTTGAACTACAAGAAGTGCAGCCCGATCACACGTGAGTTCTGCAGCTCGAAGCCAACGCAATACTTGTTCTTCTAAATTTTGGGCTATCATACCTCCAATACCTGAACATATATTATTATATATTTATATGGTTTTTGTAGCTAAAAATGTAACGACCGGAATTTTCAATTAATGAATTAAACTGAAATATTGAGGAATAAAGGTGGTAAAATAATTACTCGAGTCTCCATTGTGTTTTATCGAGTGTTTGAATGTTTGGGACTTGGTGTGACCAAGTATGGGTCAAGACTTGGATGGAAACAAGTTTAAAAGGCAAGAAACTGACCCAGACAGCCCTCGCGGCGCGAGGCAGGCGCGAGTCCAAACAGAAACTTCAGAGGCGAGACGCGAAGAGCTCGCGCTGAGATCGTGTTGAGCTCGCGTTGAGCTCGCGGCGCAAGCCAGACGCGAGCGGGGCGCGAGGTGGGTCTCCGAGCGGCAACCAGCAGGCAAAGCCGCGTCACCTCGCGGCGCGAAGTGGGCGCGAGCGGGACGCGAGGAGCGTCTGGACTATATAAACTTGTGTGTAGGCTAGGGTTTCATTTCACCTTCAACCCTACATATAGTGCAGCCGATTTGGGAGCATTCTTGGGCGATTTTGGAACTCAAGAGCTCAGATCTTCACCATCTTGAAGGATTGAAACATCAAGGGTCAAGAAGACCTAAAGTTGGTGACATTTCACAAGTCGGAAATCAAGGATTCGTGTTATTAGACATGATTTGGAGTTAGCTTGGCTAAGGTGAGTACATGAGACTTTTACTGAGTACATGGCAAATGATTTTGAAAACTATGATGTTTTATGAGTCTTTATTAATAAATGTTTTAATAAAGATATGATTAAAAAGGTAAGAGAATGCAAGTAATAGACTATTTAAGTATGTCTAGATAACTAATGATTTTTGAAAGAGATTATGATAATGAAAAGTAATTAATAATTCTTTACTAATATGATGGTTGACTAAGAGTAATGATTGAGAAAGTATGATAATTGGCTTATTAATAATATGTATTAATTAAGCTAACAACAATGATTTTCAAGTATCAAGTATTGATTAGTATATTATACTAATAAAAGTGGTAATTGAATTGCTAGGAGAATAAATATAAAGTGACTAGAAATGAATTTGTATCCTAGTCAAAGAGAAGTTAAAGTAATATAATTTCGATAAATGATAAATATGTTTCATTTAGTAAAGGACTTAGTAAAGTCAATATTTAAATTGAATAAGAAATGAGAATAATATGATAATTAGAATAGATGTATTCTAATTTATGTTGAGTATGTATTATTGGGGCATAGGCCCGTATTTAATGATTTCGATATGTGTTGAGAAAAGGATCCGGATCATAGTTAACCCACACAAGTTGGGGGAGTTAGTGACACCTACTTGGGGAGGTACCACCCTGCGAAAGAGTAGACTGTCGAGAAATAGTCAACCCGGAAATCGAGGGAGTTTCAGTTAACCCGGAATCGGAGGAGTTTACCTAGTTAACCCACATCGGGGGAGTTTGCTTCGGAGAGGTCCGTAGCGTATGTGATAAAGATTTAGTAAGCTATGAATAGGTTACAAGTATGTGACTACGTGATGGGTAAACTTACGGTTAGCTTACTAGTAAATACGAATAAGCGGTAAGAATATAAGATAATAATTAATAAGTGAATAAAGAAAAGAAATGAATAGTAATGACTTTTATTATATTTGAGAATGGGTCGAAAACCCATGTATCTCACGAGACTATTTTGTCTCACGTACTACTTTGTTTTTGGCTATGTACTCAGGTTCGAGATCGATGGATTAGAGGGTCGCGATAGAAGTGGCCTAGTGTTGATTAGCTCGGGACCATGTAGGTAGATCCCGTCTATCCTATGGTTATGATATTATAATGTAACACCGGTTTTAATACCCTGATAAACTTTTAATGGCTTTTGTTAAACCGTATTTTGGGATATTGGACTCTGTAATATTTTTATTTAAAAAAATATGTTTTAAAAGATGTTTTAAAAATTGAGATGTTACAAAAAATTATAGGAAACTTGTATAGGAAATAGGGTACCTACCAGGTATAGTGTAGGCTCCAACTGTAAGAATATTTGCAACTGTCAACCATACACCATGATCACATTTAAGGTGTCCTAACTCATGAGCCAAAACAGCCTGTCAATATACATTAACATATTCTATTAATATCAATTAAACATTTGTGATAAAAAATAACAGAATTTACCTGTAATTCTTTTCTTGATAAAAGCTCAATAAGGCTTGTATGAACAACAACAAATGGTTTTTTACCATTTATGGCTAGAGTGTATGCATTGGGTACTGGACTTTGATGCACGTACAGATCAGGAGCTTCAATTTTTAGTACTTCTGCTGACTGGACCATTAATTGATGAAGTTCTGAAAGCTGAATGAAAACCAAAATTAGCACAGTTTACTAATTACTACCTCATGATGGAAGTAAAATTCACCTGATTTTCTGATACAAGAACAGAGGTCCCTATATTTTCAAGTACCATAACCTGTTCGGCTATACTTCCTGCAAATTGATGTGAAATTGATAATGCTATCAAGAAAAATGGCCCATTATTTGTACAAATATGAAAAATACCAAAAAACATTGCCTAAAGATGCACAGACAACCCTGTAAGTACATGATTTCTAAGATAAGCAAGCTGCTTGCTGGATACAAATAAATACCCTTATAGCTATCACTTCCTGAGTGTTACACAAAAATTTGAGTTTAAGTAGTTTAATAATAAATCGAGTTGAAACTTAATGATATAATTTCAAAGAACTAGAAGATCCCTAAAACTAAATGCTTTCTCATTTCAGCTTACGAAAGACAGGTATACATCTCAAGATGGTTCCTACGGGCTACATGAGGCTCTGATACAGAAATAAAATCCAAAACAGTGGCTTCTGTCAATCATGTAACAAATCGATAGTAAAACCATAATCAAATGATGAAATGAAAATTCCAGTAAAACCACGATATTTTACCTAACAAAGCTTTCCCAATCTCGTTCAGGCCCGGAATTGCCTTCAAAAGCAGCGTATTCTGAAGCATAAATGGAAACATTCAAATTAATGGAGCTTGACCGAATGATACTCAGCTCTATTATAACCACAGTCCACTCTAAATTTGTGAAAATGAATTATATGACATGATTCATATATGTACAGTATGAATACTGTGATCTCTTCCACTAATTGAGACCGGCTATTGTATGAAATCACGAAAACTACAGTACTAATTTATCGAGAACTGAATTAACGATCGTAATACGGTAATACCTGCTTGTCAAGCGGATGCCTAAAGTCATCGGCATCGAGATCACGGAATGATAAGGAAGAAGAAGTAGCTGCCTTACAAACAGAAATCGGAATTCCTCCATTTCGATTCTTCTTCAACGATCCGAATTTAGCATGAGACGGACTAATTAAAGGTTTGTTTCCGGCGATATGAAACCCGAAACAAAGTGGTGAAGATTTAGCGGTCAAATTGAACGACGGGAGGGAAGCAACTGCCATTAGAAAAGATTACAGAAAGATGAGCAGTAGGAACTTGGGGATTAGGTTTGCATTTTGATCTTTTTGGTTTTATACTGAGTGTCGTTTTAGGCTACTGGGGTGGTGTGTTTCGTCCACAGCCGTACCCATGGCTGAGTAACTGCCGCCACTTGTTTTTCTGGTGACCTGAGTTTGCTTGAATACTTTTTAATTGAATAAATATGGCGCCTCACCCATGCAGTTCAGACGTGATTTAAGGCCGCAAATTTTTTATATAATTTATATATATACGCATATTAAATTAATTTTTTTTAGATATATTGATTTATATAACAATTCATATATAAAGCTCATAAAAAATATTATATCTAAATTTATAATTATATATTTTGCCATTTGTTTTTTTAAAAAAATCATTTTTCACAGTCGACTTCAAAAAAACTCGTCATAAGGCGGGCCTTATCGCGTTTTTTCACGCCTTATCTCACGCCAAGCCCAACCGCCATGGTCTGTTTCGTAACGTCGACGTCGCGCCTCACGCCTTGGCGCCGCCATGGCGCGCCTTTTAGAAACTTGATAAATACTTCATCCGATTTAAAATAGGTGATACATTGTTGATTTTACGAGTTTTGAGGTAAAATATTTTAATGGGATTAAATTAGATTAATTGGATGGTTAGTGGAGAATGAGTCCCAAATTTTTTGAATAAAGTAAGATTAATGATGTTTAAAAGTAAAAGTAAGGGTATATAGGTCATTTCACTTTATTAAAGTAGGTAGTTAATGGGTGTGGGACCCACTTCTTTTTACCAAATAAGGTAAAAATTGAAAGTGTGTCACTTATTTTGATACACTCAAATATAGAAAGTGTATCACTTATTTTAAATCGAATGAAGTATAAAGTATTTAAGCGGGTGTTTGGGAGGGCTTATCTCTACTATATTATAAAGAGTTTACCCCTTCCATAATTAACAAGGCTGAAAATTCAGCCAACACACTTGTTAATTTGGGAAGAATTCGCGTTTACAAAAATTATGTATATGTCTGGAGTCGAACACGTGATCTATGCCTAACTAACACAACAGTTAACCAACTGGGCTACAACTTCATATTGCAAATTTCTTCCTTCTTCAATTGATATACCTTGAACTCAGTAATATACAGTATTACACTAGAATTAAAATATGGGAATTAATTTTGCTATCACACTTTTTAATGTTTATACCACACTGTACAAGTATTTCTGCATATTGCACAAATATGTGATGCAACTATTATGGTAGATGCCACAAAATATGTGGTAGAAAAATCACCCCCTTTAAAATATCGGATAATGAACAGACGTTTTGTAAAATGGGAACTGAAAAGGCATGTTTGGAACTCGAAATTCATTACACGCGTGGTCTCCCACATTATTTTATTAAAAAAATTTTGTGGTGGCCGAAGGTATGAAGCAAACCGCTGCCGCCTGCGTAAATGCCCCCTCCCGACGCCCTCTTCCACAACACATCCTTCTCTGGCCGAAGTCAAAACATATATCTAAATACCTAATTTTCATCGTCAATCTTGAGCCAAGAATCAAGAATCAATCTTTTTCTTTCACATCATGTCACATTGTCACCCTAAAAAGGTATGTTTTTTCCTGATTTATCACACACAACCCATTTCCTTCGTAGAATGTAATTCTCTTTCTCACTGGAGATGTGCTTAGCTTCTGAAGAAGAACTGCAGGGAGATGATATGTTGCTCTGTGGTATGAAGGCGTGGGATTCCATTGGCCGCTGGAAGGGTTTATCGGAAAGTAACTTAGTTTCCCTACACGACTCCGAGCTCTTGTCGGCGTTTACATTCGGTTTGTTGCATTTGGTCGTGGTAAGTCTTCTTGCTGAGTAAAACTTTTTCGTTGATGAACTAATTTTGTGCTTTTGGAATATTTTAGGAACAGTTGCTGGTTAATAATCAATGATCAGTTATCTTCTACTTTATCATTGTTAATATATCTTTTGTTTGATTCTTAGTGATCAAACATTAGTTATACGTATTTGCAGGGAAAAGAAGTTAAGCTCCACTTGAACTCCATCATGTGGCATTAGTGTCAAAAGAATGATAAGGGTTGTGTTGTTTGTTGCGTAGGTTGTGGTCAACATGTTCCTCTGTCCCTTGCATGACAACATGGTAAACTAATCAGGCCAAAATCATTCAAATGTATCTTGCAGGTTTGTTAATAATGTTTTGAAATTTATTTATTTTTGTTTATACTGTTTTGTATGTCATTTCTATTTTCTTCATTGTCTAAGTATTTGTTTTTTATTTTTGTCTTGATCTTATGGATGCACTAGAGGTCTTTCTTTGAAATGTGATTTATATATATTTTTAAAGCATTTAAGACTAACATCATGTTTTTAGTTCTATAATTGTTTGATTTGCTTATAATATTTTTCTCAATTTCAGGCTTTGAAGCACAATCTGAGTCTATTTTCTCTTGTGTTTTTTTGCATGTTCAGTGTTTCCGGTTGACCCAAGTGAACCAGAGTACCAACATAATGTGTTCTGCACCTTTTCTTTAGACAATCACTCAAAATGGTCCATTCAGAATGCAGACCATTTTGTTACAATATTCCAATATTTTGAATAAAATCATTTCTGAACATTAAACATAAAAAGTACAACTTTTGACCCGTTTAACCTATTTTTAATTTAAAGGGATGAAATCACTGCCACTAATATATTTGGTATAATCATGTAGTTTACTTAACTAATTTTCTTCCTTTACTTATTTATAATATTATGCAGGGAATTAACAAAGAGACAACATGAATTAATTGAGGAAATTTGGCAAATAAGAGAAATGTGAAGATGTCTCTAAAACAACAGCCTTAATTTTTGATACAGAAATTGATGAAGGAACTATTAAAATTCAAATGTGGCCAATATCCCTAGATGCAAAAGATGAGGTCCAAAAAGCTCTTGTGTTTTGAACATCCTTAACTATCCCGGGTGAACTTTTTTGTGCTATCTAGGACCTTTGACTAAATGACTCGATTGAGGCTGTATTACACGCGAAATGGGTCAAACCGATCTGTATATTTTTTGTCCATTTTGCATGACATTATCTCTAATTCTCTATGCTTATTGTTTTTAGAATGAGTTGTAACTTTCGTTTGTCATTTGTATCAATCCAAGTTACATACTTGCTTGAAGAAGGGTTATCAAGTTCCATTGTACTATTGTTTGTCAATGCCTATAATCATTTCTTTGCTTAAAAGACTTTATCAATTGAGATCATGATAAACAAGTATGTATTAGTAACTTAGTTCAGTAACAATCTCTACAATTAAGCACACTAAATCTATCATTTCTACATTTTAACATCATTTTAACATCATATGTTTCATGAGAACTAAATCCTTAAATGCTTTAAGTACAACTAAATACGATGGGAATTTGTCAACTTCTTCAAGAAGTATAAAAAAATGTTGACTAAGCGTTTTTTTTCGTAGTAGTTATGGATGCTTTTTTTATTCGTATTGGTTATACAGAATGTAAGATTATTGAAATAGATTCTCCTTCTTGCATTTCCTTTAAAATAAAATATTTCATGTATGACCACAAGAAGTTGTTGTTTACCGACCAAAGGGCTTTGGCCTAGCGGTATAGTGTTTACCCCACGACCTTGAGGTTGGAGGTTCAAGTCTCGTCATGAACTTATGTGGTGGGGTTTATTCCCCATAGGTGTAAGGTTCATGGAAAGACATACTGCCCCTTGTGGATATCACTATCTAAGCTCGAACTACTAAATTACTAATTGGCCGTTCCAAAAAGAAAAAAAAAAGTTGTTGTTTACCTAATTTAAATTATTTTAACCGAACGACATTTGTTTGCCGTATAATTTAGTTTCAGGGTACCCGCCGTCGCATTGCGCGGGTACCTGCTAGTTAAGCTTAATAAGCCCATACTAAGTATTTGGATAGGCTTATAAGCTTATTTAAGCCATTTTAGATAAGTCTTTTATTGTGCCTTTTTAAGGCTTATCTAAGATTATTAAGGGCTTTACATTTTTAACCTTACTTTTCTTTACAACCTCTTTACTTATTAAACCCTTTTTGATAATTTTACAATATCATTATATAAGATAAAACAAACACTTTATTTAATAAAAACTTATTAATTTAAATAAGCTTATACGAAGTAGTTAATAAGCTAATAAGCATAAGATATTTTAAATAAGTTTTTCCAAACAATCCCTAATTAAGATTTTTCCTAACTATTCTACTTAAAAGTAATGGTTAAGAAGAAACTTATAAGGGGTGGTAATCACTACCGGGTTTGAACTGGCGGATTCATAATACCTTTAGTGGATTTGAGCTGACTCGTTACTTGGGTTGTAAGAGGTTGATGGTTGTCCCGTTCATTGGCAACCCAGCCCTGGCATGACATGTTTATTAAACGAGTTAATTGTATTGTATTGAGACTTGCCAACCCTGTTAAGAACTATTGTATACAAAATAAAGAACATTAATATGCAAGAGTGAAATAAGTTCATATTATGTTGAGTAGAATATGGATCAAGAAAAAAACATCCTTATTTGAAGAAGCTAGAAAAGGGTTGCATTTTCGTAAAACATACATATATATATATATATATATATATGTACATATACATATATATATATATATATATATATATATATATATATATATATATATATATATTTACATGTATAGCCTTTATATGTATATAAATATACACACATATATATACGGTATGTATATGCATTTTCGTAAACGAAAATGCAAGTTCCGATATGAAAATGAAAATGCAAGTTACGCAAAATGCATGTGTGTATATATGTGTTAATGTGTATATATACGTATATATAGGGCATGAATATGCATATATATAATATATATGGTCTAATTATATATGTATGTACATATATGTATGTATATGCATGCATATATGTATAAGTTACGAAAATGCAACCCATTGTTTAGGTTCTTCAAATAAGGATCTTTTTCTATAAATTATTATCCATGTTGAGTATATGATTTATCATTATTGCTTGTAACACTTCGTGATGGCTGCGGTGAGCAAGCTGCTCTGACATATTATGCTGAGTATATGATTATTCATTATTGTTTGTTTGGTGTTTTCTTTGCAAAAACAGAGTGTTGTCCTAGTCTTTGATGGTGGTCCTTTCTGTCTGGTGGCTGGCAATTAGCCAAGCATAAACAAAATTCATTCGCAAGCAGTAACAAATTTCTTTTTTATTGGCAATTCTACTTTTGCCTTGTTTTTTCTTTAAATTTCAAACTTGCCACAAAAACATTACACCATATGTATTCAAAATAAATGTAAAAATTAGAACAAACACGTATTTATAAATTCATATAGAAACAGTTAAATAGACAAAATTCATTAACTTATAAAACTGCTCTTAGAATGTGACCATGAATTGAACAAGTCAACAACAAGTAATTTAATGTGGGTTTGGTTGAAGGTTACATCCAAAAGCTTGGTGAGAGAGAAATAAAGTATATAGAAAGAGACAATGAGAGATAATTAAGGATTTTTTAAACATGTGCTTCATATATACATATTTAGACGCATTAACTTATACGGAGTATTAATTTTTCATTAAGATTAGAAAACTCATTAATTATATTTTTTGAAAATGTAAAATATGAATTTTATTAATATATAATAAGATCACATTAGGAAATTTCAAGTATATTAATACGCCTAAACAAATGTTTATGATGCACATGTTAGAACTCAACTAAAAAAAATATGATTTTTCCTTATGTACAATGCAAGTGACGAAACTTAACGATTTAACATTTGTTATATTAAATAACTGTTAGTGAAAAAATTTCAAAAGAAATTACTACTAATATGAAATGAAATTCAAATACTCTAGTCTATTAATCATAACAACTCATACAACTTTCTCCTAAGACTGTGCGTAATGGGTGACCGTTCGCAGTTCGGTCACCCCTGCCACATCTGCGCCACATCAGCTTTCTCTCTCCTGATCAAACACACGACCAGACAGCGACCAAATGCCCGTAATGGGTGACCGTTCGGATTTTTTTTATTTTTTTTTAATTTAAATTTCATTAATAATTAAAAACAAATACATTAATTATAAAAAAAAACATTACATTAATAATTAAAAAAAACATAAATAAAAATAACATTACATGAAATACTAAAAAAAAATAAACTATCAGTCCAAATTATATTTGGCCCTGATTTTCGCCTTCTTTGCCAAAACTCACTCAAGATTTCTGCCGGTGAGGTGATCATGGGACGAATTGTAGAATTCCATGTGCTTGAGCTCTTGGGTATCCTTTTGTATCTCCATGAAATCAGATATGTTCGCTTTGCGGAAGTCAAAAAATTCGTCCGTGGCCTCCTTCCAATGCCCGACTAATTCCTGAGCCGATGATGGCGGGGGGGGGGGGGGGGGGGGCACTGTAATCTGAACTTTGAGCAGCTGATGACGATGCCGCTGCTTTCTTCTTCGCCTTGTCCCGCCCCATTGGTCGAGGGGGTGGAACTTCCACTTCTTCATCATATTGATCCTCCTCTTCTGGACCAACCCCTGAACCTTGTGCAGCTGATGATGACGAAGTCCTTGATTTTTTCCCCCTAGCCTTCGCGAACATCGCCAACTGTTTTGGGTATTCAACATCCTTCCACTTTGGATGGTCCTTCAAAATTCTCCAGCACTCCACCTCTGTGAACTCTCCTGCATGTTCAGCACTAAATTCACCACAAGCCCGCTCGTACAAAATTTGGTCGTTCGCCCCACTTGGGTTTCTTTGTACGAGGTTGTCATAGATCGCACAAAAGTTTGTAATTTTAGGACGAAGCCTACTCTTCCACTTGCAATTGAGGGAGTCGTATGTTCGGTTCGTCCCACCCATTTCGCTCGCAAAGCGAACTAACACATCCTGCCAAAATCCACATTTAGCCCTGGAGTTCGTCTTGATGACATTTTCGGAAGTGTCGATCCAAGCCTTGCATAACCCTATCTCTTCAAGCTTCGTCCATGACGCGCTTCCGCCGGTCACCCCCTTTGTCGGTGGTTGACGCCTTTTTGGTACCTTTTTTGGCGCTACAACGGGCTCGGGCTCGTCGGACGACTCGGAAGACTCGACGTCGAGGGGCGCGGCTGGAGTGGCGGGGGAACCACTTTGTGTTCGTGGTTGGTAGTCGTATTGGTCGAGCCCGGCGAAAGGATCAAAATTTTGGTGGTCGTATTGGTCCCCACCAAAATAATTTTGATAACCTTGTTGTGGTACTTGTTGATATTGTGGTGGTTGTTGTTGTGGTCGGTATGGTTGTGGGAAGTAGGGGGGAGCAAATGGATTATTTTGATAACCTTGTGGGATTTGGTGACTAGTTTGGTGTACGAAACCGGGTGGTCGAAAGTTGATCGAGGGTGATTGAGAGGGTGTAGTAGAGGGTGCTTCGCGCCGAGATTTTGTAGCCTTTCCTTTGTTCTTGGAGGAAGACATTTTTAGAAATGATGATTGAAAGAAATGAGTGTGTGTTTGAGTTTTAGAGAGAAATAAAAGTTGTGAATTATTTGGTAGAAGAATTGGGTATTTATAGGGTAAAAAAGTAGGTGTTTGTTTGAAGATTTAATGCCGTTGGAAGAGGAATTGAGCCGTTGAACGGTCGACTCGAACGGTCGAATAGTCGACCGTTGGAGCACCCCGACGCGTCGGAGATTCGAGTCCGTAACGGCGGCGACGCGTCGCCGAGGCTGAGGTGGCCGGTCGCGACCGTTGGTCGGGTCACGCGTTACGCACGGTCTAAGAGCATTGGGTGTGGTCACACCAAGTCGGAGTGTCACATCCGCGCCACCTATGCGCCACATCATTATTTCACATTTCACATTCAAAACCCCAAATACCCCATCTACGATAACTTAACCTAAAATATATTTTTTGGACCAACTAAAATACCCCTTAACCAATAAAAACACCCAAAATATACCCTCTCTCCTCCCTATTCGTCCGTTACTTCCGCCATTGGTTCCACTTGGTGGCTCACTCACACCACTTAGGGTGTGGTGGCGAGCCCCTTTTTGTTGATGTGGCATCCGGCGGTTTTGGCCACCGCCACCGTACCTAAGCCTCTAAAGTAATTATTAGTAGAAAATAATAATACTTCGTCATATTTCCCGTGTGTATAATACTTTCTCCGATTTAAAATAATTAATACATTATTGGTTTCACGATTTTTTAGGCAAAATATGAGAATGATAATTAAATTAGATTAATTGAATGGTTAGTGAGGAATGGATCCCACAAATTTTGAATAAAGTGAGGTTAATCATATTTAAAAGTAAAAATAAAGATAAAGATGTTATTTCACTTTATTAAAGTATATAGTTACTGGGTGTGGATCTCACTACTTTTTACCAAATAAGGTAAGTTTTTAAAGTGTATCACTTATTTTGATACACCTAAATATAAAAAGTGTATCTTATTTTAATTCGGATGAAGTAATAAATAAATTTGTAAATTACTATCTTAAAAACCGTGTGAAGTTTCTCCAGCAAGCTTTACCCTTAAAATTCAAATCACCCGCTCTTCATTCACCTACTCCTTATAAAAACACCCATCACTCCCTCCATATTTTCATCACATACAAACATAAATCTAGTTTCCAATTTCCTAATCCACAAATTCCCCAAATTTATCGTTCAATCATGCCTTCAATCCCAGAAGAGCCTCTTCTTGCTCCAAATCCAGATCGATTCTGCATGTTTCCAATTCAATACCCTCAAATTTGGGAAATGTACAAAAAAGCCGAAGCCTCCTTTTGGACAGCCGAGGAAGTCGATTTATCGGACGATCAACGTCATTGGGATTCGCTAACCGACGGCGAACGCCACTTCATCACTCACGTCCTTGCATTCTTCGCAGCCTCGGACGGTATCGTTTTGGAAAACCTAGCCGGACGGTTCATGAAAGAGGTACAAGTTGCAGAAGCTCGTGCTTTTTATGGATTCCAAATTGCAATTGAAAACATTCACTCCGAGATGTACAGTTTGCTTCTCGAATCGTATATCATAGACTCTAATGAAAAAAATCGTTTATTCCGAGCAATCGAAACGATTCCGTGCGTCGAGAAGAAAGCGAAGTGGGCGCTGAACTGGATCGATGGCTCGGAATCGTTCGCGGAACGAATCATCGCGTTCGCATGTGTTGAAGGGATATTTTTCTCTGGGAGCTTCTGCGCGATTTTTTGGTTGAAGAAACGTGGGTTGATGCCTGGACTGACGTTCTCAAACGAATTGATTTCACGAGATGAAGGATTACACTGTGATTTCGCTTGTTTGTTGTACGGATTACTGAAAACGAAGCTGAGCGAGGAGCGGGTGAAAGGAGTCGTTTCCGATGCAGTCGAGATCGAAAGAGAGTTCGTCTGCGACGCTTTACCGTGCGCTCTCGTCGGAATGAACGGTGATCTCATGAGTCAATACATCAAATTCGTTGCTGATCGATTACTGATCTCGTTGGGATGCGGAAAGTTATACGATGTACAGAATCCGTTTGATTGGATGGAGCTGATTTCATTGCAGGGGAAAACTAATTTCTTTGAGAAGAGAGTGGGGGAGTATCAGAAAGCTTCCGTGATGTCGAATTTGAATGGAAATGGAGATTCACATGTCTTTAAAATGGATGAAGATTTTTGATTTCTAATTCTAGGGTTCTTAAAATCTTAACTTCTTATTATGCTTAGAGTTAACTGTTGTGATTTTATGTTTATGTTTGTTAAATCTGTTGACTGCTTCTCCTTCAACAAATTATATGAAAATAATTTAAAAGCTTCCATTTCTTCTTTTGTGTTTCGAAAACTGTGTTTGCAATTGCAAATTCATGGATTTAAAGATGACATTTTTATCGTCATTTACAAAACGTACGTATGCTCGTGATTTCGTGAACTAGATGAAAAGTAGGTTTGTCTTTATTTTATTTATGATATGTGTTGAAATAAGAGGCAGTCGTGAAGATGAGTTAATAGAAACGGTGTCGTTTTGTGTAGCTAAAACATGATGGGTAAGTGTTAGATTTGTATCACCGGAGCTTCGAAATGCTATCAAGAGAACAGTTGCTTCATCTCTTTGATCGATTCTCTACTCTCACTTCTCACCCAGGTATCAATTTCTTTATCTTATTCGATCCCCAATCATCATTTTTAATGGTTCCAATTTGAGGTTTTATGACTGCTTTCAGATGTTAAAAAACGAATTGCAGATGCTGTCAACGACAATCAGGTATCCTCACTAATTTCTTTCTTGCTTTGGCTTTATTGTCTAGCTGGTGGTTTAATTTTGATAAATTTCTTGTCGTTAGTTCAATTCAAGAGAAGAGTGTTTACTGTCTGTTTTTTGTAACTATTTTTTATTGATAATTTCCCCCCTAAACTGTTTTATACAATTATCCACTATTTAGTCACTTCTGAAATGGGGGAAATCATCACAGATGAGTTTTTTGTTCCTGAAACTGAAAATGGCATAGCTTAATGAAGTGTTAATACAATTACATCTTACATACTCTCGAAAAGATAGTTAGTTGCTAATGGTGAAATAAACAATTTGTATCAACTATTAAACGTTATTATTAGATAAGAGGGTAATAACTAATAAATACAGGAAGCTGTAGCTGTGACTACTGCTATACAGGAGCAAATTCTTAAGGAGATGGGAGTTGGTAAGCACAACACATATATAATTATCTATTTTTATGTATAATCAACATGTTATTCTTCTATATTAATATGACATTGCATGCGATGAATGATTTCAGATCCTGCTTATGGTCTTGCTTGCTTGGGAAAAATAAACATGGAGTATGAAAATGATCAGGATTTGATGCTTCACTTTTATAATTTTGTAGCAAAGTAATCTCTCTCTCTCGCTCGCTCTCCTATTTGTCTTTTATTGTGATTTCAATTGGTAAAGATGAAACATGTGATTAGATTGTTAAGATGTAATTAAAATATTAGGGAAGAGATGGCCTGTGAAGAAGCAGAGCTTGGACCACAAGAATATTCTCACAGATTGCAAATGCAACATAATTTACACCAACAGGTACACGCTCATTTCATGCTCACCAGATTTACTTTTGTTGTTGCTGAATTTTTGTTGTTGCAGCAACTGGAAATGTTGAAACACATGCGCAATTACGGTGTAGATCATCAGTCTGCTATCTTAGAGAAGGTACCACATGATTTTTGTTTCTTTTTTCCCATATGAAATCATAACTATAATTTCTCTTGACACCATGATGCATAAAATGCACATGTGCTTTATTTTTTTATTTTAATTATTATTTATAATAATTTGTTAGTTGGATTTTGCAGCTACGGCAGAAGATGGAGAAAGAAGATTTTGAAAGCGAAATGTCGCTTTTTTCGTTGGACGAAATTCAGGAGATTGTTAGCATAGATATGATGCCTATGTCAACTCCATTGTTCAAAAGGCATTAGTATTTGTACACAAATTAATGACTTGTACAATATAACTGTATTTGTGTTACCCATTTTCAGAATTAACAAGGATTTGGAACCGATTTATTTTGATGTTCATCTACGCTTCTTCCCATTTGAGTTGTCCTTAAAATAACGCTTAAAAATATTCTCACTAGACAGTTGTGACGTTAAATAATATAAACTGTTTGGCGTTTTTAGTTCATATATTATATTTTACAACGTTGCCTGAAGTTAAATCGTATACGTACCACCTTATTAGTTTTACATTTTTACCAGTTGCACAACTCTTTCATATGGAAATACTTTCTACAAGTACAACTATTAGATGCTGAGAAGTGTGAACAAAAAAAGTAGTTTGCATAAATTATCATTTTAAAGAAATACGTTGCTACTATTTTATGTATATTACTATTTTAGTTTGGTGTTAATGTGTTTATTAGTTGGAACAAAAGGTTATCCATGTTCTTTTTCAAAACTTTATGCTTGTTCTTCGCACGACGAAGATAAGAAATTGAAAAAGAAGTTAAGAAACAAAAGTCGAGATGGCCGAGTTGGTCTAAGGCGCCAGATTAAGGTTCTGGTCCGAAAGGGCGTGGGTTCAAATCCCACTCTCGACATCATCTGCTTTTTTATCCCCACTTAAAAACCATCTATAATTTTGACTACTTGTCAAATCTCGAGGGATAAAGGCGAATATCAATTCTTATTTGAATATTGTTTTTTATAGTTTCAACTTTCAACTAGCCGTGTCTAAATTCTAAAAATCCGAAACCGAAACATATTACATGCATTAGTAATGAATAAGCGGAACCTATCGCAGGAGATGGTTATTGATTAATGTACAAATTCTAATGCTTTAATGGATGTTTTTTAGGGTTGTCATTATCAAACCCTTTATTTAATTATAAGAGTCATGTTTCTTGTAGGAGAGACGTTTTGCCACCTCTTCCGTTTTGGCAGGCTTGAAAGTGAAATTATAACAACTTCCTCTTTAGTCTATTTCTTTAATTTCATTTTTCATCTAAATATGTACAAACAGTTGAGCCAATAACTGTAAAAGAACAAAATGGCTTCTCCATTTGGTTACACAATTGAGCTGTCTTTGAAATTCTAAACTTAGTGAATTCTACTGGTAATGGAAAAAAAAATGATTGTGACAAATTTATGAGTGAAAGTTCAGATTGTTATTTGTTGCAAAAAGTTGCAACCTTTTTTGTATTGTAAAAAAATGCATGGTTTCTATTAGTATAAAAAGTTTATATATCCAGAGTGATATTAGTTGGGTGGGAATTTTTTTTTTTTTACAAAAAATACTCTTTTTTCATCCAAAACTTAATTAAAGTATACTAGTCATAAAATACATTAACAATTCATGTTTTTTTTTTTTTTTGTAACATAAAATACATTAACATTTGATGAATGATTAAATATTTTTATGTGCCCAAATTAAATTTTAAACTATTGATTACAGATTGGATATGATCACCTTGCAGTAATCGTTCTTAATTAAAATAAATAGTCAAAGTTTCGTGTCATATACGGCTTTGTGAAATTTGTAGTGTTGATTAATACGTTCTAACTGTGAGTACACCAATTTTTGTTATATATTAGCATGCCTGGGGTAGGTTACTTGTTTCGTCATATTAAAATTTGAAAATTTATTTATCAATTTTTGTCAACTGTGCACACCTTATAACAACCCCAAAACCAAACTCTCATTTGTGGATCATTCTTTCACAGTTTGCTAATTCCCACTTGTGGGTGTGTGTTTTAGACAATTAAAAATGGCGATGACATCATGCCGGAGAACCATACTATCTTTGTTGTTCACGGTGGCGATTCTCACCGGAAAAGGGAACAGTCAACTAAATGAGAACTTTTACGCTGCCACGTGTCCGATGGTCGAAGGCATTGTGAGACAAGCGGTCAACACAAAAGTCAGCCAGACGTTCACAACGATTCCCGCTACTCTTCGTCTCTTTTTCCATGATTGTTTTGTTGAGGTTCGTATATTTTATTTTTTCCGTGTTCTTTTTGTACGTATTTTCGATTTAATGTTTTTGCACAAGTTATTTAATATTCATGCAAAACTATCATGCAGGGATGTGATGCTTCGGTGATGATTGCATCACCAAATAATGATGCTGAAAAGGATGCGAGCGATAATTTGTCGCTAGCTGGCGACGGGTTTGATACAGTTATTAAAGCTAAGCAAGCGGTTGAGTCTGTTTGCCCTGGTGTCGTTTCGTGTGCTGATGTTTTAACTATTGCTGCCCGTGATGTGGTGGTCGCGGTAAGACCTAACGGGATATTTGGCAAATTAAAACGGGCGGTTTTAGGTGAAAGTGGGTTGGGTTGGCCTTTCAAACATTTTGAAAGTTCTTTTTTAATCTCAATTCTCAACCGAGTCATATGTGTCAAATAAAAGAAATTAAACATTTTGACCCACACTAGATTGACATGTTATCTCATGAACTCATATTGATCTCTTTAGCACAATTAATGCAGGCCGGGGGTCCTCTGTTCAACGTGCAATTAGGCAGGCGAGACGGGCTCATTTCAAAAGCATCCCGGGTAGCCGGAAACCTACCGGAGCCCACATTTAACGTCGTTCAACTCAACACCATGTTTGCAAAACACAACCTCTCACAGCTCGACATGATCGCACTCTCAGGGGCCCACACACTCGGTTTTTCCCACTGCAACCGTTTTGCAAACCGCCTATACTCTTTTTCACAATCCTCAAAAGTTGACCCGTCACTAGACCCAAGCTACGCGCAACAATTAATAGCATCTTGCCCCCAAAATGTAGCTCCAGATGTAGCTATAAATATGGACCCGCAAACTCCAAATGCTTTCGACAATGTTTATTACCAAAATCTGGTCGCCGGAAAGGGTTTATTTACATCCGATCAAGTTTTGTTCATGGACCCATCGTCTCAGTCAACGGTTAATGATTTTGCACAAAATGGTCTTGATTTTAATGCGGCTTTTATAACCGCAATGAGGAAACTCGGGCAGACGGGTGTTAAAATTGGTAATGAAGGAGAAATAAGAATGGATTGCACAAGTTTTAATTAACAAAATGAATGATTGTATACGTGTGTTCAAGCAGAGAGTGATTATATCATAAATTCTTGAAATGTTACAATAAAACTGAATTGAATAAAGAGCAAATTAAAATTTTCGTCCATTTGGTGTGTGTGTCTGTGTGCGTTTAAGTGTGTGTCCCTGTGTATGTGTTTTCTTCAAGTTAGTGGTAAATATTGGTTTTAAACTCAACCAAACAAAGATTAACATTTAAAATGATAACAAAAAAAAAAAAAAGGTTACCAATATAAATTAACTATAAAGTATAGGGACTAAAAGTGTAAATTTGAAAGAGGGAAGAACTTGGGAAAAGATAGTAACTACAGGAAGGAACTACCGAACTGGTTAAGTAATAAAAAGTTAGGAGAGACGGAAACTATAAAACTACAAAACCACAGGGATGAAAACGAAAACTAAAACTGTAATTACTCATGAATAAATTTCAAAATTTCAATCCAAAACAATCTTACAAATCAAATAACAAATATAACATACAACAAATAGCAATATACAAACAGAATTCATGATTCAAAACTCAAACATTTCGATACACATACCGAACTATTTAAACAACTTTAACCTCGGTTTTTTCCGTACAGGTTTTGGTAGACAACTTTAGTACGGAGCACAAGTAACAAACTTATACAAAGCGCGATAATACACAATCCCGACATTATCATAGAAGTCAGGAAAAAGCAAACCGAACCTTCACATTTCAAAGTATCATCTGTCTCAAAAAGCTTTGTCAAAAGCGACGCTGATTTTGCGACGATTTGATGTCGTTGTTGAGCTTGTTTTTCTGCTTCTGAGTCGTATATGTAGCTAGCAATGAGCCCGGAGAATACTAGTGAGCCCGCGGGGTTTGCTAGGGTGAGGAAATTGTATAGTGCTCCAAATTTTTTGAGCCCGAATAACTCGGAGGCGGTTGCGGGTATGATGGCCCAATTGGCCCCGTATCCTAGCCCGATTAAAAGGGTACTGACGTACATTGCACCGGGCCAGCCCATGGCGATGAATAGATGCCCGATTGACATTAGGCCTTGGGCAACTGCTAGAGCTACGGGCCTCGGGTAAGCGTAGTCCCTGTGAATTGAAAAAAGTTAAATATTGAACAAGTGTTCTAATTTTTGTGAATATTATGTTAATATGTAAATAATAGTGGTGGCCATTTTGACCCATTTACATAATATTAAGGGGGGTTTGTGGGAAAAATTATTAAGAGGACTTGTGCTTATTAGCTTTTAAGCTTATTTAAGTTAATAAACTTTTTTAAAATAAAGTGCTTGGAAGAGCTTATTTAAGTTTATTGTCAAATTACTAAAATGGACATCTTATGTTTTTAACGAAAAAAAATAAAAATAAAAAGTTATAAAAACATATTAATTTTTAAATAAAAAATACTTCCTCCGATTTAAAATAAGTGATACATTGTTGGTTTCACGGGTTTTGAGACAAAATATGATAATGATAATTAAATTAGACTAATTGAATAGTTAGTGGGGAACGGGTCCCACAAATTTGAATAAAATGAGGTTAATGATGTTTAAAAGTAAAAGTAAGGGTAAAGATGTCATTTCACTTTATTAAAGTAGAAAGTTAGTGGGTGTGAGTCCCACTACTTTTTACCAAATAAGGTAAGTTTTCAAAGTGTATCACTTATTTTGATACACCCAAATATGGAAAGTGTATCACTTATTTTAAATCGGAGGAAGTATTAAATTTTTGTATTACAAAAATTGATTTTTAAATTAAAAAATTGGATTAAAGTTTATATGGGTGTCAATGATGAGGACAAAAAAATAAAAAATCTTTAATAAGCTTAAAATCTATTTCAAAAAGGGATTATTAAAAATATATAATTAAGCTTATAAAAACACTTAAAAGTGCCTAACTAACTTACATAAGCTAAAAACTTAAAAGCTCACTAAAAAGCCCTCCCAAACACCCCCTAAGTTGATTTGGGTCATCTTTTAATATCAACAGGTTAATATGTAACTCATAAAGGTGGCGATTTTGACCCATTTATAAAAAGTGTTAACCCAACCCGTTCATTTTGCCACTGACTCGTTTACCTGACAACAATCTCAGAGACATAGCCCCCGCCAACACGACCCAAGAAATTCCAAATGCTGATCATGGATACAAATATATGCGTATTATCATACCCCAAAGACTCGCTCATCTGCCCTAAATTATCAATCACGGTCAAACCCGAACCCGATCCCAACAAAAGCGTCCAAAAAAGTAACCAAAAATCGGCCTTAATCAAAGCTTGTGTAAGATCAAAATCTTCGCCTCGATGTGGGCCCCGTGTCCTCTTAATCCTAACCGCCCCTTCAGCCGCCGCTTGCGCCAACTTTGATTGCAATTGTGCTATTCTCTTTTGCCTTTCAGAAGCCGGAAGCAAGTCAACTTCTTGTGACTTTTCCTCTTCCACTTCACTAAATATAATCTCGTGTGGGTCATGTGATGTTTCGGGTTCCTTGTTTTGTGGTTCGGATAACAAAGCTTCTTGTTCGGGTGTTCTCGAGCCGGAAGAAAAAGTCAACCATAACGGGACCCCGAATGGGACCACTAGAAGCACAAACAAAATAGCCGTGAATATTTGTACTATCCTTTGGTTCAAATCTACAAGGTCTTCAACAAGCATAACACCCATTAAATAAGCAGCTAAAATGAGACAAACGCAATAGATTAATGAGAAACTTTTTCCATCTGAGACTCTAATCTGTCTGTGACCGCCAACGGGCCTAATTATGAACATGAGGGCGATGACCACCATTGTGGGCCCCACAGCAACCATGAATATTAGCGACGCTTTGTCCGGTGAATTTACTAACGCGTATATTTGTGTCAAGATTGCACCACTTAGCCCTGCAAATCCTTTTAGGATTCCTACAATCGGTCCTCGGTTTTTGGGGAAGTTTTGGACACATGAAACTAACGCCGCCGTGTTGAAATATGTTTCACCATTTGTTCCAATGAATATGAGAACACACATCTGCGTATTTATATCACCAAAACTTCATCAGTTTAGAGATAAATCTTACATGGATCAAAGTGTATGCATATCAAAATTACATCCTAGGGTTTCGGATCTTATAGAGATCTGATCAGGTCATATTGTTTCAACCAATCATAGTTCTTAAATGTTGACAATATGATCGCCCATGAATGTAGGTCGAACCTAAACCATGAAAATCCTATGTTAAATTTTTATATGTTCGTGTGCGATTTACTCAACAAGAACTAGTTAATTGGGCTTATATTTGAAGCAAAATACACAAAAATCAAATTAAACTAAGTTAATTATATGCATCTTCTAGATAAGGTCAAAATACACAAATGAGTGGTTTAAGAGTAAATGTCAATTAGAACACGTTTCGTTGACTAATAAATAACCAGATTGGAAAAATAATAAATAATAAAATTACTTACAGCCCACAATGGCAACATCGGAGCTTTGCCGGTGACGACAAGCCAAACCCAACCATACCCAACAAAATTCTGAATAGCACCAACAAGTAAAAGAGCCCACAACGGCAATATCTCCGACATACTTCCGGCCAAAAACCCAACACTGTCACCAAGATCTTTAGCTACCCCCAATCTCGAAAGCTGCTTCTGATTGTAGTTCAACGAACTCTTTATCACCGGCGATATGCTTCCGAACAGGTATCCGATGCCGGCGCATGATTGAATCCACATTGCTGCCACAAAAACAAGCCATCTGTTGTTGATAAATGTAACGATCAAATCTTTGACCCGAGCCATATTTGAAAATTCAAGAAAGGGGTTTTCGTGTTGTTTTTATTCTGATATCGGCTAAACAAGATCTGTGTGATGAAAACGGATTTTTTGTGAGCAAAATTTCGGGATGTAGATTGCTTTGCTGTCTACGCTGTCGTTTTTATAGTTTTTTAAACAATATTCATTTGTGTGTTTGGAAGGATACTGCATAAAATAAGCAATTAATGATTTTCTATGGTACTACTTTTTTTCTTTTTCTTTTTAATTTTTATTTCTTTCTGGAATATTAAAGAAGATGAGAAAAATAATATTGCGTAGCGGGACCATGAATGTTGAACGGAAAAAGTATATTTTGTTTCTACTATGAGGGCGTGTAATTCTGTGGCGCGTACCCGGTAACTATATTTTGCGGCGATCAGTTGGTGGATGGTGACAGCGGTAGTGATGGTTGGTAGTGGTGGTGCTAGTGACATTGGGTAGCGGTGGTAATGGTGGCGGGTGGTAGACGTAGGTGATGGGCAACAGTTGTAATTCCAACTTTTTACATTTTTAATAAATTAATATGGATAATTATAGTTAAATAATGACATATGATATTTAGATAGAGCATTGTACTAATAACATAAAAATCATATGTTTAAATGTTACATGGTGTATATATATTGATACAACACAAATTTATCATCAAATAATTGACTGAAAATTATAATTTAATAATTTGGAAAAGTGTTAAATTCATTATATATAGTAAAAATTATCTCTATTATTGTATACGAATCTTCTGAAAATTTCATCCTATGAAAATTAGATCCAACCACTACACCGTCACCTTTTTGCTTCCAACTTATAATTTCTCTTTTACCTCGTATCACTATTATATTCTTGTGTTTGATTTTTAGACACACTAATTCTATGCTGATAACTTTGTGTCTTCTAGCTAAACATGAACACACCAGCGGCTGGAAGTCACTAAGTTTAAAAATGTTTTTAAAAAAATGTTGTGTCTCACAGCTTGCTCGAGCTTTTGTCAAAGTTTATAACACCATCTCATTGTAAGCATTTAGTGTTTCAAATGATATTTTTAATTTTTGCAATTTGCTTCAATTTATTTGTTCTTGGTTTTTATGATGATTTCCTCAGATTCTTTTCCGGTTTTTTGTGTTAATTAGTGTAAGAAAAGCAGTTTTTATTACCTGTAAAATCATGTTCCATTGTTGTCAGGATCGATTAACTATAGACAAGTTAATAAACACCTTAGATCTAATTGATGATAGAAGTTGCAGCGGATCAACACTATATCAATAATTAAGAACAATGAACTGTATGAACAATATGCAAGAATATTAAGAACACAGTTTCACAAAAAGCTTCAATGTATATTATTGAGTTAACAATACACACGTACGTTTACAATTCGTAAGGAACATACTTATAGTAGTCCTTGAAGCTAAACTATTTACCCTAGTTATTCTAGGACTTGATTTACATCGAATTATAAAAGATATACATTTAATTACATTCTATAACTATCTCTACGAAGATCTCGGACTTGATATCTTCCAAAAACGCGTATCAGTAGTAACTGCAATCACCAGTAGTAAATAAGTAACATCAGTAGTAAACTTGGTGATCAGAAGTAAGTCCATAATCAACGTCAGTAGTAACTACAATGATCAGTAGTATCTTCAATCTTCTCATGATCAGTAGTAACTTAGTTATAGTGAACACCAGCATCAACTTCATCAGTAGTAAATGTTTCTGCCCCATCAGTACTAAGTATGTCAGTACTAACTGCAGCATCAGTAATAAGTTGATCTGTGTTTTGCTCCAACAATCTCCCCCTAAACTTATTGATTATGATTTAATCAATCAAGTTTCCATTTATTTCTTCTTTTCTTTTTCTTTTTCTTCCAACAGTTTTGCTCTTCTTTTATCACCTTCTAATGTCTGTTGGTTTTGTTTATTCCTTTGTGCAATAATGTATTTGCTAATCTTCTTTACAAATTCATTCATTTTATTTTGAAATAGCATAGCATCATGAGGTTTAATGAAGTTCATGCACCATAGTTGATAGAGAGTCTTCTCAGAATGAGGATACTCTTTCTCATAAAGGAATAAGTCACATTTCTTACTTGTATATTCAAAGAAGTACATGTTGACAGTTGGTAGCACATTCCAAGCTTGAACATTCTCTGAATCTGCATACTTCTCTGGATAATTTTCTGGATAGAAAGCAGCATCAATCATTTCAGTAAGATAACCTGCAGCTGAATTCTTCCAGAACTTTTTAGTCATTCTTGGTTTACCAATGATCAACATCTTGATAATGTCACTTCTGGTTAGGGACATGACCAAAGGTTTCCAAGCTCTGAATCTTTGAGTGACTTTATCTTCTCTGACAATCTCAATCATATCATCTATATATCTCCAGTTGATGATTGGATTATTTTGTAAGATAGCAATGGGGAGATCATAAACTTGAACCATTTGTAATTTTTTCTTTGGTTGATCAAGTTCTGAAGCAATTGTCTTTCTTTTCTTTGATATTTGAGAGGATACACCAGATGATTCTCCAGATATTGTTTTTCTTTCTTTCATTTCTTTGGAGTCTATCTGTTCCAGTTTAGTGGTGTATTTCTCATTAATGTCTTGTTCAGTAAGATCCTTCTTCTTCTTCTCTACACAGTACTTTTCAATTAAATCGATCAACTTCATTCTTCCAAAGGCTTTTGTGTTGTAACCTTTTGATTTCAAGAATGTGATCATTTCTTTCTTCTTCTCTGCAAATTGTTCTGGCATATCAGCCTTTTGCTCTTTGCATTCTTGTACTTGTGCTTCAAGAAGTTCTATTGTTTCATGTTCAAGTTGCCTAAATTTTTCCAGTTCTCTTCTTTGTAATTCCTTTCTTGTTTCAGCAACTTGTTTAGTTTTGATCTTCTGTTGAAATTGTGGCAGTTTTGATATATCTGCTATATCTGCCAATTTGATTTCTGTGAAAGGTTGTCTCAATATTCTAGCCCTTTCTGCTAATCTTTTGTTTTCATTTGCTAGAGAGACTTCAACCTTCTTTAAATATTTTGCTCTTTTTACCTTCCACTTATCCTGTTTGGCTGATTTGGCATAATTGATTTTGTTGACCATTTCATGACCTTGTGCTCTGTTAGGTTGGTCTTCATCAGCAACTTCCTTTCCCTTTCCTATGTAATTGTCTTTCTTCATATTTGGTTCAGATTCAATAACAAATTTGGGACCATAGTAGTGTATCTGTGATATGGGAAGTATTTTAGGATGTGGAGGCAGGGAGCATTCATCAACTTCCAACCAATTTACATCATCATCAATATCTTTCACCACCATTTGTGTTGTTTTTCTTTTTGGAGATGGTGGAAGTATCACTTTAGGTTCTAGTAGTGGTGGCAGCTCAATAATGTCATCAGTAGTAACCAAGTTAGTTACTACTGGCATGTCTTCAGAGATTACTACTGATAGGGCATCAGTAGTGTTTGCTGCCTTTTCTTCATTCACTACTGCTATGATATCAGTAGTAGAAGTTACTACTGGTATTTCCTTTTCAACTTGTTCTTCCATTGTAGCAGTAGTCATAGGCTCTTCTTCTGTCACCATCATCTCTGGGCCTTCATCAACATTTGTTTCTTTTAAGTTTAAAAGGGAGGATGCTGCTGCTGCTATAGATTCATCAATCATTGTCTGTATATTATCTTTCTCCCCCTTAGTGAGCTCAACTGGTGGAGCCTCACTATCATCAACCTTTTTCTTCAATTGTCTGATGATTTTGGCTTGTTGATAAAGCCTGTGTTCATAGAACCGCATTCGTTTGTTGATGGTATTTACATGCCTTTTCATGGCAGCCATAGTTTTTCCTTGATTGGTTAAGTACTTGAGACAATCTTGTACAGTGGATTCCAAGGAATCCACTTTAGCCGTCAATTGGGTGATTTTAATACTGCCCTCACTCCATCTAGCAAGATCATCGGGCTTACTAACAGGTACATTGGTTTTAAGGTTTTCCTTCCTTTCCATCAATTCCACAGATCTGCCCTCATCACTGCTTGGTGATTCATTGGGTCTTTTAGACATTCTCTTCTTCCTAGAAGAAGCAGAGATGCCCCCCCCCCTTGTGGTTTCTTGGCACCGGGGTCCTTTGAGTAATTCCTCAAAAGAGTCATCACTCAAAGTTGCCGAGGTTTGGGTCCTAATGATGTTTTCACTGTCCTGTGCACCCACCTTTGGGGCATCAGTAGTGAAAGCCCTCCCCTCATGTCCTCTCTCCTCCTTGGAGGACAACTCTTTGAGCCTGGGGTGTGACTCGATTTGTCCCCTGGTGTCCTTTGAAGAAAGTTTCTTTCTTTTATAAATTGTGGAAATGTTTTTGGTTTTGTCTGGTAGGTCTTCCACAGAGTGAAGAGTAGCACTCTGCAGATTTATATCAAGTTCCTGGGACACATTCAGGACTTCTGTTTGGGTTGGTGATTGAGTGGCTATTTGGATTGGTGTTTGGGCTGTATTTGGGGGTGATGGAGTGGGTTGAGGTTCAACTTGGGTTGTAGCAATGGTTGAACCCTCTCCAATATTGGGTTGATCTTTGATCATGTTAGGAAACAGAGGGGTTTCCTTGCCCGAAAATTTAAATTGTTTTCTCATATTTGAGAAAACTTTCTTGTTCAACTCAGGTAATATAAAAATGTTTTTAGGAGTTGACAAGTTTTGTAATTCACAGTTTATGATATGTTGTAGAAATCTGGGATACATTAAAAATTTAGAAGAACTAAGATTTCCCAACATACCATCAAATATCATGTAAGAAAAATTAAATACTTGGTCTGTGCATAAACAGACAACAGCAGAGGCTATTGCCTTATTAAACTCATTCCAAGTACTTCTTTTAGGAGAAATACAGTGCTGAATGGTATGTATTAAAAATTTCCATTGTGGGGAGAGAAGACCCTTTTGAAAAGTAACTATATTCAGTCTTCCCTCATATCCCATTTTATTCAAAATTTCAGCAATGTATTCCTTAGGAAGAGTAGACATACCTGAATCATCGTGTAATTGTAGATGGTGTCTGATTGATTGTTCTGTTACTGTGATGTGCTTTCCATCTACTTTAGATTTTATCATTGATGATGTTGTTCCTTCTGTTCGCTCAGCATTGGTCCAGAAATCCACCAAGTGCTGTTGATATGATTTTGGTTTTACGGTTAAGGCAAACTGTATATATGAATTTCTCAAAAATTTTACGATCGGACGGAAATCTTTTGTTCCGTCGGGATTCTTTAAGAATGCAACCATATTGTGAAATTCTGAGTATTTTAGATCGGTTTGCACATCGAGAGCTTGTAAAGTTGCCATTGTTGTTGAGATTTTGCAAGAATTTTGTTACAGATGAAGGGTTTTGATCGTAAACTAGGGTTTATCGAGAGGTTTTAGCAAATCGAAGTGAAGATAATGCTAAATTAATCGTATGCCGCCTTTTATATCTTTCGATTTAACCTGCAAAACTACGAAAATAGCCTTCGAATTATAACATAACGGTTATTTTCATGGGGGTTAGTTTGGTAATTGTGTTTATGAAAGACCAGTAGCAAATAAGATATCAGTAGTAAAACGTCAGTAGTATCTACTAACATCAGTAATGACTAAGGATTTTGACATCAGTAGTAACTATAGACATCAGTAGTAACCATTAACATACAAGACCAGTAGTATATGAGAATACCAGTAGTACTGACTTACCAGTAGTATTTGTGTAAACCTAAAATACACCAGTAGTAATGAATTACCAGTAGTATTTTGTGCATACACTTTCACACCAGTAGTACAGCAATACCAGTAGTAAAACACTTAAGAAAATAATATTTTACAACACTAACTTTACACATGATTTTAAGTGAGATTTTAAGTTATTAAAATCATTCCAATACTGCTAACCAAGAAGTTGAATCTTCCTACATCAAATGCTTTTGTAAAAAGATCTGCTAATTGATCATCAGTATGGATTTTAACTACTTTGATTAATTTCTTTTCATTACAATCTCTTATAAAGTGAAATCTTATTTCAATGTGTTTAGTTTTTGAATGTTTTACTGGATTATTCACAATACTAATAGCACTTTGATTATCAATAAAAATAGGAGTTTTAAGGATAGAGATACCAAAGTCTAGAAGCTGATTTTGAATCCATAGAACTTGAGCACAGCAAGCAGATGCAGCTACATATTCTGCTTCAGCAGTAGATGTTGATACATTTGTTTGCTTCTTACATTGCCATGACACTAGTCTTGATCCAAAGAATTGACATCCACCAGTAGTGGACTTTCTATCTTGACATTCACCTCCATAGTCACTATCTGTGTAGGCTATGAGTTCAAATGGTGAATTATGTGGATACCATAGACCTAGTGATGGTTTGCCTTTCAAGTATCTGAATATTCTTTTAACAGCCTGCAAGTGTAGTTCTTTGGGTCTTGCTTGATATCTTGCACACACACAAACACTATACATAATGTCAGGTCTTGATGCAGTTAAGTACATCAAAGAGCCTATCATTGATCTATATAAGTGTTCATCTACATCCTCCCCCTCAACATCAGGATGTAGGTGTTTGTGTGTTTCCATTGGTGTACTAGCACTTTTACTGTCTTTCAAATCAAACTTTTCCAAGATGTCTTTGACATATTTTGATTGATTTATCAAAATACCATCGGTTCTTTGATTGACTTGGAGTCCAAGGAAGAAGTTCATTGGACCCATGGAACTCATCTTGAATTTAATTTGCATCAGTTCTTCAAATTCTTTGCATAGTAAATCATTGGTTGAGCCAAAGATGATATCATCTACATAAATTTGTACCAGTAGTATATCATCCTTGACTTTCTTTGTAAACAATGTTTTATCAATGGCTCCTCTTTTAAAGTTGTTCTTCAATAAGTATGATGATAATGTGTCATACCATGCTCTTGGTGCCTGATGTAGGCCATATAGAGCTTTATCTAATTTGAACACATAATCACCATGTTTTGGATCTTCAAAACCTGGAGGTTGGCAAACATATACCTCTTCTTCAATTTTCCCATATAGGAAAGCACTCTTAACATCCATTTGATAGACTTTGAATTTCTTGAATGAAGCATATGCTAGAAATATTCTTATTGCTTCAATTCTAGCAACAGGAGCATATACTTCATCATAGTCTATTCCTTCTTCTTGAGTGTATCCTTGGGCTACAAGTCTGGCTTTATTCTTGATCACTATACCTCTTTCATCTTTCTTGTTTCTGAATATCCATCTTGTTCCAATGGCTATTTTTCCTTTGGGTAGAGGTACAAGTGTCCAAACAGCTTGTAATTTAAATTGAAGGAGTTCTTCTTGCATTGCTTCAATCCAGTTTGAGTCCTTCATTGCTTGTTGGATCTTCTTTGGTTCATCCTGAGACAGAAAGCATTCATACATACATTCATTAGCAATTAAACTAATGTTACACATATTTGCAGTTAAGCTTTTATTTAATTTGCTTCTTGTTTGAAGTGGTGAGTTAACATCACTTAGAACAAGGTCTAATGGATGGTTCTTCTGAGTCCTTGTAGTTGTAGCTTTATCAACCACTAGTTGATTTCCAAGATTGGACTCATTTGTCTCAGGCAGTTGTTCATCTTGTGATTCTTCATTGTCATGGATGTTTGGTTCATCATCATCTTGGTCAGAGTTACTACTGGAATTATCTTCATTAGGATCAGTAGTATTGTTGTTGTTACTGGTGTCAGTAGTATCATGAGAATCTAGGTTATTGTTGGGACCAGTAGTATTTTCAGTACTATTACTGGTACCAGTAGTATTGGAATTACTACTGACCTCATTCTCAGAGTTACTACTGCTTTCAATATTTGAGTTATTACTGATATCAGTATTAACTATGGGAGCAGTATCAACAATTATGTATCTCATCTTTTCTTGACCAGTATTAACAGATGATGTTCCTTCTTTTTGATTAAGACAATTTGAATTACCTGCATTGAAATTCATATTAGAATTAAAGGATTTGGTTAGATTGTCTATGTCAAATAGCCAATCTGGACCATTTCCTTGTTCATTAGGTACATTTTCATTAAAGGATACATTGATGCTTTCTTCAATTATCCTTAGTCTTTTGTTGAATACTCTGTATGATTTGCTTTGAGTAGAGTATCCCACAAAGATTCCATCATCAGCTTTGCAGTCAAACTTACCAATTTGTTCTCTTGTAATCAGAATAGTACAAGGACAACCAAATGATTTTAAGAAACTTATAGAAGGTTTTCTTTTATTAAAAAGTTCATATGGTGTTTTAAAATGTGGCTTCACTATTAATACTCTGTTCTGAACATAACAAGCAGTATTAACAGCTTCTGCCCAAAAAGTGATTGGTAATTTTGAATCTGCTAGCATTGATCTTGCTGCTTCAATGATGGTTCTATTTCTTCTTTCAGCTACACCATTTTGTTGTGGAGTTCTAGGTGAGCTGTATTGCCTGTCAATACCTTTAAGATCACAGAAGTTAATTAAGTTAGCATTTTTAAATTCTGTGCCATTATCACATCTTATGGCTTTCACTTTTTGATCAGATGTGTTTTCCAGTTTGATAATTAAGTTCTTTATGAGTTCACTTGTTTCATCCTTTGTCCTGAGAAAGAAAACCCATGTATATCTGGAAAAGTCATCAGTAATAACTAGACAATATTGTTTCTTTCCAATACTCATTACATTTGTAGGTCCAAAAAGGTCCATATGTAAGAGCTGTAAAGGAACAGAAATAGAGTTCACAGTTTTGGACTTATGAGAAGTCTTGTGTTGTTTACCTTTTAGGCATGCAACACAGTGATGATCACACATGAATTGTTTTTGAGGTAGTCCAATGACCAGATTTCTTTTTACTAAATTATTCATGTTTTTAAAATTTGTGTGACACATCCTTCTATGCCAAAGTTCTGATTCAGTGGTGTTTGCATTGGATATAAAACAGTTGACCTCATTTGTAGAAATGAGTTCTCCCCCTATATCCAGGCAATACACATTGTTTCTCCTTGGAGTTCTTAAAACAACATATTTTTCATCTAAAATAAAATCAGGAGAAAGAATGATGCACTCAATGTCTGTGAACAGAATCTTGTTCTTTTTATCACAAACTTGAGACACACTGACAAGATTGTATTTTAGTTCAGCTACATAAAATACATCATCAAAGGTAATTTTTCCATTAGTAACAGTACCTTTACCTGTAATCTTACCTCCCTGGGGATTCTCACCAAATGCCACATATCCTCCATCAAATGACTTGAAATCTTTAAGAATTTGCAGATTTCCAGTCATGTGCCTTGAGCATCCACTATCAATATGCCATGTTCTTCCTTCTTCTGGGATCTGAATGCTCTGCACAAGTGAGTAAAGGATTAGTTAAGTTTGGGAACCCAAGCTTTATATGTCTTGGGTTCATCCTTTGAGAAATGAGCTGTTGGGGATTTAACTCTAAAGACTTTTGGTACCCATACTTGTTTATTACTGGTATTTTGTTTTACTACTGTCCTTTTGGAGTTATTACTGGTGTGAGAATTTCCTACTGATCTTGGTTGATACCCATTGTTTTTAGCTTTTGAATACTTTACTACTGATGGACCAGTAGTATTTGGGTACTTACCATGTTTAGAATGACCAGTAGTGTTTTTAGAGTTAACACCAGTAGTGTTTTTGAAATTTGTTTTGGGAGCAGTAGTATTTTTGAAATTAGGGTTTTTACCAGTAGTATTCTTGTACTGGTACCATACAGCATTATAATTAGGGTTAGCACCAGTAGTAAATTTGTTAGAGTTTCTACTGGTGTTGGAAAATTTAAAATATTGTTTATTTTGATTGGATTTTCCGTTGTTCTTGAAGTAATTGCTGTTCTTTGGGCTGCCAACTCTTCTGTTTTGCACAAATCTTGGTGCACTTCTTCCAAATCTTGTAGTTTCAGCAATTGGAGTTTTGATTGTATTTGCTACTGAAGGACCAGTAGTATCTTTTAACCTTTGAGTTTTTGCATTTTCTTTAAAAACTTTAAATTCCTTGAACTCCTTGCAATTTATTGGATTGAAGTGACAATCCTTTGCTAAATGATTCACTTTATTGCAAATAACACATTTTAATTTATTTTCTTGAGCCTTTATTGTTTTTCTTTGTTCTAAGAGTTGGTTTCTATTTCTTTGGTTTCCTCTTTTTAGAATTTTGGGTATATTTTCTGCATTATATTTAGGAGAATCATTTGGACTTTGAGCTGTGTGAAAACTTGTATCAATTGATTTTGGTGATTCAGTTTGAGATATTGTAAATTCAATTGATTGCTCATCATCTGAAGAATCATTTGATTCAGATGTTTCATTATTAGATTCAGTTTGATTTGCAGTTTTTAATTCATTAATGATTCTTTCTGAACTGTTTTTAAGTGGATGAATGAATTTGTGTGGAGGTGGTACAGCATGATATCCCACCCCATGAACAACTTTTTCTGTAGTTTGATTATTAGTTAATTCATCTAGAATTTTAGTGCTTCTTTCAAACTTTTTAATTGTTAATTTATTTTGTTCAATTTCAAGCTGACATTCTTCTAATTTACTTGTTAGTTCTTTATTTTTTGTTTCATAGAACTCTTTCTCATCCACAGCTTGAAGCAATTCTTCCTTGATCCGTTGATCAATCATCTTGTACACCTTTATTTGATGTTCTTGATCAGCAATTACACTATCAAACTCATGATTTCTTCTGATTGCTTTTGCTAGATCTTCATTTAATTTAGTGTTTTCTTTTTCTAGATTTTTAATAATTTTAGCACATTCAGGAGTACAAGGTTTAGATTTTACCTCAGTTTTGTTGTCAGTAAAGGCCATGAGAGCTTGATTTTGAGTATGCTCTTCTGCTTGGAAGCTCCAGTCATAGCCTTGTCCTTGTTGTGACACAAGAGCAGTTGATTTTGATCTTTTGTCTGGTTGAGGACATTCTTTTGCAAAGTGACCAAGGTTGTTACAGTTGTAACACTTGACTTTAGTCTTGTCAAATCCTGCTTTGTCACCTTTGTTGAAATTGAGGCTTGTCCTACCAGTTCTTTTTAAGAATCTTTTGGTCCTTAGGCTCAGCATAGCCATCTGCCATTTAAGATCCATCTCCTCAAGATCATCTGGATTCAATTGTTCCAAGTCATCACTAATCAATGCAGTATGCACATGACTAGTGAAGAAGGATTCTCTTGCAGTATCCTCAGAATCTGCAGCCTTTCCTGTGGAGGATTCTTGTCCTTGACCTGTACTAGACACAAATGCAGCATTGTTAGAAGAAATAGAAGGGTTTTTGTGATTTACCTCAGTTTCAAACACTCTGAGATCATTATAGAGTTCATCTAACTCCTTTTCTTCTAGAGCATCTCTTTGTCTATACACCACTGTGTACATGGCCCATTCTTCACTAAGAGACCTTAGGAACTTCATGTTGACATCTTCTTGATCCATCTTTACACCAACTTGGTTGAGTTCACCAATTAGTTTGTTGAATCTGTCAAACACTTGAGTGAGTGTTTCATTGGGCTTTCCTTTGAAATTTTCAAAGTCTTGTTTGAGAACAGACTTCATGTTTCTTTTTGTACTCTTTGTCCCAACGAATCTCTTCTCCAGTGCTTCCCAAAGCATCTTAGCATCATCATATTCAACAAAGAGATGTTGATAGTCATTAGGAATAGCCAGTAGGAGAGTGCTTAGAGTTTTGAGTTCGATGCCTTTATCTTTCTTCTCCTTCTCACATTTAAGTTTGTCTGCCTCAGTTACAGAGCTGCTTGCTTGAAGTTGACCAGTTTTGTTTCCTTCACAAACGACTTCCCACATAGAATAATCTGTAATAAGCATGTATTGCTTAATACGATTCTTCCACATCCCAAAGTTATTGGGAGTGAGCATAGGGATTTTGTTGGCCTGAGTGCTTTCATTATTATCAGTCATGATTAATAATGTGTGTGTTTTAAAGATTAAAACTTTTTGTTGTTCTTAACAAATAGTAGATCTAGAACCAATAAGCTCTGATACCACTTGTCAGGATCGATTAACTATAGACAAGTTAATAAACACCTTAGATCTAATTGATGATAGAAGTTGCAGCGGATCAACACTATATCAATAATTAAGAACAATGAACTGTATGAACAATATGCAAGAATATTAAGAACACAGTTTCACAAAAAGCTTCAATGTATATTATTGAGTTAACAATACACACGTACGTTTACAATTCGTAAGGAACATACTTATAGTAGTCCTTGAAGCTAAACTATTTACCCTAGTTATTCTAGGACTTGATTTACATCGAATTATAAAAGATATACATTTAATTACATTCTATAACTATCTCTACGAAGATCTCGGACTTGATATCTTCCAAAAACGCGTATCAGTAGTAACTGCAATCACCAGTAGTAAATAAGTAACATCAGTAGTAAACTTGGTGATCAGAAGTAAGTCCATAATCAACGTCAGTAGTAACTACAATGATCAGTAGTATCTTCAATCTTCTCATGATCAGTAGTAACTTAGTTATAGTGAACACCAGCATCAACTTCATCAGTAGTAAATGTTTCTGCCCCATCAGTACTAAGTATGTCAGTACTAACTGCAGCATCAGTAATAAGTTGATCTGTGTTTTGCTCCAACAATTGTTAAAAACTGTAATTAGTGGAAGATGTTCAAAAGAAAATTACGCCCTTAATTGCCATTTTATGTTCTGATATTTTGACTATAACGTCATGAATTGCACGTTTTGTTTTCCCCTTCACATTAAAATATATAAAATTCATATAAAATTTGTATTTTTCAACACACATATATGGAATATTGGAATATTTTATAGTGGACTACTTGTACTGTGAGGGCGGCGGACGGCCACCTCCACGGCTGTACCCCACCGGCCCACGGCCTTTGTTCCTCTGTCAATTTACAAAGAAGACTAAATAGAGATGGTGACGAATAAAATATAAGCGACTTAGCTGTTTAATTTTAGGTGTGTGTTTTGTGATGTGAAATCCTTCACGAGTTCACTAATATATGTTCCAAGACTGGCGGGTATTGATACCATTAGTTATGCTGAAAATTTTCCCACATCATATACCACCTAAGCAACTACACCACATCATCTTTCAAAAAATACTCATCACCCCAATTTTTTTAGATTTATTAAGCCTTTAACGGTCAAAAAGTACCATAAAAAAGTGTTCGCTTCCTGTGCTCACTCGTGGTAGTGGCCACATACCTCCCACGAAAACACCCTCACGGCGTGGTGGGGGTGGTGTTTCTTTTTGGTTCACGCAGTGGCAAGGAGCCACATCATCTCCAAAGGGTTTTATTTTTCGCCCATACCTACCAGGCTGAGAGAACATAAATATTATATATCTATTTTATTCTTCTATTAAATCCTAAATCTTTTTATTTTCTCAATTTTAGCAATAGTATATATTGTATAACATATAAAAATTAATAGTTTATTAATATCAAATTATATAAGTTAAAGGGTCAACTCGACTCGATTTGAACCTGAACCCGATTGCGCTAGTCGAGTCGGGTGTATTCGGGTTGATCCGACTATACCCGACTTAAGTTAAAAAAAAATCTTTTAAATTTAAAATATGTGATTATTAAGGTAAGTTTAAAAGTTGTTACTTAATTTCTAGTTGAGATTGAAGAACCAAAATTGAAGAATGACTAATGATATTTTAAAAAGATAATTTGTGTTCAATGATGATGATATAGTAATTTTAATGTTCTGTTCTCGAAAGCTCAAATTTAAATTTTAATGTTTTGTTTTTGAAAGTTTAGTTTTAAATTTTGATGTTAAAATCATTTAATTATTCTTAAAATCAAATGATGATGATATGTGTTGGTGATGAATTCTGTTTTGTATTCTGGCAATTGAATTAAAAGCCAAGAACCTTCTTTACCTAATTTATGTGTGCTAGTATCATACTTATAGGTTTCCCTAAACACATAAAAATAATTAAAATATAATTATGTTTCAATAGGCACGTGAATTCAGCAAATAATGTACACATACAAAATTGACATAACTCAACTAACCTGATCAGGTTAACTCGACATATCCAAAACCTAACCAACCCGATTCCTTATAGAATCTGGTTTCAGATTAGATTTATATTTACTCCAAACCTGATAGACCTGAACTGATAAGCGCCAAATCCGACATGACAACCCGATTTTACACCCCTATGATATATGTAATGTGGGACTTGTTTCTACTTATTCCATAGGAAGAGAACGAAACGATACTACCTACCTAACCAACATTAAATTTTGCATCCCGATTATCTAGCGTTGGAATTCTACTACGATATATTAACAAACTTTAATAAACTATTTTATTATCCAGCATGTGATTTTTGTCATTCAAGGAACTAAAAGACAAGCACAGAAAAACAAACTTCAACGTGGAAAATTAATACTTTGCCACCATAATGATGAATCATTTTTTTATAAATGAAAGGGAAAATGACACTGCGAAAGGGATCGCCATCAATACAATTAAACTGGCATAGTTGATACGTAGAGGTGTTTTCAACGTTTTAAAACCCGGATTTTGAATCAAATCGGGTGATGCTCTAAAAATGATCGAACCGATCGGACCGGTGGGTTCAACCGGATTACAATGCTATTAAATATGTATGTTAAAATAGTTACGCAAATGTATATAAATGCAAAAAAAATCTAAAAATTACAAAACAAATATTATAAAAATCTAAAAAATTGCAAAAACTATTTTTCCAACAAAATTTAACACTTTGAGTTCGTAATCTATGATAAAAAAAAGAGACATAACACTTAACATTCAACTAAAAACTTGGTGTTATAAACTTAAAAGATATAAGCTTCAAACGTAAAAAAACATTATACAAAATATTCACTTTAATTAAAAAAATGTGATAAAACTAAAAAATACAGTTCAAATCCGGGCAAATTTTCCCGGTCCGACCGGGGTTCACAGTTAACCCGTGCGGTTCGAAGCGGTTCATAAATGGACTTTAAAACGGTCGATTCGGTCCGACATATTTCCATTTCCTGGTCGGACCGACTCGTCGAACCCGAGTTTTAAAATATTGGATGTTTTTAAAAATGTGCATGAGGTGCAACTCATACAAGGACCACGTTTTAGAGGAGGCCCCATTTTTTTTATACAAGTCTTATATATATATACTTTTAAAGTAGGTCAATTTAATAAATTAATAAAAAAAAAATTAGAAAGTTCAAGTTTTTAAATATATATTTTGTTTAGATGCCCCATATTCATCTATTTGCACAGAGACTTCAATATCTCGGGGTCGCCCCTGTTGATACGGAGCCTTCAATTGTCACCGTCGGTTCCAACCTTCGATTTGGCGAAGCTGAAAGCAACAAATTATAGGGTTGGCTTTAATAAGTTTGAGTATTTTATGTGTGTATTAATATATTGTGTGTGTGCACGCATGTGATCTTTTATAATACTCCGGGTCTAAAAATATTAAATGAATGTGTATTTCTGGAATGAGAGTCTCAGTTGAAGTGTCAGTTAATATGAAGTTGAATAGAGGAAAATTAAAACGTCGATTCATTGTCATGGTTGGAATTTTATATTATTTTATATATCTCTTCCAAGTGTCCAAATTGTTATTGAAAAACAACGTTTTTTACATAGTGAAAGAAGGCAAACGGGCAACAAGCTTCGCCGCTATCCCTTTTTGAATTGCAAAACTAATTTTTTTAAAAACAACATTCGTGGATCTAGGTGTCATAACATTGCTATGCATAACACGCTGGACTCTGTTGAGAAGCTCCACCGCCTCAGGTGCAAGGAAACCGAAAGTATCAAATGCAAAAGGAATAAACACGTGTTGATTTTCAATGCATGCTTTCTCGTGCTTTGTCACTTTACACGAGGCGGCTTTCAAAGCTGCTTGTCCAGTCGTAACACCCAACTACTCAAACCCACGAGAGTAGAAACTCCGGTTAGATCCACACACGCGTGTTTCCCCCTAACCCATCCAATAACCAAAATGTCAGTAGGTCTAACTGTGGATCTTCTATCCAACGGGTCTGTCAAAAAATTCACAGGTGCTTCTTTCTCGGCGGAGATCCCGGCACGTCTACATATGTCAAAAAGGACGTCTCTAACCATATCGTGTCGATACTTGAATCTCGGGAGCTCTTTACAATGAATAACATGTTCCCCAAAGGAATCCAAACTTGCCTTGCGACAAACAGGACATAACGCATCAACTGGAAATAATGGAATCATGAGACGATACTTAAGGATGGCACGATATTCCACAGGTGACATATGTTGACCAAGCCCGTCTATGGGAATAGCTAGAAGATAATCCCGAGCATGAGGTGCCCGTAAACAATCAAAAACCACTTTCTGTCTCACATTCATGTCAAAACGAACTTCCATATCCTTGACCGTTTCACTAAAAAGGGCACTCACCAATATTTGTTGGGCTTTAGAGGGGGCGGTTTCCTTATTAGTGAAGCCGCTAAAATCAAAGCTTGGAATCATATCACGTAGACAAGCCAAAGCACAACCATAATCATCGTCCATACAACACATCCCACTGTCACGTAAGATGTGTTCCTGAAGCACCCAAGATTGGGCCCTCGAGGCCACAAAAGCATTAGAAGAAACCATTTGTGCCGAGTACAAACCCAAACCACTAGATCAAATGGGTAAAGAAGTGAGTTGCCACTGTAAGTCTCCAAAGAAAGGCCCTCCACATACCACAATGTTCTCAATCGACTCACACAATCCTTTGTCAAAGACCGAAGATGCCTCATCCATGTGAACAGGTTGACAAGTTCTTAAACCAAAAAAGAGTTTGGCAATACCCATACATGATCGAAGTAAAAGGAGCTCACACTGTGGGTCATGTAACTGTGGAGTGAGTCTCATCAAATCAACAGTATTTACAGCTCTCCTAATAGCCAACCCACTAATAAAATCTGGGTCTCTACTAACAGCTCCCCCGAGAAGCTTCACACCCAATGAAGGCCTTCGGATATCGACAGGGAATAAACCCTCACGAAGTTTCATTCCATTACACGAGGGCCAAAATAATTCTGTCTTCTTGATATCAAGTTCAAGACCCAAAGTCGGACCAGTAACCCTTATAATGTCTAACACTCTGGCCACCTCTTGTGCATCTCCAATAACAGTCCCATCATCAGGATACCAAGCATGAAGAAGAAGCTTTCAATTTTCTCTGATCTTATGTATTAACGGGTGCAATACAAGAGCAAAAAGAAGAGGTCCCAAAGGGTCACCTTGTTGCACCCCAGTAGTAGACCATATGTGCGAGTCTCCTATATACAACCTCGATGCTTGCTCATATACGAAATTCACCCATAATGAAAAAAAGGGACACCTCACTCTGACCTCATGGAGCTAGGTCGATCGATCCACAAGGTTAAAAGCATTCGAGAAGTCCACTGAAAGCATAGCAAGAGACCCGTCAATGTGATATTCACTAAGCACCCTATTGGCACTGTGTAAAACTGCCTTAGCACCACCTGACACACCAACTCCAAATTGAAAATCACCAAGGTATTTAGACATTTCTTTACCCCACGCATTTCATAGCAACCTTGGAAACCAAAGGCCTCCAAATAGTGCCCACCGCAATAGGCCTTATCCCATTATCTGGTTTAAGAAGTGGCGTGAGAGGGGCAGAAGCAATAAACTCAGCTAATATAGGTGGACACCTGCCTGCAAACCACAAATTAACGACCGAGGTGATTGCCTTTAAGAGGGCTGTGGCTGTAACAGATCCCTCACCACATAGAGCATCTAAAATATGTTGTGCCCTCAAACCATCTCTCTCACATGAAGTACCTTTAGGGAAAGATTTAATGCAACAAAGGACACTATCACACTCTGCTGCAAGGGGAGGCTCAGAAAATGTGTGGGTCGGAATGGATGGGGGAGGCTTGTAGGGATGCTTAGCCTCCAAGGCTTTAATGGTATCAACACAATATGGAGCAACACCGGAAGAGGATAGCACTTTCACTGCTGCTGAAAAATGCTCATCGGCAACCTTGCGAAGACACTGCCTAACATTGGTGTTACTCGATGTGCTATGATGCAGAAAATCACCTTCTCCCTGGCCCAAAAGCCCAGGCCCATAAGCATCTAACATGTATTTTACTAACATTGAAATACCATCCTCTTTCCCCATGTAGCTAAAGATTCCAAAATAGAATTTTGTTGCAAGTATTTTCTATTACCGGACCGACGTTCTTGTCTATTATTGGGCCTACACACCTGAAGCGTGCAACGTGGAAAGAGTAACAGCCTTACCCACACATCAACAGAATCGGGTTGGGCAACCACCCTGTAAAGAACGTTTTTCAACGCTAAAGAGAAGGCGAGACGACAATCACGATGGATACATTTGAAGGTGGTAATAGGCTTTTTAAAAACAAGATCAAGAAGTTTAGCATCCAAAACCAACCCCTCAGATACTCTAGCCACAAACTCCTTATTAGATGGTTTTGGAATGCCCACAATGTATCTGGTCATGTGGTCCGACCCTTGAAGAAAACGAACAAGACCATCTGGGTGGTGACAAGCATGGGTCACCGCATGTAAAGTCATACACTTCCCACACAACCATTGGCCATAAACCTTTAAAGTTTCCTCCACTGCCGAAAATAATCCATGATCAGAAATAAGAGCATCACGTAAGACACATTTACGTTCATCGGTTGAAAGGTGAACCCTTTTGAGATGGGAAACCAAACGAGCAATCCCTTTATTGCCCAATACACCATCCGGGCAACAATGAAATCCACGGAAAGGACAAGGCCAAATCCCATCCGAAGGGGAAGAGGTGGAAGCCATGAAAAGAGAAAAAAAGAAAGAAAGAAATGATTTTAAGAAATAAAGAAATAAATAAGTGGATTCGAAAAAACGTTTGTTTAAGATGTCGTAAACAAGAGGCAAAAGAACAAAATGAGAGTTTCTAGAAGGAAACTCATTAGTATAGTTTAAGAAACCCAATGATTAGGAAATAATGTAGGGTTTTGGTTGAGGCATTTTCACAAACACTTGGTGGGCATATGAGAAAATAGGTTGCAAAATAACTTCAAAGAAATGTTTAACTGGTTTTTAATTAAAAAAAAGGAAAGAAACTAATCGTGAAAAGCAGCCGAGAACCTTCAAAGCAGCCGAGAACCACTACTGATAGAATGTGAGGACTGAGGACAACAATTATTTTTCAAATGAATTACCTAGGAAATCATACATTAAAGATTGAAACATCTATAGTTTTATACTGATTTAAGTGTAAATATCAAATTTAAGATGTGTTTTCATTCATAAAATTTAAGATGGTATTTGTACATTATTATTTACTATCTGTTGCGAATTAAAATATGGCATTTAAAGATGTGTTGTGAATTTAAGATGTGTTCTGAATTAAAATTTAATGATGCATTTATAGCGATTTGTAACCATGGCTAATAGTTACCTTCCGTTTTAAGTTAAACATGACAAAGATTTGATTTTCTTATCTTTACATTGTTTAGAAAAGTGGGCATTGTCATGAAGAAAAAAATATTACTGAACAGTTCTTATACTCCCTATTTTTTTTAATATTTGAAGAAATGGCGTTGAATGAAGTATAATTTATTGGGTGTTTTAGATGTGCCTTTTAATTTGTATGCTGTCTAAAAACATAAAAGACGGGGCAAATGAAAATTTGGACAAAATTTGGCCCCAACGAAATGGTCAAATAGGGGGTAGTGTGTGTCGAAGGTTTCCAGAGAACCGAAGTGCAATGCACATTCATTTTATAAATAAAGTTGAAACATAATTAGTGAATAATTTTAGATATCTTAAACACATACAAATAAATTTTCTTATTTCTTATAATTCATGGCTTTTTGCGGGATTAAGTATTGCTTTTGTTGTGATTTTCCTAATAAACGTATGAGAGTGACATTAACTTAATTTTTTTTTTTAAAGAATGGACTTTGTGACCTCTTCTACACTCATTGTTGATATTTTGGAATGGATAAGTGGATAAAAACTAATATCCGCCGAGTCACAACCTCAAGTGGAGCGGATTTTTTCTTATTAATCTATCTACTTAAATTGTTGTTTATTGATACAAACAATAAGAGACACATAGATTGATAATATGAAATGACAATTCATATAAGAATCATAATATTATAAATCAATGGTTGGTTTCCGTAGGATATGGTTCCAAAAAAATTAATTTTTAAATCTTATGGATGCTATTAATATCTGAAAAAAAGGTCTATTAATCGAAATGATGAAATTTATTAAATTGGTATGAAAATAACACTTTGCATGAACTTCATAAAAGAGTTGAATTCACAAAATTGGGCACATATACCACCAATTGTCATTCTTTACCCTTTAATTAACAACACGAGGCTGGAGTGGAATACAACATGACTGGATATAGGCCCATAACGAGTTCCCTTTTCCCCATCCTTGTTATTGAGTTGAAATGGTGATTTTGCTATCATAACTTTATTATATGTATTATAATTATTGTTCACTACAATTGTATATGTAATTATAAAAAATTGTACTATATGGTGTATGACCTAGAAATTGTAGTGTAGACATGTCATAATGATTTGCTAATAACAATAATAATAATAATAATTTAATTATACATACTAAATAGAAATATAGATGTTGCAAAAGGTTAATGCCGGTAACCCTAACCAGCCTTACTTAACCTTAGCCTTTAAGAGTATTTGATGAGGAGATATATTTTGACTTACGGAACCTCCGACCTATATGTTATGTTGCAAGTCTCTCTCATACCTTACAAACCGAGCTACAGGCCAGGAACAATATAAATATAGATAACCATCTCGTGATGGCATATTATAATATTAGGTGTTGTTTGGTAAGCCTCTTAAGAGGACAACCGCTTAATTAGACAGATTCATAGCGTTTAGTAAAAACCTCATAGTCAGATTCTGAATCAATATTTGAATATGTTCTGCCTCTTAATCGAACATATATAAAGAGATCTGAATCATTCATAAATATTAATAATTCAGATGTATTTAGTAACGCTTATTTTGTAAGCATAAATATTTGGGGAAAAAGCCCATCTAGTACCGTACCCAGTAAAAAGGGCCTACCAACCAAACCCAGCTCACTGTTGCGTGATTAATCAGCTAGGTCGAGGAGGGCAAAAAGAACCAACAGCTCGCTCAATCACGAACAAGGCGGAAAACCAGAGAGAGCAATGGATCCAGACGCTTTATCGAAAGCATTCGTAGAGCATTACTACTCAACGTTCGATACAAATCGGGCTGGATTAGCGACTTTGTATCAGGATTCATCCATGTTGACCTTTGAAGGTCAGAAGATTCAAGGCTCTCAGAACATTGTTGCTAAGCTCACTTCCCTCCCGTTCCAGCAGTGTAAACATAGCATCACAACCGTCGATTGTCAGCCATCTGGTCCTGCCGGAGGTATGCTTGTATTCGTCAGCGGAAATCTCCAGCTCGCCGGTGAACAGCACGCTCTTAAGTTCAGTCAGGTATTTCTCCGAGCACCTTGCATTCGATTTCTTTAATCTGGATATTAGTTTATGCGTTTGATTCGCATGATGTTGAGAATTTAGATTTTAAATCAGAAACTTAATTAAACAATTAGGCAACTTAGAATATGTGTTGTGTTATCGAGATCCTCTTTCTACGTATTTCTATGAACAGCTTTTATGTGATTGCTCTAATCTGCATATGAATTCATGCGTTTGATTCACATGACGCTGAGAATTTAGGTTTTATATCAGAACATTAATTGAACAATTAGGCAACCTAGATTTTGTGTTGAGCTATGGAGAGCTTCATTTTTGTGCCTACAGCTCTAGATTTGCTGACGATTTAATATGGTTTTACTTTTATGATGAATGTTATTCTGCTCGTGGAATTGGTTTTGGTTTATGTTTTCAGACGAAATGCTTTTCTGCCAATATGTACCTTGTGCAATTTGTGTGACAGAAATATCTTCATAGTAGTTGAGACTTGAGAGGCATTAGTGTTAGTATTGGTGCTCGTATATGATTCCAGAAATAGATTAAAATCATTTTAATATGCTGTTTTGGGGCAGATATGCTTGGTTGATTATATAATATTGAAATACAATGGAAACTTTTCGGACATATAGTTGCAGTATTATCAGTTATGTATAGATTGTAAATCTATTTATCATCAATATCATGTTACGGCCTTAAGGATGTAGAATCTGTAGTTATGGACTATGGTAACATGTATGGAGTATTCTAGTAGACTAATGCATATGTTATTTTGAAGGGTATTTGCTTAGAATCTTAATATTTGATGATTAAAAGCTGTGTGGTTACTTGTTCTTATGTTTTCTCTTTGTTTGACTGCAGATGTTCCATTTGATGCCAACACCACAAGGAAGCTTCTATGTGTACAATGACATTTTCCGCTTGAACTATGCATAGGAAAAGGTGTCATACTGTGTGTTTGTTATATTTTGAAGATTCCATTTCTTAATATTTGTCTTCAAATTTAATATACTTGTTTTGATAAGTTGTTTCTTCTCTTGCTACCTGGTAACTGTGAGTAGATCAATTGGTGGAAGATCTTCTTTTGAATTTAAGGCTCCATGATAGCGTATTGTTCAGGATCTTTTTATCTCAAATTTATATGGATTATGAGTTATACTAATTCTACCAAATCTTTATAATCTTTTCCTTTGAAAAAAAAGAAAAAGATAAAAAATTTTTAAACGGCAAATCCTAATTTACACCTATGTTCATAACGGGACTTGAACCCAAACTTTAAAGTTGTGAGCCAAACATCATATTGCTAGGCCAAAGACTTTTTTGTAGAAAAAGATAAATCAAATAATTATTTTTTTAAAGATATTTTTCAGGACATGTATTAATGAAGACATTTAATGTATAAAACTCACTTTTTTAAAATAAAAGAAAAACTTGCAATGACCTACAAATCCTTTTTAGAATTATTTAAAGAAAAAATAAGATGTTTTATTTTCAAAGTGATTTCAGTTTATCTTTATTTAGGTATGTAAATGCAATCTTGGTATGCTTAGAGAGTATTCCGGGATGATTGTTTGTGTCATTTGCTCATGGAAGCCTAATGTTGCAAACGAGTCAAACTGAGGTTGACTTATTTTGGTTAGGCTTTGGCTTGATAGCTTTGTATTGTTTTTGAGTGGCAATTTTATAACTAGAGTCTAGTAAAGAACTAGACTAAAAACATTACAAAGGAATTTTAATTCAATCTACCCATAAAATCTTACATTTTTTATTTCAATAGGTTAACGGTTAGCCACATAAAAGAATTATAAAATAATATTATCAACTACATTTGATTTACTCATTTTCCCACTATCTGCATAAGGTTGATAAAAACTTGAATTCGGCTAAAAAAACTCACGTAAATAACGTTTCACTATAGTAAAAAAGGAAAAGAAAAACTTGGATTGACATGGTTACGTGTTGTTTTTTGGTCCTACTATTCAGTAATAGACTTGGGCTGTTGGGCATTATGAGATTTGATTTACGTATCACAAAATCATTCCATCCATCACATGATACAACTTATAGAACAATAATGTAAAAACAGGTGCAAAATTGGCACCAATCGCCTCCTGATTCCCGCACTACAAACCAAAATTTCTACCTAATAGTTGACTGCCGACTATAATTTCGAGTCTTTAACTGCTAAAAGGGAAAAGGCCAAACGGCTACCGAAAGTTGCCAACGCTTCTTGTTCCGCATTTATTAATTATAACTGAAATTTTAAAAATTATCTTATAAGACCGTTAAATATATTAAAAGAGAATTGATATTGCTACCACAACTTTTAATGGTTATACCACACTCTACAGGTTTTACAACTAACTGTACAAGTATATTAAGCATTGGATGTGGTACATGCCTTAAAAGTTGTGGTAGAAAAATCACCCCCTATATTAAAACTGTTTCTTTTGATCCAATAGTTTCAACAAAAAAAACTGATAAATGGATTAACGACTTTTATCGAATCGAAGGCATGCAAACGTACTAGTGGTAAGGGCTCTCATATAACTTATAAAGTTATAAGACGTCATGAGATAGATCATAGATACATCTATGCGTAAACATTCACAAGATGGTTAGAAGAATATTTGAAAGTGGTCACAGTGACGGTTAGATCGTGTTCGTCACGACAATAAGTTCGGTCACTCCGTTGGAGTCATTAACAGAAATACCCTTTTGATTAAAAAATCAGTTTCATCAACTAAATGCATGTAATTTCACATAAGCCAATATACTTTTTTTAAGACTTGTGATCTCGCAAAGGAACTTAATTATGCTTTCATCAAACTTATGATTACATGTAGATCACGAATGCGTAGCATACGAACAAAAAAGAAATCATAGATTTTTAGAACCGTAAATAGTTATGATGTTTCTTTGAATCGATACTAACACCTAAGCATACATATGTATGTCAAGTACAACAAGAAACAAAATAAGAAGCAAACCATAAAGAACAGTATGTATGAACATAGAGATTACACTAGTTTTCATGTTCATGAAACCAATCGGTGACTCTTTTCCTGGCATCTGAAGTATGAGTCCCGGTGCTACAAGTGCAAATAACGCTGTAGCTATGATCGGAGCAGCCCAATCATGCATCTTGATCGACTCCAAGAACACGAAACTATGTTGGGAAGACAAGATTGAAAAGGATGCCAAATTTGGATGCAATTTGATTAAGGCCCAATTGAAGTATATATGATTGTTGTTGGAGGTAGGATAAGGCACAAAGTGGCATGGGTTTCAAAGGGATTTGTTGTAGGGATGCATAAATTACTCGACAAAGCTCGTGGGGTGTATGAAATACATGGTTTTGTGACATTGACAAGGATTTCTATTTTATTAATTAATAAAAACAAGATGTACTTATTTAGTCTGTATAGTTTTTGTTCAAACGTGTCATTAAATAGATGGTTTTATGTCCTTTTTGGGCAATTTGGCAATCTAATGATAAAACGTCGTTGTGAACTTCTTGTGGTAAACTGATAAACTCAATCAGGGCATATAAAATTGGTGTAATACTAAGTAAAAGACTATTTTTGGCATGACTATATCACTTGAGTATAATTTACGTAACACTAATTTGCAAAAACTAAAATATTATGTCATGAGTGGTATAATGCAAAGGTAATCCATTTTCCTCGACTTCGCATTACCGATGATCTATGTAAAAAGTACCGTACCCTAAACCTGTCGTAACAAAAATATAAAATTTTAATTAATTAACCAGAATGGAACAATTTACACACATGGGTGCACATGGGCGAGGAATCGTGCCAATTATATGTTCATTAAATTTGTTAAACATTTTGTCCTGTTTTCTTTTGATTGATGATCAAGTATTATGGAGTTTCTTTAAAACCAATTGGATATTTTAATATCATTTTATTATCTTAACTAATACACAAAAGAGACTCTTTTGCGGAAAACGAGAGATGTTTACCGGACTCAAACCCCATTAAAAAATAAGAGTTGCATTCAAGGAGGTCCATTATTTTTATGAAATTCCGAGGAACAAATCTCAACCATTAATCAATAAGATCTAATGGTAATCACATATTTTATATATTGAGGGGTATTTTGGTCATTTTTAAAAAAATAAAAAAATATTTTTATTATTTTTTCATTTTAGAATTTTTACTTTAGAGTTTTTATTTTTTATTATTTTTTTAAATTTTTTATTATTTATTATTTATTTATTATGTTAATTAATTTTTTTCACTAAAAAATAATATTTTTTTGATAATTACGTGTACGACTTAATCAAATATGATCTTAGTGTAATCACATGTGATTTTAGTGTAATCACATGTGATTTTAATATAATCACATCTGATGTTTTAGTTCAATCACATGTGATTAAGAATGGAATCACATTATGTGTTATTAATGAAAAAATAATAATTTAAAAAAAAATAAAAAAATTTTAAATAATAAAAATTTTAAGATAAAAAATAAAAATAAAAATAATTTTTTTTTTCAAAATGACCAAAACACCCCTCAATTAAAAACTAAAAAAAATAAAAAAATAAAAAATGTTAAAATAAAAAATAAAAAAAAATCAAATTTTTTTTAAGTGTCAAATGACCAAAATACCCCTTTATGTATAAAATATGTGGTTGATCCTGACCATTAGATCTAATTGATCAATGGTTGAGATTTGTTCCTCAGAACTTGATAAAAATTATGGACCTTCTTGAACGGTTTTCTAAAAAATAAACAAAAAACTCAAAAGATACAAAAATTATTAAACGCTAACCATTAGTGGTTTAGTTCTACAAACATCCGTTTCTCATATTTTGTTCAATGGATCTCGAGGCGGGTTTTGTGAGAGAAAAATATATGTTATTGTTTGTTAAAGAGTTTTTTTTTTTTCTATTATTATATGGTATTGGTTTCTTAATTGGGTGGCTTCATTACTTTAATTCTTCAATGTACCAAAGAAGGAAGGATGAGGCGGCGAGGTCTTCCAGGATGGAGAGGTGTTGGGTGAAAAGAGAAGGAGGACGTCGATAGAGGTGCAAAACTCGGATTTTCTGAAAATCGGTTCAGTTTAGCTACTCAACGGTCAAAATCAGTTAAGGTGAAACCGGTTCGGTTTTGGAGAGTTTTTTTTAGGTTCGGAACGGTTAAAGAGATTCGGTTCCAAAAGCGGTTCGGGTTTGTACTCTTCGCGAGAAAATCTGTATTTTTAGGATAACTTTGTGGCTTTTGGACTTATGAGATATTGATAAGTTATAAAAATCGTATAAATGAATTGAATAGTTGTACTATTATTAAAAAAAAATCATATATATTTACAATAGAAACCGAAACCAATTCGAAAACCAATCTACTTATTCAATTCAAGTCTAAACGAATTTAAAAACCAAATATCCTATCCAAATAATCTGATCCAAATTATCCAATTGAACAATCTTAATTATGTCCAAATACCTAACACTCTAAAATCTACTATCTAAATTGCTTAAGAAAATACTTCCTCCGATTCAAAATAGGTGCTACACTTTTCATAAATGGGTGATTCAAATAAGTGCTACACTTTTCATAAATGACAAAAAATAATAGGACCCATACCCACTAACCATCTACTTTAAAAAGTGAAATGACTCATTTACCCTTACTTTTTACTTTTAAACATCATTAACCCCACTTTATTCCCCATAGGTGGAAGGTTCGAGGGAAGGCATACTGCCCCTTGTGGATGTCACTGTCTAGGCTCGAACCACTAACATACTAAGATTGTGTTTGTTTGCAGCTTAATGGAATCATTCAGCGCTGAATGCTTAATCATTCAGCATTCAGTGCGTTTGTTTAGCACCTCTGAATGAAGTATATGCTGAATGGGACAGCAAAAAGCTGCTGAATCATTCTTCCTTAGAACATATGCTGAATCATTAAGCAGCCAAAATTCTTATAAAAAAATTTCTCACATTCAAAACTAGTTTTATACAAAACCTCTTAATCATTCAGACCGTTGAATCATTCAGCACTTAATCATTTTGTTCATATCAAACAGCACCTAACTTGCCGTTCAAAAAAAAAACCCCCACTTTATTCAAAAGGTGTGGGACCCATTATCCACTAATCATTCAATTAATCTAATTTAACAATCATTACATTATTTTGTTTCAAAAACCGTAAAAATAAAAGTGTAGCACTTATTTTGAATCGGAGAAAGTGCAAATCACCACCCTTTGCTATTACTTTAAATAGAAGGAAATGGTAGTTTTTTATGCAGACATACATCTCTACAAACGGGCTTAAAACCTGGTCAGGCCCCACCACCTACTTCTACAACCATCTCTCTCCCACCTTCTCCATTAACCAAATCGATTAAATTAAAATGGCAGATTGGGGACCTGTACTCATCGGTGTCGTACTCTTCGTGCTGTTGCAGCCGGGGCTCCTTTTTCAGCTGCCCGGAAACGGTAGGCAGGTTGAGTTCGGAAGCATGAAGACCAACGGTAAAGCCATCGCTGTTCACACTCTCATCTTCTTCACCATCTATTCCATCCTCATACTCGCTGTCCGTCTCCATATCTACACCGGCTGATACCACCGCCGCCGTCACCAAAACCTAGAGATCGATCTGCGATGTAATTGTTTTGTTCTACTAGTAATTTTAGCAATAATACATTTTCTATCGATTACTTCAGCTTCTTAAAGTGAAGATCTTTTAGAGTCCGTTTATGCTCCGATTAGATCTGCTTTTTTATGGTTAGTCTGCTGGTTAATTTGAACTTTTTGCAAATGTATAATATGTGATGCATGTGGTACAACTGGTTAATGCTATGACATCAAGAACATTGTAGAACATGTTGGCTAGAAAATTCCTTTTCTTTTTTAAATTTTTTGAAACACTTTCCACCACCGCACAGTTATCATTTATCAACAATACACAGTGGAATGACAGTACTTTCCCTTTTTACTAGCAGGTACCCGCGCAATGCGGCGGTGGGTACCATTAACTATAATTTCTAGCGAATAAGTGTTAAGTAGTAGCAACATGTCATCTTTGATACTTTATTTTGAAAGCCAACATATCATCTTTGGAGTTTTTGTCAACATCCACAGCAACAATGGTAAATAGTTTATGGCGGCATTTTGATCATATTAGCACTTTACAATTTTAAGTGACCTAGACTTTTTGATTTTGGCATCTAAGCAACTTTTAGCTTTTATTTAGAAAAATTTAGTATATAGGCATTGGTTAAAGACACTAAGTTGTTACTGCCACACTACACCAAATAGACTTAATATTCATTAAAAATACAACTCCAATAAGTGTTCAACTTAAAACAATCCAAAATAGATAAACACATAAAAGATATAAATAATTAATTCAACCCACATAATTTACTTCTTGCATTCCAATCATTATAGATCACATTAGTAGGATCTCTATGTTCACTCCATTGTGTTCTTATCTAAATAAAATGACTAAACAAGAAAAATATATTCAAATAAACCCATAAAGATATGACCAAATGTTGAATTAATGAACCTGCTTGACAACTATTCAAGCATTAGCAATGTTTTAAAAAAGAATTTGAGCTGGTCCGGCCGATGCTTTAAAAATGGTCAAACCGGCTGATTGAACCGGATTACATTATTTTTCATCTATAAAAAGAATATCGAATCCAACTCAGAACAATATTACAAAATCCAAACATGAAAAGAATATACTTACAAAGCTCCCCCACCGCGTAAAGTATATTTTTATTTTTTTAACATTTTCCCCAATTAATTTGTTGAATCTTGTTTGTATAAACAGTTTCGTGTCACTGAGATAGAAAATAAATAAAAATAAACCTCAATTACATCAAAAACCGCACAAATATCGTCCCAATCAAGTTAGCATCCCGCCATTCATGCCATGCCTTGCCTTGTCAGCTAAGCTAGTTAGCTAATTCCTTGTGGTTCCTCAGATGCCTTAAGGTCTCGATGCCGGTGCTGCAACCGTAGCAGTGAGGAGCGAGACCCCCTTTCTCCATAATCCCTTTTCCCATCTACCCGAATTCGTTTAAATAGAAGAGGTCAAAATGGGTTCGGGTTGAAACATGTCATATAGAAAAGCAGGTGACATCTTGTGACCTGCGAACTTATTAATCTTCTTTTGAATTAATAATGCACAAGAAAAATTATGATAAACTTACGATAAATAAAATTAGCATGGAATCTAAGAATATTTAGCAACATATGATTTTTCTTACCAAATTTTCCCATTTCCATTCCCCACCTCACAACATTGGTAAACCAATGTCAATTTTTAAGTTCACTGTTGAAGAACAATACAATGCATGTTAATATTGAACATAACATCTCAGAGCACAAATAGAAACTATATGGTTGTCATTCTCGGTCAAACTAAGAACCTGTTTGATTTGAGGAATTAATTCTGACTCAGACTCAAAATTCAGACCCGTTCCATACCAGGCCGTTTGATAACATCAGTTTTCGTCGGACTCGGTCAGCCTCTCGGATCGGTAAGCTCATTTCAATAATCCAATGTTTTGTGATGCTCAATCTCTTTGCTTACAATGCACAGAAAGAAGAAACCCCTGAAACCTCGAATGTGCATTCATTTTAACAAATTTCAAAAAAGTAGGAAAATATTCATAAGCTTACCAGGGATAACAGATAGAAGAAATCTGTCGCATCTTCTCAAGAACTCATAATATAGATTACGAGTCATTAAATTAAGACTACGCATTATATAATATTTTTATTATTCAAAAACAACTTTAGATCATTTCATCTGAACAAAACCCCCAAAATTCATGTTAAGTATACGCAATTTCCCTTTGGCATTTTCACAAACACTTGGAGTGTACAATAATTAGCCTAAACTGAAATATTATTGAGCCCATATTTCTATAGTCCTCATATGAGTGATGACATATTATCTCATGGACTCACAAAGGTAAAATATCTACTGTATTCATAGCTCAATTAAAATACTTCAATGGTTACCATACCTGATAGTGTTTGATATCTACAGCCCAACAAATATTTGATTTCAACAGTGGTTATATATATATCCATACATGAAGATTTAGGATTCATCCTGAATCTAGATAGAAGTATAAATGGTTATATGTTCATACTGAAATCCAAATACAAAAACTGCATGAAATAGCCGCTACAGGGGTTAAACTGAAAAAAACAGTAAATACAAGAGCAAGTAGAAAGAAACAAACAAATACATGTTGGATGCATAAAGGAATCAATCCTCCCTGATTGAGCCATACTTTTTTAACCCTCAAAAAAGCAATAAGCAAACATAGATTAATAGATAAAAACCTATGTCTATACTCTGATAGTGAGGAATCGCACCACTGATCACTGAAGGACGAATGATGCAGATGTGTAGATTTCGAGCAATATACATCATAGGAAATTATGATTGACTACAAAATCATCATTGCCAATATCATTATTTGGTTTAATCTTTTTAAGAACCCTGAAAAAGTAGACAGGGAAAAACCCCGAATCAAGCAGGTAAATTTAGAACTGTGGTTAGTTGCAAAACAATAAAAGATTGATCAACATAAGTTAAACCCTAGCTCATAACGTCTTAATAATATGTCAATTTGAGTCAAATCCATTATGCGTAAATGCAAAATTAGTAAGGAAATTGCAATAATAATGACATTCACACATAAATCAACTTACAAAACATGAAATCGGAAGAACGAAAGAATGAGAGATTTCTCCGTCGAGGTATCTTTCTCGGCAGAATTCTACGACACCGATGATAGTTGAGAGATTGCTCCGATGTTGATAGGTTTTGTTTTTTAAAACTTTTAAAATTTCATTTTTTGAGATGAGAAAGGTTGAAAGAGCCTAATTGGGTATTTGGCTTTGCAGACATATGGTTGAAGTAATCGAGGGCAATTGCATGATACAGAGTTACCGAGGAGGCGCGAAAACGAAACGACGGGGAATGGGGTCTTTTAAGGGAGTGTTATTAAGGACCGAATAAATTTAGATATATTTGTTAATTAGGAAAGAATTAACAAAATACCTGTTGTTCAGCTGGTTATCAACGTGAAGCAATGGGCTGTTGGTCCCATGTTCGAAGCCTGTCGCCTGCGTTATTTTTTAAATTCAATTCAAAGATAAAAATAGAAAGTGTGTTGGCTGAATTTTAAGCCTTGCTAATTATGGTAGGGGTAAATGCTTTATAATATAGTAAAGATTACGTATTGGAGAAACTTTTATTCTAACTCAATTAGAAATCGATAGCGGATAGAAAGGGTTGGGTTTATTTTGATTTTTTTTTGGGGGCTAATTCAAGCATTGTGATTGTTTGGCTAATGGCTAATTGTCGGGTCTCAATTTTTTTCAAAGATATGATGAAGGTGACAAATTTTACATCAACTTTTGCAGTTTGTTATAATCTCACACTCATTAAAAAAGCTAGTGATTTTACATCATACATTTTAATCAAATACATTACAATGGTTGCTTTATATACTTGTTCTGTAGTAATATTTATTAGGGGTGAGCATGGGGCGCTTTGAGGCGGTTTTTATCTAAAACCAAACCCCGAACCGAAAACTTCGGTTTTTAAGAATTACAAACCGTTCGGTTTCGGTTTTTCGGTTTTTCTCAATAAATCGTTCGGTTTTCGATTTTTTTTTCTTGGTTTTTTATTTTCCTTCAAAATTACTAATTTGTTAACTTAGATTCAAACTTTCAAATTATAAATCATCTCCTTTATAAATAAAACCAATAAATAGTCCAATTTATAAAGTTATACGATTATAAGACTTCGAAATATATGACTAAATAATGTGAAAAAAGTTTAAATTATATACTCAAATTTCAAATAATTAAGAATTAAACCTTTTATAAAGATATGAATAATTAGTTCAAATTTAAATAATTTGAATAAAATTTGAATAATATATATGGCGGGGCGGGTTTTTCGGTTCGGCCTTTCGTATGCCTCCGAAAACCGCCCCAAACATTCGGTTTTTCAAAAAATCAAAACCGCACACATCGGTTTTTCAAATGGTTCGGTTTTTTCGGTGCGGTTTTTTCGGTTTCGGTTCGGTTTTTCGGTTTTTATGCTCACCCCTAGTATTTATACCACAATATAGTATAAGCATTAAAAAGTATAGTGTAAAAAATTAATTCTAATAAAAAATACATGTGCAAAACGTCTCTTTAGAGTTTAGACCATGTCATAGCCAAATATGGTTGTTAGACCGCTCCAAACACTAGACACGTCTGGGTGCTAACAATCATGTTAGTTTATCGTGAGTTTAGTGTTAGTTTGGGGACACCATTGGCACGGGTCCGCCAGTGGCTTCGCCGCCGGTTTGGAGACGGAAGAGAATCTGGCGTTAGTTTTGGTAGGTGGGCCCAAAGGAGTATTTTGTATGTGTGAGTTTTCTAATGGTGACTCCCAAAAAATTAAAGGGAAGTGGTATTGTTGGCATGGATACGTCAGTTTAGTGTCGGTTGGAGAGTGAGCTGACGTGACGCTGGTTTGACAACAACTGACGGTATCAGTTTGTCAAACCATTGAGAGTGGTCTAAGTAACACTTCTAATTTTTGTTATCTGTCCAACTAATACACTAATTTTCTTTACTTTTTAATATAAACACAAAATATTAATACCTTATCAAAATATATTAGTTCGCTTCCCCAATTTTTTCGGATATTTGATGCATCCAATTGAACTGAAGGAATGGAAAAGAGTCTGTTGGCACCGGTCTTTTAAGTCTTATAAGAGGTGCTCCCTTTGTTTAAATCGTACTTGAATTCGATCTGTATAAAAAATTAGGAGTACAATGACTGTAAATACTAATTGGATACTTTAAGACTTCGTAAAGATTCCGATTAGCATTTTGATCTTAAAGAGAAAAGACTCTTATCTTCACAACCCTACCACCCAGCCCCATGTCCATATCACCACCCACGTCACCACCATCAAGATCGAATTTGATTTCAAAATCAATTTGTATATTCTATCGCTATTAGGGCTGTCAAATCGTGCTATCGTTTCGTGTTTCTGGATAACACGACACGACACGAAAACGGTCAACACGAAAACGACACGACACGAAGTCGTGTTTTATTTTGCTAACACGAACACGACACGATTAAAAAACGATAACACGATAAACACGACAACACAAAATAAATAACAAATTTCTTACTTATTACATGATAAAAACACGATAAACACGACAAACACGACAAAATCATACCTATCGTGTCAATTTCGTGTTAATCTCTGAACACGAACACGACACGACTTCGTGTTTGTTTTACACAACACGAACACGACACGAATTCAAATTTCAGTTTCGTCCTAATTTCGTTTCGTGTATTTTTGACGTGTCGTGTTAGGTTTTGACAGCCCTAATCGCTATAGTGGTGACCAGAAGTGTTTCAATAGAACTTCATATTCGATAAAAACAATAAGAACTAAATCTATAATCTAAAAAAGGATTTACATAGTGTAATTAGACTGTAAGTGGGCAAATAATTAACAAGTTGCACAACTAGTCCATTTTAAAAGGGAATTAATTTTGGTACCACAACTTTTGATAGTTATAACACATGACAGATTTTACAATTAACTGTATAAGTATATTAAACATTGGATGTAGTACATAAATTAAAAGTTGTGGTACTAAAATCACCCCCTATTTTACAAAAATGAGCTTACCCCTCTACAATTTTGTGGTAATTAATGTTTTATATTGATTGTAAAAGTTATACTAATACTAAGATAATTAATAACATACGTTTTTTAGTTGAACAATATAACATTTACAGCATAGCATGTGTTTGAGGGAATATTTATGAACTCTATCCTACCCTATCACGTCACCTACGGCTCAAACCTATTTCCTTGAGAATAATTCCATCATTTAGTGCCACAATCCACTATCTTCACCACCACTACCGATCGATATTTCCACCATTAGCCAGTCTTCACTATCCTTCAAACGGGAGGAGAAAACTGGAGAGGACAATGGCGAAGAGGAGACTGATGGCAAAGATCATTTGACCATGAGCAACAAACACTTTACACATATATTCATTTGTTTTCACCCAAAGTAGTAAAATTTGGTTGCAAAATGGCGTTAATAAATCCGATTCATTTGCTTTTTACATGTTTCAATTTTAGCTAATTGTTTTTTTAAAGAAGTGGTATTGCTTCTTAGTATTTAGTCATACTCATCTTCCTACCCACTAGATTAAGACAAGTGTCAAAATCAAGGGATGATATGAAGAAATAGAATTAGGCGATTGCACATGTCAAAATCAAGGGTCTGCCGCCACTTTGCTTGTAATATGTGATTTTGACACACAACTAAGTGTGATAAATAGAAAATCCATGCAGAAAACACACTATGTAATCTATGATTTTATTTTTATGAACATAACACTCATAGAACAGAAAACGTGTTCTATAGAGTTAAAAATGCATCACAATTTTAATCTACGAGACTGTGATGAAATAAAAGGATGAACTGGAAAGTGGAAACCATTTTAGGATGTACATATCTTACTACTATATAAAGCATTTAGGCCTACTCCATTAGGCAAGTTTAAGGAGCTCCTTAAACTTGATTTTAAGGACCTTTCCACTTTTGTTAGTTAGTTCTCTACATTAAAAACAAATAAATCGCGGCTAATAAGATTCGAACCCAAGACCTCTCTTAACTTAACACTATGTGTTAACCACTTGCTATACATTACACTTTGTTAACACCACCCACACTTAATAACAAAAGTCTGTTACTCGAAAACCATTTTACCCAATAACATTAAATATACGACGCTGTAAATCATCAACTCTTACCAAAATCCACATTTCCGTTTAATTATTTATTTCTAGCAACAATTATTGCCGTGTAAACGAACAACACTTGCTCGCCACGAAATATGGTTTCTGGGTACTCGCCGCCGCATTGCGCGGGTACCCTGCTAGTTGTTATTAATTAGTAGAATAGGAAGAATATTGATTACGATCAAGTATGTATATGGATACCAATAGTGACAACTAAAATGGTATAAATACAAAAATACAAAACAGCATGAATTAGAACCGATATGGCACTTGTGTACATATTACCAAACTCGATGACCCTTGTTCGTGCCGGCATCTGAAATAGCAACCCTGGTGACAATAAGATGAACATCGCAACTGCTACAACCGCCGGCCCCAAATCTATATGCATCATTTTGTTCTAAGTAACCGATTAAAATGCTTGCAAATAAGTAGTAGTGAGTGTTGTAGAATTACTTAGTGATGAAGGGAAATAGAGTTATCCATGTTTTATGGGGGGTGGTGGGGGACATTGTTCATAAAGCTTTATCTAAATTGCAACCTTCTTTTTTCATCATCGGATTACAATAACAATTGTGTCTTTTTTCCTGTGCTTTTGGATCACAAAAGAATGTGGTAGAGATGTATTATAAAAATTCAAAGTAATAAAGGGATTACTAAGTGCTCTTTCTGTTAGTTTTTGGCATATATACCTTAAACAAAACTATGAATTATTTTTAGTTTGTATCCAAATTAGAATATTATTGTGTGTATCCTATACAAATAGATCTATTATACATGGCTATCTTTGTATCTTTTTTGAGATTAAAGAGGATCTTCCAATTGAATGCATGCATCTTGTAATTCTAAAGTAATTTAGTGATAGTGTTTGTGATGTAGCTCAAACGATAAAGGTTTTCTTTAGAGCTAACAGGCTCTTTTGTTTCTAACTAAAGGTCAAATATAAGAAACACTGGTGTACTAAAATGAGCATAACTTTGGCTACGGGACTCCATTTCAGGTTCATGACTAATCAAATCGAAGTTTGCAACGAGGAGAACGCGGTGGTAAAACTTTCGGGCCCAAAAACGTTGTAGTTTGAAGTTATTGACATTTAAAAGTTTTTTGTTTAGTTTGTGGACTGTTTATTAAACCCATTTTTTGGCGCGTTTGCCTTTTTAGGGTTTTTTTTACACTGGAACATTTAGTTTTGATTTTATAAAAAAATATTTTCTCCCACAATTTGTGTTATTAAGTGGAGCCGAATTTAAAGACGGAGTACATGATATTATTTAAATCAATGTGGTTTTCGAGTAGACTATTCTGAGAATTCTAATAATTCTAAGAATCAAGGGGAGTAATATTGTGTGTTTTTGTTTGTAACTCTACATAAGTCTGACTAGAATGATTTAAAAGAGCGTCTAATTTTTCGTGATCTGTATCCAAATTAGAATGGGACTATGCTTATTAGACCCGTGCCAACGCTTACGTCCTCACCCCGTCAACAGCAATTTCTGGCCCGTCAACTAGTGACGCTGTTGGCACCGGCGCGTCACAAGCTGGCGTCGGTAAAACACGTCTTCATGGGGACGGCATCTGGGAGGGCGTCGTTAGGGTTTGCCAGGTGAGGGGGAAGAGAAGGGGGGAAGGGAGGGGGATTTGGGTTTAATTGGTTTGTACCATATGCATGTAAACTTGTACACAATCTTTTATTTTTCTTTTTTACTTTATTTTTTTTGTAATAATATTATAAAGGTATATTTCTTATTATTTGTTTATTTACTTTTTAATAATATATTAAATTTATATTTAATTAAAAACGGTGATGTGGCATAAAGATGAGTTAGTGATGGGTTATGATTGGCACGACCGTGCCAGTAGCGTGTCAGTAAGGATGTGATGATGTGAGACTACTGATGGGTTTAGTGATGGGTAAGAGTTGGGAGAGGCCTTAAGGGGCTGAATCACCCGGATCGTTGTAGTACGACCATATCTTGCATTTGGCCGGCTTCACATGTTGTACGATGTTTCCAATGTTTTCTGCGCCTAATTATTGAATTCGATATTTGTCATCTAATGTCTTTGAAATTTGGCTTTTTATTCTATATCATACTTAGACGGGTTTTCTTTGGTTCTAAATTGTGACAAACGAACTATAGATCGAAAATGGGCGATTGGGCACCGGTTATAATCGGAGTATTTCTGTTTGTGTTATTAACTCCTGGATTACTATTTCAACTACCATCAAAGGGTCGAGCAGTTGAGTTCAACAACATGCAAACTAGTGGAGTCTCAATCTGTGTCCACACAATGATCTACTTTGGAGCCATAACCATCCTGCTTATTGCAATTGGTATCACTATCACCATACGCTAAGGCTAAGGCTAAAACCAACCCTTTTCGGAAACTTGTTATGTTATTATACACCCTTTCATATTTGATATGCGATTATTACTTTATCATGTTATAAAATCTTGTTTTTATAACCAAGATTACATTTCAATATGTATACGAGTTAAAGTCGTTCTTGTTATTTTACAACCAATATTAAATTGTTCGTGCACCAAAACGTCCCTAGCACATAACAGTTAGACCCGGTTTATGATTTTCGAGCAAATTCTCGAATCTTCTTATCTGTCTTTTCAGTTCTAATTTAATTTTATGGTTCTAGAAACTAATAACCTGACTGAACTTGAACCATTATTTCGGTCCCATAATCAATTCTTGTTTTCATTCAATTTCAATTTTTTTGTTAGTGTCTAGTTCCACAATTGAACACATCCTAGGATCGAGTACTAAGTATTAGAAGTGATTTTTAATTGAGTAATAAGTAAATGCATTGGAATCAATTTTTTCTTAAAAAAATGGGATTACCTAGATATGGATCCTAAATCCATTCTTTAGTTATTTATTTAGAATTTGGTTTTAATTTTTAGATACTAGCATCATCTTGCATATAAGACATAAATATGTTGTCTGATTTTTTCATGTTTTTTTATATATATACCAATATAATTATTGAGTTTTTTTATATATCCCACTAGCGGTCTAGTATATCTCATATTTTTTTTTCCTGTAAATTCTAATTAATCCATTAAAGTAGATGATCATCTCGATAAGACGAATAAGAAATATAAAAAGCAAGTTTTGATTGGCACAAAGTATCCAAAGTGAGCAATTTCTGAAACCAAATTGTTATGTGAATGGACTATAATATAAGTTACAGTTAAATAGTTTGATGGTTTATGCACAAATCACTGTAGTCGATCATCATATTTTATTTGGTTTGTTTTAACATTAATGGAATTTTAGATAAATAGATTGATGGTTTGTGCACAAATCAACGTAGTCGATCATTATATTTTTATATCTTTCTGTAAATAAATGTGTAGCTTATAAAATATAACCCAATTGATTAATTTTGTTATTCATATTGCACTGCTGAAACTTTATAAACTTTTTATTAGTAGTGTGATAAGCAAATATTATAAAGTAATAATATATTTTAGATAGAGATATGTTTTAATAGTTGTAGTTAAAAATTATATTGATCTTTATTAGGGGGGGTGTTTGATCTTTATTAAGGGGGTGTCTGGGAAAGTTTATTTAGAAAGGCTTATGGCTTATAAGTTTATATAAGCATATAAATCATAAACCACTCTAAATAAGCTTTTCCAAACACCCCCTAAATGTTTATACTCTATAATTTTATTTAGAAAACTAGTCTATAACCCGAGGATGATTGACATGTGAATTGTACTAACTGTATTTTCTGATTATATCATTTAATTTGAACACTTATATTAAATGAATAGAAATATAATTACTAATATTTAATAGAAATCGATATCATATCCCTGTTTGATAATTAAGCATTGAAAAGTGACCAAGAAAACAAAGGAAGACCTAGTGTGGTGTATGGGTTGCGTATGCAACCCTTGAAATTTTTATGAATAGTGCTAAGTAGTACTTCCTTTGATTCAAAATAAGTGATACACTTTCCTTTTTATGCTAATTCAAAATAAGTGATACATTTTAAATATTACCTTATTTGGCAAAAAATAGTGGGACCTACACCCACTAACTATATACTTTAACAAAGTAAAATGACTCATTTACCCTTATTTTTACTTTCAAACATCATTAATCTCATTTTAATTTAAAAGATATGAGACTCATTCTCCACTAATCATCCAATTAATCTAATTTAACTATCATTATAATCTGTTGCCTAAAAGACCGTTAAACCCAAAGTATATCACTTATGTTGAATCGGAGGAAGTATTAAAGTTTTTGATTTATTTTTGTCAGTATAGGTAAGTAACAGCCGTATAAAAAAATGCACAACCGGTGATACTTTTCAGTTTTTTTCTATGTCCGCAACCGCACATACTTTTTTTTCAATACAAGGACATGACAAATCCTAATTACGCGAATTTCAAGAAAAATATTGACTAATATGCTTATTAATAATGAGTAGACTTTCAACTATTTTTGGCAATATTTTTCTTGAAGGATAGTCAAGCTAAAAAAAATAAGCGAATTACACAATCATGTTTTATTATCATGATCCTAACTTTTAATTTTTGGTAAAATAACATATTTTGATACTTTTTTATTAGTCAAATAAAGTGTTAATAATAACTTTAAGAGCATTAATAGTTATATCATCCGTTCCTCAAACCGACGGGACTAAACCATTGACACTATAAGGTCACTTGGCCCGCTAATTTGGCTTTCATCAGTGTGGAGATGAGAGGGGAGGAGCTCGTGAGTTGATGGGTGGGGCTCAAAGAGGTATTTTGTGTGTGCATTTTGTAATGATGGGTCTCAAAAAATTACTGGAAAAAATACATTATTGACATGAGTATGTCAATTTATAAAGAGTAAGCTGACATAAGGTTAATTTACCAACAACTAACAATATTACCATCGGAAGTGGTCTAATTATGCAAATGCTTATAAATCAGTAGAACTAAATACTATACGCATATGTCACGGGCTGACAACGGGCCGTAAAAATCGTCGTTAAAACCTAGGATTAGCATGCGTAAAAATGGGTACAGAAAAGGACCTCCAGAGAGCACATATCTACAAAGCTGCCATGCTATCTTAGTCACAGAACACGTGGCGTGACACGGAGCCACCGCACAAGTTTCCGGCAACCGCCATTCCACCTCAAACCCTCTCCTCGATTCGGATGAAGGCCTTTACACTTCAATCGCAGATTCTAGGTCTGCTAACTCATTTGCATTCTTCGGATTTTTTTTCAAAAATAGGTATGATCAGAGACACATTTTCACAAATATGCTTCTTTTTTTTTCGTTTTCAAAAATAGGCTTTATGGGGTCCCCGAGGCCGGCTTCCCCATTAAAACCGGCCTCCTGGAGACCGGCTTTGGCTTCTCTGATGTGACCACTGGATTGTGGTACTCCCTGAGGCCGGCTTCATGAAGCTTGCCTCCCCGAGACCGGCTTCATTTCACGCCAGTGGCACATCCTCAGGCTAATGGCCAGGTCGAGGTCATGAACAAAGCCATCGTGAAGGCAATCAAAGCCAAATTAGGCCAGCGCAAAACTGCATGGGTGGATCTATTACCAGGTATCCTTTGGGCTCATCGAACCACCCCAAGTACAACTACATCTGAAACACCTTTCAGCTTGGTTTATGGTACGAAAGCCGTCATTCCTCCAGAAATTACTCATCCAACTCAACGGGTTATGGACTTCAATCCTGAACAGAATGAGGACGCACTACGAGAAAACTTAAACATCGTAGAAGAGCGTAGGGAGATCGCTCTCATCAAACAGGCCGCCAGTCACATGCAGATGGCAAAATATTACAATCAGCGAGTCCGTCCTCTCTCTTTTCAGCCAGGCGATCTGGTATGGAGGAAGAATGATGCCATCAAGGTAGAAAGTCAAGGCAAGCTCGGCCCTACATGGGAAGGCCATTATCAAGTACTTCATGCTAATGGCAAGGGGTCTTACACCTTGTCAGACATGGACGGACAAACTATTCCCAGGACATGGAATGTCATGAACCTGAAGAAGTGTTACGTTTAATAATTTGGTTTGATCATGTATCCCAATTTTATTCAATAAACTCAATAAGATAACACTTTTTATTATGTACGATGTTACAACACATGCATGCACAAGTGACATAGTCAAGAACATAGTTCAATATCAATTATACTAGGTTCATCAAACATACGTTGTTTGGTCCCTACACATGCATCCAATTTCATCTTTTAATCAACTTGATAAAAGATAAGCACTTCCTATTCGGAAGCGACATCCTCGCGAGTAAAAAAATTCTTTCACCGGTACACCAACAAACACATACATAATTTCTATAACAAAGTACACGCATAGAAAGAAACCAAGTAATTTCAAACATAGAAATTCCACAAAATTATTCAAAGGCTACAAAGCAATAATCCAACCACAAAATAAAACCAAGTCACAAAGTCATAACATGCATACACAAGCTAAGGCTGTGGCTGTGCTGACAATAAGGCAATAATAGCTGGAAGTGACATCTTCAAATCTTGCACCAGGGTAATCATAATGGGAAAAGCCCTGTCTGCAAATTTCTCACTCGCACGCGTCATGTTACCATGCGTGGCAGGGTCCAAAAAAGGCAAGCTCTCGGGAGAAATATTGGGGAGTGCATCTTTCACTTTTTTGCTAGCAAGATGTCTCCCAAACATATGAGAGGCACGGTTAAAGTCGTTCATCACATTAGCAACATCAGGATGTTTAAGCATCAAATCAAATAGCTGAGGCAATGCAGCAACTAAATCTTTCCTTATCTGCAGGGCAGCATCGCGTTCTTCACGCATCTGGACCATTGCTTGCCTCATAGTCTCCAGCTCAACATCTTTTTCAATTACCTGTTACTCTTTCCGCACCAACTGCTCATCACGGGCACTAAGCGTTGCTGACATCTCCTGTTTTTCCGTTTCAGCCTTAGTCAAAATGACCCCTTGCTGGGATATTTTCTCTTTAAGCATGCGCACTTCCTCTTGACAACGACTAGATGTAGTCTGCTCAATCGCTAGATCTTTCTTTAGAGAGGTAATATCATCTTTGCTATTATCAACTTGCACCTGCAACTCGGTACATGACTTCTTTAATTCCCCATGTTCATTGTTTACAAGTTGTCGGACATATTCCATAAAACTATTGAACATATTTATATCTGCTGCACCAATTACACCCCCTGTACTCCCGGTCATCGATCCTGATGGCGCACCCTCGCTAATTGACTTAGGCAGGGTAGTACATTGCAAAACGGGAGACTGTGTCGTGCCAAAATTTTGGCTCGCTTCTAACGTGGTAGACCCAAAAGGAGCGCTGATCGTCCCAAACATACTACCGGTTGAACCAATTGTGGCACTTGCTCCAAATGCTCTAGTATTACCTCCACGACTTACCAAAGTAGCATTTGAAGGAAGATTAGAGGGGAAAGTCACTTTTGGCACTTTTGGCAAACGGATGTCATAATCGCTTACATCTAGACTCACCGCCCTTTTACCACTACCTAATATTTCTCGGTCATCCAATCTGGGATCTGGAAGTGACGTTGCCCCCAAGTAATCGAAGTCCTCTGCATATTCACAATAAGATCGATTAAGTGACATGTAATAAGTTAGCAACGACTATAATTATGGTGTTACCTGTTTCATCTTCGCTGTCACTCTCAACGATAGTCCGGGACAGCGACTTGTCATTATCAGCGGCACCTATGAAACATAAAAAGCATACGTTTACCTTCTACCATAATCAACACATATGAATGTGTAAAGGTTGTGCAATTACCTGGTGTCGAGTTTGACGTCACCTCATTGGTTGCGGTCGTGTTTATCCCAGAATTAACATGCGAAGTGGCACGAGTTTCTTGTTCACCATGGGTAACATCAGCAGGATGACTTTCGATCTCATACTCAATAAAAGCAGGATCTCCCTCCATGAAATTCATCAAGCTCATGGCTGCAGGAAACATACAATGAGTCAGTACCTATACAAAGATAATATAAAAACATGACAATATAGCAACAGGAACCCACGTTTCCCAGTATCCGAGCCCACAATCACATGCTTCATCCCTTCAGTCCAATAATCCGATATACCAGCTAACACCAAAGCACCTTCCTCATAAACTCGAAAAACAATGGACTTTCGTAAAATCTGCTTGCACAGCCTTCCGCTTTGAGGCGTCAGGGCTGGAACATCGTTTAACGATTTGTCAAACCCAGTTCTCCATCTAAACAAGTTACTGGCCAAAATATTTCTGAAAGCGGCATCGACAAACACATATTTAAATCTCCAATTTCTATGACTAGTAAAACATTCCCAAATAATTTTTTTCTTTCTATCCTTCAACTCTACAGAAAACCAATCGTGAGATTTCATCAGCTTATAACACGTCCTAAACAAGAGTACTGAAGGTTTTATCCCCATTGCCACCAATAACATCTCAAAAGTCGTGATTTTAGATACAGCTAATGGGTGTAACTGTGCAAATCCCAACTTGAAGTAGTTCAACACACTCAAATAAAAAGCGGTGGCTGGCAATCTAAAATTGGAGTGGGAAAGGTAATGGATATAGAGGGCTACTTTTCCTTGCGGAGGGGAATGGGCTCATTGGTTTGACGTAGGTACAATAGCGTTATAGTTCCTAAGGCATGGATACTCATCCATAAGTTTCGTTAGCATTTTGTCATTGGCTGTGCTAGGGCTCCGAGCAACTGATGGAGTTTCCATCACAACCGCCTCTGACACTGGCTCTCCCATGTTCAAATAACGACAACTGCAATATGCCTAATAAATAACAGCTGTGTAAACAAAACAACGCAATGGAGAGGCAAATACGTACCTGTAAGGTAGCGAGCAACCCAGTTAAACCTGCAAGGCATATAATTACCGTTAGTAAGGAGTTAAGTGTTTAAAGCGTGCAGACCCTAAACCGCCGGCCCGAACATAACCCTAAACCGGCGCTAAACCCTAACCCTCGGGTACACCCTAAACCGCCGATCTACACAAACCCGTCGGTCGACTTACGCCCCTGCGACCGCCGGTCATTTAGGCTTGTGAGCTCGAACCCTAATCCGCCGGTCCCCCAAACCCGAAAAACTGTAAAACCGCCGGTCTAACTAAAACCGCCGGTCAACTTGCTGATCTGCGCCGTACGACCGCCGGTTGTACCAAAAGGTCGAACTATCGACTTTCGCCGCCGGTCTACGCCCTGCGACCGCCGGTCTTGGCGCTTGGTGGTATACCCTAAAACCGCCGTACGTACAACCCAAGCCGCCGGTCCACCAGACCTAAAACCGCCTGTCCGAAAACCACACACCGCCGGTCCATCCAACCTTATAATGCCGGTCGAATACCGCCCCGCTGGTCTAAACCCTACGGTCGAATACCAATCTGTGTCTAAACCCTACGGTCGAATACCAATCTGCTTCTAAACCCTACGGTCGAATACCAATCTGCGCCGGTCTAAACCCTGCGCCTACACCGGTCGAATACCAATCTGTGTCGGTCTAAACCCTGCGCCTACGACCACATAGTCGCCGGTCTAAACCCGAGCAACCGGTACGCTCGAAAAAAAACAAAAAAAAAAAACGGAAAAAAAAGAGAAAAACCGGAAGAAGACTTACGTGATATAGTTACGACTCGCAAACAGTTGTTTTGGCAAATCCTAACTCGGGGGCATGATGAGGTTAGTAGGGATTACCCTGTATATATAGGTAATTAACCAAAACCTAAATGAGGATGGGCTTTTATGCTCACAAGCCCACGTCACAATTTGATCCGTCAATGTTCACGCCCCATGCTTTTATGTTCACGAGCGGTCACAATTTGGATCCGCTACCAATGATGGCCCACGTCACAGTTTGGATCCGCATGACCGCCTGTCAAGTTATTAACGACCGCCTGTCAAGTTATTAACGACCGCCTGTCAGGATTATCAGCGCCTGTCATTGGAAGCGAGACGACGCCCGTCATAATGGGGCTTCATGACCGCTTTATTGCCGTCATAATAGTAAGGCGTTACACGATCATTGACGCTGTCATAATGGCGCTTCATGACTGCTTTATTGCAGTCATAATGAGACAACGTTCCATATACCTGAGACTGGCCATATAAATACATGGCCTAACTCATTATCGAAAACACACTGAGACAGATAAAAGAAGCCTAAAACACAGAGTTAACATACTCTCACTTTCACCTTCGCACTCAACCTTGATCACCCTAGGTTCGCCAAGAACTTGTTGGGTCTGCACTGTGCTCATCACAGGAGATCCAAGGTTGACGTCGCCTAATCTTTGTGTTTGACAATCGTTGTTCGAACAATTTTCGTGACCGAGTCGGACCGGATTTTTGGGTTGATATGCAAGATATGAGCCGTATTGAATCAGCATGTTTTTTAAAATATTTATTGTACGTTTTCAAAATAACATGCCAATTGGTTATCGTAGTTTCACAAAGCCCAGCAGCAGTCGTCCATACTTCGTTTGATTACCGAAGAGCCAATTTTTTTATTTTTTTTAACTATTAAACACACTCTCTCTACACTACTCCTAATTTTACACAATTATCTACAACGGGACTCGAACCCTTCACCACAAGCCAAAAGGAAATAACTTCTAACACCTTATACAGCTAGTTACAACCCCTTTGGTTACCGAAGAGCCAATTGACTATCATAGATCATCTGATTCATTGAGGTATTGAAAATACAAATTTTTTATATCTACTAATTTTTTAAACTCTCTTATAAGTGTGGTTAACAATACTCAATATAAAACCCTCTTATGGGCTATTATTTTTTTATTGGGGTCTTATTTGTATTAAGCGCATAGTAGCCCAATAATTCCAACAAGTCCCTGTCAAGTAACTGCACAATAGCTGAGCTCTAGGGAAATGGCGAGCTCTTCGATTTCCCGGTGCTCCGTCGTGGCCTGGAGTCTACCGGTGAAATTGCCAACACTCACTTCACCTAATTCCTACTGGCAAGCAATTTACCTTTTTGAGTTTAAGTGTGATGCGTTTGAATTCACGTTTGTTCAGTTAATTTTCTCTCTCTCGCAGTCTCAGGTTCAGGAAAAATCGAGCACTCGAGGTCTCATGCAACCACTCCTGTTTCGAAGTAAGTTCTAATTGCGAACTTTTAATTTTGTGATTTTAGATTCTCTATTTATCGAGTAATCATAAATGCACTCATCGCTTAATTTTGACTTTTTGAGTTGAGCTGTGAGTACGCTATTTTCGTTCGAGCGATTATAAACTGATAATGACGATATATCAATCAATACGTCGGCTGGGAAAAGGAGATATGTGCAATTTGGTGGATCAAACGGGTAAAATTGGAGTTAAAATTGGCAATTTAGTTATTTTGTTCTAATGCATAGGGCATTATGCTTAAGGTTAATACAAAGTATGCAGAAGTAGTTTTAAGGTCAGCTTTATTATGTAAAATATCAAATTAGCCCTTGGTTAATAGGGTTTGAGTTCTCTTATATAAAAATGAATTATAGTAGATGAATTGCAGTATCATGAAATTTAATGATAACCTGGCTTTATTTAGACTGTCCTGTTGTTGTTTGAGCAGATAATGTGAAAATTTTGACTAATTTGATTTAGCTAGTTTTACATAAATCCTTTGCTGCTTAGTGAACCGTCACACACACACACGAACACACACATATATATTATTTTTAGATAGCAATTATGTAAATGATGTTGCTCTCATGTGTACCTTTCTATAAATCTGTTTAAATTGTTTGTTGTATAGATCAAGGATATTAAATACAGACCTCCTGGAACTCAGCTCAACCTTCTAAACAATGTTAGTTTAACTCTTCCAGAGAAAAGGTACCAGTTTATTCTTTTAGCTCAACATTTTTTTAATTTTTTTATTAGTTGAGATTAATCTACACTTCTATAGTTCTATTGCATATAGAAAGTTTGTCTTACTTACATACCTTGTTCAGGTACGATCATCACAAAAATATATAGTAAGATCTGTTGCTTTGGGTTGACTGTTGACCATTGACCATTGACCATCTCTGCTTGCTACAGTTTTGGCTTGATTTTTGGACGAAGTGGAAGTGGGAAAACTACCCTTTTGCAGGTTAGTTTCTATACTTGATCATATGTTATGTTTCCATTTTGTTTTGAAATTATGTACAGCTTATTGCAGGGTTAACTAAACCAACATCAGGCTCCATTTATATTCAAAGATACAATGATGATGGCACACCAAATCAGCCTCCTGTGCTATTATCTCCGGAAAGAGTTGGTATTGTTTTTCAGTTTCCTGAAAGGTATTGACTTTTTTAGTTTTTTACCTAACTTTGATTAGGGATTCTTTTTAATTGTTTAGATATTGCAGAAGTATGCACTTTAATGGACAATTTGGCGTATAGGTACTTTGTGGCAGATAATATTTTTGATGAAGTTACATTCGGGTTACCTCGACAAAAAACTGACCAAAAAGAAAAAGAACTCATTGCTAAAAGACTTGAAAGAGCTATCACTTCAGTATATTATATACTTCAATTTTATTTTAAAATAGTTACATTCATGTTTAATATATTTATCTATGCATTTTTATACTTTTTAGGTTGGTCTAAATGGTATTTCTTTGGATAAAAATCCGAATTCCCTAAGTGGTGGTTACAAACGTCGTCTTGCTCTTGCTATTCAGCTGGTAAGTGACTTACTGTAATTAAATTTATAATTAAATTATAAAATACATTATTATTATGATTATATTTGACCTCCTCATATATGTATTTCTTACTCAGGTACAAACTCCAGAATTACTGGTACTTGATGAACCTCTAGCTGGTCTTGGTAAGAAAAAGGCATTTCTGATCTTATCTTTCCTAATTTTGACTTTTTTGAATCATGAATTTTACTCACTTGAGTACCCTTTTTCACATATAATTTATAATTTAGATTGGAAAGCACGTGCGGATGTTGTTAAGCTACTCAAGGATTTAAAAACAGAATTGACTATACTCGTTGTAAGCCATGACCTTAAGTAAGTACTTTCTCTATTATATATTATTTTATTTTATTTTTTACTTTTAGCCTTGATGATGATCACTGTGCAGGATTAGGGATTTAGATTTGAAATGATCTATTTTATCAAACTAAAAAAGAATTACCACAAAACTACAATTTATTGATTTTTTTTACTTATTCTAAACATTCATGTCATAAATGCAGAGAATTAGCACCTTTGGTTGACAGATCATGGAGGATGGATGCTGGTGGACTGCTGATAGAGAAGCCATTACCGATATAATCATCTCACTCTGCCACAGGTACCATTAATGACGAAAATACCCCTCAAATAGGAACATATACTTGCAAATGGTTGTTATTACGTAGAATCTGAATTTTTTTAAGTTTGCTACATTACAAAATAGAGATACAAAGATTTTTTTTTTGCTGGAGTCGTACATATTTTTCTTGTTTATAGTTGTCAATAAAATAAGTAATAAAAAATGAAGTAGAAGAGCTTTGATAAAAGAATGATGAAATAAAACATAATTAATATGTCATAATTATAAAAAATGAATTGTACATTAATATTGCACTCAAATCTGAAGGTAATAAATAAGAGATATTTCTTATTCTTGCTTATTTGTGATTTATCTTCATCTTTATGACACTAACTAACTTAACAATACTTGTTACTACCAATCCAGCACACAACCAAACTTCTACTGTTGCAAGAATGAGATTTGCACACCATTAATCTTCTCCAACCTCTAAAACTCCAGCACCAAATCTACATATAAATAAAAAAAAATTAGAAAAATGAATGATTAAACCATTGATAGTTGATAATAGTTGATTGTAATGCATTTACTTACAATCTACATCAGTTTTAATCCAGCGTGCTTTTTTGCCAGCTGGCAGTCTGCTGTTGGCAAACATTCCATTGTGAGGATACAAATTGTTTTCATCCTCTAATTTCACTTCTTTATCATACCCTTCATCTTTACACATCTTTTTGACCTCATAGTTTTCTAACTTAGTGACATGATTAGCTCCTTCAGGGTGGACTTTTCTTGACTTTTTAAAAACCTGCATAAGATAGTAGCAAGTCTTATATATTAATATTATGAAGATTATTTGTTTTGTAATAACTGATTGTAACTGAATTACCTACCTTGGTGAGTTTGCTCTCAGTTGAATCAATAGTTGGGCTGCAGTGAGATGTGAAATCTAGCTTTTTCAGCATTTTCTTCATAAAAAGCAAGGTGTGAGTTTCCCTTTTTACCCCTTTGTCTAATTTTCCTGACAACTTGAAAAGGCTGTCAGGTGTAGTCTTTTCCTCCTCTTTGATTGCTGTCATTCCAGAACATTCTTTGACTGGATACACCACTGTATTTGTGTTCTCTTTGGTATCATTTTCACTAGTCAAACACTGCAATTCATTCTCTGCTACAATGGTTTCATTTTCAGTTGTAATTTCGAATGGTGTTATGGGTTCTTTAGAAATTGATACAGAACCAAGAGTCCCAATTGCAAGAAATCCGTGAAAAAACTCAACTGTTTCTTCTTCAGTTACTTCTTTTTTGCCAGCTGGCAGTCTGAAGTTTGTAGAATTGTTATTTGTTTCAGGAGAATATTGTTGCTCATCAAGCTCCCATAGTGATGAGAAACAAGAATATGATTTCCCTGCAATTAAGACTGTGTTTAGTTGCACAAAATTTTCATTTCTGTTTTTCTAGAAAATGGGAGGTGTTTCTTGTCCTATCAAACCACTGAAAATTTTCAATACGTATTGTTTTCCATTTCCAGTTTAAAAACAAGACAAGTTTGCTTTTTCGAAATTAATTGATGTCCGTTTTCAGAAATTTAGATATACAAATGTATATTTTCCTTAACAGTCAGATTTTAAATTTTACTTGAATTTTTTTTTTTCTTGAAAAGAGTCGGTCACATCTTTTTACAACTAAACACTGAGAAATTGGAGGATGATTTCTTTAAAGTAAAAAAGAAGTGCTTCAAAAGGGTAAAAAAGGAAATACTTGTTGAAACATTTCTGCTTTGTTCATCGGTTTTCAGCCCAAATCTTTTTTGCATCCAACCTAACGTCTGAAAATTACAAAAGGATAGATCAGTTAAAGATGACATCATCATGTTTACCTTAAAGTTAAAGATAAATGTACTCACTCTCATCTTGAACTTTGTAATAAGTTGTTAATGATTACTTGACTTTTTTTGTACCCGGAAATTGATGCAGAACAAAAAAATCCTTAAAAAACACCTTTTAGTACTTTCTGATGTATGAGCAGATCGGAAATAGGCTATTTATAATGATTGTGTGTAAAAAGTGCACAACTTGTTGCTAGGATATTAAAGGGGTAGAATAAAAAAACCATTAAGAAACACAAAAAAAATCATAGGGTAGGAAGTTATAAAGTGCACACCAACATGATTGTTTGATATATGATTGCATGATCATGAGCGTTAATGCATGCTGACTAGATTGTTGATCTGTTACCCTTATGAGAGTTCTAGAGATAGTTCTATGAGTGTGTGTACATGTGTAGGAAAAAGAGAGGAAGTGAGAGAGAGCCTATCTGACCATTTTATCCTCATGTGCATTGCACATGACAAGACTTAATCAGAAGTTTTAACACCCGTTAGCCTAAAGGACCGTCAGGGCAAAAGGTTTTCAAAGTAGGGACTACCAATGTTATTTTTTGAAGCAAAGGACCATAGGTGAAAATTTGGATAACCACATGGCCCATACAAGTAATTTACTCTTATGACAAAAAATTAAACAGTTTATGACGTTTGATGCATCATAAATACACTTAAATTGACTATTTCATTTTAGCTGATATTTAAAGTTAGTAGTTTACCCATGATATTCCCCAAATTGGCCCGTTATCTTAAAATGGGTCGAATTTCCCACCAGAGCACGTTTCATTTAACATTTAATTATGTAATGTCACAAATAAAATCAAGTTTATTGGATCATGAGTTAGTGAATTCTGACCTATATTAAATTTATTATTTTTGCAGTTATGAACAGTCTCTATCTTCAAAACTTGCACCCCACAATAATTGTCGTGATCTGCAAGAATTTGGGTACCTTTTACACTTTTATTTTTATATTTTCACGCGTGCTGTATAAAGTGAAGCTTTGGTGTGTGTACTCACAATGTAGGGCAATTTGAGAACTTGTGAAATGTAAACATGGTTTTATTGAAATACTTTTGAATAATAAAATACAGAAATTTGGAAATATTATGTTGGTTTCATGAATTGTGCAAACATGGGGAGGTGACAGGAACCTTTCATGGAAGAAAATAAATATCTAAGTTAAATGATTAATTAAATCAGTGATGTCGATCTTACATGGTGAAATCCAACTGTTAAAAGTTATCATGTAATTTTATTTTTGTATAATTTATCAACCATAAATCTTGGATTATTTCTGCTTTATAATTTATATCTCTAACCGCGAATCGTTCTTGCACTGCAGCATTAGTTTGTTTACATCAACAAAATTGGAACCCTAAGGTACATCTGTATAGGTTCATGTTTTTTTACATTTTTAAGGCCAAATTGTTTATTAATTTTTTTATTATACATGAACTTACCAATGAAAAACTTGAAAGAAGATAATCTCTTCTTAATCTTTATGCAAAGTTAATTATACGCCAACAACTTGTCTTTTATAAAAAGTAGAACAAAATAAATAAACTGATTTAGAAGATTACGTACATTAAAGAAACACTTCGGGCAACTATTGACCCATTTGACCCGTTTGCTTTTTAACTAAAATATTTTTTTTATATCTGTAACACTTTCCTTAAAAAAAATTAGAAAGATAATAAAATGTTTATGTGAGTCAAGATCTTTTTTCTTAATCTATACTGCTATTTATCATTTATTTATGTTTTTCATTTTTTTGCTGGAGGGAATAATCACAATTCGGGTTATTTTATCAATTGATTCGACGTTTCATGGTTGGAAAGAAATATCTAAGTTGAATTATTGTAAAATTGGTGATGTCGATCTTCTAAAGTGAAATTCAACTTTTTATTTATTTTTGTTATTATTATTATTATCTTATTAAATGGGATTCTTGGATTATTTCTGCTTTAGAAAAAGTTTTTCCAACTATGAAGTGTTCTAGTTGAGTCTGTTTTGAACAGAAAGCATCCAAGTGTATCATCTTCTTGCACTTCATGCATGTATGTTGTTGAACCTTGAGGTATGTATAGTTTGTCGATGTGGCAATTTTGACCCTTTTACTTAGTGATATTTTTATTATACAAAATTATTATCATTTTCCTTTAAAAAACTTAGAAAGATGATTAAATGTTTTAAGATAAAAAAGAAATTAATTAGAATGATACTACTTAAAGATCTTTTTATGGCTACGCCACTGTATTTACTTAGAATATGTTGATTGGTTATGTTAATCTCTAATGGGTCAAATTTTAGTTAAAAAGGAAACAGATCAGATGGGTCAAAAGTTGTTTGATGTGTTTCACTAATGTATACAATCTTCTAAATTGGTTTATTCCATAGATTGTATTTATATTGTAAATATTTAGTGTGTGTAATTATATTTAGCACACTAATTACTTGCAACAAACTATTTTACGACATTTACACTTTTAGCTTGCAAACAAAATGTTACATTACCTTTACTGTTGGAAAACGACAACATACTGAGATTGTCCCTCCCATTTGATCGTCAAAACAAACAATAACTTCCATCAGCTTCTAATCAAATTTATTCTTTGTATCGGTTTTACTTTTAATTTTCATTAAATAAACATTAATACTAAATTAACTACTTCCTAACTGTCACATAGTTTCAGGGAGTTCATATTAACTACAATTACAATACATAAGACGGTATAATAGTTTGTTGATTCAGCTGATCGTTTTGTTCTGTTTAGTAGATAGACTTGCAGAAATGTATAATTGATCACTTTAAGCAACACTCGCTGACGTGTCACCGCTAACAAAAGATAATCATTTCCAGAAAAAAGAAACTGCAACTTGGCAGCAGTTAAAGTGTATGATGAGGGGCATAGTAGGTAATAATACGGTTTTGTAGGTCATGTTTAGTTTTTATTATTGGAGGTGATCTGTACACCACAAAAAATGATGCGTATATCATAAATCACATTACTAAAGCACATGATACAACACATCCTATGCATAACCGTGGTGTGCGTATAACATTTATGGTGCATGAATCATCTCCCTTTTATTATCCTAACTAGATGATAAAGTGCATGTTGGCAATTATGTGTATCTTCACAAACTTTGTACTCATTTGAGTATATATTTGTTATATTTAATTAATGGTTAATTTGTGAGTTTGAGTTATGTGGCGAGTGGGATATAGTCTCTAAAAGTGGTGTGTTTGGAACAAGGATACGAAGGATCATAACATGACCAATGACATGATCTCTGATAGGAATTCTTAGACTATTAGTATTTTAGATGTCTACAGAGATAGATATTTTTTCGTTTATAGGATCAATAGGAGACTTAGATTTACATGATTCTATGTTCATATCTGCTTAAGAGACTCTTGATATATATGATTGAAAGAGCTATAAGCCTATAAGCTTGCATTGTATGTCTATTTCTTGATTGCTTCTTCTGATTTATATTTGTTAGTTGCAAACTTGCTACACCCACTCTCTCTCACACAGTATGTGCACACAACACATACATATATTTACATTTTTTTGGCATATTAATCACACCCTCGCACACGCACGCCACATGCACATATTTTCGTACAAATATACATACTCGCATGTATTACTTATAGATACCCTCACTCGCATTTTTGCCGGATGTCTTCTCTGGAAGTAGCTTCTCTACCTTCGACTAGGAGTATGATTGTGATGCACACACCTTATTTGAAAAGATTGAGTATGTTGTTGTCGTCTGCCCATATACATACAGCCATACAGGGGATGATTTTCACAGTCATCTACCACAAATACTGTTTGATATGCTCGTACACTTAGCTGTAAAAATTAAAGTGTGTGGTATAAGAAGTAAAAGTTGTGGTGCGAAAATGAATTCTCTATACATACAAATATATGCATTCAATTTGGCGGATTAGTGATTCTTGACGTCTAAAGCCCGTGTTATACAAACAAAAATTGAAGCTTGAATGTAAACACTGAAACAGTTCATACTTCATACAGTGGATATATAGTAATGTATGTGTATAAAATATTCGGTTTCATTATTGGCATTATACTAAAACTACACTGAAATTAGTCAATTACACTAAAATTTCAACTCTACGTAGCTCCTCTAGATTTAGTAACAAGTTACTATTCTAAGTCGATATATTTGTTTTACTTTGTAACGAAATTTATTTTTTACATATATTAAAATGCAGTTTTTAGTGTAAACGGTAATTTTAAGTGCATTTAATACTCATTATATTATGCTATTGTGATTATACTCGTAAGATATGAACTTAATTGTATTACTTACCTTCATAAATTGTTGTTCTTGGAGAAAACCTCAAATATGGGCCTATGTGGATGGTGGATAAGGCATGGGTTGTCATGATCCATGTGATAGACTTCTAATTTTGTATGGTTCCGATAACAGAGTGATGTGCTTCTATTTTTATCTCAAAACTGTTTTGGTGTCAATTGGATTGTTTTGACTTTCTATCTTCCTGTAAAATTAAAAAATATTATATGTAATGGAAATAGTTTTAAACGTAATAATTAAAATGGCCCGTTTGAATTGCTCTACATAAAAGAGTTTTAAAGTTAGATTATTAAAAAAGAAATTAAAGTATGTCAAAAATGTCAAAAAAAACAACATCCAACTAAAAAACATGAAAGGTGCCATCCAACTTTCAAACTTGTATCACTCTTTATCAATACAACCTAGAATAGCGAGAGAAAAAAAAACCCATATTGACTTGGTGTTGCGAGCCCGATGAATGATTTTTAGCTTTTACACTCAACAACAAAATGAACAATGATAGCAAAAAGAGATACTTCCTCCGTATCAAAATAAGTGATACACTTTCCATTTTGGGGTGTATCAAAATAAGTAACATACTTTGAAAACTTTCCTTATCTGGTAAAAATAGTGGGACACATACCCACTAACTATCCACTTTAATAAAATGAAATTATCCTTATACCTTACTTTTACTTTTAAAACTCATTAATATCACTTTATTCGAGGAAAGTGGGACTCATTCTCCACTAACTGTGTACTTTAATATATTTTAACATCTACTTTAATATTTTGTCTCAAAAAACGTGTAAACCAATTTGTGTCACTTATGTTGATACGGAGGAAGTATAAAGAATATGCGCTCTTTCATCGGCCTCTCTTGGAGTTGCCCGAGTGAAATGGAACGCTCTTCATTCGCAGGCAGTTACGGGGACTTTGCTTTTAGCTTTTAGCCTTCCTAGCTAGCCGACAAAGGTCGAACTTTCTTACTTCTTTATTGAAAGCGAAAGATAAAACTGACTTACTTAACTTTTTTATTTAAAGGGTATATGTGTAAATATAGAAAGACTACTTTTAAGACTTGTGATAAAATTAAAAATAATATAATATGAGTATATATGAAATATTATAGTAGTAATAATCTAATGTTATAAAGGATTATTTCCACTATTTTGTAATTGATAGTGTTAGAATTAACAAATTTGATAACATTTTTATATAATTTATACAAAAACTTTTTATAAACTTCACAAACATTATCACTTTAGCAATTTCTAGTTTGATAATCCCGAATCCCGATGATATAAACAAATTAAAAAATCCCAATAAAACAGGCACCAAAGATCCAGATGCAATTTCACTACGCAAAGCAAACTGCGTAATATCAGGAGGGAATCCATAACTCCTTCACTCCACCCTCTTTTTTTGTCAACTCATCTTCACCTGATCTGCAAAAATGGGAACGGAAACCACCAGATCCTCCGTTGAAATTACGGAACCGTTGATCGATGATCAATCGAAAACAATCGAATCAGAATTAGAATCGGTACCGGAATGGAAAGATCAGATCACGTTTAGGGGTTTGGTTGTTAGTGCGTTGTTGGGGACACTATTTTGTATTATCACACACAAGCTCAATCTCACAGTCGGAATCATTCCGTCGTTGAATGTTGCTGCTGGTTTGCTCGGTTTTTTCTTTGTGAAATCATGGACTACGTTTCTCGATAAGTTAGGGTTTTTTGTGAAGCCGTTTACTAAGCAGGAGAATACTGTTATTCAGACTTGTGTTGTTGCTTGCTATGGCCTTGCTTTCAGCGGTAATTTTTTGTTTTTGTACCTTAATGTTAACTATGAATTTAATTAGTTCAGTTTTGGATGATCTGTGGTTATGGAGTTCGATTTTGTTGTTTATTGTGCTCGATTGGTAGTTATTTCTATCTGAGATTAAGTAATTGACAGTTAATTTAGTATATTGTCTAATTGAAATATATATAACTGTGTTTTGTAGCTTTGACTTCTATATTTGGAATTGAGGTAAAGCACAATAGATATCAATACACTTTAGAAATATATCTGATGCAGTCACTGTTGCTCAAAACATCTATATTTAGAAACAGTTATAAAATCCATTCAACTTTTGAGAACATATTGAAAATGATCCAGTTTTAGATTTTGTAAGATAAAGCGTTCAACTTCTTTGGCATGATACAGGTTTTCTAAACCTAAAGTTTTGAAAATATCCAATTCTGAAAAATGTATTGTTTTTAGCTACGATATTTTTAATTCAGTGACCAAATTTAAAATTTAGTGAAAGCTTGTGGTATTTAGACGAAAATAGACACCAATTTTTTGCAAATTTTAGAGAGCTCGCATTCATGATCTATGGTTATTACAATTCCTCCACAAAAATGATTATCCCTAGAAATTACTTTTCTAAGTGTTGTAAATACATACAGGCGGTTTTGGGTCATATTTGCTTTCAATGGATGAGAGAACATATAATTTGATTGGTCCTGACTACCCTGGTAATCGGGCTGAAGATGTAAAGAACCCAGGGTTATTGTGGATGATGGGTTTCATTTCTGTTGTCAGTTTTCTTGGCCTTTTCAGTCTTGTTCCACTTCGCAAGGTAATAAATTCATCTTCTTTTATTGTTGGCTTTAATATGACATCATTTTGGCTAAATGTAACTTACACAACTGTATAAAAATGTTTATGCAATATGGGTGGGTCAGTTAGGTAATGGGTCAAAACGGGTTGATCCACATTCATCTGTTTATCTATTCTTTTAATTTTATAAATAAACATTGTAATAGATATGATTGCAATACTATACTCTTGATATAATTTTATAAATTTGTGATTTCAGGTAATGGTAATGGATTATAAGCTTACATACCCTAGTGGAACTGCCACAGCCATGTTGATAAATAGTTTTCACACTACAACTGGTGCAGAGCTCGCAAGGTATAATATCTTTGCATACTAGAATCCCTTATTTTTCATCAGAAAATAAACAAAATGGTGACAGTATGTTTTGTACTTTTCAAAATGTCAATTTACCCCCTGAAGTTTTTAAAATATCTTTGTGCACAGGAAACAAGTAAGCTCACTTGGAAAATATTTGAGCATAAGTTTTGTGTGGAGTGCGTTTAAATGGTTCTTCAGTGGCGTTGGCGATGCATGTGGCTTTGATAATTTTCCTAGTTTGGGGTTAATGCTGTACAAGAACACGTAAGTCTGTTTTTCTAAACCATGATTAAAACATATTCATATTACATTCATTTGTTTCTATGCAGATTTTATTTTGACTTTAGTCCGACATACGTGGGATGTGGTCTTATTTGCCCTCATATAGTCAACTGTTCTGTTCTGTTTGGAGCTATTATTTCTTGGGGTCTCCTTTGGCCTTTTATTGAAACACGTGCAGGGGATTGGTATCCAGCTGATCTTGGTAGCAATGATTTTAAAGGTCTTTATGGGTATAAGGTAATACATATTTTTATTATTTTCATTTTTGCATACCATTTCTTTTATTCCCATTTTTGGGATATTTGTTGGCTTTATGTAGGTTTTTATAGCGATTGCACTTATTCTTGGAGATGGTCTTTACAATCTGGTTAAGATAGTAGCTATTTCTGTTAAAGCCGTGTGGAACAACAGCACCAACCAACAAAATCTTCCCTTAACAACCGAGGTTTTAGGTAAGATTATTATTCATTGCCACGTCAATTTTCAATATTGTATATCTTTGACTTTGACCTCCTATAACTTGTATATATATTGATGATGTGGGCTAGTTAGGATGACATGTCATAAAAAGAACAAATAAATTACTTCTTAATTGATGAAGAGGTCAATTAGGGGTGTAATCGAGCAGAGTTAAGTCCACACAGTGCCAAGCTCGAGATCAACTCGATTGTAAAGCTCGACTCGAGCTCGATCGAGCCTCTATTTTCAAGCTTGAGCTCGGCAAAATGATCGACACTTTCGAGCTCAACTCGGTTATCAGTGACTTAGTGTAATGTGTTGATTAACTCGGTATGTTTAAACTTGACATGACTCGACTCGGTACTTTCGAGCTCGACTGGATTAGAAAATATAGTAATTATGATAATATGCATACACATAGAGGTTGAAAATGTAAAATAGCAGGAGCTCAATTAGGCTCGCGAGCTGGGTATTTTCATACTCGAGCACGACTCGGAAGTGGGCTTGAGTAGATCCAGCTCGACTTGAATCGAGTCGATTTCGAGTATTTCTCGTTTACACCCCTAAGATCAATAACAAAAACTGAACATTACACACATAAAATGGTAATAATTACATCACATTCAATAACAATGTGCGATTTAGATACATTCCGCCCTTTATTTTACCGTAATCGATAATTTAAACTTACATCCATGGCCATATTTACAAGAACCCGAGTTCTCAAAATGAGGGCACAGTTTTTTCCCTGTGAAGATGGACCATAGAACATACACTATCTCAGCGGCAATCCAACAGCATTTAGAGTTACAGTTGGCGCCCTAATTACAACGACGGGTTTCCAATTCCATTAATAATTGATTTTGGTAAATCCATTTTGATACCCCTATGTAAATTCCATCACCCGGAACCAATTTTCTATTACTCTCATCAAGCATATGATTCATTTTGATACGCCTTAGCTTCACGAGCATCATATGTATGATTCATTTTGATACGCCTTAGCTTCACGAGCATCATATGAATCATACGCTTGATGAGATTAATAGAAAATTGGTTCCGGGTGATGGAATTTACAGGGGGTATCAAAATGGATTTACCAAAATCAATTATGAATGGAATTGGAAACCCGTTGTTGTAATTAGGGCGCCAACTGTAACTCTAAATGCTGTTGGATTGCCGCTGAGATAGTGTATGGTCTATGGTCCATCTTCACAGGGAAAAAACTGTGCCCTACTCGGGTTCTTGTAAATATGGCCATGGATGTAAGTTTGATCATCCACGTATTCACTCGAGGAAGAGTTTAATCTTATCACCCCAAACATTGCAGATTCAGAGGCAACCAAATCAAAACTGGAGGAAGAAAAACGAGACACCATATTCCTAAAAGACAGTATACCAACATGGTTTGCAGCCTCAGGATACGTAGCCCTAGTAGCAATCTCAATGGCTACAATGCCAATCATCTTCCCACCCCTAAAATGGTACCTCGTGCTGTGTTCCTACCTAATCGCGCCAGCCCTAGCTTTCTGCAACTCATACGGTTGTGGTCTGACCGATTGGAGCTTAGCCTCCACTTATGGCAAAATCGGATTGTTCATGATCGCATCATTAGTCGGATCAGAAGGTGGCGTTCTAGCCGGATTAGCCGCATGTGGAGTCATGATGTCGATTGTTGCAACTGCTGCGGATTTGATGCAGGATTTCAAAACCGGTTATCTGACGCTATCATCTGCAAAATCGATGTTTGTTAGTCAATTGGTTGGAACTGCAATGGGATGTGTGATCGCACCCTTGACTTTTTGGATGTTTTGGTGTGCGTTTGAAATTGGGACTCCCGATAGTCCGTATAAAGCACCGTATGCGGTTATCTACCGAGAAATGGCGATTCTCGGTGTCGAAGGGTTTTCTGAGCTGCCGGAACATTGTTTAGCGTTGTGCTTGGGGTTCTTTGTGGCGGCGTTGGTTTTGAATTTGATTAGGGATTTTGCTCCGGCGAAGGTGGCGCAGTTTGTTCCGATTCCGATGGCTATGGCGGTCCCGTTTTATATCGGGGCGTATTTCGCGATCGATATGTTTGTTGGAACGGTAATTTTGTTTGTTTGGGAACGGATTAATAAGAAGGATGCTGAAGACTACGCCGGAGCTGTTGCTTCCGGTTTGATTTGTGGTGATGGGATATGGACGATTCCGTCGGCGATACTGTCGATTTTAAGGGTTGATCCACCGATTTGCATGTACTTTGGGCCGTCAGTCAGTTCGTAGGCCCATTTACTGTAGACTGTGTGTTAAACTGAAAAAAGCAGTTGGGCTGTTGGGGCTTGTAAATATATAATCCGACTTTCGGTCTTTTTATTCAGTAATTGATTTATGAGGCTAAATTTAAGTGTCGTTTAATTTCTGGATGTTACATGTTGGAAAAACATTTTACTATTTAGAAAAAAAAAATTATAGGTCATCTTGAATAAGCATGTTTGGTGTTTCAACGCATTGAGGTTTTAAAAATAATAGTTTTTCTACTTTCAAGTAGAGATATTTCATGTTTTTCTTTGAAATTTCTTTTGAAAGGGAATATTAAGGTACGTCATGCAAAAGGAGATCTCAAAAAGATTTCCCAATAAGGGTAAAATATGCCCACCATATTTGTAGTTATTGTGTGGTACTAACATAACATCTTATCCGTCCACCATGTGGGACTCTTTTTATGCGTTTTTCTATTATTTCCTTTTCAACTTTGGCATACGGAACAAATTATTCTCTTTTTTTCATATTACTTGAAGAACTAATCAATCATATACCAAAAAGGTTAAATTCCAACATTAGTAACTATTTTTAGCAATATCTACTTTTCGTGACGTGTATTTCTGATCATTTTAAGTAATATATTTCCGTTCTTTCGTTTAAAACACATATTTAGTTTACTTTTTTTCATCATGAATTCTAAGTTGTGTTCCTTTATTTTGCGTAACATAACAAAGTTGGATTGAATTGGATGAAAGTAGGGGTAAGCACTTGGACCGAAAAAACCGAACCGGACCGAAAACCAACCGAAACCGAACCGAAACCGATAACATGTTATTGGTTCGGTTTCGGTTTTGAAAATTCATCGTTATCGGTTTCGGTTCGGGCCGATTCGATTTTCAGAAAAGGATGAAAATTTGGCCTAAAATAACCGAACCGAAACCGAAACCGAACCGAAACCAATAACATGTTATCGGTTCGGTTTCGGTTTTGAAAATTCACCGTTATCGATTATCGATTCTATCGGTTCGGTTCGGTTTTGCCCCGACAATCACATCTAGATGAAAGTTAAAGTATGTTAGATACCTAAAAAAAGGGATATAGTAATAAATTTGACCATTTTGTAAAACAAGTTAGATATTTTATGAAATGTGTCCATTATTTGTACATGTGTTATAATATATTGGACATATCGAACCACCGAGTGTGATTTGTTACATCTAGATATCCATGCAAAAGTTCTTTTTATTTGGTACCATCTATCCATCTATTTCCTTAACAAGGACTGCTACCAGAACAAGTGGCAACATCGCCTAACTATCCCTTTTAGATCATTCTCGTAAATAATTTAATAAAGAAAAATTGTATTGGTTTACGAAATGTTTATATTTTATCATCCTATAACTATAAAATGATTGATACTTCCTCTGTATCAAAATAAGTGACACAAATTGGCTTACACGTTTTTTGAGGTAAAAGATTAAAGTAGGGTTAAAATAGATTAAAGTACATAGTTAGTGGAGAATGAATCTCACTTTCCTTGAATAAAGTGATATTAATGAGTTTTAAAAGTAAAAGTAAGGGTATAAGGGTAATTTCACTTTATTAAAGTGGATAGTTAGTGGGTATGAGTCCCACTATTTTTACCAAATAAGGAAAGTTTTCAAAGTGTGTCACTTATTTTGATACACCCCAAAATGAAAAGTGTCACTTATTTTGATACGGACGAAGTATATGAAATTCATTAATTCTCCTTTTTATCTTATCATTTGTTTTAGACATTTGCATTGATTAAATGAACATTAAGATAAGAATTAAAATTTACTAAAAAGTAATATCATTATGTTTTTAATAAAATGGAATGAGAGCATAGATGATGTCTTATCCACTCCACTTGCTAAAGGAGAATTAAAGTGTACGGAAAAATATTCATACGTTAGAGTATGGGGTGTAGTGGCGAGGGGGTGGTCCGCCGGATGCCACGCGGGCTCGCCGGCTCCGCCACTGCACCGCCCGCTACGCGAGCGGTCCTGCGCGCTGGACGACCCACGAAGCCAACGAGCCAATCCCGTCGTGCCACGTGGCACTAGCCGTTGGCAACGGCTATTTTCCAGAAAAATTTAATTTTTTTTTTTTAAATAAACCTATTATAAATAACCCATTTAACCAATACATTTTTTCACACCATCTGTTACACTTTCATTCTCTAAAACTCTCTACAATTTCTTACCCTTTCACTCACAAAAACTCTCCAAAATGTCTCAACCACCACACCCCGATTGGATGAACGGTATTTTCGGATGGGGAGGTTCCGGCTCATCGCCGTCCAACCCGTCAACACCTTCGTCCCAACAATCGGTATCGTCCACCCAAAACACCGTGATGCCGACATTTTCCCAAGAGCAATACAACCACTTTATGCTTCAACAACAATTTCAAAACCTTCAACAACAACCACAACAATTTCAACCCCCTCCTCAAATGTGGTCACAACACCAATGGTCACAACCACAATCTTTTCAACCACAACAATCTCAACAAAACCAACCCCCTCAAGACACCGACGCCGTTGAAAAGGCGAGACGAAAGGGGAAAAAAGTTGCCGTCAACTTAAGTCGGAAGGTCATGCGTTGGGACGCCGCCGAAGAAGTTTTATTGGCGGAGTGTTGGGTTAGCGTTTCCGAAGACCGCGAAAAGGGCGCCGACCAATCCGATGATTGTTTTTGGAACAAAATCCTTGTTGAGTTCAACAAGGATGTTGGTACGCCGCGTACCAAAGACATGTTGACGGGGAAGTGGACGACCTTAAATGGTAATTGTCAAAAATTCAACGGTATCTACAAACGTCTACAACGTACAAGCCGAAGCGGTGAAAATGAGGTCGACTTTATGGCCCGTGTCCGACAAGCGTACCGTGACGAGTCGTCGTCAAAAAAACAATTTAACAACGAAGGTGCGTGGGAAGTTTTGCGTCATTGCCCGAAATGGGACGCCCCCGCACCCATTTCGCTCTCCGATAACGAAGAACTTTTTGGGGAAGATACGAGACCACGTCCGGCGGGAAAGTCTCGTAAGGCAAAGAAAAGTAGGTCGGAAAGTTCATCCGGCGCTAACACCGCCGGAAGTGCCGCACCGCCGGACCTTGGCGAGGCTATGATGGCCGAGTTTAGACGGAAAAGTGAAGCCGCTCAATCGGCTTACGAAAGGGCAAAGGCGCGGGATGACCGGTTCGTGCGGTTGGAAGAATTGCGATTCCTAAGCACTAACACCCACGGTTTGGGGCGCGAAGATAAGGCGAGAATCGTCAAAGAAAAAAAGGCGATCCGCGAAAAATACCCCGTCGACGAAGATGACTTTGACGTGGACGACGAGTAGTTTTTTTTTTTTGTTTAATTTTCGGTATTTTTTTTTCTAATTTTCGGTATTTTTTTTAATTTTTTCGGTATTTTTTTTTATTTTCGGTAATTTTTTTATTTTTTAGGTATTTTTATTTTGTATTGTGTAATATTTATTTTAATGAAGTATTATGTTTTTAAAAAAAGAAAAAAGAAAAAATGGTGGTGGGCCCCAAATAGCTTAAGTGATGGTAGAGGGGTTATTTGAGGGTTTTGAATGTGAAATGTGAAATGTGAAATGGTGATGTGGCGCATAGGTGGTGCAGAGGTGGCGAAGTGACTTAAGCCACCACACCCCTTGCTCTTACATATTATGGTATAAGTACTTGTTTATGACATGTAAAACACGATGTCTTAACTTTAATCGATTTAACAATATTTTCAAAAACTTTTTGTTTGTTGGAAAGTCTAAGATTATAACAAATAGTACACATAATTATTGCAACATGACACAAAACCTTATTTTAGCAATTATGAAAGACATGTATCGTTTTAGGATGGTTAACCTCACAATCATTTTCCACACCGATGAATTACTAATATAACCTCGTCAAAACTTATAATTTTACTTTATAATTATTCACTAATTATGCATTGAAAGTCAGAAACTCGTCACCTTTCTTTTTTCAAGAAAAGAAAGTTCTCTTGATGCTTATCCCGTTTGTATACAAGTTGGGTTTTTGTAGTGATACTTCTATGTCATAATTCATTAAGCATAATACAAGTATATATATATAATTTGGTCAACATGTTCATATATTTTTCCACCATAAAATATTCTTGTTTATAAGGGATTTCCCGATTTATACTTAAGATGTATGCGAACTAACTGTTACAGTGATTATTTCTGAACCTTTCTATTACTATATGGTAAATATTTACCTAGATAAGGTATCAAATTTATAATTTTTAGAAAGTTATTTAGGACACATTTACAACTAGGCTATTGTTTTTCAGCCTGACATAGGTTTTTGTCTTGGTAGGAATCAAGAATATAGAGGGTCAGGCGTATAAAAGAGATCATGTTCGTGTACTTTTCTGTTGATTATAAAATGGGTACAATATTTAACAAAATAATTCAAGCGCATGGTAGTTGTAGATATAAACAACTTTAATATGGTTGGTGTTTAATTTTTGCATGTTTGTTTATTGCAATAAGGAGGAATTAATTAATGGATAATTTGTGGGTGGTGATAAATAAATGAATAGGTAGGGTCTCTCTTAACGGATATAAATTAAAATATACACCATTTTTCATTTATCTTATTTATTAGAGTCTAGAGTCCTAAGAGTGGAACATGAATTTCAACGTTCCTCACCAAGAATGCCGTATTCTTGCGTTTTGTTACTTTGCGACCCGGTTCTTTTTTTTAACAGCAAAAAGAAGGCAACTTAGCAGGAGTTTCGGCATTGTCATCACCCCCACTAAGAAACCCCACCACCACTATATATAAAAAGCTAGAGAGAAAACTAGCACCAAATACAAAGTTTAAAAACACCGCCACAATATAAAAAACTAAAATCCTACTACACCTGCTAACTAAAAAACGGGCCTAACCAAACACCAAAAATAGGAAGAAAAAAACGCCTAATCCACCGAGAAGACAAAAAACAAACACCAAAACCCCGAACATTCACACAGACTCCGGTTCTGAGCACCAAGGACCCCAATGACTACTGCTCCATTTACACTTCGACCTATTCTTTATCCATAAAAAGCTTGGGCTTGGGCTTCACGGAACACCGAATCGATACAACAATTCTTCTTGTTAAAAATAATATCATTCCGAAGCTTCCATAAAGCCCAAATAACCGAGATAAAAGCTGTCTGAAAATGTTGAATCTTTGATTTGGACAGCGCTTCCCTATCAGCCCAACCACACAAATGATCGACGCCCGTAATAAGACATATATCTATATGCCACCAAGAACGGAACGCAACCCACAACATTCGAGATTTGCGACAGGACAAAAAAAAAAGATGACTTGAATCCTCAATTTCCCTCTCGCAAAGACAGAACACGGTGGACTGCAAGATTAAGCCACGTTTCAAAATATTGAAACAAGTTGGTAATCTGTTTTGAAACCATCTCCATAAAAAAATATTCACTTTGATTGGAACTGATTTAACCCAAGAAAAAATGACCAAAGTAATGGTCCTGCAATCGTCTCTTCTATCGCACGCCTAGCTGATGAAACTGAAAAAACACCATCTTTCTCTAGAGCCCAAGACCAACGCATATTTGAACTATCGGGATCTTGAGAAACCTGAAACTAAGAGTCAATTGGAATATTAAATTTATTTAAATGCGACCGTACCTTTACGATGTTGTTCCAGACGCCCGAAAATTTGCTAGACGGAATATTATCATGAGAAATATTATGCAACGAAACTATCACATTTTTCCAAAGAGTCTCGTCTTCTTGTTTCAGTCTCCACCACCACTTTAATAATAAGGCATAATTTTGAGCTTTGATGCTAGCCACATTTAAACCTCCCACTTCAATCGGCGTGTTAATTTTCTTCCAGCTAACCCAATTAATTTTCCGTTCACCATTTTTAGAACCCCAAATTTTTTTTGCTCGGATTGACTCTAGTTTGTTGATGATACTTTCTGGAGCTTTGAAGATTGAAAGGTAGTAAATCTTACTACTTACTAATGCATTTAGGACTACTAATTTAAGGAAGTTTAAAGAGCTCCTTAATTTTAAGTTTAAGGAGTTTTCCACTTTTAGTAACTTGTTCAACCAAAAGAAAATAAAAAAGTGTTGCTTACAGGATTCGAACACAAGACCTCTTGTAAGTACTTACTGTGTGTTAACCAATTGCTCTAAATGACACTTTATTTTATCCCATATAAAATTCTACATAACACTGCAAACCCTCGAAGTACAAAACTATTATATCCGATACAATTTAATTTTTCGGAAACGTCTTGACTATTCAACACTTATTCAATACTAATTTTTCGGAAACGTCAAACCACCCATTTAATTTACTAAAATAAACTCTACATTACAAAACTCTACATTAATTTACTTCCTAAATTGATGATTTTGTTCATCTTTCAACATAACACATATCTACAAAACGTCTTACTTGGATTCTGCAACGCCTCCACCACAACCGTAAAATAAACACGATGCTACAAATCAGGCGACGTTTACCCGCCTGCGACTTCCAGCGATATACTACCCATGACATATGCTCCGGTGTTAAGGTAAGACGTCCGTTTAAAAGCGTATATATATTAACTATCGATTCAACCAGCAACCACTATCACTACCGTCGTTACCACCCACTACTTGGTCGCCGTCAAATTTAGTCACATGGTACCCGCCGCCGCATTGCGCGGGTACCCTGCTAGTAATACCAAGAGTACCAAGAACCGACTTAACTAAAGTCAACCTCCCACCATATGATAAAGATGACGCTTTCCATGACGAAAACTTTTTTTGAAAATAAGTAACTATAGCATCTCAATGTTCCAATCGGTGCATAGCCCCAATATTAAACCCATGATATTTAAACGGAATCGAACCAATACTACAATTTAGACGATTGGCGATCCACTCACATCCCCATTATGCGACACGGTTCTTAATAGCGTTCTTGGACACCGTCAGGAAAGACATTAACCAATTCGATTTTCATTTTTTTTTCCTCTCCCAAATTTAAAAGATTTTTTTAAATTATATTTGTTTTCTTGAATTTTTTTTTATTCCCTATAAACACGTACAACTCATTCAAAAATTGTGAACTCAATATTTCTATATTCTTTTTAATCTCAATCAAAAAACTCCAAAAAAATATCTTCCGATTTTTCTTCCAACGAGAAACGATGATATAACTCTTTCTTGCTCTTATTATCGTGATGAGGTTTTAATTCCTCAAGAAGAATGTACAAATTCCAACAAAGCACACTTACACCTAGGGGTGGCAATTTCTGACCCGACACGAAACCCGACCTGAAACCGACACGAAAATAAACAGGTTTGGGTTGAGGTAAAAAATAATTGGGTCAGTCTCGGGTTGAGTCAGTTGACTCGTTTATTAAACAGGTTAGGTTCGGGTCAATGATAATTTAAATGGGTCGACCCATCAACCCGTTTAATTATTAAAAAATATTGAAAAAAATATATATTTATACTTAATTTATAGTTTACTAGTTAAAACGTAATTAATAGTTAGATAAAAATTAAAAATGTTACTTAGTAATTTGGTGTTTAGTTTTTTGTTATGAGTTGGTGTAATAATAACAGGATTTTGACATGTTTGACTCGTTTAACTTGTTTGACCTAATAACCTGTTTAACCCGTATTATTAAATGGGTTATATGGGTTAGGTTTGGTTTGACGTTAAACAGATTAGGGTTGAGATATCTGACCCGTTTATATAAACAGATCGGTTTCGGGTTGAACGTTTCTGACCCGCCAACCCGCGAACCCGAACCCGCCAACCTGAACCCGACCTGAATTGCCACCCCTACTTACACCGGTATATATATCGTGATTGAGATTTAGCACACGAAAGACTAGTGAGTGATTACTTCGGAAAAATGAAATACTCATAATATTATTTCGAACATCGCTTCCATATATGTGAGAGATGAACTATTCCTATGTATAGTTCAAGATACATTTACTTACTCTATTGAGTCTATATCCAATTACGTTGTAGATTTTCACCAATGACTTTATATACGTGGTGTTTCGGGCTTTACACTGTTTTGAAAGTGATGACTACCCTACGTCAACTGCCATACGGCACAAGTCCATATGCCGTTAATGAGTGTTTGCATATTTCAAAAAGAACATTATTTGAAACTTAACAAAATAAAGTGCATTAGTCATTCACTATCTTCATTTGTTGCACATTCTCACTGATGTACGTATCCACAACTATCCGGATCGTTTATATTGCATATTATCAAATGACGGGGTATTTGCGGTTCACTATACGCGGCAGTGGCTTGACAAAAAAATCACCACTAGTGGCTACGTCAATATGCCATGGTCAAGCATTGTTCCACTAAAAGTTAAATGTTTCGTTTGGAGAGTTGGTTTGGATCGAATTCCGGCTGCAAAAAGTTTGGAAAAAAGAGGTGTCAATTTAGATACAACGATTTGTAAAACTTGTAATATTGAGATTGAAGATACATATCATGCTTTCATACGGTGCCCCATAGCAACGGATGTTCTATCTTGGATTTTCAATTGGTGTGGAATCAATATGCCTAGGTTTCAAACGGTTAACGAGCTTATTGAATTTGGAGTTGGTTGGGGCAATTGCCCAAAGAAAAAGAAGGTGTTAAATACAATAATTCAATGCTCGATTTGGTGTATTTGGAAAGCAAGAAATGAGGCGGTTTTTAATAATATCCATAAGTCCTATTCGGCTATTGCAAGTGACATTACCTCAACTTCTTACTTAAGGTTAAAACATAGGAGTAAATTTAATTGTACCTTGGTGGATTGGGGAATTTTTCCTTTCTTGTCTTGCTTGTAGTTTTGTAATTTTGTTTCTCGTCTTAGTGTCTTGCTAAGCTCGAGTTTTAATATATATTTGCCGTTTCCAAAAAAACTACCCAAAGTGGGTGGAAGTTGCTCATTTGGACATACACCACAAAAGGCAAAAGGAACAACGTTGAAAGTTACCTGAACGATGAAAGTTACCCAACTTTTAAAGAATCTGGTCGCTCGGTTGAAAAAAAATAAGGGGTTAAAATAAGTTAATATAGTTTGACAAAAGAAACTTCCTCATCATCGAGTTTTTAAAAAACTAAGGAATAACGATTTGACAATTTAAAATGAAAGCTCGACGTATTAATGGAATTGAAAATAAAAAAGATAACTATCAGTGAAGTAAAACTTAAGATTTCAAGACAACGGGCGAAAAATCAAAACAAACCGTAACTTAATTTTTATTGTAATTTAAAAATTACACAACATATATCTTTAACTTTAATATATTAAAATATCAATTTAGTTTATATAGTTGTGTTATTATGCTGATATAGGAGTTAGTAGTGCAATTGTCGAGAGTTCCACACCTAATGACTAATGTTATAACGAGTGTAATGGTGTCGCACTTCGTTGCGAGTTTACGTAACCTCTATTCCTCATTCATCTAGTATGAATTTATTTTTTTACATCACTTTTTTAGTTCACGTTTTCATTCATATATAGTTTTGAAGAGTCTTCTAAAGTAGTACTAACTCCGTATCAAAATAAGTGAAACACTTCTCAAAACACGGTTTTTGAGGCAAAACTTTTAAGTGGGGATTAGGATAAAGGAAGTGGGTCCCATGACTTTTAATTACTTTTGCTTAAAGAAGAGAATCTTTTTTAATTTTGGAGGGTAATGAAAGTCTGCCAACTTTTTCCCTCCCAAATTAACTTGTTAAAATTTTGACCATTTTAAACTTTTCCCTCTTAATTTTTTGTCCTATAAAACCCAACATAAATCAAAACACAACAGATTAAACTTTCCAAAAAACAACCAAAACAACAAAAAAAACAACAGTTCGATGTTCAAACAACACCCAACACAACAGTTCGATGTTCAAAAAGCAACAAAAAAAACAACCAACGCACAACAATTCAAAGTTTAAATTTTCATAAACTACATAATTTCTTCAAAATGGAGGAGGAATCACAAACATTCTTCGAATCAGACAATGAAGATGAAGCTCGGTTCGATGACTACTATCAACACCTTCTTAATGACATGGAGACCAACTTGGACTCTGATTCCGTTCCTGAAACAGAAGAAACAAATGCAGAAATTAGAGGTAATAAACCTAACTTAAAAGATGATAAAAGAAGGCAAGCTATAGATGAACTCTTATGTATGGAGAAGAATAACAAACTGCCACGTGGTGCTATGCTCAGTACAACAGAAAAATATGGTGTTTCAAGGGTCACGATTCACAGATTACGGACAAAAGCAAAGTCACAAAGATTAAATGGTGATGCCATTGATGTCAGAAATTTAAAAAAGGGAAAAGTTGGCAGAAAACCGATACAATACAATGAGAATCTCCTGCTATCAGTCCCTCTAAACATGAGGACATCTTTAAGGTGCTTTGCGGGGGCACTTAAAATCAATCATACAGCCATTCATAGACTTCTAAAATAAGGCAAATTAAGAAGTCATACTAGTAATACTCATCCTAGTCTTACACGTGCACACAAGTTGACTAGGATGAAGTGGATTTTATCCCACATTCATCCAGCCACAAGAACAGAACCACCCACATTTATCAACTTTGACAACATAATCCACATTGATGAAAAATGGTTTTATTTGAGGCCCGATACAAGAAAATTTTATTTGTTGCCAAAAGAAGATGATCCGTATAGGTGTTGTCAATCAAAAAGATTTAAGATAAAAGCTATGTTCATGGGGGTGACTTCTAAACCAATATTTAATGCAAATGGTCAAATGATTCATGATGGGAAATATGGCATTTTCCCATTTGTAGAAAAGGTACCAGCCAAGAAAAAAAGCAAAAACAGAGATGCTGGCACAATTGAAACTAAAGTAATTGAAAGAATAACTCAAAAGGTCATTAGGGACATGATCATTCAGCATGTTATACCATCTATCATGAGTAAATGGCCTGTAAATATGTCCAAAGACATCTTCATTCAACAAGACAATGCTAGGCCACACATTCACCCCGATGATACTGAGTTCAATGCAGCAGCACAAGGGAACGGGTTCAACATCAAACTCATACAACAACCCCCCCAATCCCCAGATTTGAATGTATTGGATTTGGGTTTTTTTTTAGAGCAATACAAGCTTTAATGTATCAAACGTTTCCCAAAAATGTTGATGAGCTAATTGAAAGTGTAACACATGCTTATGAAAGGTTCGAGCCAAAAATTATGACATACACATGGTTACAATTGCAATACGTTATGGTTGAAATTTTGAAAGTAAAGGGGGGAAACAATTACAAAATCCCCCATCATGGAAAAGCAAGGTTGGAAAGGTTGGGACTTCTCCCACAATATGTACAAGTTGAACAAGCAATTATAGATGAATGTGTGCAATACTTGAATGAAAATCTCCCACAAATTGAGGAAGAAATGCAGTTAATGTAAGAACCGCATATTCAAAGTGGCCAAGCTTTTGTGTACCTTTTTTTTGTAAGTAATAGTGGTCAAGCTTTTGTGTACTGATTTTTGTAAGTAATAGTGGTCAAGCTTTTTTTGTGAATGCACTTACTGTAAGAACAATATTTGACCTTTTAATCCATCAGGGACTTTGTAAGAACATTAAGCCAATGACACCTCAAGGCACATTGTACCGATCACATTGATTTTCAGTTTAATACTGAGTCCAAACATCATTTGGATTTCATCAGTTTAAGTATTAGTTTAAACATCATTTGATTTTAACCAACAAAGACAACCAACATAATTCAAACATAGCAGATTAAAATTTCTTTAAAACAACCAAAAAACAACAGTTCAAAGTTCAAAAAACAACCATCAGGGACTTTGTAAGAACATTAAGCCAATGACACCTCAAGGCACATTGTACCGAGCACATTGATTTTCAGTTTTATATTGAGTCCAAACATCATTTGATTTTAACCAACAATGACAACCAACACTAATCAGCCAACAATAAGTAATCATAGACATTTTAATCCATCATAGACATTGCAAGAACCAAAGACAATGATACCTCAAGGCACAAGTTGTACCGAGCACTTTGTCAAGTTCAAATGTCGAAATATAATTTGGATTCATCAGTTTAAACATAACTTTAAACATCATTTGGATTCATCATTCATCAATTTTGGCATCAACCATTTAATCAGAAAGGTAACAAACAGATTTAGGGTTTTCAGATTCTTCAAAATACCAAACAAATTTAATCAGAAAGGTAACATTGAATTTAATTTAAGATCAGATAAAAGGAAAAAATAGACCTGGTTTTCTGATTCTTCGGAATCCTTCGATTTAGGGTTTATAGATTCCTGAAATTCTTTGATTTCTTCCTGAGAACTTGAGGAACCGTCATCTGATTCATGATAATACCCAAAATCCTCATCATCAGAGGAACCATCATGCCAGTAAACCCATGAATTCTGCTTTATTCCAAGAAGAACAGTCCCTAACGCTCGACATGCATACCCTTCCATCATCATCTTACATTCCCCACTTTCAAATAACCGCTCAGCCCATGGGGAGCCATTTTCAATCGATTGGATAACGTCATAAATAAACGCACCTTCTTGTTCGTCGTCTGTTCGAAAGTGAGCGTCGATCAATGGTGTCAAATCGGGAATCGACATGTCGTGCAGAGAATCAACCAAGGGTATCCAATCGGGTACCGATTAAGAGAATGAAGAAGAAAAGAAGAAGATTCGATGCGGAGAAACCCTAGATCAGATCATCGCCAAGAACAAAGAAGAGATAGAAAACCTTAAATGATCGATGCTGGTATTGAAGATCTGACCGTTTTTAATTTGGGTGGTTGGGGGATGGCTTTAATTTAGGGGTTGGTGGGAAGGATTAATTAGGGGATAAAGAAAATTGTTAATGATGTTTAGTGTAGTTAAGTAAGGGTAAAAGAGTAACTTTATATGGTAAAACTTTCCAAATAAGGTAAATATTAGAAGTGTTTCACTTATTGTGTTCCACCCCCTTTTAGGAAAGTGTTTCACTTAATTTGATACGGAGGTAGTATTTCTTTTCGGTAAGCTAATTAACTTTTTATTGTATCAATCAATGACTTTTAATTATTGAAATTCCTTAGTTTGAATTTTATCACTAAAAGAACTTGATTGAAACAAAATAATAATTTATTGTCGTGAATCAGTTCAAAATAATAATAAATTTTCCAAATCTTATTTTAGTAACTTTTTTTATTCGTAATTTGAAAAAAAAAATACATTTTGTCTAAATGTGTTAAGATAGTGGTTACTATTTCTGTAATTGCTATATTGTGTAGGGGCAAAATATAAATTTTTTATAAACATTTAGAGTTACCACCTTATTTTAGGGGGTTATTTGAAATATTACTAAACGTTTTTTGATTTTGAGCGGTGCAGCACTTGTTTCTAGATATGAATGTGTCTTCCTCCATTTAGAATATTTAGCAACCAACTGAACTAACGTTAGTTCTTTTAAACTGACGTTAAATTTTATGAACAGTGTTTTAACAGAATTTTGAATGACAGATGTATATTAAAGGTAATTTGAGAAGTGTTTTATTACGGAGGATTTTGCTAAACATACGAAAAATGCATGCAATAACAATAAATGACACAATAAATGCATGCAATAACAACTTGACTGAGAATATAATTGTTGATGCCCCGACTCAAGTCCCTATGTCGATGCTACCGTTAATTTTGAAATTCCCTCACGTGGTGATATGGTGGGTAAATCAGTCACAAATGGTAATTTGGGTCTAAACTTTGGGCCATTTCCAAACTCCAATCCTATTGGGCCTGGTCTACTCAATTTCGAGTATAGCCCATTTTCTATGGGTTTTGATCACCACGATTTGGGTTCAGTTTCTGCTAACAAAAAAAGGAGACGATTTTCCCCCCAGAGGCAGTATACTCAGGTTCGATCCAGTCCAATTATCGATTTAAACAAGAACCCTACTCCGGCCGTATCGACTAATTCCTCTGGCGAATCTAACAATCAGTCGATACCGGACATATCTAAAACTGTTGCTATTGGAGTTGAAGTTGGGTTTCAGGTAAACGAAAATGATCCTATATTGCGTGAAATTCTATCCGGAGATGGCGAAATTAATGTTTCCCAATGAATTTGCTTTCACTAAACATAAGGGGGGTGAGTGAATCTCACAAAGTCGAATGGGTGCGACAGTTGAAGAGTAAGCATAATTTTGATTTTTTGGGACTACAAGAAACACATGTTCCGGTATCAAGTAACATAGACATTCAAGGTTGTTGGGGAAACAATGATTTTAATTTTGAAGCTGTCGATTTGGTGGGCAGATCAGGTGGGCTTCTAAGTGTTTGGAACCCAGATGTTTTCAATCTCACTTATGTCAATAAAACTAGATATAGCCTCACAGTGGGAGGAATCTGGAAAGGATTTACCGGGACTACTTATCTTGTGAACGTGTATGCGCCACAATCACTGATTAATAAGAGACAGTTGTGGGCTGAACTATTATCCATGAAAAACTCCGGTCATGGAATGTGGATCTTTTTTGGTGATTTTAACGCAGTTAGAAGGCCGGATGAACGGATTAACTCCTCTTTTTGTTTATCCACTGCTAATTCCTTTAATAATTTCATTACCTCCGCCGGGTTGAAGGAATTTAGCATGGGTGGAAGGAGATTCACATATCTAAGTCCCGATTTTTGCAAGCTTAGTAAGCTCGATCGTATTTTGGTTTGTGACAAATTATGGGATGCTCAACCTAGATCCTCGGTCACCGCTCTCCCGAGAGAGCATTCGGATCATTCTCCGATACTGCTTTGTAACCATGTGGTAGATTACGGCCCCCCTCCTTTTAGATTTTATAATTCTTGGTTGATGCGTGCAGGTTTTTCAGATGTTTTTACTCAAGCTTGTCAGTCGTTCACCGGATTCGGTCCTCCCGATCGCTATTTGGCAGCTAAATTAAAACATCTGAAAGGCGAAATCAGAAAATGGAGAAGTATCGAGGTTGCCAAAGAGAACAAAGAATCAAAAGATCTAAAAACATTACTGAATGGTTTTGACATTTTGGTCGAATCTCGGGATCTTTCTGATGTTGAAATTCAGACAGTTAACACCGGTGAATTAAAGTTGGCGGAACTAGAGAGGTATCAAAAAATCGATTTGGAGCAAAGATCCCATATCAAATGGGCGGTAGACGGTGACGAAAACACTTCTTTTTTTCATGGCACTCTTAAGAACAAAAATCGAAGTAACCGCATTCACGGATTGTCAATAAATGGCGATTGGATCTCTGATCCAACAGTAATCAAATCGGAGGTTCATCATTTTTTTAGCGATAAGTTCACGGAATCTTGGCCGGTAAGACCTAAGTTCTATAATCCGTTATTTTCAAAATTAACCGATATGCAAAGTGATGCTCTTGAACAACCTTTTACGGTAGAAGAAATAAAGTCGGCAATTTGGGAGTGTGGTAGTGAAAAAGCCCCGGCCCCGATGGTTTTACTTTAAAATTCTTTAAAGTTAACTTTTGTTCTTTAATTGATGACGTGATGGCCTTCATTAGGCATTTTGAGCTTACGGGCTCGATATCGAGGGGTTGTAACTCCTCTTTTATCACCTTAATTCCAAAGATTAAGGATCCGGTTAACTTGTGTGACTATCGCCCAATTTCTCTTATTGGTTGCATGTATAAAATACTATCCAAGGCACTCTCACTAAGGCTTAAATTGGTGATTGATAGTGTTGTCGGTGATTCGCAATCCGCTTACATAAACGGTAGGAATATCTTGGAGGGACCTCTTGTCATTAATGAATTATGCTCTTGGGCGAAAAACACAAAACAAAAGATGATGTTATTTAAAGTTGATTTTGAGAAAGCTTTTGACTCCATAAATTGGGGTTATTTGGATTCGGTACTTGAGCAAATGAACTTTGGATTCAAATGGCGTAGTTGGATTCGTGGGTGTTTGGCATCATCTTATGCTTCGGTCCTTGTAAACGGCTCCCCGGCCAAGGAATTTCACATTACAAAAGGGGATAGACAAGGCGACCCTTTATCTCCATACTTATTTATACTAGCTATGGAAGGACTTAATGTTGCTATGAAATCGGCTTGTGACAAAAAGTTCTTCCAAGGGCAAAAAATCGGTGCAAATGGGCCTTCGGTTTCACAATTATTTTATGCGGATGACGTTATTTTTGTCGGCGATGGTTCAAGGTCCAACTTGGCGAATCTCGCCCGAATATTAAAATGCTTTCATGCTTCATCCGGCTTAAAAGTCAATTTTCACAAGTCCAAGGTGTTTGGGATTGGCGCCACACCCGCACAAACAAGTAGTTGGGCAAATATTCTCCATTGTGTTCCCGGTACACTCCCCTTTATATATCTCGGTGTACCGGTGGGCGCCAACATGAACTTAAAAAAACATTGGATCCCGGTAGTGAACCGATTTCAATCAAAGCTATCCGGTTGGAAAGCTAAAAACCTATCTTTTGGTGGTAGATTAACACTTGTCAAATCGATTTTAAGTAGCTTACCCCTATACTACTTCTCATTATTTAGAGCACCATCATGTATTATTGATAATCTTGAGCAAATTAGAAGAAAATTTCTTTGGGGAGATAAGAAAATTTGTTGGGTTGCTTGGTCAACCATTTTGGCAACTAAAGAGAATGGTGGTTTAGGTGTCGGCTCGTTAAGAGCTCAAAATTTTGCTTTACTATCAAAATGGTGGTGGCGATTAAGAGATGGAAAAGATTGCATTTGGAAGAGCATTGTCACGGCAATACACAACTTGCGGCGTAAACCGTTCCACACCATGGCGGCAGGTAAAATGAACGGTGTATGGGGTAATATCACAAAGGTTTTAACCAATTTATCTACCATAGGGTACTGTTTTTTTGATGCTTTTGACATTAGAATTGGTAATGGCAAATCACTGTTATTTTGGAAAGACAAGTGGCTTGGTGATGATACTTTACAAGCAAGATTTCCAAATCTTTATGACATAGAAAAATTAAAGTCATGCCGGGTATCTGATCGTTTAAATCTATCCGACTTTTCTTGGGAATGGATACATGGTTTAAACAATCAAAACCTTGTGGACGAGTTCTGCTCCCTGTTGCATCTGTTGGTTAACATTAGATTAAACAATAATCCCGACACTTTAGTTTGTAAAGTCTCAAATGATGGATCGTTTGCGGTGCACCACATTCGAAGATGGATTGACATCAAACTCACCACAACAGGCTACTCAAACATGCCTTGGACAGGATACACCCCTATCAAAGTCAAATGTTTTGTATGGCGGGTTGGAATGGGCCGTATTCCGGTGGCTAAAAACTTGGAGAAAAGGGGTATCGCCATTGGTTCTTGCATATGTAATCTTTGCAAACATGGTGATGAAGATGTTGATCATATCTTTGTCCGCTGCCCATATGCTTTGAGTGTTTTAGCATGGATCTTCAAATGGTGTAATCTACCACTTCCTTCTTTTAATTCAGTGGTGGATTTAATTGAACATGGTATCAAATGGGGTAAATGTCCTATGGAAAAAAAAGTTATAACAACAATTATCCAATGTTCTTTATGGTGTATTTGGAAGGCAAGGAATGAGGTGGTGTTCAATAATATTCACAAATCATTTTCAATTGTAGCCGGTGATATTGTTTCAACCTCTTATACGTGGTTGAAATATAGGAGTAAATTGTCATGTAATAAGGTTGATTGGGAGGTTTCTCCTTTGTTGTTTCTTTTGTAATCATTCTCCGTCTTAGTGGCTTACTAAGTCGGTTTATTTATATAGAGTTGCATTCTAGGAAGTCCAAAGGATTTGTCTAGTCCCAAGGGACAAATCCTAGCCATTGGATCAAGATGGACAAGATCAAATCCCCCACCTACAACCACCGCCGGCCGCCGCCTCCGGCCACCTCCGGCCGCCGTCCGCCGCCGCCGGCCGCCGCCGACCACCGCCGATCGCCGCCGTCCGCCGCCGTCCGCCGCCGGTGGCCGGCGGCGGCGGCCGGCGGTGGTGGTGGTGGCTGACGGTGAAGGTGCTGGTGCTAATGGGGGTGGTGGTAGTATTGATGTATCCAAGCACATGTGCTTCACCAAATACAACATATTACTTCGAAGCACATATGCTTCAGGTCACGAAGCACATGTGCTTCAAGTCACTAAAAACATGTGCTTCACGAAGCACATGTGCTTCACGAAGCACATGTGCTTCACTACACGAAAAAAAAATATCAAAACAAGTCACGAAGCACATGTGCTTGACGTTATGAAGCACATGTGCTTCACTACACGGGAAAAAAATCAAAACAAGTCACGAAGCACATGTGCTTGACGTTATGAAGCACATGTGCTTCACTACATCAAAACAAGTCACGAAGCACATGTGCTTGACGTTATGAAGCACATGTGCTTCACTACACGGGAAAAAAATCAAATCAAGTCACGAAGCACATGGGCTTGACGTTATGAAGCACATGTGCTTCACTACACGAAAAAAAAATATCAAAACAAGTCACGAAGCACATGTGCTTGACGTTATGAAGCACATGTGCTTCACTACACGGGAAAAAAATCAAAACAAGTCACGAAGCACATGTGCTTGACGTTATGAAGCACATGTGTTTCACTACACGGGAAAAAAATCAAAACAAGTCACGAAGCACATGTGCTTGACGTTATGAAGCACATGTGCTTCACTACACGAAAAAAAAAATCAAAACAAGTCATGAAGCACATGTGCTTCACTACACGGGAAAAAAATCAAAACAAGTCATGAAGCACATGTGCTTGACGTTATGAAGCACATGTGCTTCACTACACGAAAAAAAAATATCAAAACAAGTCACGAAGCACATGTGCTTGACGTTATGAAGCACATGTGTTTCACTACACGGGAAAAAAATCAAAACAAGTCACGAAGCACATGTGCTTGACGTTATGAAGCACATGTGCTTCACTACACGAAAAAAAAATATCAAAACAAGTCACGAAGCACATGTGCTTGACGTTATGAAGCACATGTGCTTCACTACACGGGAAAAAAATCATAACAAGTCACGAAGCACATGTGCGTGACGTTATGAAGCACATGTGCTTCACTACACGAAAAAAAATATCAAAACAAGTCACGAAGCACATGTGCTTGACGTTATGAAGCACATGTGCTTCACTACACGGGAAAAAAATCAAAACAAGTCACGAAGCACATGTGCTTCACTACACGAAAAAAAAAATCAAAACAAGTCACGAAGCACATGTGCTTGACGTTATGAAGCACATGTGCTTCACTACACGGGAAAAAAATCAAAACAAGTCATGAAGCACATGTGCTTGACGTTATGAAGCACATGTGCTTCACTACACGAAAAAAAAATATCAAAACAAGTCACGAAGCACATGTGCTTGACGTTATGAAGCACATGTGCTTCACTACACGGGAAAAAAAATCAAAACAAGTCACGAAGCACATGTGCTTGACGTTATGAAGCACATGTGCTTCACTACACGAAAAAAAAAATATCAAAACAAGTCACGAAGCACATGTGCTTCCAGTCATGACTACCACCACCGGTCACCACCGCCGGCGGCCACCTCCGGCCGCCGTCCGCCGCCGTCCGCCGCCGCCGACCGCCGCCCATCGCCGCCGTCCGCCGCCCATCGCCGCCGTCCGCCACCGTCCGCCGCCGCCGGCCGTCCGCCGCCGGCCGCCGTCTCCGGCCGCCGGAGAAGCACATGTGCTTGTAGTGGTGGTGGTGGTTTTGAATCTTGATCTTGACCATTAATTTTTCTTGATCCAAGGGCTAATAAATGTCCCTTGGGACTAGATAAAATTAATGGACTACCTTGAACATTTCTCTATTTATATATATATATATTTGCCGTTTCCAAAAAAACTACTTCAACAAAACCCTTTTATTTATTGCTTTTATGGGTTATTATAGTGCTTTGTGTCGTAATTCATACTCATGTCAATTATATAGTCAATAATTTAACTAAACCGTCATTATCGGATTAAAAGGTAATCATAACTCAAGGTTGACCAAAAGATTTATCATATTTTGATATACACATGGATTAAAAAGTTTGTATATTTTATAGCTGTTAAATTTTATAATTTGACTGATTAGAGTTGTTGGGCTCATCAAAGACTTGCCAAATGCGTTTGGCAGCCGTCAAAGCTCGCCATGACATACCGGCCAAGCTCGCAAAGCCCTATCGCCATCCATATAGTGCCCGTCAAAACTCATTTCATTGTATTTTTTGTTTTTTTTGTAAATTGTGATTGGTTTGATTTAATTCGGAAAGTGATATTCATGATTCCTTTAATTAATCTAGATTTCGGAAACAACCCATTCCCCAAACATTTTATTTTATTTTATTTTAAACGATAAATTTTAATATACTCTTAAATACCATATATGTCTACTATTAAGATTCAATTTTTAATCCTAAATAGTTGACTACTATTTAGATAAAAGAGTAATATTAAAAGCTTTAAGGATGATGCCCAAACCTTTGTTGTTTGGTTTGTAAATCAAGTTTGGTATATTTAATTAGAGATGTAAACGGGTACGGGTAGTAGTGGGTACTGTAAAACCCGTACCTGTACCCGACCCGCTATTTTCATATACGTACTCGCCCCGTACCCGGGACCGGGTACCCATTCAATAAAAAAATAAAACAAAATAGCTAATACATTTAATACTCTTAGTTCGTTTAGGTTATTTCATTCAATACGTAATGGACTAACGGTAGACGAGCCAGATTTTAACCATTATTAAATTGGGCTAATTAGAGATTAAGAGTTGGGCTAAGTATGTGTAGTGACTAGTGGGCTAAACCTGTATTAAAAAAATTACACATTAATATATACGTTCGGGTCGGGTATAAACGGTGCGGGTATTATAAAACCCGTACCCGACCCGTACCCGCTATCGGGTATGAAATTTAAACCCATCCCCGACCCGTTACTCGTTTAGACGGGTAATACCCGCTCCGTAAGACTCGGGTACCGCGGGTACCCAAACCCGTGGGTTAAATTTGCATCCCTATATTTAATCTTAACATTTGATCATACTCATAGTCCTACTCATTAAATTAAAGACATGTGTCAAAATCAATGGATAATATTAAGAGAGAGAATTAATGAAGTATATATGTAATCCTATATTCCTATTAAATGAATAGAATTATGAATAGTACTAAATGGTAAGACTAATTTTTTTTATTTTTATTAAACTTATAAATAGAATATCAAGACAAATTGATGTCGGTTAATCCAATAGCACTAAAAACGACGAGTATAGAATTGTTGGCTCTGAAAACTGCTTTTAAGTTCACAATAAACGAGAAGACTAAGAGGGTGCGGTACGGTGGCGAGAGGGGGTGGGCGCCGGACGCCACCTCGGCGCGCCGGCCACGCCACGACACCGCCCGCCACGCGAGCGGGCCACTTCGCCGGACGCCCGACGCAACCAACGGACGAATGGTGGTGTGACACGTGGACTAGCCGTTTGCAACGGCTAGTTTCCAGATTTTTAAATTTTTTTTTTTAATTTTAAATTTTTTAAATAAACCATTAACCCTTATAAATACCAACCCTTTTACACAATATTTCCACACACCATTTCTCACCATTTCTCAAACTAAAACCCTTTCACACAATATTTTCTACACAATCTCTGATCAAAATGCGTCGAAATTTGATGGATCCCGAAAGTTATTCGTCCGATGTCGACGATGAGACGGATATTTTTTTTATGACTCAAGCGCATCAATACATGCAACGACAACAAGCTCAACCAACCCGGACTCGCGTGCCAGTGTATCGAGATCGTGAAGCTGCCGAGCAACGTTTATTGGACGACTACTTTGGTGATAATCCAAAGTACCCTGAGCCGGTTTTCCGGCGTCGATTTCGTATGAGCAGGCGATTATTCTTAGAAATAGTCGAAGGTATTTCTAACTATACTGCTGAACCTCTTCCTAACCATTTTGAATTTTTTAAAGTACGACCAGATGCCACCGGTCTAATGGGTTTTAGTGTTATAATGAAATGCACGTCTGCCATTCGCCAATTGGCGTATGGCATAACACCTGATTCACTTGATGAATATTTACAAATTGGTGAACATTGTGCACGTGATTGTCTAAATCATTTTACCAAGTGTATTATCGACTTATATACCGCTGAGTATCTAAGGACACCCGACATCCATGACGTTCAAAACCTATATACAAAACACGAGAACGCTCATGGGTTTCCTGGAATGCTTGGTAGTATAGATTGTATGCATTGGGAGTGGACCAACTGTCCAAAAGCATGGCACGGCCAATATGGTAGAGGTGATAAAAAATACCCAACTATAATACTAGAGGCTGTCGCCTCGCAAGATTTGTGGATTTGGCACGCATTTTTTGGGGTTGCGGGTGCCAATAACGACCTCACTGTGTTAAATAACTCACCCTTGTTTGATAACCTTCTTGACGATATTGCTCCTTCGGTCCCTTTTGTTGTAAATGGAGTGACTTATCAGAACGGGTACTACCTAGCTGATGGTATTTACCCACAATGGGCAAGCTTTGTCAAATCATTTACTGTTGCACGAGACGAAAAACGTGCTTACTTCAAACGAAGGCAAGAAAGTGCAAGAAAAGACGTAGAACGTGCATTTGGTGTCTTACAGGGGCGTTGGGGGATTATTCGCCAACCGGCTCGGTCGTGGAGTGTCAACAAGCTACGTAGAACCATGTACGCATGCATCATATTGCATAACATGATTGTAAAAGATCAAAACTTTGCCATAAGCGATATGAACGAGTTGTATGTTGCTCCACAACTTAATTTAGACCGTACTTGGGTCGAGAGAGCCGAAATACAACGACTGAGATCAAGGGAATTACGTGATAGACGTACACACGAATCGCTTCAACGAAATATTATGGACCATATTTGGCAACGGTATCAAGAAAATCGTGTGTAATTTTTTTCCTAATTTTCGGTATTTTTTTTTAATTTTCGGTATTTTTTTTTAAATTTTCGGTAATTTTTTTTATTTTTTAGGTATTTTTATTTTGTATTGTGTAATATTTATTTTAATGAAGTATTATGTTTTTAAAAAAAGAAAAAAGAAAAAAAGGTGGTGGGGCCCAAATGGCTTAAGTGATGGTAGAGGGGGTATTTGGGGGTTTTGAATGTGAAATGTGAAATGGTGATGTGGCGCATAGGTGGTGCAGAGGTGGCAAAGTGGCTTAGCCACCATACCCATCACTCTAACGGTGAGCCCCCTTCCGGGCAGACGGGCAGGTCATAACCGTCACATATACCCAATAGCAACTCGCCACGTCAGCAAGAAACGCCGGTTAGACGACTGTTGGTGCGGGTGGTTGGATATACAATACAATTTAATGGGAATGAGGTGCAAAGCACACTTTTATCTTTCCTAGTGTCCCACTGTTTCTCTTTCTCCCCCTCTTTTATCTTCAAATCCATGCCGATTCCTTACCTATTGGAACCTTGATTCCTCTTTTCTTCTAGTATAAATTTCCACAAATTGATTTCATTTCAATTTCGTATTCAATCGTTGTTTCTTCGATTTGTTGTTTCTAGATATGGAAGATGAATATGCAAAATTTATCAGGAGGATGAATCCACCCAGGTAATTCAAATACTTTCTTCTAATTTCAGTAAATTGTTCTTGAATTTTGATTGCTCTAATTTGAATCCTGTAATTTTGTTTAATGATTACATAATTGGATTACATACTCTTAGTTGTGAGGGTTGCTAACTGTGCTCTGAAGTTATACCTAGGGTTTTTTTTTGTCTTAATTTAATTTTAGATTGTTCTAGCGTGTAATATGATTTTATGCGATTCGGAGCAGCTAAATAGTTCTGTTGACTTAATTAATTAAGCTTTTATTTTTCTTCTAAATTTTTCATATTTTGACCTGTAGTGTTAATTAGATCTGAATTGTTGTTTTATGTATGTGTGATTGTGTGTTTATTCATATGTTAAGCTTATATATTGTTGTCGCAGAGTTACAATTGACAACGATTCATCTCCAGATGCAACAGTAATTCAGGTATTTCTTTGATTTCAGTTATAGATCTTGACTCAAGTCAATTGTATTTTTTCTTCACACAGTCACACGTTTGACGATTTGTATGTTAGGTTGAAAGTGTTAATAAGCATGGTATTCTACTAGAAGTTGTTCAAGTTCTTGCTGATTTAGACCTTGTTATTACAAAAGCTTATATTTCATCAGATGGAGGCTGGTTCATGGATGGTATGGTGTTTATGCTTTATTTGTGCATAAAATATGAATCTGAATAACTTTATGCTACATGATACTTGCATGTAAACAGTATCTGATACTATATTTTTTATTTTTGACAGTTTTCAATGTTATTTACCATGATGGAAGCAAAGTTAGAGATAAAGGGGTGGTTGATTATATAAAAAAGGTAAAAATCTGAACAACTTTCTGCGGGTCGGATCTGATTGGCTTGACCAAAAACATATTTTTGTCCATTTTTTTTATTTCTTATAAGTAATCAAGTATGATTTTTTGTCAGGTGCTTGAAGATGATGCATTTTATGTACCATCATTAACTAATTCAATTGGATTAAAAACATCTGAAGATTACACATCAATCGAGTTAGTTGGAACCGACAGACCCGGTTTATTATCAGAAGTATCTGCAGTATTAACCGATCTCAACTGTAATGTGGTCAATGCTGAAATCTGGACCCACAATGCACGTGCTGCAGCAGTTGTACACGTAACAGATGAGAAAACAAAATGTGCAATTAAAGACCCAAAAAGGCTCTCAACAATTAAAAAACTTCTTTGTAATATCCTTAAAGGAAACGATGATCTAAATACTGCTAAAATGACGCTTTCGTCCCCCGGGTTTACTCATAGACAAAGAAGATTACATCAAATTATGTTTGCTGAACGGGATTATGAGAAGATTGAAAATACAGAAAATCGGTTGAGACCGGAAGTTAGTGTTTTGGATTGTGTGGAGAGAGATTATACGGTTATTACTATGAGGTGTAGAGATCGACCCAAGTTGTTGTTTGATATTATTTGCACTTTAACTGATATGCAATATGTTGTGTTTCATGGAGTTGTTCACACAGGGAAAATGGAGGCTTTTCAGGTATTTATTTAACTATTTAAGTTTATTGTTAGGGTTTTTGATGTTGAGTATAGGTGGTAACTTTTGACCCGTTTATGGGTGAACGGATCGGTTTTGGTTATAGTTTGCTGATTGCTTTTTTAATTAATTATTATTATTTTATTATATTATGAATGTAGGAATATTATATTCGACATGTTGATGGGAGTCCAGTAAGCTCAGAGGCAGAACGAGAGCGTGTTATGCAATGTCTTGAAGCTGCAATTGAAAGAAGGACTTCTGAGGTATACTAAATTCTACAAAATACAAACATATATCAAATCTATACATACACACACACACACACACACTCATACTGTGTAGTTTGTGTGGGTCAAAACTCAAAACGGGTCGGGTTTGAAAAGTGTATAATATCAACTGATTATTTTCTAGCTGTTTTTTTTTTATTTTACCCGTTAGCATAACCCGAATCAACCAATTTTAGTTTTTACATTATGTATTTGAAAAGTTTTTCTGATATTAGATTATTATTTTACATAGGCTCTTGAGCTAGAATTATGCACAGCTGATCGTATCGGGCTTCTTTCCGACATAACCCGAGTTTTTAGAGAAAATAGTCTATGTATTAAACGGGCCGAAATTTCAACCGAAGGTGGAAAAGCCGTAGACAAATTTTATGTGACAGACATGACAGGTAACAGCCCTGTTGACCCAAAGACCATAGATTCAATTCAAAGTCAACTCGGTCAACACGCATCATTACACGTTAGATGGAATTCTAGTCAGTCACCAGACCCACCGTCTGAAGAAACAACCATGAGTTTTCTGTTTGGAAATTTGTTCCAGACTTTTAAATTGGTGGGCTCATACTCGTGATGTATATTATATAGTTGAAGAAACTTGGAAGATAGATACAAAGTAGGAAAGTATAGATACAGAGGGCGATGTGAATATGATAGTTAAGTGCAGGTGTTGTGACTGTAAATAATATGGTCAAATGCATCGTTATCATTGTGTATATAGGTAATCAATGTAAATATGTATGTAGACATGATGCAAATATTAGATATACGAATACAATACAAGTTTATGTGAATTATATACAATACAAGTTTATTTGGTGTACTCGTACTTGCGCGAATTTAACAGAGTATATAATATAATATAATATTTTGAAATGTAATTGTTACAACCTCTAAATAAAAAATGAATTTAAGCCACATGCATAATAAAATAAAACTAATAATTATTTGGCAGGTACTATTTTACTGTCTAGTAACGGACAAAAAATCTATATTACATCTTAATAAATCCTGGTTCTATGATTTTTGACCATATGTGTTAAACCATTTCTCTTAATCGAATATCAATGTGACTCGAGTTTAGATAATATGTAATTAGTTTTAACCGTTTATTGTTAATGGCCAAAGTGTGCATGTTTATTTAGCATCACTATTGTTTCAATGTACTTGAGTCACGATTTATGCAATTTGTTGTGATCTGGTGTAGCTTTAACAATATAAACTGTCACATAACACCACTTGCCTATTACTTCTGAATCAAATTGTAACCCATAAGTCAGAGACAAACTACCAAAAAAAAGAGTTTAAACCCAACACCACAATAGAAAGACACGTTATGCGTGCAAAAGACTTGTGCAATTGTGTAATCAACAGTTAGTTAGTTAGTTACTTATTGGTTCCATGATCCTTTTTTGTAGGCGATCTCCCTTTCCCATAAACCTTGACAATCTTGGATGGATGGAATCGTTGATGCAGAGGTCTCGGTGCCCTTGTTTTCATATTGAAACCCCTTATGCAAACATACCCTGCACAAATTGAGCCAATTTTTACATGAAAAATATTACAATAATAAATGCGTATTCATTAACCAAAGGGCCTTTGGCCTAGCGGTATGGTGTCTGCCTCTCAAAACATTGAGGTCAGGAGTTCGAGTCCCGTCGTGGACATAGGTGGTAATTAGGAGTAGATTAGATTTGCCGTTTCAAAAAAAAAAAATGCGTATTCATTAATACCTTTCCAAAAGCACTCTTGTATTTCCAGAGTTGACATACCTGAGTTACAAAAACAGTTGTCATCTGTTACTATTAGTATATACTTATTCAGTAATATTGCCAATAAGAGTAGTATTTTTTTTTTCTACCTTTGAATATGGTGGCTATCGAGGTACCACAAAACAGAGTCTTTCTAGTAAGATCCCATAATAAGTTCCTGGGTACAACAAGCGGTTTTTCACTAGATTCATCATCAGCAAAAACCTCGTTTATCTGGAAAAATGTTCCATCAAGTGGAAACGACCCTCTAGTTGCTGTCCTACATGGAACCTGTAAATTTGTATGTGACGCTAAATGTTACGTATTTAATAGCTTATTAGTATAATTTTGCTTACCAATATTGTTCCAAACACTGTTTCTTCTCCTTGTGAATCACTTGAAGGATAATCAGTTTCTCCTAAACATAATATTAATTTTAAGTTACAAGGTTGTATGCATATGTTATCTTCAGTTTATAAATCTAAAGAAACGGTTTTACCTTGTGGCCATATAGCAAGTATGTAAGGGTGTCTATCATCAGGGTCCCTTCTCTCCAACTGCAACACAATTACCTCAAAGGTAAAAAATCATTTTACAAAATCTCGTATATAAATTTAACATTTTTTATAAAAATATCCTTTTCCAGACCGTCATTTTTTATTCTGTAGAACGCATCTTTTAATGACCTAAACAGGACACTTAATGACCCAATAGGACAAAACTTCGTATATTAATGACTAAACAATAACTAGTTTGAAAAGTAAGTCTACATTTTAGGTAAATAACCCTTAAAAAATACAAAAAACATTTTGTAAACAAAATAGAGGAATCTACTGACCGCTTGTATAAGAGGATGTGAATCAGGAAGCTCATAACTGCATTTAACATAAAATAAAAATTACAACAATAAACAATATATAAAAATAAGATTGTAAATACTTACATTTGGTGCTCTGTCCTCGATCGACCAACGTTTTTAAGTTTACGAACAGGTCTAGATGTTTCTTCTGCAGATATGTTAACTAATGCTCGAGAAATATCATCCTTTTTTAGCGGGATATTATAATTCCACACATTTGTCATAAGTTCTTTGGTTTTAATAATCATAGGATGTACTTTAGGTTCAAGAAACAGATCTTCAATATCTTGTTCATTTCCGAGTTTAATCCTCCATCCAGGTGTAGGAATTGTCAAAACAGGTTTAGTGGGACCCATAGTTTTTTCAGGAGTAATAGGAATGAATGTGTTTTCCAGACACCTGTTGCTGTATATTAATCACATATTTGTTATTTTTAAAATTTTGTTGTTAAGTTTGTTGTTAGGTGTATGAAGCAAAGTGTTGAAAAACCTTGAAAATGCACTAGCAAAATGTTTGCAGTCATTCTTTAGTGGGCAAGAATCGCAATTTGGGTTCTTCTTCGTGCAAAACACCTGTACGATTAAATTAAAGTAACCATGATTTGATTTTTTCTTCATTTTTCACATATATAGTGATTGAAAATAATAATATAATCCCTCTTCTTTTATCGTACCTTTCCGAAAGTAATCATTTGATAATGAAGCTCGTACCTGTATATATATTGCATAACATATCAGTTTGCAAAAGTTATTTATAAGAAATAAAAGAAAAACACAAATGGAAATAGGGAAATTACAATGTTTCCACATCAAGGTTAGAAAGCCTATGTGATAAATACTCTTGAACATGGTTCATATCAGGGTACCTGAAAGAATACATCATTTTTAGCACATTATTAAGATTTAGTGAAAGTAAATAACTAATAAAATATAATTAATTGAAGTAAGGTTCGGTTCGGTTCTCACTCTCCTAGCTCATGTATGAGAACTCCATCAGGAAGCTTTTCAATTGGGACCCACCCGAGACGAACTACTATTCTACTCACATTTGTATCGACCTTGTAAAAGTTAAAATATGAAATTAGATCATATGATTAGATTATTGAACCTTAAATATGACAAACTGATGATTTTAAGAAAGAATGTTACAGGGAATGCACGTTGGCGTAGTGTCAATAACCGCAAACATTCAATGCTTTTTATGCCAAGTCCATATACCCCCGCAAGGTAACCCCTGCGTGTATAATTAATATATGATAAAAGAGAAATGATATTTGTGTCTGCAATTTGTGCCTACTCATATGCTAATAATTCTCTCTCTTCATATCAGTAGACACATGAGTAGACACAAATACCATTACTCATGATAAAATTACATGAATGTCTAGTAGTTTGACCCAAATTTCATCTATGATCATTTACTTCAAAAAATTACATTGATTGTCCCTACTTTTGAAACCAACAAACTAACGGAAATTAACGTAAATGACTATCAGTGAAAAAAATTCAAAAGTAAGGATCACCAATGTAATTTTTTGAAGTAAATGACCATATAATTATTTGAAGTAAAGAACCATGGGTGAAATTTGTGGTTGTCTTTTTTACAATTGTTCATATTTAGACATTGTAAAGATTTATTTTTAATTTTCTCATTAAAAATAAAATTTTGTGTCTCTTTTAGGTCACCCGTAAATACCTAATAAATCAGTAAGTGACATGCCATTTTTTCACGTCAATAGCTTATTAGGTCTATAAATGACCTAACCAAGACATAAAGCCATGACAAAATCTAACATAAACTTGTACAGTGATAAAACATGTACAAAAAATTCTTTGTTATATTATGCAAAATTAACCCTTTACAAATTTAACCATGATTACTCAACAAATATGGGCGATCTTACATTGTGTTTATAGAGTTTGCGTTTCTTAACCACTCTAGATCAAGAAGCCCAGAGTTGTTATCATGTATGCTATCAAGGAACTTCTGCACAAGTTATAAAATTCATGTCTTAGATTCAACCATTATTTTTATGGATTTTATAAATAAATAAAAATAAACAAATTTACCATGATTCGTGCTGCAAGTCTATTATTCATGCCTCTTTCTTGGATGGCATGAGAAATTTCATCAGGTTGTGCACATCTTATTGCATTCCAGTTTATAGCATGTTCAGTGTGATCATCCATATTTGGATCTCGAATTATTTCATTTGGGTATTTTGCAGCAAGAGACATGAAAGCAGAACTAACCAACATTGTGTAATTTATTAATGTGAAGAAACATTAAATTAATCACATAACGAGCCCAAAAAGAAGCTTAAAATTACCTTGACAAATTGTCGGATACGTTTTGTGCTAGGAAAACACCAACAACCGAGTCGACAACAGAACCTTTCCAGCCCGTGAAAGGTCTATTTCCTGTTAATTAAATTCATTTTGTCACCAAATATTAATGTTGATTTTTTTGCATTTGTCTACTTAGTCATTCTACAAACTACAAATTTTTATCCAATTGAGTTATTTGGGAAACTCAAGACTCATAAGGTGGTGATGTGGCGTTAACCAAATGAGACACAAATTCATCTTTTAAAAACTCTGCACACAAGAAATTATGTCACTTGCCACCTCAGCAAGTTCCTGTCATGTCATCACTTTATAGGTAATTAGGTGTATCAAATGACCCAAACGGAAAACAAAGACATCTTTTAACAACCCAATTGGACGACAAACTTGTACAATGACTAGACCTAGACAAAAGTAAAAGTATGTTATCATGTTAGGAAAAAAAAAAAAAAAATATCATGGATCTTTATATTATTTCAAAATCTTTAAAAAACCAAAATTCTTATATAATTCAAATGTCTTGAGAAATTACCTTGAACAAGGCGCATGGATCTAATGAAAGACAAAGCCCTTTGTCGAAACAACTCTTGCTCGTTCTTCCACCATTCATCGTCCTCTTTCGCATTGCATAAACCTTTTAGAATTAGTAATATGTATAGTTAAGTAGGTATTAAATTTGTAATTAAGCACAAATTTTCATATACATTATATGATACTATAAAACATTAATGAAATATAAAAAAGCTTAAACTAAAATAACAGTGGTGATACTCTTTTGTTGACCAGATTCCATGTGCTTGTTGACTTCACGATTAAAGCAAAATCCCCCCTTTGTGAAAACCTTTGTCGTTTTTGTTCCGGTATGAGCTGAACCAAAATCCAAAACTCTCCGGCAAGACGGTTTAACAGTCGAAGAATACCAGTTCCAGCTGTCACCGGTTTCCGGTGAAGGAGAAATTGGGGAATTTTCCATCACTTTTGGCCTGAATTTACCCTCCTTTTTTATCAGCTTCTCATTATCATTTACGTCAATTTGATGATCGTTAATTGGTAATTCGATTGGCGAAACCCTAATCATTTTCTTACGAGCTGATATAACAGGACGGGTGGTGATTGATCTCTCTGCACACATAAACGTACAATTTCGAATTAAAACTCTCAATTAACAATATTTGTTTTTGATTGAGTAATTGTACGTGTATATAGCATAGTAACGTACCAGCATTGGTTGGTGATGGAGGAATGTCTGTGAAATCAACGGAAGATGACGGTTGTTTGCGTTTGTTTTTCCGATCGTCTTCCATTTTTTGCCGATGTGAAACACTCGCACATACACACAGTGGATCGGATTTTTAAGTGAAAGATGAAGAAATGACGGCCACGCACAGAGCCTTCTTCAGCTACCATGGCTGTTTCAGCCGATCGTAATTATTGCCTACCGGCCAGACTGCAAACGGTCATCTCAAATATATTTGGCGCCACCACTTTTCTGTTATATTTTGTTTGGGTTTTCATGCATAAAAAACTTGTACATTGATTAAAAAATTAATATTCTTAAAATTCAGGGGTTGTCTTTTGTGTATTTTGCCTTCTTAAGGCTGTCATTAGCATTTTCCTATTTTTTTATACAAGGATGTCCAATCCCGCCAAATGTAAGGTAGATGTAGAGAGACTGATTCTTGAAAACTTCTAGTAAAAATGTGTGGTGAGAAAAAATTGTCGTGAAAGACTTTTATACTACATTCATATCACAATAAGTGATACGATTTTCATTTTTGTTAGTTTCAAAATAAGTGATTATTTTAAAATTTACCTTATTTAGTAAAATAAGTGAGATATATCATTTGCTAATTATCCACTAATATAGTAAAATAGCTATTTTGTCATTATTTTACTTTTAAACATCATTAACATTACTTTATTCAAAAGGAATGAAATCCGTCATCCAATAACTATCCACTTTTACCCATCTTAACTCTTATTCTAACTTTTTGCCTAAAAAATCATTGAACTCCATAATTTATCACTTATTGTGATACTGATGTAGTATGTTTTTTAATTAGTATAAATGTAAATAGAAAAATGTCTTAGTTGGAAGTTAATTTGATGCAATTAGCAACAAAGGTTAGAAACTTGTGCTTATGTGTTCCGAGAACCAGAGATGTTTGTGTAATAGTTATGGTATATATAATACTTAAATGTCAATTTCACATTACTACATTCATTGCAAAATAAATGTTTACTAGAAGAAAAGGAAAAACATACACACTCACAGTTACGATCATGGGTACAGTGACTTGAGCCGTTTCATCACCTCACCACTTGCTTGAACCAAATATTACTAAAATAGAACTAGAGATAATTTTAGAAGTCCCAAAAGATGAACAGTAGATTAATGGGTCATGGAATAATTTCTAAACATCATAGCTTCATAGGGGGTAGAATTAGTAATTATTGTTGAATTACCATTCACCCAATACGAGAGCCCAATAAAGAAGACAAATATATAAACAAAATTTAGTATCTTTTTAATTATTTGTATTAATATGTTCACTAATTATAAACTTGATATGTAGAAAATTATCAGTTCAGTAGATTCGTTGTGCTATTATTGATTCTTGAAAATTTACTAAAACATGTGTTTTAAGATATATATATATTGAGATCAAAGTGTTGGAAAATTTTGGACATTTATAATTATATATTTTATTATATATAGTTAAATGGTTGGTATGTCCAAAATATTGTTGTGGTGAATGAGATATCGACTCTCAAAGTGGGGTGTATGGAACAAAGAAATAAAACAAATGGACTAGTGGGAACTTGAACCTATCCACGCTCGTCTCCCGGGTTTCACGGGGGTTCGGTTTTGCCACTCGGTTTTGCCACTCGGTTTAGTGGAATGTATTCAAATAATATTATTGATAATAATATTTATATTTTAATGTTTGTCATTAAAATATATATTTGAATTAGTGGTTTTATTTTCTTTGTATTGAATTGAAATAATGACCATAATGACATTAATGAAGGTCATTATACCCATGACCATGTTCTAGTATAAATAGAGATGGTGTGGTTCATTTGTAAGATACACATTCTCATACTTTCCTACTCACTTACAAGCATCACAATTTGCTCTCTCCAAGTTTAGTGATCCTTAAACACAATAACTTTCGGTAAGTGTTTTGGCTAGGATTATATTCGGTAGTGTAAAACTACTCGGTTGTTTTACCCTGGGAAATAGACAACGAATCTATTTTAAGGGGATCGTGAATTTCACGAGACTCAACCAAAACCTTGTACTTGTTTGTTCTTTTTAGTTTGTTTCAATCTTTTGTAGACGTAATCGTCAATTTCCCTTATTGTAATTGTATTTTATTTAATATAAATTGGTATTAGCTCCTACACAAATTACAGTTATATAGTATGAAAAGAACAAGAGAATCTTATATTTATGTATATTGAGATTAAAGTACAGTTATATAGTATGACAAAAACAAGAGCATTTTCATATTTATGTAGACAAAATATATGAACTCAAGCTAAAATGACAATATTTAGATGACCAATAAACCTTTGTAAACTAAATCTAAATATGTGAAAAGAATTCAAAATATATTTATATTATTACTTTAAATCGAGATAATGTGAAAATAATTCAAAATATATACCCTCTGTATAGAGCATAATTTTATAATCTATATGCATTTTATATTTGTATAAACACAATTTATAAACTCATGCTAAAATGATAAAATTAGACATCCAATAAATCGTTGTATACTTTTTGGAAATTAAAACAATTAAAGAAACAAAAATGCAACCTTTAATTGAATCAACGTAAAAAAATATGTAATTATTTATAAGTCTAGGTACAGAGACTATTAATCTGAAAAGTTACAGATTCACGCGTGGTATTGGTCCACCTGGCTCTTCCCTCTTGACATGCACAAGAAAACTGGTTATCGGATCAGACCGTTTTCAAAACCTTGATTTCAACATCATCGGATCGGATGGAGTCATAAACCGCTAAACTGGGATCAGCTTGGGGTTTGGGGATGAAGCGGTTTGAAAACCGGTTTTTTAGTTAACCTGGCTGTTAAAATTGGTTCAAACACTAGATTTTGACGAAAAATGGGTCTGAACCAAGTCCGAACCAGTTACAAATCCCCAAAACCGAGTTAAAATCAACCCTGTTTTGACCTTTGTTGACAAAGACCAAACCGGTTTTATAGAAAACCCTATTTGTTCTCCTCAACTTCCCGCTACTTTCTTTATCCCCGGGGCCGGGTGACGTATGGCCCAAAATCTTGTCAAGCCCACACAATCCGACATTTTTGGTCTGCTATACTTCAAGTCACCAACCCAACTATCTTTTGCCCAAATACTTAAGCCTGGTTCTTGTGAGGGGTTAACATGGGTATTTGGGTAGAGCTTATTTTCAGAAATTTAAAGATTTGAAAAGTTCATATCTAATGATTTGCGAGGTGCCTAATTTTTATTTATTAGGTTAGCAGTTTATGAGTTCAAATAAGCCATTAAGAATGTGTTATTACATTTTCCAAAATTTTACAAGTCTATAAGGTCTGAAAATTAACTTTAGCCAAACAGCCTTGAGACGAAATTACACTAACGTGTCATTATTCGATAATTCGACATGTTAAGCTTAAGGTGGTGGGTTTTTGCATATCCTTATTTTGGGGGAAATGTTAACAATAGTTTCAGGAGTTTGAACAAACATTAGTGAGTGATAAATTTAGTTGTACATGATTTGTCACCGGCAATTTATATATTATACAATGTTAGGATATTGGGTGGCTAATGATGTTTTTCGATGTTTTGTTAAAAAGATATCTATTAATCATAACAAAAACCTTTTCTCTTGCTAAATTAATACTCCCTCCGTCCCACAAAGAAGTTTGCATTTCTCTTGGGCACAAGATTTTAGGTGATAGTTAGTGGTGGGGTCACTAGTATTACTTTTGATTAATATATAAGAGTGGATTGGAGAGACAAAGATAGTTGGTAGATATTAATGGTGAGGTTTTTAATAATAATAATATTTTATTATGTGTGCTCCATCAAATGTGAGAAATGTAAACTTTTTTGTGGGACAAAAGTTTAGTGAGAAATGTAAATTTTTTTGTGGGACGGAGGGAGTATAACTTAAGCAGCACAGATAAAAAATGTAATCATGGATAAAACCATAAAATAGTCTTAAGAAAATGTTGTTAAAGGGCATTCGACGGTGCCAAACCATACCACACCCCCTTGCCAAAACCTCTCCAACCGCTATATGTCAACCTTTAGCAGTTCGTTAAAATCAATTTGATGTGTAAATTTTGTTTGAGTTATTTTATGATTGGTTTGTGATAGATTTTATGGGTCCTAAAGAGATGTTATAAAAATTTCAAACCAATTAGAGTAATTTTGAGGTGAATATTAAAATGATGTTAAAGAGACAAATATGTATTTAATACATGTTTAACTTGACACCATAGCTTAGGCCTCTCCTAACCCTTACCAATTACTAAACCCATCAGTAGCGTCACATCATCACATCCTTACTGACACGCTACTGACACGGTCGTGCCAACCCTACCCGTCATTAAACCCATCCTTTCCACATCATCATTTTAATTAATAAAAAACACACTACATTAAATAAATAAAATTACATTAAATTAAAAAAAGACATTAAAACATAAAAAAAAACATTAAACTTAAAAAAAAAAAAAAAAAAAAAAAAAAACTACTCGTCGTCCTCGTCGTCTTCCTCGTCGTCTTCTCCGTCATCGGTTGAGTCCGGATCAGCGTATTTGTCCAATAAACTCCTCTGATATTTTAGAACCGCTTTTCGCTCGCTTCGGTTCAAATTATCAGGAACCGAACAATGAAGGACTCTGAAAGCATCCGATATCCTGCGCTCCTCGGTCGCTTCTTTGATAGTCTTCAAAGCGCCGACTTGCAGTATGGCGGCATCACATATCCGGTCACGAGTTTCGTCACTTGAATACCGTGACGAAGTCGCATCCGAGGAGCGTGCCGTACGTCGGCTAACGTTATGACCCGGTGGTCGACGGATCGGGTCGTCACGGAATAAACCTTCCATATTAGCGGACAGGAGCGGGTTGGTGTTGTCTTCACCAAGGTTCACTGGGTTGGGATCGGGAGCGGGTTGGGGATTCATCACGTTGTAATCTACCCAAACTTTGGGTAATCTTTTAGTTCCTCCCAACACTGTTCGAACAAAAAGTGCCTTCTGTTGTTCTTGTCATAAAATTGTTGTTTTGCAGCGTTGAGCACGCCTTGGTCATCGGCCCCACTTTGTCGCCTTGACTCGAACCGTTTAATGATTTCCCCAAACTTCCGAACGTCCGTTTTTATCTTGTTCCATTTTCCTTGGAGTTGACTTCTGGTGCGTTTTTCATCAAGTAGTGAGTTGTACCCGACTTCAATCTGCTCCCAAAGTCGATCACCGGATTGTGAGTTCCCGATTTCTGCGTTTTGTGAAGCATTTATCCACCGCTGGCATAAAATAATGGTCTCCGGGATGGACCACTTCCGCACCGAACCATCCGACCTAACCGCTGGTGTAGCTCTTCTTCTTCTTCTTCTTCTTCTTCTTCTTCTTCTTCTTCTTCTTCTTCTTCCTGTTCCCCTGGTTGGTTCGACCGGTTCGGGTACCTCTCCTTCGTCTTCCTCTTGCACTTCGGGCGGGGATTCAGTTTGCAAATCGGGTTGATAGCCAGAACCCGAACCCGAACCGGGATAATAACCGTCGCCATAGAAACCGGGTTGAAAACTGGGTTGATAACCGGGTTGGTAACAGGGTTGATAACCCGGTGGATAACCCGGTTGATAACCGGGTTGATAACCCGGTTGAACAGCGCCTTGGTTCGGGAAACCGTCGGGAGATGAGTAGAACGGAAGAAAACCAGAACCCGAACCCGAACCAGATGCTACGTTGCTCGGGGTGGGCTGACTAGTCTGACCAGCATTTGACGAATATGCTGGTGACCGGATATGAGTGTTTAACAAATTTTGGAAGTGATCTTTTGACGGCGAGGAGTTGGACCTACGGCTCATGATGAAAATTTGTATGAAGGTAATGAAGAAGTGGGAGAAGTGGTATGAAATTATGAATGAGGGGGTATTGTATTTATAGGAGAAAATTAGGATAAAGAAAAAAAAATAAATTTAGAATTTGAATTCAAAATTATACGCTCCCCCTCGGCCCCACACGCTCCCCGACGCCAGCTCCAACTCGTCCTCACCCCGACGGCTCCCTCACGACGGCACCCACGACGGCCCCGTGCCAACGGCGTCGTGGGGCGACGGCCAAAAAAGGCCCACGACGGGTCCTTGTGATGGACCGTTGGCAGGGGTCTTATGCTCTTTGAGCCAAATTTTAACTGACGGGTAAATGGTAGTTAAAATCAAATATATGGTTTATGTTCTTAAACTAGTGTTGTGATGCCCGCGCGTTGCCGCGGGTATTATTTATTAACATTTTATTTCCATGATTTATAAATGTACTATTTTTGTATTCCTATTAATGAAGTTTTCTGATACTAATATAGATTATGTTAATTGTGATATTCTAATAAATATCGTCCCTTATATGTGAACCTTATGTAAATATCATGACTTGAAATCACTTTAAAACAATTTTATATAATATTTAGGTAACCCTTATAAAGTTTGTAATGATAATACTCGTAACATTCATAGTGTAATAATATAGACCCTTGTTGGATCATCCATTTTGAAAACAATAGATCAAGAACTCGAGCTCTTGTTTCGCCAATCACTTTTGATTGAATTCATGAAGTTATGACACATAGTTGGTCCCACCATTTTGAGCTGTTTAGCTACTTATTTTGTAACCAAATAAGAATATAAATGAGATTAAAAGTATATGTTATAAATTATTTTATATGAACCTTTTAAATGAGCTTAGAAATATAAGTTATAAACTTTTTATATTGAAGGTATAAAATATTAAGTTTTAATCATTTTAGACAAATTGTAGGGAATGAAGTAGAAATAATAATAATTTAGGGGTGAAATTTGGCAAAACAACAAAACTTTAGACCAAGGGAGACAATTTATATAATGGCCGCCGCCTGAACTCCAACTCGGATCAACCTAGTTATTTCTGCCTTAATTGGGATAGGTTACCACTATAGCACAATGACTTTTGATTTAAAAATCAAGTCGGCATATTTATTTTTTATATTAACATTTGGAACAAACTTATGAATAGTGAAATTGTACCACTAATGTATATAAGGAGTAATAATTTAACTATAATCATTTGAGGTAATTAATGGGTTTTATTAGTGGTTCGCTTTTTAATTATACTGCTAAAAGCTTAAGCGAAGTATTAAAACATTTAGTTTTTGATAATTTAATATATGTGTACAGAAAAACAGAAAATCTATAAAGTAAAATTGTATTTGTACCTAGGGGTGGGCAATTCAGTTCGGCTTGATGTGTTTAAGTTCGCGGGTTGGCGGGTTAGAAACGTTCAACTTGAAATCGACATATTTATATAAATGCGTCAGACATCTCAACTCTAACCTGTTTACCTTCAACCCGAATCTGACCCATATAACCTGTTTAATTAAACGAGTTTAACACGTTAGCATGTCAAACGGGTCAAATGGGTCAAACATGCCATACATTATGTTATTATTTCATAAATTCATAACAAAATAACAAAACAACACATTACTTAGTAGCATATTTAGTTTTTTTTAACTATTAGTTACGTTTAAATTAGTAAACTATAAACTAAATATAAATATATGATTTTTAAATATATTTTAATAATTAAAAGGGTTGGCAGCTCGACCAATTTAAATGATCATTGATCCGAACCTAACATGTTTAATAAACGGGTCAGCTGAATCAACCCGAGACTGACCCAATTATTTTTTACCTCAGCCCAAACCTATTTATTTTTATGTCGGTTTCAGGTCAAGTTTCGTGTCGGGTTAGAAATTGCGACCCTAACTGTACCTACTATTTATAGCTAATTATGTTTCTGATCAATTTGGATAGTAAAAATAACATTTTTAGTTTCACAAACCAAAATCCTACACAACGTTTCATCGCTCTTATGTGATGCAGTTGTATATGAAACATTCAACAACTGAATTAGCAAATCGAATAAGCAGAGCATTACTCACAGCTTCAAATCAATCCATCCCACCTCGAACATGGACTCCAGTACTCGAACAAACCCTACACGGAATCCATTGTCGCAAATCGCTCAACTTAACACTCCTATCCCAAGTCATCGATCCTTACCTTATCAATCACCATTCACTTGCACTCGGGTTCTTCAATTGGGCCTCACAACAACCAGGTTTTACTCACACTTCAATCTCATATCAATCTATGCTTAAATCTTTATCAATTTCCCGCCAATTCAATGCTGTTGATAGACTCATGAAACAAATCAGAAGTTCCAAAATTGAACTTAATGTTTCAGTTTACCGTTCAGTTATTGCTTCATATTTAGCTGGTCAAAAGCCGCTGAATGCGTTTTCGGTGTTTAGTGATGCCAGATCATTAATTTATGATATTGGTGGTGATATTTGCAATTCTTTACTTGCGGGCTTGTCTTCTTTTGGGCATATTGGTCATGCACGCCAGGTGTTCGATGAAATGATCCTTAGAGATGTTCGTTTAAATACGCTTGGGTTTGGTGTTTTCATGTGGAGATTTTGTAAAACTGTTGAATTAGATAAAACTTTGAGCTTGATAAATGATGCAAAGAGACAATATTGGGGTGTAAACGGGTCAATCATTGCACTTTTAGTTGTTCACGGGTTGTGTTGCACAAATAGGGTGCATGATGCTATCTATATGTTGGATGTGTTAAGAAAAAAATATTGTAAACCTGATTTTATGGCATATAGAGTTGTTGCAGAAACATTGAGGGAAACTGGAAATGTTGCTGATGTCGAAAATGTCTTAAAAATGAAAAGGAAGCTCGGAGTTGCACCAAGAGCTAGTGATTATAAGGATTTCATATTGCAGTTAATTTCAGAAAGGCTAGTATCTGAAGCTAAAGATTTAGGTGAAATTATCATAAACGGAAATTTCCCAATTGAGGATGATGTTCTCAATGCACTAATAGGATCGGTATCCACCGAAAACCCTTATTCCGCATTAATGTTCTTTAAATTCTTGATTGCAAAAGAAAGATTTCCCACTCTTCTAACCATAGTTACACCGAAACGTCAACCCCCCCACGAACCACGATCCAGATTTTTCGTACCAGAAACGGGTACACTTGCGTTCCAATCGCTACTCGATACGCGATCCAATTAGTCTCTGTGGCGTTCCCGATAGAACACAGATTTCGAACCCTAAGTAATTGGGAACGCGATTGCAATCGATACGATACATCGATTTAGAAGCCAAATTGTATCGGACTCAATTTTGGAAGGTGAATCGGTAATGGAATCGGGATATTTGGATACACCGATTTCAAATTTCAAAACAGAATCAATTTTTAAAGGAAAATTGTTGATTTTCGGTAACCAAATCACGTGAATCAAGGAAAATTTAGTCACCGATGTTCTTCAAATACCCCTATTCCAATTCAAAATCAATTATTTTTCACGTCCAAATCAGTTTCCGACTCCATTGATCATCACGTTTTCCTGGTAATTTCTTTTTATCAAATTACATTCATTCTTCACATGGAGGATGATAAGCCACTATTGCAAGAAGTCCATATTGTTGGTGCAACTACAGGGGGTCCAAAGGTATGGCAGTGTAAGCACTGCCACAAGCAATTTACCAGTTCTTACACCCGCATTTATGCACACTTTTTTGGCGCTCCAGTGGGAAAAAAAGCAGACATCCAAAGGTGTGCTGCTATGCTTATAGATCGGGAAAAATATGAGAGCTTGTTAAATAAAGTAAGAGAAGGCATCTAATTCTAAAAAAACCAATTGAAGACTCTTTTAGTGAACTTATGATCTGGATTATGAAGTTATTTTGTTTTGAACTTTTTGATTTTTGAAGTTATTTATTTTTGTTTTGAACTTTTGATTTTTCAAGGTATTTATTTTTGTATTGAACTTTTGATCTCTGAAGTATTAATGGAGTTAATGGAGTATTGATCTTTTAATTATTAGTTTTATATTTGTATATTTTAGTCATATATGGTATATCGTACCACATTATATAGTACAACGTTCCACGTACCGAAACAGCGTTCTGGAGAAGACTACCCCCCCTCGTACCGAATTTTAAAGAATAGTGATCCTCGTTCCCGTTTCCGTTCCGCGTACCGGAGCGTTCCCGTTCCCATGTAACTATGCTTCTAACACTCACCAATTTGAGTAGAAACTTGTGCAGACATAGAAATCATGATGAATTACTAGAATTTTCCAAGATTTTATCTAATAAGGACTATTTTACAGATATCGATAGATACAATGTCATGATTTTATACTTGTGTCAGGAAAAGTAAAAGAAGCTTATGAGGTTCTTCAAGAAATGAAGAAAAAGGGGCTAAGTCCCGATATTTTATCGTATAATTATGTTATGGAAGCTTGTTGCAGAGAAGATATGATTCGTCCTGCTAAAAGGTTATGGGATGAGATGTTTGCAAATGGCTGTGAAGCCAATTTGAAAACTTATAATATTTTAATTACAAAATTATCGGAAATAGGTCATGTGAAAGAGGCTTACGGGCTATTTAGTCACATGTTGGAAAGAGGGGTGGGACCCGATATAATGACATGTGACTTTTTACTTAAAGGGCTTTGTCAAGAAAGTCAACTTGAAATTGCTCTTGAAGTCTATAAAAAGTCTTTTGAACAAGATGCAAAGATGGCAGAAATGTTATTGGGAAAGTTTGTTCTCTATCTTTGTAAAGAAGGTATGTTTTGAATCATTAGCAAAACATGGTTGGGTTGGGTCGGGTTGGATAACGGGTCAGAAATGGGTCGAAAGTATCACCTTTAATTTAAAACCTGTTTTGTGTTAATTATTCATATGGACACAAAAGTGTCTATACTTATTTACCTAATTTAATTGTTTGCTCTACGGGCTTGGTCAGGTCAAGATCCACGAGTAAACACTTATTGTACACGTAGATAACAAGATAAGGCAAGCAAAGATTTCTACTCAACATGGAAACTACCACTTGGGCACTTCTACTTTTGTTAACCAATTCAAAATATAAATATATATATACAAATTTATGAACAGTAAATTTGAATGACAAATGTATATATAAGGTAACTAGCAGGGTAGCTATGTATAATATGCCGACATGTACCCTGTGACTTCATTTTGCGGCGTCAATTGGTGGTTGTTGGTGTCGGTGGTTGGTGGTGGTGGTGGTGGTCGCGGGTGGTGGATGATGGTGGTAGTTTCAAACTTTTAAAATTTAAGGGATTAATAAATATAATATAGTCAAGTAAGGAACATATGGTCTAGTTGCCGAGTTTGTTACGGCATGTGTTAGTAACACATATGTTGCTAGTTCAAATCTTACATTATGCATATTTTTTATAAATACAAATCTGTCTGCTGAAAATTTATCTTTATTAATCTGGTAATATCGATCCCAAACATAGGCGGACCTATGTAGAGCACAAGGATACCCGTGCTACCCCTTGATTTTCGACTAAAAGTGTAAATATTTTCGTAAAAATATAAACTATATGTCGGTGCTACCCCTAAAAAAGCGTTTGGCTATCCTTCACTTATAATTTTAACCAAAAAATAGCTCAAACTTGAAAGCCCTAAAATTATTTGAATTATTAGAGAGCTTAAATGTCAATATAATATAATATATAAAGGTCATTTTCCACTTTACGACAAAGTGAATAAAAAAAACTCAATATTTTTTTGTCTCTCAATTGAAATCATCAAAGTCAAATGACAAACAATATAAATTAATTGATTTGTAGTGTAGAAAAGAAACCACTTATGGCGGTTATGGATAAAAATGCAATGACTCGTTTTGGGAAAATAGGTCAACGAAGAAGACAACTTTAAAATGTAATATCTAGTTTTTTTGTCTAGCTAGCTTGTCGTTTTGTAGTGTCTAATAAACCTGTAATTTTTAAATTTTTATTATATATTTCGCGGGAAAAAAAGCACTAGTTGAAATGCACCCTATCCCGACTATGCGAAAGTAGCTATCGCGACCACATTTCGTCGTTATAGCCTATCCCGATGACAAGTGGTCGGGATAGGGTGTAATTTTTATAGTGAAGTGTGCTACCCCTAGATATTCGTTCTAGGTCCGCCACTGATCCCAAATACATTATATGTAGTAAGAATTTTAGATTAGATTTCATGACCTATAGGTTATAGGTTATGAGATCAAGTCTCATTATGGATAACATGAATAATAGAGTAGATTAGGTTTCCTTCAAACAAGAGGTTAAATTAGGTTACAAAAACTACACTACAATAAACGAATAATTAAAAAGAACGACAGCAGTTGGTTAATTATTAGATTCCATTGGTAATCTAACATTTTAATGTTATTCATAGCATTTATATATTTATATAATATACGTATAGTCGAAACATATGGAATCTATCGTAATCAACCTATGACTCGGAGTCGATGCATAAAGCTGCAGCAAAGAATGCCATTGGTTAACAAGGAGGCTATTATAATTTTACAACATACCAGCAGTATACTCTTTAGTTATATTTTATGGTGTCGAAAGTTATTGTGTTGGTGGCAGTAGTGATGGTGGTGGTGATGTGTAATGATGGTGTATGGCGGCATTAGTGATTGTAGTGGTCTGGTTGGTGTTGGAAAAGTTGTGATAAAATTATTTTTCACCAACTTTGGACCTATATAATTTTATATATATTTGTTATACATAGTTATTGTTTGTAGCTTTGCGTTCTCCTTTGTGAGAGCTACGCAACGATATATAGCATTTCCAAAGTAGATTTGTGGTGAATGAGATATCGAATATCAAAGTATTGTTTTTAAAACAAGAAATCTTGAGTTGGTATGTTATCTCACATTGTAAAAGACCAAATCATTTGTTGGTTTATAAAGTTGGAAGTATCCGGTAGTGTAATCATAGCTTTTGCTCTTGAAAACATTGTCAATCTTGGTAATTGTTTTATCTTGGGTTATATCTGGTAGTTTTGAATTTCACGAGATTCAACTAAAATTTTGTAACTTGTTTGTTTCGGTCTTTTGTAAACGTAAGAGCAAGTTCTTATTTTTGAGATTGTTTATTTAAAATAAATTATAAGGTTGAGATTTGAAAAATAAACCTACAAGCAAGTTCTTACTGAAATAATCTAATAATAAAATAAAACTCTTCGTGCATGTATTGTGGTGAGGAAAAAGGGTAAATTGGGTATAAATTATCTAATTGGATTATTCAAGAAACGCGTTTGCAAAAAGCATGTAGGTTTTTTTTCTTTTTTTTTTAACGGCAAGTTAGTAAGTTAGTGGTTCGAGCATAGACAGTGACATCCATAAGGGGTAGTATGCCTTCCTTCAAACCTTCCACCTACGGGGAATAAATCCCACCACCAAAGTCCACGACGAGACTTGAACCCATGACGTCATGGGCAACACCTTATACCACTAGGATAAAAGCATGTAGGTGTATGCTTTTTCTAAACCACGTTTTGAGTGTATTAAAACACAAAAGATCACTTATTTGGTTTTGTTACCCAAACACTACAAACCAGATTATTGCGTTTTGAAAATATAATAAGTAGATAATCTACTTGAAAACGCAATCTCAAACACCCCTAAATAACTTATCAACTTCTTGCGTTTTGGTAGAACATAAACAAATATAAACATTTTCTCTTGCATCATGTTGTACAATTGATGATCTTAAAAAGCATTTTGTCCAAAAATAATAATAAAAATAATCATTCACAAACCTCCCAAGACCAATTTCATGTTCATTTAGTACAAGCATGTAATTTGTACATAAAAGAAATAATGCACACACATTAAGTACAACATTCTTTAGCTAAGGTATAAATGCACAGGCTCAGTTTTTCTCCATATGCAAATTACTTTGTTTTAAACAACTTAGTGATGGCGGAGCGAAATGATCGATGTCATAAATATCACGGGTACGATCTCTTCCCTAATTAAACATTTATTAGATGACTAAGAAAATGTTCGAAAACGGTCACGTCAACGATTAGTTTGCTTACATCACGAGCAAAACAACAATGCTCTCTAAAGAAAAATTACCCCCTTGAGGCTAAACGCTATGGGCATAAAAGCCCCGTGGTGTGATGATTACTAGGCACTCCTAACCGGGTGGTGGAGAGGGGAACACCACCCCCCTCACTAGTGGTGATGAAAATGTTATTTGGTGTGGCCACGGTCACGGGTTTTAACGGGAGCGGGAGAGAGATGCTTGCTTGTGATTGGATGAAATGCTTTCTTTTTTTCTTTTTTCTTTTTGTATTTAAAACTAAATGGAATGGAATGATGTGGCTTGGTGGGTATTTCCTGAATAAATGATATGTTACGTGTGGTGTGATTGCTGAGGTGACAGATGATGTGGCAGAAAAAAAAGGGGTGTAGTGTGATACCCATACATCATAACCTTAGTAAATCTGATAAACATGAGTTTCATAAAAACTAGATTCGAAGGTACCAAGTTGCTGAAAAATGCTCGAATAAAATCTAAAAAAACAAATTGATATATTTGGTTGTTGCAGGGTAGTGGTAAAAAGTTGTCGCTAGCTAGGGTAAGCTAATTTGACCTTTTTTTTATCTATCAAGTAAATAGAAAAAAATATTAAAATTTTATCAGTGCCAGAAAGAAGGCAGAACCTTTTGCCAAGATTGTCAAGCAACGAACCTTTCTCACTGTTTGTACATATCCAGCCAAAAAACCTTCACATGCATTTGTTTCTATTCTACACTCCACTATCTAACACAGGATAGACTTACTAGTATGGATAGTATATTAAAATATTTTTATTTATATTCTTTTAGTATGTGATAACTTTAAGAAAAAAAAAATATAAGACCGGTGCTAATGGTGACGGAAACTGACGCCGTCAATTTCTGCCAATTCAGCGTCACGTTAGCAGACAAACTAACTAACACTAAACTGACGTACCCGTGCCAACAACACTCCGTCACTTCACCAAATTTGGGCCCCACCATTTACTTTTCTTTTTTTAATAAAAATATACAACTAATTAATTAAAACATATAACTAAAATAAAAATACATTTCATTAATTTAAAAAACATTACATAATTAAAAACAAAAGACATTAATAAAAAAAAAGACATTAAAATAATAAAAAAAGACATTAATAATTAAAAAAAAGACATTCACACTTAAAAAAACTACTAGTCAAGAGATTCGTCTTCGTCTTCGTCTTCGTCAACCGGTCCTTGTGCTCCCGAACCCTCACCGTCACCCTCCTCGTCAAGCTCGTTAAAAATCGCCAAATCCTTATGAAATTGCTTTGCAATTGATTCTTGAGCGTTTTCAAGCATTTGCTTTCGACTTTCGTCAAGGTCGTTTGGCACTTTTGTGGCTAGGAATTTCCAAGTTTTCAAAATCAATTTTTTTTTTGCCATTTTTGCAACCTTAGCGATAATGTTTGTATGCTTATCGGAGGTTTTTTTAACCACGTTCAAAGTGTCCAACTTAATGGACCTTCGGGAACTTGCGGCATCGGACGAAGACGAAGTTTTTTGACTTTTCTTGCTAAGACTGCGGCCGGGGGGCGCCTCAACGGGTCATCTTGGAACAACGCATGCATGTTAGCCGGTGCCGTCGTCCTTGGTGCATGCGTCGTCCCTGGATCCATGCTCGCCGGTTCGGTGTCTTCATCGAGGCTTATCGGCTCGGTATCCATGACGCCCACTGCAAAATAGAACTTTGGGCTATCTCTTACCACTTCCCAACAGACTTCGTATATAAAATTACGACCAACATTTTCACGGAATTGTTGACGAGAAGCTTTTAGAACGTCCTCGTCTCGCGTACCGCTTCCACGCATGTCGTTTAAAGAATTGTATATAGCACTAAAATTTTTCACATCATGCGCTATTTTGGACCATTTGCCCGTGAGTTGGTTCATGTTACGCTTAACCGAAGCAGCCGAGTTGAAGTCTGCGAGAATTTGACCCCAATGGACGATACTTTTTTTGCTATTCCCCCTAACACCATCTTCAGAGTTGGGAATCCAACGTTGGGCCAAAATCACCTCGTCAGGGTTGACCACTTTGTTTGTGCCCTTTTTGGCACCACTTTTTCTTTCCCTTTTTCCACCCTTTTTTCTTTCCCTTTTCTTGTGGGTGTCGGTTCTAGTTGGGTGTCCCCCACATTTTGGGTGTCGGTTGGTGATGGTGATTGAAAATTTTGTGAATAGATAGGTGTGTTTGGAGGAGGTTGTTGGAATTGGAAGTTGGGTGGTGGTTGTTGGTATTGAAAGTTTGGTGGTGGTTGTTGGTATTGGTAGTTTGGTGGTTGAGAGTAATGGAAGTTGGGTGGTGGTTGTTGGTGTTGAAAGTTTGGTGGTGGTTGTTGGTATTGGTAGTTTGGTGGTGGTTGAGAGAAAGCCCCAAAACCAAGCGATGGGGCCGGGTTGCTTGTTTGACCCGACGAAGAACCGGCCGGTGAGGGTGGGGCGTCAATCGGTGTTGAAGTAAAAAGCTCCCAAACGTCGTTGGATACCGATGATGGACGTCTTTTCGACATTTTTGAAAAATTTGGGAGGATGTATGATTTTTTTGAGAGAGAAAGAAGATGAATGTGGTGTAAAAAATAGAAGAAATGAGTGAGTATTTATAGATGTAAATGGGGGGGAATTTTTTTTGAATTTTTTCGGATTTTTTTGAATTTATTACCGTTTTTTTGAATTTATTAATATTTATTTTGAATTTATTACCGTTTAATTAAAAAAAAAGCTTTTTTTTCATTGGCTGGAAGGTACAAGCGGGACCCACTCGCACGCTCCTCTTCCGTCTTTACTCTCGCCGCTTAACCGACCGGCGGCCAACCGGCGGACCAACCGGCGGTCCGTGCCAACGGCGTCGGAACCGGCGGTGGCCAACAGGCGGCCAACCGGCGTGCCGTTGGCACCTGTCTAACTGGCGCTCTTGTGTATTCTATTGAAATATTTGTTAAAAACAATAGCTTAAGCAAACCCACGAAAAAACTATACAATCCATCCATTTTCCTTGAGTGCACCATCTATCCACGGATAGAAAAGGTATTGATCCCTATTATTTATGTGTAATCTATTAATTTTCTTTTTTCTTATTATCCAGTACCATTTCTCATCCACATAACTTACCAGTACCACCACCACATAAAACGTTCACTGTTTGTCCATATCCAGCCAAGCAGAGAATCCTTTTCACAAACATCACCACCACAAAAATATCATCAAACATTTGCCATTTGTTTGAAGCAATACTTACTTCCCATGGAATCACCGACACTTTTTGTTGTCATTTCGTTGCTAATTACAATCGGGTTACGAGTTGATGCTTCAAAACACTCGAATCCTCGTATCACAGTCGTTGGTGTTGTTTATTGTGACGCTTGTTCCAACAACTCTTTCTCTGCCCACAGCTACTTCTTACCAGGTCTCACCCTCACCCTCACTCTCTCAATTTATGTATATTTTATAATGGGAAATTAATCATCTTTGTTGCAAGATTGCATGCAATTTGCTCGCACCATGATATATATTTGGGGCATTCATTAACATGTTAAGGGTTGAAAATGTAGATTTTTTTAAACTCTTTTATGCACCTTGTGTGCATCATGATTTGTCTAACTTTTTTAAAGAGGTATGACGTTACTTCGTACTAAATTTTCTACTATTTGATCAATATAATTGTTAGAATCAAAAAATAAGATCATGAAAGAAAATTAATGGATTACACATCCAATCATTATTATAAGATTTAAAATGTAATTTTTCTTTTTTTATCGGATGAATCTGGATTATGTCAATAGAAATTGGCTTTTTGTGCTGTTTGAATCATATACTATTTTACCTAGTAAAATTGATGACGTTGTGATTACTGAAACGTCACCGAATTTATCTGCCAAGTCAGCTTGAAAATTACACGTTAGCAAGATAATGACATGTCATTAAGTTTACTACTCAACAATCTGTTGCAATGAACTGTTTAAACTTCTCAAGGAGGCTAGGGTTTTATTATAAAATAGCAAAAGTGATCTTACAGAACAAGACAAAGAAAGACAATATATATATAATAAAGCTAACTAGCTAATGGGCTTGACATAAGGTCCAACTAAAAAACTCAAACTATTAAGCTAACTATTAAGCTAACATCCCCCCTCAAACTCATAATGCAACAGTAATAAGCATTGAGAGTTTGTCAGTCAGAAAATGAAACCGGGGAGCAGTCAAAGACTTTGTAAACATGTCAGCAATCTGCAGAGTAGAAGGAATATGCAGAAGCGAGATAGTCCCCTGAAGCAAATGATGACGAGTGAAGTGACAATCAATTTCAATATGCTTTGTACGCTCATGAAATACTGAATTTTTGGCAATCAATATTGCACTTTCATTGTCACAATGTAATGGAGTAGGCTTCGAAATGTTAACACCCATATCTGCAAGAAGCCATCGTAACCAAACAATCTCACAAGTGGCAAGGGCCATGACACGATACTCAGATTCTGTAGAAGAACGAGAGACAATATATTGTTTCTTACTTTTCCACGAAATCAGTGAATCTCCAAGGAAAATACAGTACCCAGTAATTGATTTTCGATCATAAACGTCACTATCCCAATCAGCATCACTATAGGCACGTAACTCAAGTGAGGATGAAGAAGGAAGAACAAGGCTGCGAAATTGTGTGCCACGAAGATATCTCAAAATACGCATCACAGCTCCCCAATTAACACTAGTAGGAGCAGTGACAAACTGACTAACAACATGAACTGCATGAGCAATATCAGGTCTTGTGACAGTGAGATAAACCAAACTCCCCACAATGGTACGATAAAGGCTCGGATCAGATAAGGGGACACCGTCAGTTGGAGAATACTTGGCATTACTTTCTAACGGGGTATCAACTGTCTGGTTATCTGTGAGACGTGCACGGTCAAACAAATCTGAAATATACTTTGTCTGAGATAAGATGTAACCTTTTGGGGATTGAGCAACTTCAATGCCCAAGAAATAGCGTAGCAAACCCAAATCCTTCATAGCAAAACGGTGGGCTAAATCACGTTTCAAAGATTCTATACCATCATGATCATCGCCAGTAATAATCATATCATCAACATATAAAGAAAGAAGGATTCTACCTTTATCCATGCATCGAACAAAAAGAGCCGAATCAAGATTACTTGGTTGAAAACCAAGTGACATGATGACTGTAGAGAACTTCTCAAACCAAGCACGCGGTGCTTGTTTGGACCATACAAGGCCTTTCGGAGGCAACAAACTTCACCTGGTTTGTGAGCAATACCTGGGGGCGGAGACATGTATACCTCTTCATGAAGATCACCATTCAAGAATTCATTCTTGACATCCATCTGATAGATTTTCCATTGGCGAATTGAGGAAACTGCAATCAAAGTGCGAACAGTCGTCATTTTTGCAACTGGAGCAAATGTTTCCTCATAATCCATACCATACTGTTGTGAATACCCTTTTGCAACAAGTCTGGCTTTATAACGTTCAATTGATCCATCGGATTTTGTCTTAATTTTGTATACCCAACGACAACCTATCGTGCGTTTTCCAAGCGGAAGCGGAACCAAATCACATGTACGTGTCTGGTAAAGAGCCGCAAGTTCCTCAGCCATAGCAGTCTGCCAAAGAGGATCAGAGACAGCCTCTTTGTAGGATGACGGCTCAGTGAGACGATGAACATTGGCCATAAAAGAAGCAAACCCAGACGAATAAGTAGAGTAAACAAAATCAGGAAGTTGTGTGGACTTTCGATTACGAGTAGGCCTCCCCGGTGGTGGATCAGCAACCGGTGGTGGAGCAGTAACCGGTGGTGGATCAGCAACCGGTTGTGGAGCAGTAACCGGTGGTGGATCAGCAACCGGTGGTGGATCAGCAACATCAATATCAAAGGGATCAATAGTACGAAGTTCCTCTCGGGTAACATCATGAGCCTGAACAGGAATGCTATAAAACGGGATATGTTCCAAGAAAGTAACATTGCGAGACACATATAACTTTTGATTTGTCGGATCATAACATCGATAACCCTTCTGACCAATACCATATCCCAAAAAAACACAAAGAGCTGACTTCGAGGATAGCTTATTTCTCTCCACATGAGGCTTCAAAACAAAACAAGTACACCCAAACACCCGCAACGATGCATAATCAGGTGTTTGCCCAAACAACATTTCATAAGGAGACTTGCCCGAGTTGTGAGCAATAGGGATACGATTAACAACATACGTAGCTGTAAGAACAGCTTCTCCCCAAAACACGTTAGGAACTTGAGCAGATAATAACAATGATCGAGCAGTCTCTAAGAGATGTCGATGTTTTCTCTCAGCAACACCATTTTGCTGAGGTGTATCAGTGCAGGAGGACTGATGCACAGTGCCATCTGATGCTAATAATTGGTTAAAATCATTAGAGGTAAATTCACCTCCTAAATCACAAAGAAAACATTTGATAACAGCCGAATGCTGAGTTTTGATAAGAGCTCGGAATTCGTTATATATAGTCAAAAAATCAGACATGTTCTTCATAAAGTAAATCCATGTATAACGAGTATAATCATCAATAAAAGAAACATAATATTTTGAGCCCAATTTAGAGGTAACCGGGGATGGACCCCACACATCAGAATGTATAATGTCAAATGGAGCAACAGAACAGGTCACACTTCTATTAAAAGGTAAAGCAGAGAATTTTCCAAGTTTACAACCACAACAATCAGAAATATCATCAGTTTTTAATGATCCTAACACACCAGTGGAAATCAAAAATTGTAAACGTGAAGCTGACACATGTCCCAAACGAGAATGCCAAAGATAAAATACAGACGATGACTGACTCAAACGAAAAGATGACAAATCAACACTAGAGGCAGCAATATTAGTAACACCATCAAAATGTAGCTGCTCCAGGACATATAGATCCCCTAGCCTACGACCAATCCCAATCACCCTCTGCGAGCGATCCTGAACTCAACAAATCGAATCAAGAAAATAGACCAAACAACCAGACTTGCACAATTGACTGACCGAAGCAAGATTCAAACAAGCGTAGGAATATGATAAACATCTGTTAGAGATATATATGGAGTAGCAATAGAGCCAACACCTTCAACTAACATAGGTATAGCACTAGCAGACATAACAGATACGGGTGAACGAGGAGTTAACAAAGTGAAAGATGACAAATGTGGTGACATATGATGGGATGCTCCAGAATCCAATATCCAAAGGGATGAAGGTATACCTGCATTACTGGATGTAGATGGACCTGATTGAGACATGGATGCTGACATGGCTGCAGGATTGGCAGCAATGAACTGTTTAAACTTCTCAACAATTTGGGGATCAAGAGCAGATGGTGGTGTAAAGTCCGTTTCAGGCTCTACAGAAGGTGCAGCAGCCGCAAACTGTGGTGGCCTGAAGTTTGAGGAAGAAGGACGAAAGTGAGGTTGTCCAACAGATTTGTTATGTTTCTGATTTCCCTTATTCAACAACAAGGGGCACTGAGCCTTCCAATGATTTTTCTGCTTGCAATAGGAACACTCATCAGAGGCAACTCTGCTCCGGTTCTGGTTTGAAGACTGTCTTGGCTGAGTAACAGCAAGAACAGTAGGCATTGTTGTCTTGGAGCCTTTGTCTACATGAGATTTCAGACGAGTTTCTTCAGCAATCAACTCGTGAACAACTGAATCAACAGAGGGAAGTGGTGTGCCATGCAAGATTGAACCACGCAGACCTTCAAAATCTGGACGTAAAGCCATCAAGAACTGAACCAAACGCTGCTCTTCCCTTCTATCAATATAAGGCTTAAAAGCCTTCAAGTCAGCGGGTTCAGTAAGAGCTAGCTGATCCCACAAGTCAGACATAGCAGCATAAAAATCTTGGACAGTTAAACTGTTCTGTTGAAGAGCTCGAATATCAAATTCTAACTGATACTGTTTTGCAAAATTAGATTGAGTATACACTCTATCCAAGTGATCCCAAACTTCCTTAGCTGTGTCATACTTTGCTAACTGAGTACCAATCGACTGAGTAACAGAATTATTAATCCAAGTGATGATCTTGGAATTTTCAGTTTCCCAAGTTTCTAATAAGGTTGCATAATTTGCAGCCTTATCATCTGTTGGTTTGCTTTTGGTACCTGTTATAATACCCCACAAATTTTTCCCCCGCAAAAAGTTTTTCATAACATAACTCCAATAGGCATAATTCTTGCCATCTAGTTGAGTGCTAATTGACTGAAGAGAATCGTCTCGAGCAATGACCAGACAGAAGTAATAATAACCAGCAGAAGTAATAATAACCAGCAGAAACAATTACTACTGCTCAACACCAGCAGTAACGGACCAGCAGAAACTGGTCAGTAGAAACAGATCAGCAGAAACGATCATCACTGATCAGCAGAAACAAACCAGCAGTAACGAACGGGTCAGTAGTAACAGATCAACAGTTACTACTGCTCATCACAAACAGATCAGCAGTTACTACTGCTCAGCACAAACACCAGTAGAAACAGTAACCAGCAGTAACGATTAATACTGCTTAACCAAAATCAGGATTTCCCAAATCAACAAATCAGAAACCCTAACGAATACAAATCGCCAGACAAGAATACCAGTACTAACAGCCAAACGAAATCTCCAGAATCAGACAAAACCAAACGAATCAAACCAAACGAAATCTCCAACAATCATGAACTAAAGATCGAGTTTAGCTCTGATACCATGTGAACTTACAAAAGGAGGCTAGAGTTTTATTACAAAATAGCAAAAGTGATCTTACAGAACAAAACAAAGAAAGACAATATATATAATAAAGTTAACTAGCTAATGGGCTTGACATAAGGCCCAACTAAAAAACTCAAACTATTAAGCTAACAATTTTAGCAAGTACAATGATTAAAGGGTTGTTTGGATGTTTGAAGAGGTTAATTTTTTTTTAACGGTAATCCTAAATCCACCTATGTACACTATGGGACTTGAACCCACAACCTCAAGGTTGGGGGCAAACACCTTTACCGCTAGGCCATTGGTCTTTTGGTTTGAAGAGGTTAATTATTAGCTTATTGTGTTACCATAATACATTATTGTGCCAAAAAAGTAAAATGTTAAAAGTAGCTTAATTGTGTGGTTTATCCTTGTTGTTTTTCGAAATACTGATGTCTGAAGACACAACACAGGGGCAGAAGTAAGAATAGATTGCAAGTTCAAAGTAGCTTCCCCAAGAACAGCAGAACAAATATCTTTTTCAGTCAACAGGACTACAAACAGAAACGGTGTATACAAGATGGATATACCATCCGTTGACGGCATTAATTGTGCAAAAGAAGCCGAATTTCTTAACACGTGTCGAGCTACCTTGATTAAAAGTACTTCACCAGCGTGCAATATTCCTGCCTCCATAAGCACTTCGAATGAGTTCTCTGTGAAATCAAAACAAGCAAATCTTTGTATCTATAGTATGTATTCTTTGAGTTTTAGACCTTCTAAGAAAGATCTTGCAATATGTGGGAAATAGTAGTTTGTACGCCTTTTTTAACGGTTGAATTCCAGTTTCGTATTAGTTACTTATGTATTTATTTCAGTTTCTACTCTTTGGTATTACTATAATTGCTACTTAACTGGTGGTAAGATTGGTGGGTCAGGTAACGGGCTGAAATAAGTCATTTTTGTACAAGTTGGATCTGACTAGTAAACAATTTTTTTTGTAAATTTTACTGATTTTTGTGGGAACATGTATGGCCATGAAATAGTTCCCCATATAGATTACAATTTATTATGGATCCAAACACACTAGAAATAATTTTGATTTTAGTGGAGAGAAGATTTTCGATGTGATATTTGAAGTGGCAAAATGCTTCAAATATTTGAAAACGATTGGTGAGAGAATATAACATCACATACGTGGATTTAGTAATAGAGAGGTAAAATATAGAGAATTATAATTTATACGTCTGGATGTAAAAAGACAACTTGGAAAAACCAAATTCATTTTTGGAAAATTTATGTTGACCATTAGTATTTTTGGTATTGACTAATTCACTTTTGGAAAGTTTATGCTGATCATTAGGGGTGTTAATTATTCGGATAAATCAGGATTGTCCAAATGGACAATTTGGATTGGTTTTTTGGTTTTTTGGTTTTTTGGATCGGTTTAGACTTGATCCAAATTAATAGTTTGGTTTTTGGATTGGATTTGGTTTTCATTGTAAAATCCGGATTGTCCAAACAATCCAAATAGTAATATTAAAATATAAAAAATATATAAATATTCCGTATATATAACAATTCTAGTCCATTTCTAGAAAACCAAATATATGAACTATCGAAATTAACGAAATATACTATGGATTAGACTTGTTTTTATGTATAAAGTAGTTTATCGTTTTAAAATTGTATATATTAAACTTAATATTAGTTATGTTATATACTTTTGTAGTCTTGTGAAGTATATTAAGAAAAAAACGGTTTGGTTCGGACAAATCCAAACTATCCAAATAGTAATTTGGTTCGGATCGGTTTGGATTTAAATTAGTTTGGACGGTTCGGTTTGAATATTTAAAATCCAATATCCATTTGGATTCAGCTATTTAGTTCGAATAAAATTCAAATTATCCAAATGAACACCCATACTGATCATTAGTATTTCTGGGTATTGACTAATAGTAATGAATAGTGATCTAGGCCAAAACCACTATTAACGGGCCCCAAAAAACTAGACTATTAATTTGCAAGTTATTTATACGAAAACATGTGAAAGTATTGGTGCAATGCAAACCCATATGAGCAGAAGAGCTAGCAAGCCCACTACGGTAACATAGTAGTATTAGTACCCGGCCAACATCAGAATATAAAATTGTTTTAACTAACGATTAATAATAGTTATAGTTATTATATAATATAATATAAAACTAATTGATGGCATTTTTTTGTTTAAAAACAAGTAGATCAACATATCGAGCTTTACTCGTTTTTTACTCGTAACGCAACAAGTTGACTCATCCATCTTGTCATGTACAAGTATAACTTTTCGCAGCCTCAAATTACAGAAAATATATCAAGATGATATTTCCATTGACTCTCGTTTTGAGTTAGTCCCCTCCATTTGTAATTTAAACATCTTTCAAACAAGGTTTTTCCTTATCCGAAGGCTGAACCGAAACCGAAAATGATAAATATTAAAAACTAAAAATTGAACCGATTACATGTTTTTTTATTTCGGTTGTTGATTTTTAGTTCCATTCCCTTCTTTCAGCCTAAAATACTCACCCCTATCTCTTACTATGTTTGGCTAGAAATAGGATAAAGTAACCATATAGTAAAACTAACTATTTATGTTTGTGTGCACAAGATCCTAAAACGTGTTTTTTTCTTGTTTAAAGTGGGTTAAAATTGAATATATTTAATATAGACAAGCTCTTAGGAAATATTGTTAAATATTATTGTTGGAAGCATGTAACTTAATTTGAATAACAAACTAAAATATGCACAACGCGAAACAAATAATTTTTATTTGGTTTTATAGCACTAGTTACTAAGTGTTGGATGGGTTGACTCATCGAACATTTTCTAATAAAATTTCTTAAATATTACAAATACTAATGTATTAAATATAAGAAAAATTATATTGTTTGATATTAAATTTTTGTACTTTAAAATTTTACACATGAAATGATTGACACGGACAAATCATTAATTCTCTTTGTTAATTTAATCATTTAATTTGGATACTGTATACATTAAACGAGTGGAAAGATTTATAAAAAAACAATATTATTACTCAACATATAAATAAAAAATTATATTGCTAATAAAATGTATTTAAAAAAAATTATAACCATTTAAATATTATTTAGTCAACCTTACCCCCAACACATTTCACTTTATCCTTTCAAGTCGTTATATCTAACCATATATATGTAACTATAATGAACATTTACCGTATGTAACTTTATAATGAACATTGTTTCTTTGGACTCTGGCTATATATTTTATATAATATATACTACTCCCTCAGTCCCACAAAAAACTTCTCATTTCACCTTAAATTTTTGTCCCACAAAAAACTTCTCATTTGCTACATATGATGGGCTCCACATAATAAAATACTATTATTACTAAGTACCCCCACCACTTATTATCCACTAATTATCTTTCTCTCTCCAAATCAATCTCATATTTTAATCAAATATATTACCAATGACCACACCACTAACTACTCCCTTAAAACTTGTGTAAAAGTGAAATGGGAAGTTTTTTTTGCGACGGAGGGAGTATAAGTGAAAAAATATAACAAATCCACATTTTCTTATCAATAACTTAGAGCTTAAACTTACTTATTTTTCCATATATGTGATTCTAGACACCCTCATTTTCACAAGACAAGATAAAAAGTTTACATAGTCAACAATAGCAATAAAGTTCATAAACTTCATGAACAATAGGTGAAAACATGAAAAATAAGTAACAAGAGTTAGATTAATCGTAATTTGTGAGAGGAGGGAGCGAATTACATTTCTAGGATTAGTAAAAAAACACTAAGCTAAACCTACCCATCAAAATCCTCCACTTCCTCTATCTCTCCCACTCCTTAATTTTACATTTTTCATATCATAATTTGATTAATATCTTTCTTCCTAAAAAAAACTAAAATTAAAAGTAATAGTAAAACCATGTCTGTCTTCTTTCTTACCAAAACAAAGAAAGAAAAACATATGTTAAGTTTAATTAGTTGTTAACTAATTAATTAGAGCCAAAGAGCACCTGCCTCCTTAAGAAGAGGAACAAGTGTCCCATTAATATGAGAAGCCATAACTCTATCCATAGCTCCGACGAGTTTCCCGCCAACAAAGACCACTGGCACCGGGGAAGTGGTACCAAGAAGCCTTATGAGTGCTTTCTCCATTTCTTTTCCTAGAGGTTGTTGATCAAGCTCATAGACCGTTGGGTTAACCCCCATACTGCAGAAAAGCCGTTTGATGGCATGGCACATGCAGCAGCCGCTTAGGCTGAATATGACGACGGCGTTCTCGGCGGCCAGACGCTCGATACGGTGTAATGGGTCGTTGACGGTGGTGGCAGTGGGTGGCAAGTAACTACCCCATGATTCGGTTTGGTAATGCATACTTTTGTTCAAGAGAGAGAGAGAGAGAATGATGATGAGTATGATATTGGGAGGATTATTGATGAGTTGGGATATGGGGTATTTATAGAAAGGATTTGTGGGTCCATAGATGAAGAAGGATGTTGAGACCTATAGATATAAGATTATGATTAAGGGTGATAACTGATTACTCTCATATTTGGTCATCGTTCACAAATTGACGTTACATTATGTTTTTTTTATTTTGACTAAATACAAACCAAACTTATGTAATAGTGACCAAATATCTTCGCTTTTGAAATCACTTGACCTCCAACGATTGTTGGGCATCCTCCTTGAGACGTGTCACATGCATATACTTTAACAATCTTTCATGGTTATAATTTGGGAGTTGATTCTTACAGAACAATTTTACTCATACATAGTAACTTCATATTAAATGACAATCATGCCCTTAGTAGGAGTGGTGAAATGCAAAGTGAGGTAAAACAAAATGAAGGACAACATGATTGTCCCGTGTAGAAAAATTGCTATATATAATAAAAATTAACTTATAATAATCAACTCCCTTATAAATATTTGGGATGATTCATAAAAGTAGACCCAAGTAATATCCAAATTTAAGTAAAACTTTCCATTCAAATCTTTCAAATATATACTGTGAGATATCGTGACCTTCACATAAAAATTGACATGTGTCCTCTGTTCGTATAAAATATGATCTGGTAGCATAAAAAATGGTATGTCTATATATTTCGCACAATAAACATTTGAGGCGCACAAAAAAAACTTGAAGTCGCACGATTATAAAAAAAATCAAGTTGCATGAGTTATTTTTGAAATTGAAGTCACTAATTTATTTTGAGGGAGAGTTTAGTTTAGGTCTGTTTGTTATCTCGATCTGTAATTCTAGTTCCAAAAACATATGACAGGGGTAAAGTTATTAACAGAAAATTGATTATTACATAAAAATCAATTGGTGCTATGCAGCATGCATGACTCATTCCTTTTATTATATAACCATAATAGGATCACAAGATGCGGTGAAGGTGTTAAAGTTATGTCATAGGTTTTTGAGTTTTAATATAACTTTAACATACACCCGGTATAGTGTTACTATATTAAAGTCGTATTAAACACAATTTCCAAGCACAAAATCTTTTAACATGCCGTCATGATCACAAATGTATAGTAAAAAAATATATGGGATTTTGAGTAGAAGTCATACTTCCTCCGTATCAAAATAAGTGACACAAATTGGTTTACCCGTTTTTTGAGGTAAAAGATTAAAGTAGAAGTTAAAATAGATTAAAGTATATAGTTAGTTGAGAATGGGTCCCACTTTTCTTGAATAAAGTGATATTAATGAGTTTTAAAAGTAAAAGTAAGGGTATAAGGGTAATTACACTTTATTAAAGTGGATAGTAGTGGGTATGGATCCCACTATTTTTACCAAATAATGAAAGTTTTCAAAGTGTGTCACTTATTTTGATCACCTCAAAATAGAAAGTGTGTCACTTATTTTGATACGGAGGAAGTATTATTAATAATATAATATTTATAAAATTTTATTTCATAATGAATAGTAAAAAATATTCTTATTTAACCCGCTATACGCTTTTGTTTTCTTTTTTCTTCAACCTAAATGACGATTCGTTTTGCAATCTCATTAATCATGAAGGGTTTCATAATACTGATCAACCCATTGGGTCGACCACCTAGTCACTTGGTTCGAACCATAATGACAAGAACATGATGGTGTTCTTTGTAACGACCCGAATTTTTGTAAATAAATAAATTGTATAAAAATATGATAAATGCGGATAAATCATTTAAAGAACGTAGGAATTAGTTTCGTGTCATTTGGACACCGTAAGAGAAAGTTACGGACGAAACCGGGTCGAGACGAAGACCGAAAATGCAGCCCTGATGCATAGGGAAGTTCGCGACGCGAACTTGGGGTTCCCGATCGGGAACTCCATTCAGAGTTTTTGGGGTTTTTGGCTGATCGAGTTCACGTCTGATTCCCGAACGCGAAGAGATCACAGACACAAAGTTAGCGACGCGAACTCCTCTCGACAGCATTAAATTCGGGTTTTGGCTCATTTAATGCATTTTCAAAACCCTAGTTTTTCCTTTGGCGATTTTCGAGTTCAAGAACAGTTGGAGGTCGATTTCTTCACAAATCTTTAGTAGATTTCACTCCTAGTTGAAGATTAAAGGTATATCTTCACTCTTTGATATTTGTAGCTTAAGATCTATGGATTTTGATGTATGGGTTTGAATCCCTAGTACTTGGGGTTTTGGGTTATGGTGATATAAGTGATGTATACACTTAATAGATGGTATTTTATCAAATGGAACAAGTGTACGATTATGATTTGTAAGAATCTTAAGGGTTGGTTAAACCTAGGGTTTGGTAAATCACCATAATTGGGGGAAAGTGTTAGTTAATGATATCTAGGGATAAATGGATACATTATTAGTAGTATGTGATGTTGAACATCTTGTGATTGTTGTATTAGGCTTTTAGTGAAGTCTTGGAAAGTTGATTGATTGTTGGAGTAAGGAAATTGGCGGAAAGAATACGGTTGGAGCATTTTATAGCTAGGGTGAGTACGTGTGGACTTTACTGAGTACATAGCCGTGAAAATGTATTTTATTACATATGTCGAGTCTATTTGATAATTGTATAGAATTTAGTATATAGAGTTAGTTATATATTGTTGAATATAGTTAACTAACTTGTTTGATGCTTGATGCGATAGCAAAGGGCTTTGATTGAAATAACTGTTGAGTTATAGTAAGGATGAGACGATGTGATGATGCGCGGGATCCTCAGTCATGAGGATATGGAATGGGGAGCATTTGGACGGATCCCCATCGGCCCATTCCATGATAGTAGTCTTGCTAACTGGAAGTAGTCCGGCGAGTAAGGCATGTATAGGTAGATTGGGCGATTCCCTCTTGCCTTTACCTTGAAGCTTATTAATGTGGGGATCCCCGGTTAATAAGTTAATGTGGTTCTAGTTAGTTCGGGGGCAACCCGAAAACTAGATATGATTGCTAGGAAAGCAAGGATTTAGAGTCACGATAGGGTGACTAGATAGATGGACGAACTACTTTTATGTTTGTTTATATGTCTTATGGTCATTATTATTATTGGGTCTAAACACATGTAGCTCACGAGACGTTTTTGTCTCACGTACTCCTTGTTGTTTTTGCTATGTACTCAGGTTCGGGATCGAAGGTTTAGGTGCGCATGGATAGAGATGCGGGGCCTAGAGTAGAAGAACATTAGATTGGATTTATGCTTAGCTTTGGTTTTGATCTATTTTGTAACACCAAACTTTATACTCTGATTTTCATACCAAAGGTTTTTGTAAATCCGCATTTTGGAACGGTTCTTCTATTTATGAAAATGATATATTTTGGGCAAATGTTTTGTATTAAAAATTGAGGTGTTACAACTTGGTATCAGAGCTATAGTTTAAGTGAATTAGGTTGGATGACCATCCTAGTCTTAGACTGTAGCATTAGGAATATAAGATTCCTTGAGATTATAGGTTGACCTTGAGACTTTATGTTAAGTTTAGGATTGAACCTAGGGGACCTATGAAAGTTGATGTGAGTATGGATATTGAGTCTTATGTGACTAATGTATCGTACATAAGGTACTAAATGTTTAATGTATTTCGTATAGTCTTGATCGAAAGAAATGGTGAACACTCGTCGAAGTGGGAGAGCCCCGTAAAACCGGGAGGAAGAGATACCTCATGTCGAGAGGATGGTTGACCAAGAAAGTCAACCGTCGATGCATCGAGTTGATGAATCGGAGATTGGAGCTAATAAGACTCCGGTAACCATGGCGGATCTCTAAACTCTTATTGATCAAATCAAAGGGACGGTGGCCGAAGAAGTGCACCGTATTATTGGGGACCGTGAGAGGTCGGAGGGGGACCGTGAATCCGAAGCTAAGTCGGATGGGAGATCCGGGGGGTAGTGGCACCGGGGAGGGGAAGTCCTCCACAGGTGGCCAAAGTGAAGCTAGGGCAAAGCCCGATGAGAAAGATGGTTGTTCTTTTAAGTCTTTCATGGCTTGTAAGCCAAATGTGTATACGGGTAGTTCGGACCCGAAAGTAACTATGAAGTGGATCCGAGAGACCGAGAGGGGTATCGGTAGTAGAAAGTGTAAGAAAGCCGATATGGTGACGTATGCATCACAACTATTGAAAGAAGATGCTATGGTTTGGTGGGATATTGTGTATGAGACCCTCGGGAGGGATGTGATTGAGAAAATGTCGTGGGATGAGTTTACCACGAGATTGAAAAAGAAGTTTTGTCCCGAAAGGGATTTGGAGAAAATGCATGAGAAGTTTGTGACCCTTAAGAAGGGTGATATGTCGGTCAAGGAATACTCGAGGGAGTTCACTGGATTACTCCCGTTTGTTGCTAAAACCTACTCGGATGAGAGGTTGAGGGTGGTCCGGTATGCTAGTGGGTTACCGTGGGATTACCAATTGGAAGTGAAGAGGGCGGTCACACTTGATGAGGCCATTAGTGCCGCCCGAGGTGTGGAAGAGGTGAATGAGGCACGGGTTGCCGAGAGGGCCCATGTGGGCGAGAAAAGGAGGGTCCATTGGGTCGACCACCTAGTCACTTGGTTCAAACCATACTGACAAGAACATGATGGTTTTCTTGCCGGTTAAACCAACTAGCTGATTTAATCCCTAAAAGCGGAACTGAGATTAAACCTAATCCTTAAACCCTAAAGGATTATAGGAACTTGGAAATCAAACTTGATTAACAAAAAAGAAACCTTATTTGAAGAACTCGAACACACACATTGCTTGTGTGTGTTCGTCGACTACTACCAAGAACCTTAGGGTTCTTGGTGCCGAATTCAAGCAAGAGGGGAGAGGGGAAAAAGGGTTTCCCAAAACATACCTTATTGCTTGCTTAAGAAGGTTCACTAATGATGAACACAACGAGCGACCTTCTAGTAGATCCTTGCAATGAACTTGTTCTTCGAAGCTCGAAGAACACGAAGAACACAAACTTGTGTTCTTGTGTGTGGGGTTCGGCCGATCGAAACAAAGGGGAGGGAGGGGATTTCGTGTGTTGGTGTAAGGTGTTTTAGGGTTACCCTAAGCCTCTTATTTATACTTAAATAAGTTGCGGTTAGAACCCTCTAGTTTAATTAAGATTAGATCTTCAATTTAAACTTTCCTTTTAACACTTCCATCCCTTATAATTTTACTTGTTTAGTATTGTCACACTTAATTATCAAATACCTTAGTATTATACACTTATATATTTCGGTATATACATACACGAATTATATACTTGTGTTTTATACCTTCAATAATTAATTAGACAATAATATTATCCAATCACTATATGATTTAATAGTTTTAAATCATATCATGGATAATCTATAATTAACATATTGTATATTTACTCAACTAGTAAATGTACAAATACTTCTATTATTTAGTTAGTTAAACTAATCTAGTAATAAGTTAAACTTAACTTAATACTTAACTGATTCATAATGACTATTATGAATCATTCTTCTTTGTAGTATCATTACATATCTTGCTCGTATTACATGCACTCACCGGTGTGACCCTTAAGTGTTTCGTAGGTTTGGATGTATCATCATAGGTTGACTAACTGTGGACATAATTCCAACAACTCACATGGTGACTATATGCTTTGTAAGTAGCTCAAAGTTGACACGTATAAATATGTACGACCTTAATGAATTTTTTTGCTCATGGGATATTATATTTGAATATATGTTTTATATTTTTAATATAAAAGTAATACGTAGTATATATATTTGAAAGTTACGTTATCTAAAATATTTTGAAACCCATATTTCATTTAATTTTAATATAAAACAATCTTTTGGTTTTATATAAATGTCAATAAAAATTATTTTAGATATCACATTAAACTATTTGGCAAATGACTTGGTAAAACCCTGATGTTAATATCCTACCAACTTGCTATATTCATTAATACTGTTAGTCCCAAGACTAAGTAAATAAGATTTGATGATCGATAGCCAAGAAGAATAAATATCAGTTGATGTATGTATCTCAGCTGAAGCAAGTATATACAATAAACCTTCAGCTGAGTACGTACTTAGCTTTAGGATACAAGTCAAATCAGCAGCTATTAACGAGAGTTCATTCGAAGTCTATGACCAAAGGACAAAGACAAGAAGAAGACTATTCAGCTGATTGTGGAATCAGCTGATAGTATCTGTTGCAGATGAAGACTTAAAGGAAATGTTCATTGACACCTTGAACATTTCCCTTTCCCGCTCAAAGAAGAAGAAAACGATGAAGATCTTCTATTCTGGAATAGAAGATAATTTCAGTACATTATCATCGTTTGTCCCTCAAGCATGTAAAGAGAAAGTCAACTATTTCTGTACTTGTGTAGTACACCTTTCACTGTGCGTCAGAAAGGGTACCGGAAGTAGTTGACACAAAGTACACTTGGGACAATAACTTGTGCAAGAGCATTTAATGATCCATAGACAAGTCCACATCGACGAATAATATGTTTACACGTCGTCAAACTTGTGGACTAAGGAACATGGATCTTGGGCTATAAATACAGACGTAAATGCTTGCATTTACAACACCTTTAGAAATCATAGCACAAGAACATTCTCTGAGAGTTAGTTATTTGTCTAAGTATTAACTCCTCTATAGTTATTACTAAGGCATTAATATCAGCTGTTAGTATCATCTGATATAACTTTCAGTGTATACTCTTCTAGTTTGAGCGGTCTAAAGTGTCATTTCAAGTATGGAGTTTTAGTTAGTTTTGTACTATCTATTTCAGCAAACTTTGTACTGTATTAAGTTGTTTTAATAAACTCTTAATCATTGAAATCTTGTTGTTCATTTATCTTATCTTCTTTACTCATAACGCAACACGTTTGTGTTGTTGGGATCCAACAACTGGTATCAGAGCGGGTGTCAAAATTGTTCTCCATCAATTTTGAGCATCTGTTATGGCTGAACCTACATCATGAGATCTTCCATCATCTGGAAAACCTCCCAAACTCACTCAAACCAACTACCCCATGTGGAAAACCCGTATGTTGTCCCACATGGTTACCTATCACCCAAAACTCCAAGATAACATAACGATAGGAAATTATGTTCCCAAAACCCTCATTCCTGGTACTTCTGAAATACCAGAACACTATGTGGTGAAGTCTGAGGCTCAGTGGACAGACGCTGAAAAACGTCTTGTTCATCTTGAGAACAAGGGTCGAGATATGCTTTTTCAAGCAGTTGGTGATGAACTGTATCACAATATTCAGTTTTGTGACTCAGTTAAAGAGATGTGGGAACGGCTGGCTGAAGTCTATGAAGGCACATCTGTTGTGCGTGAACATAACAAAAACATGCTCATACATGATTATGAATTGTTTAAAGCCAAGCCAAGTGAGACTATAGCTCAAACTTTCAATCGTTATAACATTCTGTTAAACGAGCTGAAGTGTCATGGGGTTGATAAGGATGATATGTCCAAAATGTGTAAGTTTATGGCAGCCTTACCTTCTAAATGGGCTACCATCATAACTTGCATGAGTACATCTCCTACTCTGAAAGATTATACTCTTTCGTCTCTCTATGGTATGTTTTTAAGCCATGAGGGAACTGTACTCAACAAATTTCAACCTCCAAAGGACTCTAAAGTGAGTTCTGCTGGATCTTCGACTGCTCTTGTCTCCTTAAACAAGCCTAGCAGAATCGAATATCCACCATCAGATGATGAGGCTGACAACACTTCGGCTGTTGGTTTGTTCAACATGCCGGAAGTCAGCATTGAAGAAGTCGATGAAGACGAAGACAACGATGCCCTTATATCTGAGTTGGCCTTACTTGTTAAAAATAGAAAATTCTTCAAAAACAAGTCTGGCTCCTCAGTTAGAGGCTCGAGTAGCAGATCTATCTCATCAGCTGTTTCTTCTAGACCTTCTGGAAGTACACCTGACATCTCTGAGATAACTTGCTACAACTGCAACAAGAAGGGACACTATGCTAACGACTGCAAGCAGAAGAAAGCTAGTTCATCATCTTCAACTGGTGAGTCCATTGAAGATAAATACAAAAAGCTACAATCCTTCTCTAAAAAGATTCTAGAAGAAAAGAAGGCACTTGAAGGAAAAGCTGTTGACAAGGGTCTCGTAGTTGAAACTCATGATTGGGCTGACTCTGGTGACAGCTCATCTGATGATGATGAACAAATGGTGACAATGTGTTTGATGGCTCGTGCTGATGATGATGAAAGCATTACAGCTGATTATGCTAGATCCTATAAATGGGTCAACATTGTTCATAAAAAGGTAACCTCTCTAATCTCCGCTGAGGCTACTAAAGCCAAAGATATTGTTGATTCCATTATTTGGGACTTGCACTTCATTGATCAGCTGAAAGGTGAATGTTTGGATAAACATAGTGCTATTCTACGTGAAAATGCATTTTTAAAAGAACGTTTAATTGACCACAAAACTTTAAAAGAAGAACTTTCTGAAACAAAATTTATTAACTCAGTTCTTCAACATGATCTAAGTGAAAAAGTTAAAGAACTTGAAGCAATTAAAAAGATTGTGAATCATGGTCTCGTTCATCCAAACGTGTGAGTGAATGTGTTAACTCACAAATTCCTAGTCAAGTACAAGTTGTACTAGGAGGAGATTTCCTTGCTGCAGCCGCTGTACCTGAAAACAGTACAGATGATCTGTACTACTCGTCGACTGATGCTTCTGTGCCAGCTGAAGAATTGGTTTTTGGTTCCTTTGTAAGATCTACCAAAACCTATGCTACCGAGATGTCCTCAGAAAATCCTTCTGAAGCTACTGGTGAAGAGTCATCGACTGACTCCTCTGCCATGATAGTCAGGACACCTACTGTAGTAATTGTTGAACCAAGGAAATCTATCTTGGGTTCAGCACCTGCTGCCTCCTCTGCTAAATCTCAGCAGAAGACTAGAAGGATAGCAGGAAAGAAAACTGTTCTTACACCCTCCAAGGGTGAGCCAGTTGGAGTTCGTACTCAAGCTGCAAAGAACAAAGGTAAGAGTATTCCTAAGAATACTCCAAGTCCTTCTTCAGCCGTGTCTGTCAGACGGCTGAAAGGAAAGCTCAGCAAGCTGATATCACTCGTTCAAACTCTGACTATCTCAGATAATCAGAAAATGAAAGGGATTTTGGGTCCAGTTCCCAATCCTATTGCCTCGCCCTCTACTCCACTGCAAAGAAACAGAAAATGCTATAAGTGTGGAGATCGTGGGCACATGGAAAGTGAGTGTGACAACACATGCCTGAGACCTTCCCCGACTTCAGTATGTGAGCCTACTTAAAAGCCAACTTCTGTGAGTCCCAGTGGGAAGTCACAAGGACCCACCAAAGTGTGGGTTCCCAAAAAGAACTAACTCTTTTATTTTATGTGCAGGGTGATGAAAGCAAACATGTCTGGTACTTAGACAGTGGTTGCTCGAGACACATGACTGGTTACAAATCCCTGCTAGAAGAGTTTGAAGTTTGTGATGGTCCCTCAGTAGTTTTTGGTGATAATGGTATAGGCTCAATTGAAGGTTATGGAACCATTTCTAATGGATCCGTAAAAATCACAAGAGTTGGTTATGTAAATGGGATGAAACATAATGTAACGACCCGAAATTTGTAAATAAATAAAATAAATAAAAATATGATAATTATGGATAAATCATATTAAAACCGTAGGAATTGGTTTCGTGTCGTTTGGAGTCCGTATGAGAAAGTTATGGACGAAACCGTGTTGAAGCCTAGACCGAAAAGTGCAGCCCTGCTGCACAGGTTGGCTCGCGGCGCGAGCAAAACGCGAGGTTGAGCAGAAGGACCAGAGCTGAAACGCGAAGAGGTCGCGTTGACTTCGCGACGCGATCTCGGCGCGAGCTGGGCGCGAAGTCTGGTAAACAGCGGCGACTAGCAGGCAGACCCGCGTCCTTTCGCGGCGCGAGCTCGGCGCGATCTCGGCGCGAGCCAGTCCGACCAGTGCAATAAATTCGGGTTTTTAGCCATAAATGCATATTGAAAACCCTAGCTTCTTCCAAAGACGATTTTTGAGTGCAAGGGCTGTTTTGGGTTGATTTCTTCATCAAAGCTTGGTAGATTTCACTCCTAAGTGAAGATTTAAGGTATATCTTCACTCCTTGATCTTTGTAGCTTTAGATCTATGTATTTTAATGGTTGGGTTTGAAACCCTAGTTCTTGGGGTTATGGATTATGGTGATATAAATGGTGTATACACTTAATAGATGGTATATTAACAAGGAAATCAAGTGTATGGTTAAGATTTGTAAGAATCTTAAAGGTTGGTTAAATCTAGGGTTTGGTAAATCACCATATTTGGGGGAAATGGATTGATGGGTGTTATCTAGAGGTAGATGAACACATTGATAGTAGATTGTGATGTTGATCATTGTATGATCATTGTTTTAGGCTTTCGGTGACATCTTGGAAAGTCGGTGAAATTGTGAAGCAAGAGCTTTGGTGTCAAGAACACAGTTGGAGCATCTTTATTGCTAAGGTGAGTACGTGTGGAATTTACTGAGTACATAGCCTATGAAATACATTTTATTACTTGTGTTGTGGTCTATTTGCTTATTTGTGTAGACTAGTAGTTTATAGTTAGTTATACCGATAGTTGTATTGAACTAACTTGTTTGATGATAGACGTGATAGCCGAGAGCTAGATTGACATAACCATCGAGTTATGATATGGTGAGATGATGTGATGATTCGGGGGATCCCCGGTCATGAGGTATGGAATGGGGAGCATTTGGGCGGATCCCCGTCGGCCCATTCCATGATAGTAGTCTTGCTAACTGGAAGTAGTCCGGCGAGTAAGGCAGGTATTGGTAGATTGGGCGATTCCCTCTTGCCTTTACCTTGAAGCTTGTTAATGCGGGGGATCCCCGGTTAATAAGTTAAAGTGGTTCTAGTTGGTTGGGGATGTCCCGACAACTAGGTATGATTGCTAGGAAAGCAAGGTATTAGAGTCACAATAGGGTGACTAGATAGATGGGTGATTGCTTACGTGTTTGTTGTTTGTCGTTCGGTTATTATTATTAACTTTGGGGTCTAAACCCATGTAGCTCACGAGACGTTTTTGTCTCACGTACTCCTTGTTTGTTTTGCTATGTACTCAGGTTCGGGATCGAAGGTTTAGGTACGCATGGATAGAGATGCGGGACCTAGAATAGAAGAACTCTAGATTGGATTTAGTCTTAGCTTGGTTATGATATATTTTGTAACACCTACTTTTATACTCTGATTTCATACCAAGGTTTTTGTAAATCCGAATTGAGGATGTTCTTCTATTTATAAAATGTTTTATTTTGGCCAATATTTGGCATTAAATTTGAGGTGTTACAACTTGGTATCAGAGCTATAGTTTAAGTGAATTAGGTTGGATGACAATCCTAGTCTTAGACTGTAGCATTAGGAATATAAGATTCCTTGAGATCATAGGTTGACCTTGAGACTTTATATTAAGTTTAGGGTTGAACCTAGGGGGACCGATGAATTTGATATGATTTTGGGTATTGAGTCTTATAAGACTAATGGGTTGTACACAAGGTACTAAATGTTTAATGTCTTTCGTATAGTCTTGATTGAAAGAAATGGTGAACACTCGTAGAAGTGGGAAAGCCCCGGAGAACCGGGAGGAGGAAGTACCTCCTGTTGAGAGGGTGGTTGAGCAAGAAAGTCAACCGTCGATGCATCGAGTTGATGAATCGGAGGTCGGAGCTAATAGAACTCCGGTGACAATGGCGGATCTCCAAACTATTATCGACCAAATCAAGGGAACGGTGGCCGAGGAAGTGCACCGAATTATTGGAGACCGTGAAAGGTCGGGTGGAGACCGTGAATCCGAAGCTAAATCGGAAGAGAGAACCGGGGGTAGTGGCACCGGGGATGGGAAGTCCTCCACGGGTGGCCAAAGTGATGCTAGGGCTAGGCCCGTTGTGAAAGAAGGTTGTTCGTTTAAATCCTTCATGGCTTGTAAGCCAAATGTGTATACGGGTAGTTCGGACCCGAAAGTAACGATGAGATGGATCCGGGAAACCGAGAGGGTGATCGGTAGTAGTAAATGTAAGGATGCCGATATGGTGACGTATGCGTCACAATTGTTAAAAGAGGATGCGATGGTTTGGTGGGACATCGTGTATGAGACCCTCGGGAAGGAGGTGGTTGAGAAGATGTCGTGGGATGAGTTCACCACGAGATTGAAAAAGAAATTTTGTCCCGAAAGGGATTTGGAAAAGATGCACGAGAAGTTCGTGACCCTCAAAAAGGGTGATATGTCAATTGAAGAATATTCGAGGGAGTTCACGGGATTGCTCCCGTTTGTTGCTAAAACCTACTCGGATGAGAGGTTGAGGGTGGTCCGGTATGCTAGTGGGTTACCGTGGGACTACCAATTGGAAGTCAAGAGGGCGGTTTCACTTGATGAAGCTATTAGTGCCGCCCGGAGTGTCGAGGAAGTGAATGAGGCACGTGTTGCCGAGAGGGCCCATGTGGGCGAGAAGAGGAAAGCCGAAAGTGGCTCGAGTACGTTTAAGAAAGGGAAGTTCACATCGAACTTCTCTAAACAAGGGAGTGTTGGCTTGTGCAAGAAGTGCGAGAAGACTCATGCCGGCGTGTGCCGAGGGGAGTCGAAAACTTGTTATAACTGTGGGAAGCCGGGGCATATGGCCCGAGAATGCAAGTCTAAATCCTTGGCCGAGATCGAGTGTTTCTCGTGCCACGAGAAGGGGCACTATAGCAATGTGTGCCCAAAGAAGGGAACCGAGTCGATGGTGTCCACGGCTCAAAAGAAAGTGGAGCCGGCGAAGGTGAAGGGGCGGTCCTTCCAACTTACTCGGGAGGAGGCGAAGGAGGCACACGATGTGGTGTCAGGTATTCTATTCATTAACTCCTTGCCAACTCATATTTTATTTGATTCGGGTTCTAATTATTCGTTTGTGTCCTATGAGTTCGGTTGTAAATTGAATGTGCCGTCCGAGATGTTAGATGAGGTTTATGAGATAGAAGTAGCCGACGGGAAAACGTCTATGGTTGAATGTATTTATAGAAATTGTGAAATAGAAATAGACGGTAGAAAGTTTAAGGTGGATTTGTTGCCCATGGGAATTAGGGCGTTTGATGTGGTTATCGGTATGGATTGGTTGGGAATGCACCAAGCCAAGATTTTGTGTGGAAAGAAAATAGTGTCGATTAGGACACCCGAGAATGAGAAGGTGTATGTGTATGGGGAGAAACGACATCACATGCCTAAAGTGATTACCGCTATTAAGGCAAGGAAGAGTATATCGAAAGGTTGTGCATCGTTTATTGCATATGTATTAGATGGCCGAAAAGAAAAGAAGACAATGGATAGTGTAAAAATTATTCAGGAATTCCCCGATGTATTTCCCGATGATTTGCCCGGTTTGCCACCGGAGAGACAAGTCGAATTTAAAATTGACTTAGTGCCGGGGGCGACGCCGATTGCTCGTGCTCCATATCGTTTAGCTCCCACCGAGATGCGGGAATTGATGACCCAATTGCAAGAATTGTTAGATAAAGGTTTTATTCGTCCGAGTTCGTCACCGTGGGGTGCACCGGTGTTATTTGTTAAAAAGAAAGACGGTTCGATGAGAATGTGTATCGACTACCGAGAGTTGAATAAGGTAACTATTAAGAACCGTTACCCGTTGCCGAGGATTGACGACTTATTTGACCAATTGCAAGGTGCTAGTTATTTCTCAAAGATCGATTTGAGGTCGGGTTATCACCAAGTTCGGGTGAAAGAAGGCGATACCGAGAAGACGGCTTTCCGTACACGTTATGGTCATTATGAATTCCTAGTGATGCCGTTTGGTCTTACCAACGCACCGGCTATTTTTATGGATTTGATGAATCGGGTTTGTAAACCGTTTCTTGATAAGTTTTTGATCGTGTTTATTGACGACATTTTGATTTATTCAAAAACCGAAGAAGAACACGAAGGTCATTTGAGACTCGTTCTAGACGTGTTGAAACGGGAAAGGTTGTATGCAAAATTTTCAAAGTGTGAATTTTGGTTGCGGGAAGTACAATTCTTAGGTCACGTGGTGACGTGTGATGGTATTAAGGTTGATCCATCCAAGATTGAAGCGGTGTCAAATTGGGAGCCTCCGAGGACTCCTACCGAGGTTAGAAGTTTTCTTGGATTAGCCGGTTATTACCGAAGATTTATACAAGATTTCTCGAGAATCGCGATCCCACTCACGAAGTTAACGAGAAAGAGTGAGAAGTTTGTGTGGGAGAAGAAGCAAGAAGAGGCGTTTAAGTTGTTAAAAGAAAAGTTATGTAACGCGCCGATCCTTACGTTACCGGATGGTATGGAAGATTTTGTGGTTTATAGTGATGCTTCAAGTCAAGGACTCGGTTGTGTGTTGATGCAAAGAGGAAAGGTGATCGCGTATGCCTCGCGACAATTGAAGAATGCGGAATTAAGGTACACGACACACGACTTGGAATTGGCGGCGATTATTTTTGCCTTGAAGTTGTGGAGGCATTATTTGTATGGCACTCGGTGTACATTGTACACGGATCATAAGAGTTTGCATATGTGTTTACACAAAAAGACCTTAATATGCGACAAAGAAGGTGGATCGAGTTGATTGCCGATTATGATTGTGAGATCGTGTATCATGCGGGGAAGGCGAATGTGGTGGCCGATGCCTTAAGTCGAAAGGTTTATGAAAATCCGAACCGAGGAATCTTATCACGTATAGAAGTTGTGTCGAGTATTATTGAAAGGATCAAGAATGCCCAACGGGAGGTTATGGGAAAAGACGAGTTAAGACAAGAACGGTTAGGTAAGAACCAACATTTCCTCGAAAACGCACAAGGGTTGAAGACCGTAGGCGGTCGTATTTGGGTTCCTAAGTTCGGTGGTATCCGAAAAGAGTTGTTGTATGATGTGCACAAATCAAAGTATTCGATTCACCCGGGAAGTACAAAGACGTACCAAGATATGAAACGGGTTTATTGGTGGCCCGGAATGAAGGCGAGGGTGGCCAAGTATATTTCTAAGTGTGCCACGTGTGCACAAGTGAAAGCCGAGCATCAAGTACCGTATGGGGTAGCTCAATCATTAGTTGTACCGGCCGGGAAGTGGGAAGATATAACTATGGATTTCATAGTAGGTTTACCGAAGACGAGTAGAGGTCACGATGCCATTTGGGTCATAGTTGACCGGTTGACCAAGAGTGCGTTATTTTTAGCAATTCGGGAAACGTTGCCACTTGAGAAATTGGCTAAGTTATATGTTGATGAGGTGGTTCGACTCCACGGGGTTCCGTTATCGATTGTATCCGATAGAGACGCGAGGTTTACCTCGAGATTTTGGCGATCTTTACAAGAAGAGTTGGGTACAAAGTTGCGGTTGAGCACGGCTTATCACCCGCAAACCGACGGTCAAAGTGAAAGAACGATTCGAACGGTCGCAGATATGTTGAGATCGTGCGTGCTAGATTTCGGTGGTAAATGGGATGAACATTTACCGTTGGTCGAGTTCTCGTATAATAATAGTTATCACTCGACTATCAAGATGCCGCCTTATGAGGCGTTGTATGGTAGAAAATGTAGAACTCCATCTTGTTGGTTGGAAGCGGGAGAGACGAAACTCACGGGTCCCGAGATCGTGAGAGTGACGAATGAAAAGATTGGTATTATTCAAAACAACATGAAAGTCGCCCAAGATAGACAACGAAGTTATTCGGGTTTAAAGAAAAGACCATACGACTTGGATGTCGGTGATATGGTGATGTTGAAAGTGTCACCTTGGAAAGGTGTGATGCGGTTTGGTAAAAAGGGAAAGTTAAGTCCAAGGTATGTTGGACCGTTTAAAATATTGAAACGGGTCGGGCTTCAAGCTTTTAAGTTGGAACTTCCACCCGAACTTCAAGGTGTGCATGACACCTTTCACGTGAGTTATTTGAAGAAGTTTATCGGGGAAGTTGAGAATATTATTCCATTGCAAGAGTTGCGGGTTGACGGCCCGAATCGGTTGATTGAAGAGCCTGAAGCTATATTAGAGACGAAAACAAAGAAGCTTCGGAATAAGGAGATCGAGTTGGTATTGGTCAAGTGGAAGCATTCACTTGGGCCGAATCTGACTTGGGAAGTCAAAGACGAGATTCGGAAGAGGTACCCGGATTTCGTGAACTATGATGAGATTCCGAGGACGGAATCTTCTTAAGGGGTAGATAGTTGTAACGACCCGAAATTTGTAAATAAATAAAATAAATAAAAATATGATAATTATGGATAAATCATATTAAAACCGTAGGAATTGGTTTCGTGTCGTTTGGAGTCCGTATGAGAAAGTTATGGACGAAACCGTGTTGAAGCCTAGACCGAAAAGTGCAGCCCTGCTGCACAGGTTGGCTCGCGGCGCGAGCCAGGCGCGAGCAAAACGCGAGGTTGAGCAGAAGGACCAGAGCTGAAACGCGAAGAGGTCGCGTTGACTTCGCGTTGACTTCACGACGCGATCTCGGCGCGAGCTGGGCGCGAAGTCTGGTAAACAGCGGCGACTAGCAGGCAGACCCGCGTCCTTTCGCGGCGCGAGCTCGGCGCGATCTCGGCGCGAGCCAGTCCGACCAGTGCAATAAATTCGGGTTTTTAGCCATAAATGCATATTGAAAACCCTAGCTTCTTCCAAAGACGATTTTTGAGTGCAAGGGCTGTTTTGGGTTGATTTCTTCATCAAAGCTTGGTAGATTTCACTCCTAAGTGAAGATTTAAGGTATATCTTCACTCCTTGATCTTTGTAGCTTTAGATCTATGTATTTTAATGGTTGGGTTTGAAACCCTAGTTCTTGGGGTTATGGATTATGGTGATATAAATGGTGTATACACTTAATAGATGGTATATTAACAAGGAAATCAAGTGTATGGTTAAGATTTGTAAGAATCTTAAAGGTTGGTTAAATCTAGGGTTTGGTAAATCACCATATTTGGGGGAAATGGATTGATGGGTGTTATCTAGAGGTAGATGAACACATTGATAGTAGATTGTGATGTTGATCATTGTATGATCATTGTTTTAGGCTTTCGGTGACATCTTGGAAAGTCGGTGAAATTGTGAAGCAAGAGCTTTGGTGTCAAGAACACAGTTGGAGCATCTTTATTGCTAAGGTGAGTACGTGTGGAATTTACTGAGTACATAGCCTATGAAATACATTTTATTACTTGTGTTGTGGTCTATTTGCTTATTTGTGTAGACTAGTAGTTTATAGTTAGTTATACCGATAGTTGTATTGAACTAACTTGTTTGATGATAGACGTGATAGCCGAGAGCTAGATTGACATAACCATCGAGTTATGATATGGTGAGATGATGTGATGATTCGGGGGATCCCCGGTCATGAGGTATGGAATGGGGAGCATTTGGGCGGATCCCCATCGGCCCATTCCATGATAGTAGTCTTGCTAACTGGAAGTAGTCCGGCGAGTAAGGCAGGTATTGGTAGATTGGGCGATTCCCTCTTGCCTTTACCTTGAAGCTTGTTAATGCGGGGGATCCCCGGTTAATAAGTTAAAGTGGTTCTAGTTGGTTGGGGATGTCCCGACAACTAGGTATGATTGCTAGGAAAGCAAGGTATTAGAGTCACAATAGGGTGACTAGATAGATGGGTGATTGCTTACGTGTTTGTTGTTTGTCGTTCGGTTATTATTATTAACTTTGGGGTCTAAACCCATGTAGCTCACGAGACGTTTTTGTCTCACGTACTCCTTGTTTGTTTTGCTATGTACTCAGGTTCGGGATCGAAGGTTTAGGTACGCATGGATAGAGATGCGGGACCTAGAATAGAAGAACTCTAGATTGGATTTAGTCTTAGCTTGGTTATGATATATTTTGTAACACCTACTTTTATACTCTGATTTCATACCAAGGTTTTTGTAAATCCGAATTGAGGATGTTCTTCTATTTATAAAATGTTTTATTTTGGCCAATATTTGGCATTAAATTTGAGGTGTTACACATAATCTAATCAGCATTAGCCAACTTTGTGATGCAAAGTTCTCAGTGAACTTTAACGAATACAGAGGAACGGTGACGGATAAGAATGGAAAGGTAGTATTAGTTGCTCCAAGAACCAAGAATGTCTACACACTTGACATGAATCCAAAAAATCAAGAAGTCTATCTATTCTCTCATTCTACTGAAGAGCTGAATTGGTTGTGGCAAAAGAGGCTATCTCACCTGAACTTCAAAAACATATCAAAGCTGGCTCGAGGTCAGCTGGTGAATGGTCTGCCACAAATCAAATATGAAAAGGATAAGCTTTGTTCAGCCTGTGAACAAGGCAAGCAACATAAAAGCTCCTTCAAATCAAAGCAATGTTTCTCCATCGACAGCTGCCTTCACATGCTCCATAATGACCTTTTTGGCCCTATGAGTACTGAAAGTCTAGGTGGAAAGAAATATACACTTGTTATCGTTGATGAATATTCACGATATACTTGGGTAATATTTCTTCGTCACAAAAAGTGATGCAGCTGAAGAGATTATCAATTTAATCAAAAGGATGGAACTTCTAAATGGGTCTAGAGTCAAGATGCTGAGATCAGACAATGGTACTGAATTCAGGAACAAGACTTTAGAAGATTTCTGTTCAGATGTTGGGATCTCCCATAACTTCTCAGCTGCACGAACACCTCAACAAAATGGTGTCGCTGAAAGAAGGAACAGAACCCTAATAGAAGCTGCAAGAACAATGCTTGCTGAGTCAAACATGCCTAAGCAATTTTGGGCAGAAGCTGTTAACACAACGTGTATTACTCAAAATAGGTCTCTCTATGTGAAGAGACACAAGAAGACTTCTTATGAGATTTTTCGTCAGAGGAAACCATTCATAGGTTTCTTTCATGTGTTTGGCTGTGTGTGTTTTGTGTTAAACACGCGAGATCAGCTGAGTAAATTTGACTCTAAAGCTGACGAAGCCATTTTCTTGGGATACTCCACTCTATCCAAAGCATATAGAGTTTTCAACAAAAGAAGACAAGCATTGGAAGAGTCCATAAATGTTACTTTTGAAGAACACTCAAAGGCTATGAACCCCACCTCTGCAGACTCGTCTGATGCATTTCAGAGATCAGCTGAACAATCTCTTGATGATACAGCTGAAGCATTTTCCGTTGCTTTAAATCTCTTTGAGGTTCCCATAAATGAATCATATGAGACGTTCCATGATGCTCCTACATATCTTGTAGATATCGCAGCTGTTCAACAAGATATTCCAACAGCTAGAGCATCATCCAAGGCTATCTCTAAGCCACCTCTTCATACTTCAAGAAGATCCGTTCGAAATGAAGTAATTCATCCTGCTGAGCAGTCAGCCGCTCAACAAGGATCTAATTCTGCTGAATCTTCCTCTTCTACAGCTGCTCCCCAATCTAAGTGGACCTCAGAACATCCAATTGAATTAATCATTGGAGATCCACAACAAGGAGTTGTTACAAGAAGTAAAGCATCATGCAATCTTTGCTTATGGTGTTGTTTTCTAGCAACTGAAGAACCGAAAAATATTAAAGATGCTTTAGAAGACTCAAGCTGGATTCAAGCGATGCAGGAAGAACTTAACCAATTCGAGGTCAACAAAGTATGGCAACTGGTGCCCCCACCAGCTGGAAAGACTATAATTGGTACAAAATGGGTATTAAGGAATAAAATGGATGAAGAAGGTGTGGTTATTCGCAACAAAGCTAGACTGGTTGCACAAGAATACAGACAGGAGGAAGGAATCGATTTTGATGAAACATTTGCTCCAGTGGCTAGGCTTGAGGCAATTAGAATATTTCAAGCCTACGCTGCTTACAAAAACTTCACAGTTTTTCAAATGGACGTGAAGAGTGCGTTCCTGAACGGAAAGCTGCAAGAGGAGGTATACGTTAAGCAACCACCAGGGTTCGAAAATCCTAAATATTTAAACTATGTGTTTAAATTGGATAAGGCTCTGTATGGGTTGAAACAAGCTCCTCGTGCATGGTATGATACACTCTCCACGTTCCTCATAGCAAATGATTTCACCAGGGGAAAGATTGATAAAACCTTATTCATTCGCAAAATCAAAGGTGATATCATTCTTGTTCAAATTTATGTGGACGACATAATTTTTGGTGCTACTGATGAAAAACTTTGTAGACGTTTTTCTAAACTTATGTCTACAAAGTATGAGATGAGTATGATGGGTGAATTAACTTATTTTCTTGGCTTACAAGTTAAGCAATCTAAAAATGGAATTTATATAAATCAAGAAAAATACATCAAATATCTTTTAACGAAATTTGATATGAATTCATCATCATCCATGAAAACTCCAATGGCTCCTCCAAACAATCTAGATGCTGACATAACTGGTAAATCAGTTGATGTCACATTCTATAGAGGAATCATTGGATCATTACTCTATCTCACCGCCAGCAGACCAGATATTATGTTTGCTACTTGCATGTGTGCTAGGTATCAAGCTGATCCTAGAGAATCTCACCTAATAGCTGCAAAAAGAATTTTGAGATACCTTAAGGGTACTCCAAGCCTAGGTCTTTGGTATGCCAAAGACTCCGGGTTTGATCTAATTGGCTATTCAGATTCAGACTTTGCAGGTTGCAAAATGGATAGAAAGAGCACCACTGGAGGATGTCAGCTGCTTTGTGGAAAGCTAGTCAGCTGGACAAGCAAGAAACAAAGTACTGTCTCCACCTCCACAGCTGAAGCAGAAACGTATCTGCTGGAAGCTGTTGTGCTCAAGTCCTTTGGATGAAGAATCAGCTTGTTGACTTCGATATGAACTTCTGCAAAGTTCCTATCTATTGTGATAACACGAGTGCTATTGCAATCAGCAACAACCCAGTTCTTCATTCTAGAACCAAACATATCAACATAAGGTATCATTTTATTAGAGATCACAGTGAACAAGGTGACGTGGAACTCCACTTCATTTCAACAGACCTTCAGCTGGCTGATCTATTCACTAAGCCTTTAGATGAAAAACGATTCAATTTTTTGATCAGCGAGCTAGGTATGTTGAATGCTTGAATCAAATGCTGAAGTACTATCAGCAGCTAATAAGATTCACCTTGTTACTTAGTACATTCAGCTGACTAAAAGCGTTTGAATTTATCAATCAGCCGAATAAAATCTCTTAAATGATAACTTATCATGTTTTATAAGTTAAAACGTTTGGTTCTCCTATAAAAGGGCGTCTTTTAACCCTATCCACACGTTCTCTGTGGCAAATATTTCCACTCGAGTGGAAATATTTGGCATTTATGAGGGACAAGACACCCTGACACAGAATCGGCTCCACTACCCTGACACAGAAACGGCTCCACTTTCTCACACTATCACATCCAACCACCTTTGCACGATAACCAACGTGTCTATAGTTGGTTTGTAACTATCCAATTATGACCCGGTTTGTATTCAAAACTTTACCCAAACCGACCCATAAATCCCCTATAAATACCCACCTCTCTTCTTCAGTTTCTCTATCTCTCCCACAATTCTCTCCTTAAAAACCCTCTATTTTCTAACCTTTATCTTTCTTCTCTCTCTCTCTCCCAAAAATGATGAAGAAAGTTCCGAAGGTTTCTCTTACTAGGGCTGCCATTGAGTTCTCTCAGAACTCAAACCTAGTAGCCAACACTTCCCCACCGAATGATCTCGTCGATATTTATCGACCGGTTGTGACGTTTGTGCGTCACTGCCTTATCTGTGGTGCTTTTACCAGACTCACCAAGAGTATCATCGAACTCTTGCGTGATTTCTGGATGTCCGCCTCCGCCTCTGGAGACGACATCACTGCGCAAGTAGGGAATAATCAAATCACCATCTCTCTTGATGATTTCCGAGTTGCTTGCGGATTCGATTATCTGCAACCTGGAGAAGAATATCAGCAGACTAAATCTGCTGATGAAGCTAAAGCGAGTCTAATCCATATCACTGGATACAGATTAGAAAATAAAGAAGACAAAGTGCAGATCTTCAAGAAGTCTTAGCTGACGAGACCCTGGGCCTATTTCTTCACCCACATCATTCATGGTATAGGTGGAAATTCTGGGTCTCTCAACCAGTGCAACTCCAGCATGCAGGTCTTTGCTGAAGCCCTAGTCACCGGTCAGCAGATCGACTACGGGAGACTGGTGTACGAGGAGGTCAAGACCAAGCTGAAAGGCAAGGGAAATCATATTCCCTATCTTTGCTTTTTCACATTGTGCGTCGCACATGTGATGCTTAAAAAGCTGAAGATAGATTATGAGGACATCCTGGGGAATCGGTGATGGTTCGTTCCATTTCCAACATCATCTTCCAGAAGAAGGATGATGAGAAGGCATTTCCCCTCACCTCGTACATGCTGAAGATCATAGATGACCGAGTCAGATCCAAAAGGGATCGAAAGAAGGGCGCAACATCGAAGAAATCTGCCCTACAAGAAGGTTTGTCCTTTTCTCATTTGAAGTGTTTTCCATCAACTGATCGTACACAAACTGTTGATGGAAATACCACCACTTCCACTGGGATCTCAATGCCCATTGACGTGGAATATGTGGAAACGGGTGATATTCCACGTGGTGGGAAGAAGCGTGTGAAGCGATCTGCTCACCGCCCTCCTTCTTCCTCTTCATTCTCTTTATCATCTTCTTCCACTGCCAGCGCCCCTGTTTCTCCTCATCTGAGGGTAAGAGGGTCTGCTACCTGTGGAGATGATGATGTTGTTGATGATGTTGAGCTGGCGATCGCAGCATCATCAGGATTCAGCCGGAATCCGTTGGGCTCTCACTCGAGATCCCAATTGGAAGGATTACAATCAGAAGCTGTATCAGCATCTGAGAGCAGTCCTTCTCATCTTCACTCTTACAGTGTTTTTCCAGGAAATCTACCTACAAATGGAATTCATGTCCAGACACTTCCGGCTGATTCTCTTTTTCCCTTTCCTTTCATCCACTCTCTCTCTGCTGATTTCTCAACAAGTCAGCAGACTTCAAAACGGCAATTTCGTTCTCCAGGAGTTAGTGTCGGATCCACACCTCTGCGTAGCTCCTCGACTGATTCATTATCTCTCGTTGTAACACGGGAAAAAACTCCACAAGCAACCTCAGTCTCTCAACAGATTGTCGGTGAAGTTTTCGGCTCAACCTAGGGGTGTAAACGAGTCGAGTCGAGCCGAGTTCTGCCAAGCTCGAGCTCGACTCGACAACTAAAACTCGAGCTCGATACTCGACGAGCTTCCATTTTTAAGCTCGAACTCGACTCCGTGAAAGCTCAAAACTCAGCTCGATACTCGGCTCGGCTCGAAAAATTCATATTTTTTTAAAAGTGTACTTCATTGTTGTAATATATATATGGAAAAGGGTAAAATGTAATTATGTATATGGAAAAAGGGTAAAATGGTAATAAAATAAAAGCTCGATAAGGCTCGCGAGCCTAACGAGCTGTGTATTTTGGAACTCGAACTCGGCTTGAAACCCTACTCGAGTAGCTCGAGCTCGAGCTCGACTCGGTTCACAACGAGTCGATTTCGAGTATTTTTCGAGTCGGTCTCGAGTAACTCACGAGCTGTCTCTACTCGATTACACCCCTAGCTCAACCCAAGCCACCCGAGAGTCAGCTGCACACACACCACCACCAACTTCTTCATCACCCCCTAAGTCTTCAGTTGATGATAGGTTGACTGGAAACCAAGTCAATCTTGAAGTTGACCCTTTTGTTTCCCATGACGTCACCGGCTTAAACCAGCAGGTGATCAAGGAAACCACCACTGCCAATGAAGAGACAACTTTAAACCAAGTTGTTACTGAGGCACTAACCCCAGCTACCAATGATCGGGAAAGTAATCGCCAACCAAGCTGTGAGGCAGCTAACTCACCACCCAGAGGAACTCTTCCTCTAGTCTCCATACCAGTATCGCCGGCTGGTAAGACCGAAGCTCCAGAGATTCAAACAGCTTTTCATCTAATGTTTGAGTCGACTGATGATCTTATTCAGTCTTAATATTCGTCATCCGACGGAGAACATTCTGAGCTTCACACTATTTTGACAACTGATGTCGGCACTTCTGTTATAACCCCAGAAGTTTCAATTGGACCCAACTCACCCCCCAAAGTCTCTGAGCAACCCATAAGAGCCATTCCTCCTAACTCAGGAACACTCACTCCCACAGCTGAGGTTACCCCTCAAGCTGGAGACATGCCAGACCCTTCCCCTAAAGCGTCTAAGTGTCCCATGATGAATCCAGCAAAGCTGGAGGATGCATTCCCATCAGAGTCGCTGCTGCTCTGATGTCTAGAGTTGTTACATCCCAGATTCGACCTGGGATGGCCACGCTGAGTAAGCAGATGGACTCCCTTTGCAAGGATGTTCCAAAGAAGTTTGCCCAAACTGCTGAGAATCTCTCTTCCAGCATAACTTCTCTGCACACTGAGGTTCATTCTCAGGCTCCTCAGCTGGCTCTTCTTTCTGATCAGATTCACATAAACACCAACGGGTTCATCTCTCTTAACGACTACGTGCGTCAAGCGTTGAACTCCCTTCACGATTCTGACAGAGTCGATCAAGACCAACTTCTCTCCGAAGTTCGGGACAGCCTGGCTCTTGCCCAATCAAAGCAAGAGTCTCTGCTGACACTTACTCATAACCAGCTTTCTCAGGCTATTGAGGAGTCAGCTTCTGCTGTGTCCACCAGGTTGGACAAAATGGAGACTGAAGTCAGCTCGCTGACTTCCCAAGTCGCTGGTCTCCAAGGCACCCTTGACCTCATTCTTGCAAAGCTCAATGAGGGTGCCGCTGTTGTCCGTCCTGCTTCAGCACCAGAGAGTACCCCTCTTCTTCGGGCACTCTCTGAGGGGGAGAAAGAGGCCACTTTAGCAGGTGAACAACAAGGTGAACAAAATAGTTCACAACCCATAGTCACCTCTGCTGTTGGAGCCAATACTGAAGACGTTCCAGCAGGTGATAACTCAAGAATTCCACCTATCACCTCTGCTGGAACACAAGAAGAAGAAGATGTACCCTCAACTGGTTTTGTTAAAATCGTTGATTCCTTTAAATCAGTTGAGGGCCCACAAGTCCAAGCCCCGCAAATCCAAAACCCTCAGCCTATTATACAGGAGATCCCTTATCCTGCTGAGGGGGAGCCTACACCTGTTGCGGTTAAAAACTTCATCCTAAATGAAGTTGGAACCGCTACTGATCTTGATACAACCATTGCCCTTCAAAGAAAAACTCATGAAGAGCTGCGTCAAAGAGCTGAAGCCCAAAGAGCTGAGAACATTAGGTTGTTCAACAAAGTTCTTTATCACCGTAGGCAAGAGGCAAAGATCACCAGCGTAAGGGCCCCCAGATTCGATCCCAGCTCTCCTGATGAAGTTGTAATAACAAGAGCTAGAGGAAATGTGGTCAATGAAAAGTTCCCTCTGAACAAGATCAGCTTCGTTCTCAACTACGATGAATGGAAAGAAGCTGAAGCAGCTGCCAGATCTGCAAAACCATCGCAGATTATAACAGATCTAGAAAACGAGATAAAATTCGTAATCTACTCTTTCAAGACTCTATGCAATGCAATCAGGAGACAAGCTCCTGAGTTGGTATATCGCATACCTCCTGAATTGTGTGAATCTCAAACAGCTGCTGTCGGAGGATCTGCTGGTGAAAGCTCCTCAGCAAGAGGGGAGAAACGTAAGTCCGTTCTCCTCGAGCCCCTTGCTGACTCCAGACCACTGGATATCGGGTCTTCAATCATATTTGCAAAACGACCAAGACCCAATATCACAAAAGCCATCCCCACGGGAGTTAACTTCGTCCCTGGGCTGATCGTAAAAGAACCAATTTATGGCTTTTGCTATCTGGAGAAGAAGAAGGAGCAGTGCTTTCAGCGAGCAGATGAGTTGGATCTATGTGATGTGGATCAACTTATGATCTATCACAAGCTGCTGAGTTCCTCCACTAAATAGGGAAGAGAAATGAAGAAATTAATAACCTCAGCCTTCAACTCACTGTATCGCAATGTCGTTGGATCAGCTATATCCAAGGCATTATAATTTTTTTTATTTTCCTTGTAATTTTAACTGTCTTATCAATAGAAAATCAAAAGTTGTGTAATATACTTGTAAAAATTGTAAAAAGATAAACATATACAAAAGAACCCTAAGGGTCAAAGCACATAAGCATTCAGCTGGCCTCATCAGCTGAATCATTACAGGGTTACACTTATACGGCTATTCAATTGCATCAAATAGGGGGAGAATGTTAGTCCCAAGACTAAGTAAATAAGATTTGATGATCGATAGCCAAGAAGAATAAATATCAGCTGATGTATGTATCTCAGCTGAAGCAAGTATATACAATAAACCTTCAGCTGAGTACGTACTTAGCTTTAGGATACAAGTCAAATCAGCAGCTATTAACGAGAGTTCATTCGAAGTCTATGACCAAAGGATAAAGACAAGAAGAAGACTATTCAACTGATTGTGGAATCAGCTGATAGTACCTGCTGCAGATGAAGACTTAAAGGAAATGTTCATTGACACCTTGAACATTTCCCTTTCCCGCTCAAAGAAGAAGAAAACGATGAAGCCCTTCTATTCTGGAATAGAAGATAATGTCAGTACATTATCATCGTTTGTCCCTCAAGCATGTAAAGAGAAAGTAAACTATTTCTGTACTTGTGTAGTACACCTTTCACTGTGCGTCAGAAAGGGTACCGGAAGTAGTTGACACAAAGTACACTTGGGACAATAACTTGTGCAAGTCCACATCGACGAATAATATGTTTACACGTCGTCAAACTTGTGGACTAAGGAACATGGATCTTTGGCTATAAATACAGACGTAAATGCTTGCATTTAAAACACCTTTAGAAATCATAGCACAAGAACATTCTCTGAGAGTTAGTTATTTGTCTAAGTATTAACTCCTCCATAGTTATTACTAAGGCATTAATATCAGCTGTTAGTATCAGCTGATATAACTCTCAGTGTATACTCTTCTAGTTTGAGCGGTCTAAAGTGTCATTTCAAGTATAGAGTTTTAGTTAGTTTTGTACTATCTATTTCCGCAAACTTTGTACTGTATTAAGTTGTTTTATTAAACTCTTAATCATTGAAATCTTGTTGTTCATTTATCTTATCTTCTTTACTCGGTCATAACGCAACACGTTTGTGTTGTTGGGATCCAACAAATACCTCTAATGAATATGTTAGTCATAGCTCCCACATAATTTTATGGAAATAAGCATCACTTTAAACTATTACTTTGACCCAGTCAAAATATTATAGTTTAACCTTTTAAGAATTTAATCAATTATTAAAATCATCTTTTGGATTTGCGAATATCCAACATTCTTGTTTAGGGAATCATGACTTTCATTGATAATTGTATCTAACAAGTATAAGATACTTGAAACGATACTACCAATTCTTAAATATATTAGTATCTTTTAAGAACCTCGTTTAATACCAAAGTCACTTCTTGGATTTCTTAAATATCCATTATTCCTATTAGGGAATTATGACTTGATCAAAAATTGTATTTATTACAAATATAAAAGACTTGCAATAATACCTTTTAATTCTTAAATACTTTAATATAGCTTTACATTTTAAGAGTTTGTTTAATGTCTAAGTCATTCTCTTTGAATTTTGCGAATATCTAATTATTCCTATTAGGGGATTATGACTTTATTAAATTCTTTTATCACAAGTATGAAAGACTTGTAATAATACTCTTTAAAGTCTATCTTGATTATATCCAATATAATCATACTATATTAATACTAATACTTTAAAACTTACTATCATAAGTAACCATTAATTAAGATGTTTTAAATAAGTTCAATGTACCTTGAACTTTATGCTTTCCATAAAAACTCTTAAATACTTTCATTAGAAAAACTTTCTAATTACTAGTATCTAAGTAATTCGAGCCTTTAAGATATTCATACAACAATCAAACAAATATAAACAATGAGATCATCATTAAGTCAACACTTGACTTTATAATCTAGTCATAATACTTGACTAGTATAATCAACACACATGCACACACAATATAATTCAACCATGGATGCAATGATGATAAACTTAAAAACCGAAATTTATCATAAAATAAAAAGTTGTAATGTGTTCAAAAACAACTAAAAACGAAAAATTGTTTTACTGAATCCAAATGAAAAATATTGAATCAAAAAAACTTGGTGCTCGTGGGATCCATCTCAAGTAGGCTACCATCACTTTCCTCCTGCAATAAACGATTGCAAAGGTTAGATTACTCGTAATGTACTTTACAAGTATCTTAAAGTGAATAAGAAGTTTGGTCGTGTTACCTGAGGAACTAGCAAGTCCTCCACTACCGGCAATCTTTGGACAATCCAATTTCCAATGCCCGACCTTTCCACACTTGAAGCACCGATTCTCGGTCCTCGCAGTGTTAGGCTTCGACTTCTTGACCTTTTCTTTGACACTTTTACCATTCGGCATTGCTTGGTTGGGATTGGTCTTACCCTTCCCACCATGCATGTTTCTCTTCTTCTTCCCATTACCACCGCCATTACCGATGATCAGAACATCTTTAGACTTTGATCCCACACTCAACTCATCTGTCTTGAGCATTGAATGTAGCTCAGCAATGGATTTCTCTATATTATGAATGTTGTAGTTGACCACAAAAAGTCTGTAGTCATCAGACAACGAATTGAGTATAGTATTCGTTGCCATCTGCAATGGAATGGGGTGACCAAGTCTGGCGAGGTGATCCATGTGCCCTTTCATTTTCATGACGTGGGCACTCACCAGTGTTTCTTTGACCATCTTGCACGAGTTGAAGGCTCGATTGATGTCAAACCTCTCAGTACGAGCTTGCTCTTGAAATGAATCCCTTAGTTGCTGGATCATCTCAAACGCAGGCACATCCATAAGTCCCGCTTGTAGATCGGGACTCATAGTGGCGAGCATCAAACCGCTCACATCGAGTGCATCACTAACATGCTTATCATAAGCTTGCCTCGTTTCAGCTCGGGCATTTGTGGCAGGGACATTTGGTACTGCTCTCTCCAAGACATATCACTTTCTCTCATACTTGAGCACAATACGAAGATTGCGCTCCCAATTGAGAAAGTTTGACCCGGTCAACTTGTCCTTTTCGAGGATCGAGCGAAGTGAGATTTTGTGACTTTCTTGTGTAGCTCCCACTAATTCCAACAACCATGATGGAATTTGAGCATGAACAATATCACTAGTTTGAACTTGGTGAACACTAATAAACTTATTATATAAAAACTATATATAATAATCTTAGTTTGTTTGAACCATTCTTATATTCAACTTAGACTTAGTTAAATATAGGTTCTTAATTTCCTATGTTATTTAACCCTTGATCATTAATCTAGTACTTTACATAACTCGTAATATACTTGTATAATTAACTAGTTATAATTACTTATAACTTTATACAATCTAATATTTATAACTTTCGTATTATTATCTAATTATAATAAAAACTTACTTTGTACAATTTCTAGTTGTTTACAACTTTGTATATTTCTAGTTTAATTATAACTTAATACAAATTTCTAGTTACTTAATATTACAACTAAATGATCAAAATAACATTTATATTTGGTGTTCCATTTTAATCTTGTATTTAATATACATATATATAATTTATATCTTTAAAACCTTATAACATTCTTAATAAGAATATTATATCTAATTTGTGCATGTGTATTTTAACTTAGACTAATTAAAATACGTACAAACTATTTTATCTTTTAAAATCACTTTTAAATAATTTGAAAAACCTGAAAATTATATATATTAATATAAATACATCTTATTAATTTGAAGACTTTAAAATTAACACTTCTCTTTTATCCTTAATTAAATTTAATTAATTAAACCCTTATCTTTTTCTTGATCGATTAAAACTAGGTTTCAATTTTCTTGATCAATAACACATCTTAGTTAAAGATTAATCCTAATATATCCTATTCAAACAATTATTAAACTTTGTTTAAATTCTAGGAGTAACTTTTAATAACTTTATTTAAACTTATTCATTTAAATCTTCTAAACAAAACTTTGTCTAGATTTCTAGATTTAAAGAACTAGCTTTTTATAAATTCATTAAAACAATAATTAAAACCTCATTAAACATAAACTTGTTTAATTTTCTAGGTTCTAGATTATATTCTTGATTAATCCTATTAACCAATTAAACTAAACTAGTTTAATGTTTTGGTCCTAGGTTACTTCTAGGGTTTCGAAAATTTCTTTAAGCCTAAGAAACTTTTCCACCAATTAAATAAACTAGTTTAATCAAACTTGGTGTCCAAGTTTCCTCCATTATTTTTCGAAATCTTGGAAAAAGGAAAGAATCATTTTTGACCAATTAAACTAAACTAGTTTAATAAACTTGGTCCTAGATTTTGAAGATCAATGTAAAAAGGAAAGAATCCTCTTGACCAAAAACTGACATTCTTGATCCTAGGGTTCTTGTAATTTTCAAAATTTTTAGGGTTAGGGAAAGAATCCTTTTGACCAATTAAACTAAACTAGTTTAATGTTCTTGGTCCTAGGGTTCTTTATGGTTTTCAAAATTTCTAGGGTTGAATCCTTATGATCAATTAAACTAAACTAGTTTAATATTCTTGGTCTAGGGGTCTTACCCATTTTCGAAATCCATAGGAAGATAAAGAAGAAGGAACAAAAAATTAAAAAAACTTGGAAATTAAACAAACAAAAACTTTGTTATTCTTGTTTAGATTTCTAAATCATCGCTCTGATACCACTTAAGGGTTTCATAACACTGATCAACCCATTGGGTCGACCACCTAGTCACTTGGTTCGAACCATACTGACAAGAACATGATGGTGTTCTTGCCGGTTAAACCAACTAGCTGATTTAAAACCTAAAAGCGGAACTGAGATTAAACCTAATCCTTAAACCCTAAAGGATTATAGGAACTTGGAAATCAAACTTGATAAAGAAACCTTATTCGAAGAACTCGAACACACACATTGCTTGTGTGTGTTCGTCGACTACTACCAAGACCCCTAGGGTTCTTGGTGCCGAATTCGAACAAGAGGGGAGAGGGGAAAAAGGGTTTCCCAAAACATACCTTATTGCTTGCTTAAGAAAGTCCACTGATGATGAACACAACGAGCGACCTTCTAGTTGATCATTGCAATGAACTTGTTCTTCGAAACTCGAAGAACACGAAGAACACAAACTTGTGTTCTTGTGTGTGGGGTTCGGCCGATCGAAACAAAGGAGAGGGAGGGGATATCATGTGATGGTGTAAGGTGTTTTAGGGTTACCCTAAGCCTCTTTTATATACTTAAATAAGTTGCGCTTAGAACCCTCTGGTTTAATTAAGATTAGATCTTTAATTAAACTTTCCTTTTAACACTTCCATCCCTTATAGTTTTAGTTGTTTATTATTGTCACACTTAATTATCAAATGCCTTAGTATTATACACTTATATATTTCGGTATATACATACACGAAATATATACTTGTGTTTTATACCTTCAATAATTAATTAGACAATAATATTATCCAATCACTATATGATTTAATAGCTTTAAATCATATCATGGATAATCTATAATTAACACATTGTATATTTACTCAACTAGTAAATGTACAAACACTTGTATTAATTGGTTAGTTAAACTAATCTAGTAATAAGTTAAACTTAACTTAATACTTAACTGATTCACAATGACTATTATGAATCATTCCTCTTTGTAGTATCATTACATATCTTGCTCGTATTACATACACTCACCGGTGTGACCCTTAAGTGTTTCGTAGATTTGGATGTATCATCATAGGTTAACTAACTGTGCACATAATTCCAACAAATCACAGGGTGATTATATGCTTTGTAGGTACCTCAAAGTTGGCGCGTATAAATATCTACGGCCTTAATGAATTTTTTTGCTCATGAAATATTATATTTGAATATATGTTTTATATTTTAATATAAAAGTAATACGTAGTATGTATATTTGAAAGTTACGTTATCTAAAATGTTTTGAAACCATACTTCATTTAATTTTAATATAAAACAATCTTTTGGTTTTATATAAATGTCAATAAATATTATTTTAGATATCACATTAAAAATTCTCTGCAGTATCATATACGATAAAACCTACTAGTTTTCTTTTTTCTTTTTTTAAGGCAAGTTCGTAAATTAGTGGTTCGACATATGCATTGACATTCAAACGAACATTATGCATTTCTCGAGCATATCTCTTTTTTGTGTATATGAAGAATGAAAAAGTAGAGGGGGTGTTTGTGTTAAATAGAAAAAAGGTTTGTCTGGTAAAGTGAAGAGGGCGTGCATAGACAGGTCAAAATATAGGAGATACGCCCGTTCCACGATGCCCCACAATCACTATATTTTATGATTACCATGCAATGCAATGCAATGCGAACATTACATCACTCACTTCATGCCATCAAATTTATCATACAATTGATCGACTTTATGTTACCATCCAATTTATCATAAAACTTTTTATTTTTTGAACGGCAAGTTAGTAAGTTAGGTTCGAGCTTAGACAGTGACATCCACAAGGGGCAGTATGCCTTCCCTCGAACCTTCCACCTATGGGGAATAAACTTCATGTCCACGACGGGACTTGAACCCAAGACCAATAGGTCATGACAACACCTTATCTTTTGATGAGTTTGTTTCAACTCTATAAATCGATCTTTAGACTCCTGAATAGTTAGTTCATGATCTTGGAATATACAACTACAAATCATAAATAATGCGGGTTTAAACAAACAGATTTGTATTGCTCAACAAAGTTTCATCATCATCTTTATATATATAATGATTACTAAAAGCCCCAATTCTACATATAAATATGTAGAACGGTTTTTGGTTAACAGGATCAAACGACCTTGAGGCTTAGAGTACACACACATACACGTTAAAACGTGGGTTTCAAGAACGACTAATTCTATACCTCTAGGTTTCTTTATATACTAGAAAACCTAGAGATTTACAAGGAAAAGATAATACTAAATCTTTTAAGCTAATAAAGATATATCATATCTTTTACATTTATGATTATCTCCTAAATCTTTATTCCATATCTTCAATTTAGGTCCTTGTACTTTATAAGTTTTGACATATCAAATCTTTAATGAATATTATAGAAATATTCCTAACAATCTTCCCCTACTTGATTTGACAAAACTTATAGAATTAGCTTGAAATCTTCAAGTCTCTTCCCCTTTTTGACATAATCAAATACAAATCTGAAAAACTTGAACTTCCCCTTGAATGATCAACACTTTTTCTTCCCCTAAAAGTGTTATATCATTCCTGTGTTCTTCAAGGCTATATCAATTACATTGAAAACCAACTATCTTCTATTTGAAGTTGAAGTAGAAACTCAAACTATGCATCACATTCCGTCTAACTATAGTAATCAGCAACGTCATAATCTTGTATGAAGGACATCTTGGTCTTCAACAGATCTTTTCGTTAAGATTCTGTTGAATTGCAGTTACATCTTTACATAACATCTTATGTAGTAAGACTTTCAACTTCTTCTTCAAATAAAATATAATCACTCTTCTTCTATAATCAACTGATGAAGATCAAATATGTAACAAATAAAATCATCTTCTTTTATCTTCATCAAGCCTTCAACCTGTGTGTGTGAATAATGTGATTCGCTTCACATTGATATCACAAGTTATTTTTATTCTCTTTTTATCAAGAATAAAAATTAACAAGTGATTAACCAAATACAATCAATAAACCCTAATATGGAATGAACATGGTGTGTGTCATGTTTTCCAAAATATGATGTATCGGTTATGAGGAAGAAATCAGTACTAAATTTGTACCCATGAGGATCAGTAGCAAAATTCGAATGCTACTTTCTTCATTTACTACTGATCAGTAGTAATTTTGAGGTGATCAGTAGTAAAAACGATCATCAGTATTAACCGTTGTGACCAGTAGTAACGTTGTAGAACCGGATCAGTAGTAATATCGAATTAATAAGATCAGTAGTAACTTGCTACTTTCCTCATTTACTACTGATCAGTAGTAACTAAAATTAGCAGATCAGAAATTGTAGCAACAACATTGGATCAACAGTAACCGACAACCTCCAAACATGATTTATATTAAAATAAAGGATTATGTTCGGTTGATTCTTGTTGTATATTATGTAAATCTTCTTTTTGGATATCCAAAGCCACTCTTTTTTCATCAATATGCGTATTATTTATTTATTTATTTCTTTGACATAAAGAATCATTAGGTGCGATTTCAGTGCAATCAAGAAAAATTAATATAAATCTTTTGAGACGTACCCTATCTGCGTGTCTTCGTAAAAGTGTCCATATGTTGAGTGACTTCAGAATTTTCGAGATAAATAATACTCCGTAAGAACTCAGCAGTTCCTCGAGTTTAATAAAAAAACGGTGATATCTTCAAAAAAAAAAAATTATGCTTGATTCTTCATGTGATCATTGATAGATCCTTGTTTCATTCCAGATCTGGAGCCACCTTGCTCTGATACCACTTGATGAGTTTGTTTCAACTCTATAAATCGATCTTTAGGCTCCTGAATAGTTAGTTCATGATCTTGGAATATACAACTACAAATCATAAATAATGCGGAATTAAACAAACAGATTTGTATTGCTCAACAAGGTTTCATCATCATCTTTATATACAATGATTACTAAAAGCCTCAATTCTACATATAAATACGTAGAACGGTTTTTGGTTAACAGGATCAAACGACCTTGAGGCTTAGAGTACACACACATACACGTTAAAACGTGGGTTTCAAGAACGACTAATTCTATACCTCTAGGTTTCTTTATATACTAGAAAACCTAGAGATTTACAAGGAAAAGATAATACTAAATCTTTTAAGCTAATAAAGATATACCATATCTTTTACATTTATGATTATCTCCTAAATCTTTATTCAAATATTGACTTCCATATCTTCAATTTAGGTTCTTGTACTTTATAAGTTTTGACATATCAAATCTTTAATGAATATTATAAAAATATTCCTAACATCTTTTCCACCAATACCACTAGGCTAGAAGCCTTGGGTGGTATTTTATCATAAAAATCTTAAAAGTAGTCATGTACAAACCTAACCGAAAGCAATAGCAATATCATTCTGATTCTTGGTTGTAATTTTCATGCAAAATCGGTTAATACCAGAACAAATATTTGATCTTAAACATATCAGATATGTACCGAATTGTATCATATTCAAGGTGGAATTTCTTGTTGTAATTATAACTGAAATAATATGCCGTCTAAACCAAACTACAATACAGAATAGTACAGGTTTATCAATATTACAATTTCTGAATTTCATCCTCATTTTTGCACACCCTAAATAATCATCCATCTTCTACACCCCCATGGGGTTTCAAGTGGCGCCGTGGACACAGTAACGTACATTGTGTATTTGTGGTTAAAAAAAATGAAAAGGCAAAGAGACAAGTAGCGCAGGCTTTTGCAGAGAGAGAGAGGGGGTGTATAAAGTAGTAGGCAAAGGGTAGGGTGGCGTGGTTTTTTCTTAGTCAATTTATGGAGTACAAATGTTTATGTGTATTTAGGCATCTCTAACTAATTATATCTTCTTTACCTCTTCAATTATGCTATATTATCGTCAAATCACGTCTAATCATTATCATGAGCATTTCCAAACCCTCCCCTAATAAATGTTATAGTACTTCCTCCGTATCAAAATAAGTGACACACTTTCCATTTTTAGATGTATCAAAATAAATGACATATTTTAAAAACTTTCCTTATTTGGTAAAAATAGTAGGATCCATACCCACTAACTATCCACTTTAATAAAGTGAAATTACTCTTATACCCTTACTTTTACTTTTAAAACTCATTAATATCAATTTATTCAAGGAAAGTGGGACTCATTCTCCACTAACTATGTACTTTAATATATTTTAACATCTACTTTAATCTTTTGCATCAAAAAACGTGTAAATCAATTTGTGTCACTTATTTTGATACGGAAGAAGTATATAATATCGTTTAAAAAAACACTTATCAATACTTTATAAAAGAGGCGGGTATGCATTCATTATACCCCTTGTTATAAAGTTATCTACCACCACCAATGATTAACGCCCCGTTATTTGATCTTGTGAATTTAGTAAGTATTATTACTTTTGGATTTTTGTTTTTTGAAACGGCAAATCTAATATACTCCTAATTACCACATATGTCCGCGATGGGACTCGAATGTCTGACCTCAAGGTTGAGAGACAAATACCATATCGCTAGGCTAAAGGCCGTTTAGTTTTTTTCTGGATTGTAATTGGTTGATATATGAAACCCAAGGTACCTATCACATATGTTATAACACAACAATGATATCATGTTATATTTGATGTTTTGTTATAGCAATGTTACAGGCTAAAACCCCCTTTAACATTGCTATATCACACTCTCGTTTATTCCAAGAGTTAAGCATCTTTTAGATAACAAGTGCTCGTTAAAAGTGTTAACATATGACATTGGAAGATATATCGTTTCGCATCACCATATATTCTAAGAAATATGGTTTTGACTTTGGAGGAATATAAGTATACGTATTTGAGTATTTCCTATCACGAATATTGAACCATCACATCTCATTTACTTACTAAATATGTTCGAAAATTGCATCCAACATCATTCATCTTATCCATACGTACGATTCGTATATTGCTTTTAAAGATATATATGCCAATACATCTACTTTTCTGATGATACCTAGATTCATACATGAGTGGGAATGCCGATCTTGGAATAAAATGAATTTCAGAACTTATATAGCATCTACAATAATAATAAGAAAGATTAATAGTAGTTTAATGCTCAAATGTTTGAAACAATTTCATTTTAATCTCTTAATTTTCTTTACAATGATTTTTACTGAACTTCCATTTTTTAATGTTTATAATCCTTTAAAACATTTTTTTTTGGCAATGGCGCGAGTAGTAATAAGGGTATAAGGTATTAACGAGTAGAGCAATTAACGTGCTACTCGAGTTTGAGCCTAAACTAATTCAATTTTGAGTGGGGTTCGAAAACAAAACAATATGTCAGGATCGATTAACTATAGAGAAGTTAATAAACACCTTAGATCTAATTGACTATAGAAGTTGCAGCGGATCAACACTATATCAATGTAATTAAGAACAATGAACTGTAAATAATAAACGAAAATATTAAGAACACAGTTTCACAAAAAGCTTCAATGTATATTATCAAGTTAACAATACACACGTACGTTTACAATTCGTAAGGAACTATTTATAATAGTCCTTGAAGCTAAACTATTTACCCTAGTTATTCTAGGACTTTGATTTACATTCGAATTCTATAGATATACATTGATTTACATACTATAACTATCTCTACGAAGATCTCGGACTTGATATGCTTCCAAAACGCGTATCAGTAGTAAACTGCAATCACCAGTAGTAAATTCATAACATCAGTAGTAATCTTGGTGACCAGTAGTAAGTCCAATATCAACGTCAGTAGTAACTACTATTGATCAGTAGTATCTTCAATAAGCTTTGATCAGTAGTAACTAAGTTATAGTCTTCATCAGTATCAACTTCATCAGTAGTAAACATGTTCTGCCCTATCAGTACTAAGTATGATCAGTACTAACTGCAGCATCAGTATTAAGTTGATCTGTGTTTTGCTCCAACAATCTCCCCCTAAACTTATTGATTATCTTTCAATCAACTAAGTTTCTTTTGTTCTTCTTGTTCCCTTCTTCTTTTCTCAAGGGTTCTTTGATTCTGTTGAAGCCTTTGTTCAATAATATATTTGCTGTTCCTTTTTGTAAAGTAATTTAATTTGTTTTGGAACATAACAGCATCATAAGGTTTCATCAAAGTATTTATGAATATCTGATACATGGTCTTCTCAGAATGTGAATATTCTTTTTCATACAGATATAACTCACATACTTTGCCTGATTTCTCAAAGAAGTACATATTAGCTGTAGGAATGACATTCCAAGCATACACATTTCCTGGATCTGTAAATTATTCTGGATAATTATCTGGATAAAATGCAGCATCTATCATTTTTGTTAAGTATCCAGCACCAGACTCTTTCCATGATTTCTTTGTCATACTAGGTTTTCCAATAATCAGAAGCTTGATTACATCACTTCTAGAGCATGATCTGATCAATGGTAACCATCCAGTAAATCTCTGCACAATTTTATCTTCCCTTACGACCTCTATAACATTGTTCTGCATAACCCTCCAGTTGATAATTGGATTGTTCTGCAAGGGAGCAATAGGCATTTCAAGAATAGGTACAATTTGTGTTTTTGATTTCTTTTTAGAGCTTTGTTCTTGATCAACAATTTTTCTTTTTTTTGATTGGGGAGTTGAGGTATTACCAGTAGTTGATACACTACCAGCTTTGATTAATGTTGGACTGATTAGGGCTTTGGCTTTAGATTTCTTTGCTTCTTCTTCTTGTTCAGCCAAATCCTTTTTCTTGACAGCACATAATTTTTCAATTATGGTCATCATCTTCATTCTGCCAAAGGATTTTGCACTATGCCCTTTTGTCTTCAAGTAATCAATCATGTTTGTCTTCTGTTCAAATACATCATCAGTTAGCTCACTTTTGGTTCTTTTGCATTCAGACACTAATTCTTCAAGGCATTGTATATGTTCTTCTTCAACTTTTCTTAACCTCTTGAATTCTGCTTCTTGAGCTTCTATCTGAATATCTTTAACTTGATCAGGTATTTGAACAGGAATTGCACTTTGAACTTTCCCTTTATTTTCCTCTAGTGCTTGATACATTTCCACTTTCTAGACTTACTACTGCTATAATATCAGTAGTAGGAGTTACTACTGATGTTTCTTTTTCAGCTTGTTCTTCCATGGTAGCAGTAGTAATAGGCTCATCTTCAGTAACCATCATTTCTGGGCCTTCATCAACTTTTGTTTCTTTTAAATTTAGGAGAGAGGATGCTGCTGCTGCAATTGATTCATCAATCATGGTTTGAATGTTATCCTTCTCCCCCTTAGTGAGCTCAACTGGTGGAGCCTCACTATCATCAATTTTCTTCTTTAATCTTCTTATGATCTTGGTTTGTTGATGAAGCCTGTGTTCATAAAATCTCATTCTCTTGTTAATGGTGTTCATATGTCTTTTCATTGCAGCCATTGTTTTCCCTTGGTTTGTAAGATACTTGAGACAATCTTGTACAGTGGATTCAAGAGAATCCACTTTATCCGTCAATTGTTTTGTTATAATACTGCCCTCACTCCATCTAGCAAGATCATCGGGCTCACTAACAGGTACATTGGTTTGAAGGTTTTCCATCCTATCCGTCAAATCAATAGATCTGCCCTCATCACTTCTTGGTGATTCATTGGGTCTTTTAGACATCCTCTTCTTCCTAGAAGAAGCAGAGATGCCCCCCCCCCCTTGTGGTTTCTTGGCACCGGGGTCCTTTGAGTAACTCCTCAAATGAGTCATCACTCAAAGTTGCCGAGGTCTGGGTCCTAATGATGTTTTCACTGTCCTGTGCACCCACCTTTGGGGCATCAGTAGTGAAAGCCCTCGCCTCATGTCCTCTCTCCTCCTTGGAGGACAACTCTTGGAGCCTGGGGTTTGACTCAATATGTCCCCTGGTGTCCTTTAAAGATTTCTTTCTTTTATAAAGTGTGGAAATATTTTTGGTTTTATCTGGTAGGTCTTCCACAGAGTGAAGAGTAGCACTCTGCAGATTTATGTCAAGTTCCTCGGACACATTCAGGACTTCTATATTAGTGGGAGATTGAGTGGCTATTTGGGGTGGTGTTTGGGCTGTATTTGGGGGTGATGGAGTGGGTTGAGGTTCAACGTGGGTTGTATCTATGGTTGAACCCTCTCCAATAAGAGTTTGATCTTTGATCATGTTTGGAAATAAAAGGGTTTCCTTGCCCGAAAATTTAAATTGTTTTCTCATATTTGAGAAAACTTTCTTGTTCAACTCAGGTAATATGAAAATGTTTTTAGGAGTTGACAAGTTTTGTAATTCACAGTTTATGATATGTTGTAGAAATCTGGGATACATTAAAAATTTAGAAGAACTAAGATTTCCCAACATACCTTCAAAAATCATGTAAGAAAAATTAAATACTTGGTCTGTGCATAAACAGACAACAGCAGAGGCTATTGCCTTATTAAACTCATTCCAAGTACTTCGTGTAGGAGAAATACAATGTTGAATGGTATGTACTAAACATTTCCATTGTGGGGAGAGAAGACCCTTTTGAAAAGTTACTATATTCAGTCTTCCCTCATAACCCATTTTATTTAAAATTTCAGCAATGTATTCCTTAGGAAGAGTAAACATACCTGAATCATCATGTAGTTGGAGATGGTGTCGAATAGATTGTTCTGTGACTGTTATATGCTTTCCATCTACTTTTGATTTGATCATAGATATGGTTGTTCCTTCTGTTTGTTCAGCATTGGTCCAGAAATCCACCAAGTGCTGTTGATATGATTTTGGTTTTACAGTTAAAGCAAACTGTATATAAGAGTTTCTCAAAAATTTGACTATCGGACGAAAATCTTTTGTTCCGTCGGGATTCTTTAGGAAAGCACACATATTGTGAAATTCTGAGTATTTGAGATCGGTTTGAACATTCAAAGATTTTAGAGTTGCCATTTGTTGTTGATTTTGAGAGAAACAGGAAAGGATTTTGTTACTGATGAAGGATTTTTGATCGTAAACTAGGGTTTATCGAGAGAATGTAGCAAATCGAAGTGAAGATAATGCTAAATTAATCGACTGCCGCCTTTTATATCTTTCGATTTAACCTGCAAAACGACTAGAATGCCCTTTGAATCATAACATAACGGTTATTTTCATGGGGGTTAGTTTGGTAATTGTGATTCTGAAAGACCAGTAGTAAATGTGATATCAGTAGTAAAACGTCAGTAGTATCTACTAACATCAGTAGTGACTAAGGATTTTGACATCAGTAGTAACTATAGACATCAGTAGTAACCACCAACATATATGACCAGTAGTATATGTGAATACCAGTAGTACTGACTGACCAGTAGTATTTATGTAAACCTAATACTGACCAGTAGTATTTAACTATCAGTAGTATTTTGTGCACATGCCTACATACCAGTAGTACAGATTTACCAGTAGTAAAACACTTAAACAAATAAATAACTTTTTACAACAAAAACTTTACACATGACTTTAAGTGAGACTTTAATTCATCAAAATCATTCCAATACTGCTAACCAAGAAGTTGAATCTTCCTACATCAAATGCCTTTGTAAAAAGATCTGCTAATTGATCATCAGTATGGATTTTAACTACTTTGATTAATTTCTTTTCATTACAGTCTCTTATAAAATGAAATCTTATTTCAATGTGTTTAGTTTTAGAGTGTTTTACTGGATTATTCACAATACTAATAGCACTTTGATTATCAATAAAAATAGGAGTTTTAAGGATAGAGATACCAAAGTCTAGAAGCTGGTTTTGAATCCAGAGTACTTGAGCACAACAAGCAGATGCAGCTACATATTCTGCTTCAGCAGTTGATGTTGATACATTTGTTTGCTTCTTACATTGCCATGACACTAGTCTTGATCCAAAGAATTGACATCCACCTGTAGTGGACTTTCTGTCTTGACATTCACCTCCATAGTCACTATCTGTGTAGGCTATGAGTTCAAAGGGTGAATCATGTGGATACCATAGACCTAGTGATGGTTTGCCTTTCAAGTATCTGAATATTCTTTTAACAGCCTGCAAGTGTAGTTCTTTGGGTCTTGATTGATATCTTGCACACACACAAACACTATACATAATGTCAGGTCTTGATGCAGTTAAGTACATCAAAGAGCCTATCATTGATCTATATAAGTGTTCATCTACATCCTCCCCCTCAACATCAGGATGTAGGTGTTTGTGTGTTTCCATTGGTGTACTTGCACTTTTACTGTCTTTCAAATCAAACTTTTCCAAGATGTCTTTGACATATTTTGATTGATTTATCAAAATACCATCTGTTCTTTGATTGACTTGGAGTCCAAGGAAGAAGTTCATTGGACCCATAGAGCTCATCTTGAATTTAATCTGCATCAGTTCTTCAAATTCTTTGCATAATAAATCATTGGTTGAGCCAAAGATGATATCATCTACATATATTTGTACCAGTAGTATATCATCTTTGACTTTCTTTGTGAACAAAGTTTTGTCAATGGCTCCTCTTTTAAAGTTGTTCTTCAATAGGTATGATGATAATGTGTCATACCATGCTCTTGGTGCCTGATGTAGGCCATATAGAGCTTTATCTAGTTTGAACACATAGTCACCATGTTTTGGATCTTCAAAACCTGGAGGTTGGCATACATAGACCTCTTCTTCAATCTTCCCATATAGAAATGCACTCTTCACATCCATTTGATAGACTTTGAACTTCTTGAATGAAGCATATGCTAGAAATATTCTTATGGCTTCAATTCTAGCAACAGGAGCATATACTTCATCATAGTCTATTCCTTCTTCTTGAGTGTATCCTTGGGCTACAAGTCTGGCTTTGTTCTTGATCACTATACCTCTTTCATCTTTCTTGTTTCTGAAGATCCATCTTGTTCCAATGGCTCTTTTTCCTTTGGGTAGAGGTACAAGTGTCCAAACAGATTGTAATTTGAATTGAAGGAGTTCTTCTTGCATTGCCTCAATCCAGTTTGAGTCCTTCATTGCTTGTTGGATCTTCTTTGGTTCATCCTGAGATAGAAAGCATTCAAACATACATTCATTAGCAATTAAACTTATGTTACACATGTTTGCAGTTAAGCTTTTATTTAATTTGCTTCTTGTTTGAAGTGGTGAGTTAACATCACTTAGAACAAGGTCTAATGGATGGTTCTTCTGAGTCCTTGTGGTTGTAGCTTTATCAACTACTAGTTGATTTTCAATATTGGACTCATTTGTCTCAGGCAGTTGTTCCTCTAGTGATCCTTCATTGTCATTGATGTTTGGTTCATCATCATCTTGGTCAGAGTTACTACTGCTATTGTCTTCATTGAGATCAGTAGTATTGTTGTTGTTACTGGTATCAGTAGTATCTTGAGAATCTAGGTTATTGTTGGGACCAGTAGTATTTTGAGTACTATTACTGGCGCCAGTAGTATTTGAATTACTACTGTCCTCATTCTCGAAGTTACTACTGGTTCCAGAACTTGAGTTATTACTGACATCAGTATTAACTATTGGAGCAGTATTGACTACAATGTATCTCATCTCCTCTTGACCAGTATTGACAGATGATGTTCCTTCCTTTTGAGTGTGACAATTTGAATTTCCTGCATTGAAGTCCATGTTAGAATTAAAGGATTTGGTTAGATTGTTTATATTAAATAGCCAATCTGGACCATTTCCTTGTTCATTAGAAACATTTTCATTAAAGGATATATTGATGCTTTCTTCAATTATCCTTAGTCTTTTGTTGAATACTCTATATGATTTGCTTTGAGTAGAATATCCCACAAAGATTCCATCATCAGCTTTGCAGTCAAAGTTACCAATTTGTTCTCTTGTAATCAGAATAGTACAAGGACAACCAAATGATTTTAAAAAACTTATAGAAGGTTTTCTTTTATTAAAAAGTTCATATGGTGTTTTAAAATGTGGCTTCACTATTAATACTCTGTTCTGAACATAACAGGCAGTATTAACAGCTTCTGCCCAAAAAGTAATTGGTAATTTTGAATCTGCTAACATTGATCTTGCTGCTTCAATGATGGTTCTATTTCTTCTTTCAGCTACACCATTTTGTTGTGGAGTTCTAGGTGAGCTGTATTGCCTGTCAATACCTTTAAGATCACAAAAGTTAATTAAGTTAGCATTTTTAAATTCTGTGCCATTATCACATCTTATGGCTTTAACTTTTTGATCAGATGTGTTTTCCAGTTCAACAATTAAGTTCTTTACGAGTTCACTTGTTTCATCCTTTGTCCTGAGAAAGAAAACCCATGTATATCTGGAAAAGTCATCAGTAATAACAAGACAATATTGTTTCTTTCCAATACTCATTACATTTGTAGGTCCAAATAGGTCCATATGTAAGAGCTGCAAAGGAACAGAAATAGAGTTTACAGTTTTGGACTTATGAGAAGACTTGTGTTGTTTACCTTTTAGGCATGCAACACAATGATGATCACACATAAATTGTTTTTGAGGTAGTCCAATGACCAGATTTCTTTTTACTAAATTGTTCATGTTTTTAAAATTTGTGTGACACATCCTTCTATGCCATAGTTCTGATTCAGTGGTGTTTGCCTTGGATATAAAACAGTTGACCTCATTTGAAGAAATGAGTTCTCCCCCTATATCTAGGCAATACACATTGTTTCTCCTTGGAGTTCTTAAAACAACATATTTTTCATCTAAAATAAAGTCAGGAGAAAGAATGATGCACTCAATGTCTGTGAAAAGAATTTTGTTCTTTTTATCACAAACTTGAGACACACTGACAAGATTGTATTTTAGTTCAGCTACATAAAATACATCATCAAAGGTAATTTTGCCATTAGTAACAGTACCTTTACCTGTAATCTTACCTCCCTGTGGATTCTCACCAAATGCCACATATCCTCCATCAAATGACTTGAAATCTTTAAGAATTTGCAGATTTCCAGTCATGTGCCTTGAGCATCCACTATCAATATGCCATGTTCTTCCTTCTTCTGGGATCTGAATGCTCTGCACAAGTGAGTAAAGGATTAGTTAAGTTTGGGAACCCAAGCTTTATATGTCTTGGGTTCATCCTCTGAGAAATAAGCTTTTGGGGATTTAACTTTAAACATTTTTGGTACCCATACTTGTTTATTACTGGTGTTTTGTTTTACTACTGCCCTTTTGAAAGTCTTACTGGTGTGAGAATTTTCTACTGATCTTGGTTTATACCCGTGATTTTTAGCTTTTGAATGCTTTACTACTGATGGACCAGTAGTATTTGGGTACTTACCATGTTTAGAATGACCAGTAGAGTTTTTAGGGTTGACACCAGTAGTATTTTTGAAAGTTGGTTTGGGAGCAGTAGTATTTTTGTAATTAGGGTTTTTACCAGTAGTGTTCTTGTACTGATACCATACAGCATTATAATTAGGGTTAACACCAGTAGTAAAGTTTGTAAAGTTTTTACTGGTGTTGGAAAACTTAAAATATTGTTTATTTTGATTGGATTTTCCATTGTTCTTGAAGTAATTGCTGTTCTTTGGGCTTTCAACTCTTCTGTTTTGCACAAATCTTGGTGCACTTCTTCCAAATCTTGGAGTTTCAGCAATTGGTGTTTTATTTTTATTTACTACTGAAGGACCAGTAGTATTTTTTAACTTTTGAGTTTTTGCATTTTCTTTAAAAATTTTAAATTCCTTTAACTCTTTGCAGTTAATTGGATTGAAGTGACAATCCTTTGCTAAATGGTTCATTTTGTTGCATATAACACATCTTAATTTCTTATTTTTAGCACCTTCAGGTATTCTTTGATCTAAGAGTTGTTTTTTATTTCTTTCATTTCCCCTTGTTAAAAGTTTTGGTACATTTTCTGCATCATATTTGGGAGATTCATTTGGACTTTGTGCTGTGAGAAAACTTGTATCAAGTGATTTTGGTGATTCAGTTTGAGAAATTGTAAATTCAATTGATTGATCATCATCAGAAGAATCATTTGATTCAGATGTTTCATTATGTGATTGAGTTTGAGTTTCAGTTTTTAATTCATTTATGATTCTTTCTGAACTGTTTTTAAGTGGTGGGATTATTTTATATGGAGGTGGTACAGCATGATATCCCACCCCATGAACAACTTTTTCTGTAGTTTGATTGTTAGTTAGTTCATCAAGAATTTTAGTGCTTCGTTCAAACTTTTTGATTGTTAATTTATTTTGTTCAATTTCAAGCTGACATTCTTCTAATTTACTTGTTAGTTCTTTATTTTTTATTTCATAAAATTCTTTCTCATCCACAGCCTGAAGCAATTCTTCCTTTATCCTTTGATCAATCATCTGGTACACCTTTATTTGATGTTCTTGATCAGCAATTACACCATCAAATTCATGATTTCTTCTGACTGCTTTTGCTAAATCTTCATTTAATTTAGTGTTTTCTTTTTCTAGATTTTTAACAATTTTAATACATTCAGAAGTACAAGGTTTAGGTTTTACCTCAGTTTTGTTGTCAGTAAAGGCCATGAGAGCTTGATTTTGAGCATGCTCTTCTGCTTGGAAGCTCCAGTCATACCCTTGTCCTTGTTGTGAAACAAGAGCAGTTGATTTTGATCTTTTGTCTGGCTGAGGACATTCTTTTGCAAAGTGACCAAGGTTGTTACAGTTGTAACATTTGACTTTAGTTTTGTCAAATCCAGCTTTGTCACCTTTGTTGAAATTGAGGCTTGTCCTACCAGTTCTCTTTAAGAATCTTTTGGTCCTTAGGCTCAGCATAGCCATCTGCCATTTAAGATCCATCTCCTCAAGATCATCTGGATTCAATTGTTCCAAGTCATCACTAATCAGTGCAGTATGCACATGACTAGTGAAGAAGGATTCTCTTGCAGTATCCTCAGAATCTGCAGGCTTTCCTGTGGATGTTTCCTGACCTTGACCTGTACTAGATACAAATGCAGCATTATTAGAAGAAATAGAAGGGTTCTTTTGATTTACCTCAGTTTCAAATACTCTGAGATCATTGTAGAGTTCATCCAACTCCTTTTCTTCTAGTGCATCTCTTTGTCTATATACCACTGTGTACATGGCCCATTCTTCACTAAGAGACCTTAGGAACTTCATGTTGACATCTTCTTGATCCATCTTGACCCCAACTTGGTTAAGTTCACCAATTAGTTTGTTGAATCTGTCAAACACTTGAGTGAGTGTTTCATTGGGCTTTCCTTTGAAATTTTCAAAGTTTTGTTTAAGAACAGACTTCATGTTCCTCTTGGTACTCTTTGTCCCAACGAATCTCTTCTCCAGTGCTTCCCAAAGCACCTTTGCATCATCATACTCAACAAAGAGATGTTGATAGTCATTAGGAATGGCCAATAGGAGAGTGCTTAGAGTTTTCAGTTCGATTCCCTTGTCTTTCTTCTCCTTCTCACATTTAAGTTTGTCTGCCTCAGTTGCAGAGCTGCTTGCTTGACCAGGACCAGTTTTGTTTCCTTCAAGGACAACTTCCCACATAGAATAATCTGTAATAAGCATGTATTGCTTAATACGATTCTTCCACATCCCAAAGTTGTTGGGAGTGAGTATAGAAATTTTGTTGGCCTGAGTGCTTTCATTATTATCAGTCATGATTAATAATGTGTGTTTTAAAGATTAAAACTTTTTGTTGTTCTTAACAAATCGTAGATCTAGAACCAATATGCTCTGATACCACTTGTCAGGATCGATTAACTATAGAGAAGTTAATAAACACCTTAGATCTAATTGACTATAGAAGTTGCAACGGATCAACACTATATCAATGTAATTAAGAACAATGAACTGTAAATAATAAACGAAAATATTAAGAACACAGTTTCACAAAAAGCTTCAATGTATATTATCAAGTTAACAATACACACGTACGTTTACAATTCGTAAGGAACTATTTATAATAGTCCTTGAAGCTAAACTATTTACCCTAGTTATTCTAGGACTTTGATTTACATTCGAATTCTATAGATATACATTGATTTACATACTATAACTATCTCTACGAAGATCTCGGACTTGATATGCTTCCAAAACTCGTATCAGTAGTAAACTGTAATCACCAGTAGTAAATTCATAACATCAGTAGTAATCTTGGTGACCAGTAGTAAGTCCAATATCAACGTCAGTAGTAACTACTATTGATCAGTAGTATCTTCAATAAGCTTTGATCAGTAGTAACTAAGTTATAGTCTTCATCAGTATCAACTTCATCAGTAGTAAACATGTTCTGCCCTATCAGTACTAAGTATGATCAGTACTAACTGCAGCATCAGTATTAAGTTGATATGTGTTTTGCTCCAACACAATACTCGATTAATGTTACGATTGGAGCCTAATAATTTAATCTCAACTTAGCTCGTTTACTAGTTCCGAGCTAGGGGTGAGTTCGGTCTCAAAACCGAACCGAACCGAAACTGATAAAACCGAAAACCGAAAACGATGAATTTTCGAAACCGAAACCGAACCGATTACATGTTATCGGTTTCGGTCCGGTTCGGTTTTGGTTCGGGAAGGAGACAAGGAACAGCTTTTGAAAAAGAGAAGGCAATGGCAATGGCAATTCGGGTAGTAGTACGTGGTATTTAGTATTATGTACAAATGGGGCAGACATCACCACACCTCTTTCTCTGCTTTTGTTTCCTACTCCATGACGTTTTGTTCCCCCTTGACTGCCCTTTCTATTTTCTTTCCTTAATTAACTAAACACATATTCATTTATTTAGTAATTTATACACGTATACAGACTTTTGTATATAATTAGATTCTGCTAATATTTAGAGTTATCGCTAATAGAGAATATTGGTATAATAAAATATGAGTTTGGTTAACGACAACTTGTATTTTCAGCAACGGAAATGAAATTCCTTAAGTGCGGGAGAATTATTAGGTAATGCATAACTTTTATGTATGCCCGAACATTTTATTAACAGGACTTGTTATTATCATTTTCAATAAATTATTGATGATTCTTTTCAAGGTGTAGGAAATATCACTTAAAGTTGACTAAATTTTCATGGGTTAGAAGTCTTACTAACGTTTACTAATGTGCATCTCAAAATTCCTTAACGAATCATAAGCATGGGATTTGAATTCTGAACGTGTGTTTCGAGTTTTAGTGACTTTTGTGGTCAAATTGTTTTTTATTTTGTTTTTTTGCTAATGAATTAGTGTGTTAGCATGTAGTTGCAAAAAGTAACAAGTCTTCGGCCGGCGGTGGTCAAAAGGTAAGTTGTCGAATTCCTTTTTATCTATTTATTTTTTCTTTTCTTTTAATTTTGTCTTTTAGTCTAAATCTGTGTATTTGGCTGTTCATGTCACGGGTAAAAAGTTAAACACCATGCCTTCGTCTCACCACGTACACCTTTTAATCACATTAATTATTATTTTCCTTAAACCACAACTACTTTTAAAACCAGCTAATAAATGTTTAAGCCCATCATCGTACTCAATTCATTGTGATATATATGTTGAGTTGTACATTGTTTTCTACTTCAAAATTCTAATCGTACTGAAATCGCGAAAATCTAATAGCAAAGGGTCAAAAACTACAGTTAGATATATTATAAACAGATATCTCCTAAGATAAATGGTACAAGGGCGTTTTAGTCATTTTTATTATCTAGACATAGGTGCCATTGGCTGGTTAAATAACCCAACATCCAATGTTGTAAAAATCGCTCGGCGGTACCTCGGCGGTCGACCACCTTCAAGCGATTAATCGGTCTCGGCGGCGATTAATCGGTTTCTAGGCGGGTACTATTAAATACAAAGAAAATTAATTTTTTTAGAAAAATATATATAATATCTTAACAAAATAATTAAATTAGTCAATAACAATATATAAAATACGAACAATAAGTTTGAATACTAGATTTTGGAAACTTAAGTTGGATCAGGGTGTTTTGAAATATAACAAAAAGAAGCCCAATAATGAGCCCAATCAATCTATCATTCTAAAACAGGCCCACTCCAACTTATTTATCAATTAATATACCAATGAAAACCTAATTTCTTCATCGCCGTCTTTTTTCCTCTGCAACATAACGACTGAAACAAAAAAACAGGCCCACTCCAATCTTCTTCATCACCATTTTTATGACCGCCAAGGGCCGCCAAGGACCGCCAAGGGCCGCCTAGGACCGATTAGGACCGAGTTTGACCAAAACCTTCAAACTCCAACGATTAGGCAATTTCTCACTCGGCAGCCGACCGCCAAGCGCCTAGGCGCCGCCTAGGCGGCCGCCAAGACCGATTTTTACAACACTGCCAACATCCATTTGATAACCCAGTAACAGGTGGTTGGTGGTGGTGGTAGTGGTAGTGTGCACGAACCACCATCGTTGATCGGTGGACTGCTGGGGAATGGTGGAGATGGTTGTTGGTTCATGGTGTAGCCATAAGGTGTTGTCCCAGCGGTTTAAAAATTCCTATAAAACTTAACAAAAGAAGATTATTGATTCTTAGATGGAAAAATGAAGAGTTGAGATTGAATGTGTTTACATGTGAATTGATTTTTTAACGGTACATAAATTACTTTAATTTATTCACAGCGGGGCCTGAAAACATAACAGCAGGCTATTAGTAACACGTTTCACCAAACAACAATACAACGCGCGCTAAAAGTCTTTGGTACCTATGAATTAATGTTAGTGGATGGAATCACATATGAACCCCTTATGTAAATACATATTAGATCATAATAATATTAATAGGATCAAAATCTATATTCTGTAATCTATTACATATAATATGTGAAAAATAAAATTTATTAGATTGTAGTTTAATGTACGAAGTATTAGAAATTCTTCAATAACAAATCATACTATATGATCCGAATATGGTTGTCCCACTACACTCCCGCTATTTAACCGGGCTTGACGAGGTCTGTTAACTGGGCCATAACCACTTACAGGATTGGTTCAGATATATGGACCCAAGTCAGCCTAACCGTTAAAATATATGGACCCAAGGTGTGAAGCATTCATGCGCTCACAAGTGTGAGACAACAATTGGCCGTGTTTATATGTGACGCTTTTAACTTGTTCATATTTTAAATATGTTGGGTCGATAAACAGGTAAACGCCTAAAAGGTACCAAATTACCGAGTGAAGTTGGATATTTGACTTAGATGCATGCTGCTTAATTAACCTTAGTATCTCCATGGCCATTTATAAATTTGAACAAGAAAGATGTTCATGTAATCTATTAAAATCTAAGGTAACGGTACAACTTACTTCCAACAACAATTGAAATCAAGGCTAACAAGATTAGTTTAAACCCAATATTATTGAAACGAGATTGCAAATTCTAACAAGAATTAATCGTAGTCTCTTTCAATAATGTCGTAATTCATATCATGCAATTACTTTCAACAAATTCAAATGTTGTTACTCAAATCGAGATCCTATGTAAGCTCCCTATGTAATATTCCACTAAGATCAATAATTAGTTTGCACTGAAAAAGAAGGTAAAATAAGTAGAAACCAAAATCACAGAAACAGAGTTTTTAAGAAAAAAGAGAAGTCAATATTCTCAGAGCACTAGCAGAGACAATACGTTTGATTGCTTCTCTCAAGTAATCATAATATGATCAAAAACCTCATTATATGGCAGCTTCTTTTACATGTTTCTAGTTTCATTCATATTTAACTTAATATCTCCTCTTACTTTGCTGACCTGTACTCCCACCAAACAGCTCGTCGATACATGTTTCTATATCTTCCGGTTGATACTTTATATATTTCTCCGTTTGCCTTCCCGGAGTAAACGTCTGACTGAACCTCCCCATGAACGATCTATACGCCGGAGTTACTATCGCCGATATTGAAACCCTTAGTTCTGATTGAAGCTGTTCATCACTCACCACCCATGTGGTTTGATTTCTGTATATCTCATCAAAAATTGCGTTAAAACTTTTGAATCGTTCCTTCAATACCGGCTTCATCACCTTTCCATTCACGCTCAATCCTTCATGACTCAAACACTGCAACAATTTTTTCCATGTGTCTCTCTTGTAATTCGTGTGGTAACTTCTTAAATCTGATGATCGTTTCCTCACCCATGGATCTCCCATCAAGCTTCTCATTTCACCCGTTCCTTTTGTTTTCTGCAGTATGTACCGTCCGTTATTCATCATGAAGATTAAGCTCAATGATTGATCTTTATACAGTCTGGATTTTGATTCTAGATTTGAGTCAAGTAGTTCCATGATCTTCCCTAGTTGTGACCGGAATGGCGATCCGTAATTATTATTCCCTTGGTTATGAGAATTTGGATCATGATCGTCATCGTGATCGCCTGGATCTGATTTTTTATTATGTTCTCTGAAAACCTGTTCCAATGTATCTCTGTATTCACACGCGCAATTCAGGTAATTCATCGTGTAGCGAGTTAAAGGATGCACAGCTCCTCCTGGAACCGGTGTTTTTGATGCATCTGCTTTGATTGAGTTTTCGAATTCTATGAGAATATTGTAAATTGAGTCACCTAACACTGTACTGATCAATGACGCTATGGATTTGAGTTGAGGTAACCATTCGTCGGAAAGCAATTTCTCTACCTCCGGCATAGTGTCTCGAACTGTCTCGTAAACATCTAGAAACTTAAATAGTTTCTCAGCGGATCGTCTCGTCATCATAACCGCTTCCGCAAAGTTAAGAAAGTAAAACAGAACGATACGTGATAGATTGCCGAACAAGCTATCGGAGATTGCCATATGGCCGGAAAACACAGAGTCAACCAGCCTCCGTTCGCTAGGCAACAGTGAGGTGCAGAAGTCTTTAAACATCTTCATCCATGACGAAACCTCTTTCTCTATCGGATCCCACTGCATCTTCTGTATTTCATCGATTGAAAATTTCTCAAAATGTAGAAGCTTCAAATTTTGTTCCATTGCGTTTCTTCGAACGAAGAAATACAATTCGCTACATTCTGTTTCATGACCTCCATCTATCAATCCTTTAGCTAGTTTATTTAAATTTGATATCATCTCATCGGAATAACCTAGAAACTCGTCCTTCTCCGGCGCCTGAGGTTCTGATTGATCCGGTAACTCCGGCTCCGGTGACGCCTCTTGAACATTGCTTGGAGAAGGTGATAGTTGTTTCGTTTTCGCTTCATCGGTTTTATTGCTTTGATCTCGATCATGTGAAGTTTGATAATCGTCGAGAACTGATTTGAATTCAACCTCCATTATCGACATTGCACGAAGCTGAATACCACTAATCCGGTTGATTGCAGCAGCGTAATTTTGTTCGGAAGGAAATTTAGAGAGAGATTTCAAAAGCTTTGATGTTCTATCAACGAATTCTATAAACAAAGTGGATTCATCCTCCTCAAGCTGGCTCCATCTCTTGGAACCGGTTTCGTGTTCTACGACCATAACGTCAAAAAGATCGGCGAAAGCTTGTACTGATTCGACGATTTCTGGAGGCGATGATGAACCTAATTGATCATCGACACCTAACACATAAATGAATTGATCTATTGCGTCGTAAAGTTTACCGTCTTGAGCAGCAATCGACATAGGTTCGCCGGCGACTTGTGTGTTCTGATCGGCGGCTTCGTTGGTGACGTCCGGCGGTGGTAGATCGTTTTCCTCCATTAAACGGAGAATGATTGTTGGTTGTGATTGGGGTAATTGGAAATGTAACGAAAAGATGGCGGGGAGAGAAAGAGATGGGAGGAGATGGACGTTTGATTTTGGAAGTGGAGAAGACGAACGTAAATGATGGAGGATGGTTAGTATTTCCTTTTTGTGTTTTTTCCGTTTTTCATTTTTTTCTTCATTTGAAAATACATAATGCTTAATTACTAATGTTGTGTTCTTGTAGATTAATAAATCAAATACTTTTGTTAAAAGTGTATTTCTAACATATGCCTCTGGGCATATGTTTAGAAGCATTAAATAATATCAACTTTTCTTTAAAATTAAAAAAAATCATTTAATACATCTCTTGAAAATGTAACCCATGGACTTCATTAATGTATAATAAGACTTTATATGGAAATTTTGAATGAATTAATGCTTCTAAACATGTGCCTTGGGACACATGTTAGAAAAACCCTTGCTAAAATGAGTTAAATTTTAAACCAAATTACCAAAGAAAAGTCGTGGTTTAGACATCTCATTTTAAGTAGTTAATTTCATGTTGTCTATGTTGTATATAAATGAATTGAATGTAATAACTTAAGGAGTTTGTCATTATTGTTTAAGTTCACATACTCTTAAAAGGACTTTTGGGTAATATTTTTAATAGTTTAACAAATTAATATTTTAAAAAGTATCAACAATGATCTCAACTAGATTATTTAAAGCATGCATTTTTTTACCTTAAGATTTAGATCTATTTTTCTTAAGTTTTTGATAAAGGTAAACTTTAATATCATGTTGAAGATTGTGAATATACCCAAAGTTATACATTTTATTGATATTAATATATAGATTATAGATTATAGATATAATGTATTTACACTAAGATTCTTATTTATAAATTGTGAATATACAATGATATTTAATAGTTTAATAGTTTAAAACAATTTCTATAAGAATAATGATATTTAGTCATACCATTTGATCATACTCATAATCTTAATTATTAAATGAAGATATTTATCAAAATCAATGAATAATATTAAAAGAGAAAATTAATGGATTACACATGTTATCATATTAATTGAGTAGAATTATTATAAATAAAACTAAATAGTATGAATAAATATTATAAAATAATAAATAAGGGCAATAGATGAAATCGTTTGATTTGTTCGTGTGTTTAATGAATGGTGCTGCCCACGTCTTCTCTTCTATCAACACATTTCCCATTGTTTATTTCTTTTTTTCTTTTTCTTTTTTTGAAACAACAAAAAAGGGAGCCAACACCTGGAGCTTCGACTACGCCATCACCCCGAAGCGAAGGACCCGAACTACCATAAAAACTAGCAAGATGCTAGAGAAGTACATCAAGAACAACATAAGATAGGATTACAAAGCCAATTGACCCAAGAAAAATTAGCTAACCCCTTACTAGCCCTATTCTTACACCAAAAATAAGAAAAGTGTTGAATTTTAAAGAAAATCAAAGATCTGCAGGGCACCGGATCTCCTCTAAACACCATATTATTTCGCAACGACCACACACACCAAAAGAAAACGTACAACACTGCCAATAACAACTTGTGCAGAATTCCTTTAAACCCACAAGAAACAGGCCATCGGAAGAGGTCATCAAAGCTCGGGATAGAACTAAAATCCAAACCCCACCAATTACACAAGTCACGAAGGATGCCGTTAACCATCGAGCAGGACCAAAAGAGGTGATCCTCAGACTCCACCTGATCATTACATAAAACACAAAGATCATTAATGCAATTGATACCGCGTTTTGCAAGATTGAATTTACACGAGTTCCGTCTGTGAGAGATACGCCAGGCAAGAGTATTGACTTTCCCGGGGACGAGCTTATTCCAAACAAAATCAGAATTGAAACGGTTTGTAGTGTGAAGGTCATCAAAAGCAAACCTAAGCGAGGCAGCTTTGTACAAACCGGATGGATCAAGGGCCCAAACCCACTAGTATTATTTTTAAATTATTTAATTACAACCTATCAAGATGTCTGTGTTTGTTTATGAAAACATAAACGAACTATATTTCTGCATTGTATATACTAGTTGCTTGAAATATTAGGAGGATAACTTATACGAAGTTTTTTGTTTTAGGAATCTCGTACAAGACCACTTCAAGCATCATTTCCCCCTTTTTAAAAGTTAATGATTACCATGTTATAATGTCAAGATGATGAAGAGCTAAATATAACCAAAACCAAGTGAAACTATAACTCAACTTGAACCGATAAGAGGAGCAAAAACACAATTAGAATCATGGATTAATAGTTAATGATCGTATGTTTTAGGCTCGTGTTGAAAGATGGATTTAGATGAAGAAACGTTGTGTTTTATTTTGTTTCTCCCACTAAGTTTTGAACTTGGTTTACTCTAAATCGTTTTACAAACTGATACTTCAATTTTTGCCACCTACTTCAGTTTTTGTCATATCAGCGATACACCAGTTGACACTCTATTATAATGGACAAACATATGCCAACAAGACACGTCCATTTAACATTTTTGGTACTGCATATTATTTACTTTATACATAAAATACACACACATTATTTTGGAGAGATACACTCGTCGTATACCTCGCTGGTTTTCCAAATTAAGCACCCCAACTGGCAGATAAAATAAAGCTTCCGTGACATTGGCGTCACTTAAGTGAAGCCCCGTCACTTTGCAACCGACGACCCTGTTGCAAGGTTCTTACATACTAATTTACTATGATATACGTATTATGATATACTAATACATTCTACTATGATTGGAGATACACAAAAATTCTATTTTATTTAACGTTGGTAGAGTTCGTAAAATAGATATAGTTTATTATATTTTTTTTTTGTATTCATTTGTATGGCTAAACTCATAAATCATAAGTTTAAGATTTTTCAGGTTGATTAGCTACATATTTCTTGTATTGATGTTTAACTTTTTGCTAATTTTTAGTAATAAATTGATGTTAAAAAAATATCCTAATATGTTCTTATGATATTTATGTTGCGATTATAAAAATGACTTAGTTTTCAATGCGTTGCTATTTGTTCCAAATCACTAGCTAAAAAGTCCTTTGCAAATAAGATTAGAACCATCAATCATGACTGTTTAATTATCAGTTTTTAACTTTTTATTTCAACTTTTAATTGATACGTTAAAATAACCACCGACACCATAATAAATCAAAAATGTTAAAACAAATGACAAAACCCCACCGACAAATATACAAAAATAAAAAATGATAAAAGAGAAACGTCACAGATCTCATTATTTAATATTTATTAAGCTTATCGTGACGGGAGGAAGGTGCATTGTGTCCCATTTCGGGACCTGAGATGTTTTTATAGCCCCTTTTACGTCATCAATCTTGCCGAATCAGTAGCATATTCTCCGATCGTCGGTGAAGATGCGGTGGTGGTTATTTGGTAGATCAAGGCGGAAGGCGGTGTCTCTACTCTGCCTTCTCATCGCATCTGCAACTTTCACCGGTATCGGCATCTTACTTCTCACTCTCCGTTCACTCGACGTCGATGATCCGTCAACATCCACCACACACCGCCTTACCGCGACCGTCACTCAACAGGACGAAATTCGAACAACAAAAGTCAAAGGTTGTGCTACGGTAGAAGAGATGGGCGATGATTACCGAGGTGGATTTCTGGAGCAGAGTTTCCGTGTTAGAGATATGATTCGACGTCATTTCGATCTTAACGGTATCTAATTAAACTTCCTTCTATTTGAATTGGTTTCTCATACACAGCTTGAATCTGTAAACTCAACGCTTGTGCTTCAAGAGCTCCAGGTTGAATTTTGACGTCTAAGCTTAATGGTTTCTAGTTGTAAATTCGTTATTGAAAAATTTGTTGCAACATTCACACACTCACACCTAATTATACCGCCTAGACTTAAATTTAGAAAGCCAACTGTTATTTCCAAATTGATATAAATTATATGTTCTGTTTGAGCTACGAAATTCCTACCTATTGCAGCGAATCATTTTCACTCTCAGAGTCTCAGTGAAATCAAAACTATGTCGCGTTCTAAAGCCTAAAGGTGAAAATCAATCGATCCTAGACTTAAAAGTGAAAAGCAGATTATATAAATAACTTATTTATTTATTTATATTCTATTTCGTGTGTGTGTGTGTGTGTGTGTGAATGAAGGACTTTTATGAATCACTATTGGGAAACTGAACATCAATGATGAGTTAATTATGATGGACTTGTCGTGATACAAGAGTACCATGTATTAGGGCCAAAGCTAAATGAAAAAAAAAATTAGGATTAGTGAAATATATGTGTGGGAAAAGTAACATTATTTGCTGATAATTTCAATAAAGTCACTCACACACATTAGATGGTAAGATTTTATAGAGATTTAAGCATAATCACGAGAATAAGATGATAGTTATCCAAAATTAATTCAATAGTGTGCATATATATAGATACGAAGGTGTATGTGTATATATTTTTGTTGTAAAGGTTTATATGTCTAGATCACAGATTCACAGTTAGCTTGTATTACAGGTGCTTCAAGAATCCGAAATCTTCCTCCAGAAGAATTCTGCAGGCATAAATTTGTGATAGCAAAAGCATCAGAAGCAGGTTTTGGAAATGAAATGTACAAGATCCTAACTGCAGCAGCATTGAGTGTAATGTTGAATCGGTCACTCATAATTGGACAAACCAGGCATATTGGTTCTATCTCAATCCTTGCTATATTTTTCTAGATTTAATATTAAAAAATTTATAGTTAAAATTAGAGCTCTTGCATCACTTAACCTAATTGATATACTTATTCACCCTCTTTTTTTGGGATGTTTGGATGAATATCTATTTATGTTACAATGAGAGAATGTATATCATCATCCATTAGGGCAGATAGATACAAGGTAAACTATATGGAAATTTATCCAACTACACACAAATTGCTATTGTATATTTGTATGTATTGGTCTCAGGGATGGCAAAATTACCCGAAACCAATTGTGAAAACTGATTATTTTGCCTATAAATACAATATTCATTCATGTATAGTTGAATACATTTTATATAGTTATCCCATACATATAATACAAGGTTATGACCCCATTTCTAACAGATACTTTTTTACAGGGGAAAATATCCTTTTGGAGAGTATATATCATACACGAATACTGCTTTTAACCTGAATGAAGTCAAACACCTATGGAGACAAAATAGATGTTTGACCACTTATGGCAGGCATCTGGTCATGAGAATTGATGATTTTCAAAAACCGATGAAAACAAACGTTCTTTGTAGCAATTGGAAGGAGTGGGAAGAGCCTATAATATGGTAAGATTACAGTACTACCCCTAAACTGTTCTTGTTCATCAAGTTTGTTGGATCAAAATCTAATCTTTAGCGTGTTGGCAGGTTTCAGAATACTACTGATGCTGTAGCAGCTCAGTTTTTTCTAAAAAATGTTCATGTTGAGATGAGAAAGGCTGCTTCTGGGCTTTTTGGGGAGGCCCAAAACCATCATAGGCCCAATGTGTTTGGGGAGCTGATGAGGATTCTGATATCTCCTACAGAAAAAGTGAAACGGGCTGTAGATTCGGTTCTTAGTGGAGGGTTGGATCCTGATATTACTTTGCATATGCGGATGCTTATGAACAGGTTCGATGCAGCTGATCCAAAATGATTTATTTTTTTATTTTTTTATTTTTTTGGTGCGAAAAAATGTGGATTTTCTTTAGAAAGATTTCAATTTCATTTAGGTCAAAAGAAATTCTTTCTTTTTGTTAATAATTAGTGCTTCATACTTGATTACAAAAACTATATTATTTCAATAATAATCTACTTTCCGAATACAATGACTTGGAAGGTTTAGGCATTTAGAATGCATTTTTGCCATATATGACCTGCAGTTTTTTTCTAAATTTATTTGTTTGACCCACTAGAGATATAACATACACTTATTAAGTATTAGGTCGAAATTGCTATGTTTAACATATTAAATGTGGTTTTCAGGTCTGTGAGAGCATTACACGCAGCATTAAATTGCACAAAAAATGTAATTTTGAATACAAAATTAGGTTATAAACCTAGGTTGGTTCTAGTTTCAGACACCCCCTCATTAGTGGAGGATGTGAAATCCAATTTTGACGAATTTGCAGAGGTAAAATTATATCGATTCTTGTTCCTTTTCCCTTTACATAACACTCCATTTGATTAATTTATAGTTATTTGCAGGTTATTCATTTTAACTATGAAAGCTACCAAGGAGAATTATCTAGCCAAAACGATTTACATAATTTAGATTTTAGAACAAAAGATTGGGGACCAGCACCCAGATGGGTTGCATTTGTTGACTTTTTTCTGGCATCACATGCAAGGCACGCTGTTGTTTCTGGAGCCCACAGGCGTGTTGGGACTACTTACGTCCAATTAATCGCTGCATTGGCTGCTGCAAATTCAGCTGGTACGTATTTCCTCTCCTCTCTTTTACCATTATTTTAATTTTTAATTCCGTTATTTCAATGATTAATTTTCTTATGGGTTTTTGTGCAACAGATAATTCAAGTTTTTCATTCTTTAGTAGTTTCCAGAGTAGTCTAATTTCAGAAGGATTGAGTAACCAAGTAGGGTGGGGCCATGTTTGGAACCGATTTGCGGGCCCCTTAAGTTGTGGAAACCAAACCAATCAATGTGCTTACACACCGTTGCTGCCTCCTGCTTGGTGGGATGACACGTGGCAGTCACCTATTCGTCGTGATATCCTAAAGATGGAAGGTTATGGTCTTCGGTTATCGGGATTTGGTACAGTTGATGAAGAACAGCTTCTTTCTCATTGTGCCTCAAGGAAAGAAGTTGGTAAATTCGTTACACTTGTATAAAGTGTTTTCACTAGTTAGCAAAATACAAGTGATGTTATTGTATTTGATTTTGGTAGACAATAGAAATTTGCTTTCTAATGTTCTATGTTATTTGTTATGGTTTTCTATCTTATTTCTGTTTTATATGATTGATAATCTGATATCTTTGCATTACATATTTATGTGTTGTATACATGTATTTTATATGTATAATCTATATTGGTCTTTTCTTTCTCACGGTGTTAGTAGGTGTCCGTTGATGGATGCACGTGTTACCCATGTTACGGTGTTTTAGACACCACACAGACCAAACGTGTACCTACTAACGGACATTCATTAACGCCGTGAGAGGGGAAGGACCAAAATGAGTGGAAGATTTCCTCATAGGGATGTCATGTGCAGTTTCGACAAAACATGGATCGAATGTACAATTTGACAAACCAACGATTATTGCATTAAAGAGCACAAGGTGTTGAGGTTATGTTAAAGCCAAAGTGACTCTATAGCATGACTTTAACACCACATTAAAATTACACTCGCACGTTTACATTTTTGTAATATTCAATTGGGAACAACAAAAACAACTCAAACCAATCACAATTTATAAAAACAAAAAAAGAATACCTTGAAGCAAGCTTTGGCAGACGTTATATCCATCGTGTGGACTAGGGGTGAGCATGGTCCAGATTCCGAAACGAACCGAATTGAAAGTGGTAGAACCGAAACTGATAATGACGAATTTTCAAAACCCAAAATCAAACCGATTATATGTTAAACTGAAAACCGAACCGATTACTTGTTTTCGGTTTAAGTTCGGTACAGTTTTTTCGGCCCAAATACTCACCCTTAGCATGGACGGAATTGGCGAAACCCATGGTATCTTTTGGCAGCGCCAAAGGATGACATGGATTTAACAACCCTACACTGGGACGAGTAATAACCCAGATTTTAAAACATTGTGTAATATATATTATTAATAAACTACACTTTTCTTTTAGCTTTTTAATCTCTAGATTTTATTAATGAACTACACTTATGATGTAATATACGTCATCAAACTTTGTAAAATTTTCAAATAAGCGACCAAACTACAAAATATGTAAAAGGAATGGTTATTAACCGACGAAAAATGATTTACTATATGGATTTGCTTAAATTGGGTTTAGTAGTCAAAACTTATGAAAAGCTGAAGGAACTTGGAGAAAAAGATAACATAACAAAATGGGACGATGAAGGCCGCCGGGAATGGGTGGGGGGACATCATCATTGGTGGTGTGCATGCTGGTGGGCCGGTGGGGAGTAATAAACTAATAAGCTTGTTTGAATTGTATAATACAAGTATTTATACTATCTTATTTCGTATTATGTTTTAAGAAAATGCTAATGATAGCTTTTAGGGCTGTCATTAAGAAGGTAAAATACACAAAAGACAATCCCTGAATTTTAGGAATATTACTTTTTTAATCAATGTACAAACTTTTTATGCATATTAGTGACAACCCTAAGGACTGTCATTAGCAAAACCCTATGTTTTAAATTAAGATTTTAATTTATTGTTCATGTGTATTTGTTAGTGTATTTTCTAGTAGCGCGTAGTTAAAGAATGCACAAGATTATCTTTAAATCCGTGTTCTTAGACTTGTGCTAATGATAGCTTCAATTGCTTATCATTTTAATTCGGTAAACCGATACCATTGACACGATAATTTTTGTTGAAATGCTTTTACTTGGAGAACCGTAAAGCGAAGAGAGGGTGTGATATTTTTGTGGGTATTAGTATTATGTATGTATTTTATGTATAAAATGTTAAGTGAAAGAATATTGTTGGCATGAATGTATTAGTTGAAGTGTCAGCCGACGTGTTGTTAATTTGATAAAAAATTGAAGTGTCAGTTGATATCACAATTGAGAGCGATCTTATGTAATTTATACTAATGATTGGTCGAATGTACAACACCTCTAAGCTGTGCCGAAAGCAATTATGGATAACTTCCATTCTTCAAAGTTAAGGTATATGAATTTAATATGTTCATGTCTTTCTCCATGGCTTTCATAGTTTCATGGTGAGTATTATATGCAATTACCTCTTTATAATTTTTTGGCCTTGAGGTACTTAGAAGTAACTTGCAACCGTAAGTTTATATCATTGAAAACCCAAATATAATTATCTTAGAGTTTCTGTGCAAAGTTATATAAATACTCTTAGAAGTACAGACACAAGTTTAGAGTCATTAAATACACGTTTCTCCGTTTCTTAATCAAACCACATGTTGCTAATTATTTAACCGTGCAACTAATATTTGACGTTGCAAAAAAAATCAAAAGTCGTATACGGCAGCATTTTTCGCATTTTTTCACGTATATAGTAGTTATACTTCTCCCGATAGTTGAATATTATTCTTTCCTTTATTAATTTTGCCATATGAGCGCCACATTAATATTTCTAAATTAACACACTTATGGCAACAACACATCTTCACTTCATAAATCATGTTGACAAAGTACAAAATATGTTGTGAAATGTACTATTTTTCACTTCATCACTTCACATCTCTTCACTCTCCCTCCTCTGCTCTTTCTTCGGTTAACTAAAGAGAAGCAAGTGACAAAATCATGCCGATAAGTGATGCAACCGAATAAGCAGTATGTGACGAGCTGTTGTGACTGATTTACATGTAGTTTTGTAACAAAACAAAGCAAGTTATATACTGTAAATATCTTCACACTATTTCTTATTGTGGTTGTTATTTTCTGATAATTAACAAGAAAATTCGTCTCTAAATATTTTGTACTTGCATTAAATTTTGTGACAAAACAAAAACTTACATAAAAATGTTATCAGTGTTGCTCTTTGTGTGTGTTGTTTTCCAATAGCAAGAAAAGTCGTTTTTTAACTTAGTTTATCATTAAACATAGTGACAGTGTGACACAAATGTACAATTTCCTCTTATAGATAAGGGATATACATATACCTACCAACCGGGTACAAACACAAAATGACGTGGCCAATAAGTTAGCGCCACGTCAGCTTTCTTTTGACCATCCTGTAAAGCTATACAATTTGATACACAGGAAAACAAACTACACCCCACACACACACAACACGCTCGCAAAACCCCTTTTCCTTTTCATTTTCTTCACTCTCATGGCTTGTCGGCCAATCAAATCCTGAACTCTTCAACGTTTTCTTCCGTCCGTCGGAGTTGTCGCCGGAAATTTTACTCTTTCCACGTTTTCCGACCACCGTACTTTTTGAGATTGTTAATTTATCCAGTTGCTTGTTGGAATTGGTGGAGTATCGCCTTCTCTGCTTTTTATGATTTCTTGTATCGCGTGCGCATTTGCTTTTAAAGTGTGTATTCTGGCGTAGTATTGAAGATCTCGAGTCCAGATTTGAGAAAAACAAGCAGAAGATAGAGAGAAAGATGTATGTGGTCCCTCCTCCCAAGCGTTCGGATCCTCTATCCGGATCCAATAACGGACCGGATAACATGAGAATTTACCAGACGTGGAAAGGAAGCAATGTAAGTGTTCTCTTGTTCGATCTCCATGGGTCAACTTGTTTTGCTGAAATTGATTTCACGAATCTCGTTTATGGCAAATTCTAGTGTTTACTCATGATTCGTGCCCTAATTGCTTTATATAATGACTAATTGTAAATTGCAAGTTTTTTGTTTTTGTTTTTTTCTTTGTGCTGCAAAGTTTTTTTTTAATTGAGATTGCTATTCATTTGCTGGCTTTATTAAAATTTCATCTGCAAATGATACCTATAGAATTTAATTTTTAACGAAATTAGGTATGGAATTAAGTAATTGCAGATAGATAATAATGATTCTCACACAACCATTACTTGTAGAAGAAAATGAAAAAAAAAGTACAATAATTTAAAAATTATGAAAATCAAATTGATGCAAGAAAAAACCAACTGCTCAGTTGAACATCAATGGTGGACTGAACTACATTGCAGATATCTAGATGTAGCAAGTTATTATCTGTTTTTTTGAAGATGAATGATTTCATGGTTGATAAAGTGCCTGTATTCTTACTTTTCATGGTTTATATTGCATTGCAGATATTCTTCCTTGAGGGTAGATTTGTGTTTGGACCGGATGTAAGATCACTGGTGCTGACCATATTCCTTGTTGTAGCTCCTGTTTCAGTTTTTTGTGTTTTCGTTGCTAGAAAACTGATATATGACTTTGAAGACCACTGGGGTGCATCAGTTATGGTTGTTGCTATTTTATTCACAATTCATGTAAACTTTTCTTCTCACCTTGTACCAAAATTATACATTATATAGTTTGATATCTTGTTAAATGGGTATTAAATTTTTGAACATGAATAATGTTACAGGTTTTAGTACTCCTCCTTTTAACATCGGGGCGGGACCCGGGTATCATCCCACGCAACGCACACCCACCAGAACCCGAAGGGTTTGATGGAAATACTGAAAATAGTGCCCAAACACCCCAATTACGGTTACCCCGAATTAAAGAAGTTGAAGTTAATGGTGTAACTGTCAAGATCAAATATTGTGACACTTGCATGCTTTACAGACCTCCAAGATGCTCACATTGTTCTATCTGCAACAATTGTGTTGAAAGATTTGATCATCACTGCCCTTGGGTTGGCCAATGTATAGGTCTGGTAAGAAAAAAATTCCTTCTTTTTTAAAAAGAATTTAATATAAATATGAATTAAGTAATAATATAAGAGGGTTTTTTTTTTTTTTGCAGAGAAATTACCGATTTTTCTTCATGTTTGTGTTCTCAACAACCCTACTTTGTATATATGTTTTTAGTTTCTGCTGGATCTATATAAAAAGGATTATGGATTCAGAGGACTTAACATTATGGAAAGCAATGATCAAAACTCCTGCATCGATTGGGTTAATCGTTTACACTTTCATATCAGTCTGGTTTGTTGGTGGCCTTACTGCCTTTCATTTATATCTCATCAGTACAAATCAGGTCACAATCACTCAATTTTCTATATTTGTTCCCCTAATATTAAATTTATATATATATAGAGGTTACACTTTCGACCCATTCACTATGAAACAAACATTCTGAATCATTTTATCCAACTAATTAGGTTATTAATTGAAACAAGGGTTAATTATGTTTTAATCCTCAAACTTCCACTGGTTTGGTGTTTTAACCCTTCAACTTTTGTTAAGTTAGTGTTTTAACCCTTTGTTGACCTGTAATATAGACAAACCGGTCATATTGTGTTGAGGTGTAGCTTTCTTTAGGATTATAAGTTAAACCTTCACATATTTGGCGGTTAAACCCTCAAGTTTTCTTATTGTTTCACATACCATTTTACCTAATAACACTATTATTATTATTATTATTATTATTATTATTATTATTATTATTATTATTATTATTATTATTATTTAATATTTATTATTAATAATCGGTACACCAAATTGTTACAAAAGTTATAATGAAAATTTGGTAAAATTTATAAAAGTTAAGGGACTAAACCATTCCTAAAAAAGAAGTTCAGGGGTTAGAATGGTTTTTGTAAGTGTTAACATGAGGTCTCAATGGCTATTTTAACAATTCAACCAAAGTTTAGTATAAAATCGCCGCTAAAAAGAATTAAGGGTAAAATCGCCAAATCAGTTAAAGTTTGAGGCTAATCCTTGAAATAATATAAGAAAATTTTTTAAAAAAAGGAAAAAAAGTTACAGGTCAACTTGACCTGTGGGCTATTTCAACCCGTACCCAAAGTTAACCATTTTTCACCCGTTAACCCAACCCGTCTCACTTTGCTACTTTGCAGACTACATACGAGAACTTCAGATATAGGTACGACAGGCGGGCCAACCCGTACAACAAAGGATTTATGCAAAATTTTGGCGAGATATTTTGCACTCGAATTCCCGAATCAAAAAACAAATTCCGAGCATACGTGCCAAAAGAACCCGGGATCGGAGGTCGGCCAGCTGGCGGTTTCGTGAGCCCAAACATGGGAAAAGCAGTGGAAGACATTGAAATGGGGCGCAAGGCGGTTTGGGGTGATGGTGGGGCGGCATTAGACCACCGTGAAGGACAGTTAAGTGATAACGAAGGATTAAACATAAAAGAAACTGGAATAGGCAGTGAAATGTCGCCGGAGATAAGAACAACGGTTGATGATAGTGACCGTGCTAATATTATACACGCAAGAAGGTCTAGTTGGGGTAGGAAAAGCGGGAGCTGGGAAATGTCGCCGGAAGTTCTTGCTTTGGTGGCCAGAGCTGGCGGTGGTGGTGGTGGCAGTAATGGTGCGGCGAGTTCACGGGCGGCAGAACCAAGATCGCGGTTAGATTGATTTGAATAGATGGCGGTAGATAGGAGTTGTTGGTATGGTGTGAATTGTGTTGAGATGTTGATGGTCGGATTGTGTGTTATGATATGGTGGGTTTTCTAAGATGGATTTGTTCACATTTGTAAAATTAATTGGTGTTTTTAGGCGTTTTTGTCTCATTTTCGGTCTCGTGTTTGGATAAAGATACTCTAAATTGTTGTCTTTTATTGTTTTCCAAGTATTTTGGAAGGATATGTTGTCTTGTTACCTTTGTAGTTTGTACATTATTTGGTATTGAACTCATGGTTGAATTGATTGTTGACTTGTCAACACGTAGCATAGTCTTGTGAGTTTTTAACCAACTTTAATTCGTTTGAATTGATCTGGTTATATAAACGGACAAAATTAGATTAGATCAAAAAGTTGGAAGTGGTTGAAAGTGTATTTAAGCAATCAATTACTATTTTTTGTTGTTAAATTGCTAAAGAAATTAAGATATAATGTATGCTTAAAATAAGAGGGGACATTTTTCTCAGTTTCAACTTTTGATTGTTTTTCACAAAAACTAAAACTATTAAACTAAATCCGCAAATGGAACAATATCATACGAACGAAATTTATTTACTTATTCATTTACAAATAGTAATTAAAAAAACATTTAAACATAGTTTATAACCAGGGTTGGTCCGGAGTTTTTGGAAGCTCGGTACATTTTCTAAAAGTATGTCTTAAAATTCAAACGATCGAGAATTATAAATAAAAAAAAATTCTAATGTTTAACTTTTAACTATTACTCCCTCCGTCCCTAAATAAAGTTCTCATTTCACCTTCAAGTTTTGTCCCTAAATAAAGTTCCCATTTCTAAAACTTAAGGGACCCACTTAATATAATAATATTACTACCAATACTTTCACCACTAACTATCTCTTAAAACACTTTCTCTCTCCAATCAAACCTTATATTTTATTCAAAAGTAATACCAAATACCCCACCACTAACTATCTCCTAAAATGTTGTGCCCAACACAAATGGGAACTTTATTTAGGGACGGAGGGAGTACAATACATAAATACAAATTTGATTCACAGTAACACAGTGAAATGTTCAAGGTAGTCTATTAATTTTATCTAGTCCCAATGAACAATTATTAGCCCTTGGATCAAGAAAAAATCAATGGTCAAGATCAAGATTCAAACCACCACCAAATACAAACACATGTGCTTCAATACATCAATACCCCCAACCTCCAGTGGTCGGAGACGGCGGCGGAAGGCGGCGGATGACGGCGATGGGCAGCGGCCGGCGGCGGCAGACGGCGGCCGGAGGTGGTCGCCGGCGGTGGTGACCGGTGGTGGTGGTCGTGACTGGAAGCACATGTGTTTGAAACACATGTGTTTCACCTTTTGAAACACATGTGTTTCGAAAATAAAAGAATGTATATGTACAGCCAAGCACATGTGTTTCAAGTAATGAAGCACATGTGTTTCATAACGTCAAGCACATGTGCTTCGTGATTCAAAGAAAAATGACTTGCTTGTAAGTTACATGTGTTCAGGAACAAAAAACATGTGCTTGACTTTATGAAGCACATGTGCTTCATAATGATATGTTCGTCACTTGTTTTGAATTTTTTTCTTGTTAGTGAAGCACATGTGTTTCCTAACGTCAAGCACATGTGCTTCGTGATTCAAACACAAATGACTTGCTTGTAAGTTACATGTGTTCAGGAACAAAAACACATATGCTTGGCTTTATGAAGCACATGTGCTTCAATATGATATGTTTGTCACTTGTTTTGATTTTTTCTCTTGTTAGCGAAGCACATTTGTTTCGTTACATCAACCACATCTTTTACAAGAACAATTTGGATTGGCCTTGGTTCGTTTAGAAAATATGGGGCTGCCCTCACTCCGCTCACCTCCCCTGTGCTTCGTATGCTCCCCTGTGTGTTTAGAAACTCATGTTTTTAGTGACTTGGAACACATGTGTTTCGTGACCTGAAGCACATGTGCTTCGAAGTTATATGCTTCGAAGTAATATGCTTCGAAGTAATATGCTTCGAACTAATATGCTGTGTTTTAGTGAAGCACATGTGTTTCAATACATCAATACCACCACCACCCCCATTATCACCAGCACCTTCACTGTCAGCCACCACCACCGCCTCCGCCGGCTGCCAGCGGCGGACGGGGCGATTGGCGGTGGTCGGCGGCGGCGGCGGGTGGTGGCCGGAGGCGGCGGGCGGTGGCCGGAGGTGGCGGCCGGCAGTGCCTGTAGGTGGGGGATTTGATCTTGACCATCTTGATCCAATGGCTAGGATTTGTCCCTTGGGACTATGCAAAACCCTTGGCTTCTAGCCTAGTGGTATTGGTAAAAAAAGATAATTAGGTGTTGCCCATGATCAAGGTCATGGGTTCAAGTCCTGTCGTGAACGTGGGGTTTATTCCCCATAGGTGGAAGGTTCGAGGGAAGGCATACTGCCCCTTGTGGATGTCACTGTCTAGGCTCAAACCACTAACTTACTAACTTGCCGTTAAAAACAATAAATGAATCTAAAACCGTTTTAAACTTCTTCACGTAGTCATCCTAAGCGATTAGTACTATAACTAAAACTTCAAGAACTTAAAAAATACCAAAGAATTATTCTGAATTTAATAAATGAATATTATGAAAGTAAAAAAACGAGTAAAGTTTTGTATAAATTTACAATATGAAAAACTAGGAGCTTGCGAGAAACTCAAGGAGCCATGTTGACCTGTTTTATCATTATTTATTGAATTATAACCATTGGATTTATGTGCAATAGCCCGTGAATGTAGACACGATCTGTATGGGTCAAAATGCACATTTCCTTGAATAAATCACATCCCACTGTATAAAAGGACAAAAGATAAGGAGTTTAATTTCATAAAAATAAAAAACAAATAATATTCCTTGAGGAGATCCTACTGCCCTGTCCCTGTCTCTGTCACGGTAACGGTGACGGTGCCGGGAATCGGAAGTTAGATAAGGATTCCATTGGCTTAAATACCATCTCCAAATCCTTCTATTCTCACCCACTTAACTCAACTTAATTAAAAAACCTTTTTTATTCTATTCCCATCGACTCAACTTAATTAAAAAAACCTTTTTTGTTTTCCTTCCTTAATTTTCATTAATTCATCGTACAATGGCAGCTGTTAAGGCGGCAATCCACGTCTCCGATGTACCGCATCTTGACCAGGTCAACGTTACCGCCACCTCGTTGTCTCTTTATGCCACCCGTCTAACCACCGGTATGATTTAATTTTAATTCGAGTACATTAATTTCATATTACATTTTTCTTTGGAGATGTGATTTATTGTTTTTGATTAATAGGATTGAATGTGAGCAATGGCCGGAAAAGTTCACCGAAATTTATAGTGGTCGGTCACCGGGGTCATGGTATGAACGTTTTGCAGTCGACGGATAAGAGAATGATAACTTATAAAGAGAATTCAATTCTTTCTTTCAATAACGCTGCTAATCATCCACTTGATTACATTGAATTTGACGTTCAGGTAATTAACTTTTTTCTCAGTCTGTTTTCCGACGTCTAGATTTCCGTTTGCCGCATATCTTATTATTATTTATTTAAAAACAAATTATAAAATACAGAAAATGGCAACATAGATCCACTATTTTGTTAATTGAATTAACTTTCGTTTTGTAGGTGACAAAAGACGACATTCCAATAATATTCCACGACAACTTCATTCTCTCTGAAGAAAATGTAAGTTTCATAAGTTAATCACATTAATGCTACTAAACACACAAACACAAATGCTCCTCGTATGAAGCATTTAACAAAACACCGATTCCATTCTAAAATTAACGTAATTAATCAAATATGTTTCAGGGCAAAGTAGTTGAAAAAAGAGTGACAGATTTGAGTTTAGATGAATTCTTTAGCTATGGTCCTCAAAGAGAAAATGGCCAAGTGGGCAAAACATTGCTTAGGGAAATAGACGGAAATATTGTCGAGTGGGATGTTGAAACCGATGATCATTCATGTACTTTACAAGAAGCATTTCAGAAAGTCAACCCTTGTTTGGGATTCAACATTGAGTTGAAATTCGATGATTATATTATATATGAACAAGAGTATATCATTCATGTTCTTGAAGTTATAATGAAGGTAATTTAAAGCATCAATTTTTTTTGGTAATTTATTACTATAAAATCGTATTGTTTTTTTGTACTGACTAATTAATCGTTTTATAAATGTACGGTTCAGGTGGTATATGAATACGCCCAAGGAAGACCAGTACTCTTTTCAAGCTTCCAGCCAGACGCCGCCTTGCTAATTAAGAAACTTCAGCACGAATACCCTGTTAGTGTGATTCTGTATAATTAAGGGGTGGCAAGATGGGTGGGTAATAATGGGTCAAAATAAGTTATGGTTGAAAAAGGTCATTTTTAGTACTAACAAAATGGCTCGACTCTCAAACATTACTTTTCCATTTAAAAAGATTGTGCATCTTACAAACAATGTTAACTAACTGAAAACAAACCAACCAACAGGTGTACTTCTTGACAACGGGGGGAGACGAGTTATATGATGACGTACGGATGAATTCATTAGAAGAAGCCAAAAAGCTTGCAGTAGAGGGTGGATTGGATGGAATTGTTTCAGAAGTAAACAGTATTTTCAGAAACCCTTCGGCAATACGAGAGATCAAACAATCAAATCTTTCCCTCCTTACTTATGGAGAACTAAAGTAAGTCTTATACTTCCTTTTTAGGATTTTTTTTCTTCTAAAATAGCAACTTAGCAATACATCTACCCCTCGTACGTCATTATCATACAACATTTTATCTAATTACATTATTAAAAGATGATTTTGTGTCTTATTTGGGTCATCCAGCAATCTGATCACCTAATAAAGTGACGGTGTGCCGGTAACTTGTTGAGTGGCAAGTAACATCATTTTTACCACATATCATTGCTTTCTTAGGTTCTCGTTTGACATAAACAGGACAAAAAACCATCTAACATGTGACCCAATTGGACATAGATAAATTTGTACAATGACTAAACAAAAATAAATGTAAAAGTATGTTGTTTTTAGATAAAAAAAAGCCCTTCTTTTAACTATTTGATACAAACGAGTGAATGCTAATAATATGTATTTTTTTTAATGTAATCAGTAATGTCCCTGAAGCCGTTCACGTTCAATATCTTATGGGCGTAGAAGGTGTGATTGTCGATTTCGTACAAGAAATAACAAATGCAGTTTCAGTATATGGTGAAAACCACAAGAAAACTGTAAAAGAAGGCGAGGAAGGAGCTTTGCAAGTGAAGGCAAACGCCCAAATGCTCGAATTGACATTCCTGTTGAGCTTGATTTCACAAATGATTAAGCACTGAAATTATGTACATTCGTGTCGGGTTGGGTAGCACATTGGTGTACTTTTACTAGCTTTTGCCCTATTTTTATTGTGTTAATATCTCATGATTGTAAACGGGCAAAAGCTATGTGGAGAATTAAGATTGGTTAGGGTAATGAGAGCGATGGAGTTCCATTAATTGGATCTTCAACAAAAGTAAGGAAAATGGGAAGGTTGGTTGATACAGATTATGTTGTACGAACAACTTTTGTCCTAAAAAAGGAATTCTAAATAACTTATCAATGATAAAATGTTCGAATATGTTGTTGATTATGTTATTCATATGTTGTCGATAATATAGTCTCACATATGATGCACTAAGTTTTTAGGGTAAATTACAGTTTTTGTACCTGACCTATGGCCGATTCTGGGTTTTTATCCCTAATGTTTTTTTGTCGGTTTTTTTGCCCTTTAAGTTTTTAAAATTCTGGAAATTTGTCCTTCCATCCAAAATCTTCCGTTAAGTGACTAAAAACGCAAAAAAAAATTAAGGGTATTTTCGTGTTTTTTTCCTCCCTCTTCATGTTCTTCACTCTTATTAATCCGGCCACCATTTTCAACCTTCAACGCCCATCACCACCGTCATCTTTGCCTCAATTCATCGATAATCGATCCACCATCATCTTTACCACCCATCGCCAAGAATCACAATCAATCTTCATCAGCAAGCTGTTCATCTTCATCTTCATCAGCAAGCTGATTTAGCAGAATTTGTTAAAAGTATTGACCTTGTAAGGAGATTTTGGAACTTTTCTTGGAGCTTTGACCGGACTTTGACTAACCCCGGGCGAGTGATCATCAAACCCAAACGGAGACAATGAATGCAGAGATTGACGGGTTTCACTCTTAAACCGGAAAATATTCCGACTGATTGGCGGAGTACTGACCGGAAAACTCTTCTTATCGGGGGTTCCGGGAGGAACAACAAACCCCAGATCCGACCCGAATAACGCGGTTCTCAAGAGGGTAGTGTAGGCAGCGGATGTGGAGGGATTATCTTCACCACGGGCGGTGTCGGAAGGCGGCAGAGGCGGCGGTGGAGAGATGTTGAAAAGGGCAAAATTGGAGGCAGATCTACAGGGGATGAATCGATCGCTGTAGATTGTGCGTGAAGGGGGTGGTAATAATTTAAACATGGTGATGATGATGATGGGGTTATAGATTCTTGTGATTTTGACAAATTCTTCACATATTTGGTAAATAGATTCTTGTGATGAATCGATCGCTGTAGCTGGCTGATTTAGTATTTAGGGTTCATCAATTTAGGGGATTAGGGTTCATTGAAGGAAGAAGGATAGAACAGGGGTAATTTGGTAAAATGGACAAAAAAAGCGTCAGTTAACGGCCAAAATTGGACGGAAGGACAAATTTCCAGAATTTTAAAAGCTTAAAGGACAAAAAAAAAGACAAAAAAACATTAGGGACAAAAACCCCGAATCGGCAATAGGTCAGGGACAAAAACTGTAATTTACCCAAGTTTTTATTAATACCGGCCTAATGTATATTGATATACATACAAGTTTCTCAATCACTTTATTTGGAAATAAAATAATTACGGGTGGCAATTCAAATCGAGGTCGAGTTCCAACTCAAAAATATTATACCCGAAACCGACATATTTATATAACCGGGTCAAATATATCAACATTAATATATCAATATTGAAAATCTTGAGTTGGAAACTCTTAATCTTGAGTTGAATTTCCAATATTAGTGCAAAAACATGGAAAAGCTAACTAGCTAATGGAAATTGTAACTAGCTTATGATCTTCTTAATTTAGTTCCTTTAGGAATTAGTTTTAGCCTTTTAGGACATTTCTCTTAAACAGTTGATGAGAAGTCAATCCAATCCAAGTGTGAGATAATCGAGCTCATGACATAATAAGTAGACTTTAGATGGTGATTTGTTTTAGAACCCTATAGTTTTGGCTTCAAAAGTTACATATCATCAACCTTTGTCTTATTATCCTTGTGCATCAACATTCTTATCATACCTTATCTATTCAATAGACTACTAATGAACCACAAAATCTTACTAAATGTCCCAACTTGTATATTATCCAATAATTTATCAGGGTTGCATCGATGGTTTAAACAGAATAAGTATTGAAATATTATTAATGATTATAACTACTACCAAAATTTTGTATGATATTTGGTAACAGATGACAATTCGAGTCAATAAAAATATTGGGAGCAAGAGATAATTTTATATTTGATTTAGATTAAAATATTGGGAGCAGGTTATAATGTTATTGAAATAATAGTTAACACTGTGTGAAAAAGTAAAAAAATTTATGATTTGGCCGAAAAGGATATCTGTATAACCCGTAGTTTTTTAGTTGATCTGATTTAAGTGTTGGGTGCCTGTTAATTAATTTTATAAATGCCAATTGGCAGCCCCTTTAAATTGTTGTTATATATTAATGAGTTTAATTCGGATTTTATCAGATTGGGTATTTCGAATTATCGATTGTACAATCCAAATAATTGTTGACATCACAATTTTTCAAACAATTGCAATTCAGTAAATTTCTAACATATTAGAAGGTACCCGTACAACCCGGTCACGTGTATCCTGTGATTATACTTGGTGACGACCAATTAGTGAGTTAAAGTTTTAAAGTTTAAGGGATTAATAAATAGTAAATTTTTGTCAAGTAAGAAATATATGGTCCAGTAGCTCAATTGATTAAGGAATTGTGTTAATAATACAGTGGTAGCAAGTTCAAATCTTACATAGTGCATATTTTTTATAAACATGTATATGTCTGGAAATTATGTTTCTCTAATTTGTAAAATGTCCTCAAATGCATTATAAATGATAAAGATAAACATATATATCAAACCTTAATTAAAGACAAGAAGGGGTGTGGCTTCTACCAATTTTTATCCACACAAAAATCATTAAAAAAAATCTTCTCCTGTATATGAGCCCTAATTTGACATTGGTTTGACAACTTGACAATTCTGAGCTCCCTCATTCGTCCGAAATGCCACCTGTAATCCTCTGATTGGCCAGCGCTATTCCACAACAAATTCGTCAACTGTGCAAACCGATGACCCTGCAGTTATGAAAATAAGCTAAATTCAAGGCACAATTTATGGAATTTGATATTATCATTTAAATTCCATTAAATAATTTACATAATAGATACTCATATTTTCGGAAATCGGAATGAAATTCAACCTTATCCCCTGCGAATTACATTAATTTAAGGAAAATGTGCCCTCTTTCTTCCCCACCCTTCCGTTTCCTCCCATCCGTCTTCATTCTTCAACTAATAATCACCCTCTGAACCTTTGCCCTGCCTCTCCCAATCGTCATCTCCTTGCAACCGTAACCGGTACCTCCCCAACCGTCTATCTCTCAACCGGAACTTCTCCAACCCAAATTATTAAATTAAGTACCCTTCTTGCAGTTCTTGCAAGCCAACTGTTTGATGAAATGCTTTAATGAAAAAAAGTTTGAATTTACTTTTTGCTAACCATTTTATGATGTATTTTGTTGTTTTTAGATTCTGACTTATTAAATTTTAGTTGTATTGTTTCATTTTCTTGAATTAATCCTTTATGTCTAATTATTGCAACCCATAAAATGGAGATTTGGTTTCGATTATGTTCTTTTCTGTTAATTGACTTTTTAATGCTCAGTTTGCATGTTTAATATATTGAATACATACTTAAATTTATTACCAGTTGATACAATGTTGATATTTATGTTGTTTTGCAAAAGTTTTGTCTTCTCTTGCAATTACCTTTCATGATTCAAAACTTTCATGAGTATCTATCGGTTCAAATTAGCGACTCGGTTCATAATGGGCAACACATTAATCAAACCTTATTTCATTTTGTAATTTAGAGAAATGATATTTAGTCCTATTATTTAGACTTATTCATAGGCCTACCCACTTGATAGGATAACATGTATACTCCACTAATTCTCTCTCCTAATATTATCCTTTGATTTTGACACGTGTCTTCATCTAATGAGTAGACCTATGACTAGGTCTAAATGATAGGCCTATATACCATTACTCTTATAATTACCATTCATTAATTTGTTTATTATGTGCTTTTGAACGTATAGACCTGTGAAGTAGAAGTATTTGACACGTTTCATTTCTCTTTTGTGCAAAAGACTATCAAATCAAATACACAACAATTTTAAGGATAGAAGATACTTTTTTTAGGTTGACCGTTTGACTTTTTCTCTCTAGAGAAGTCGGCGTCTCCTAGGGTTTTCTGCTCTCCGTCCGTTCTACTCAGCTCTCCCGACGGTGGGGAGGGGGGTAGGGTTGGGTTTTTCCGATGTCGATTAACAATGGGAGTCAACAAAGGTGGTCGTTTAACAGTGGGAATAGAACCACGACTGATCGGAGCAGAGAACTGGACTTGAAGAAGATCGCAACTTCTTTTTACGTAACGAATTTTCCACCGCTGTGGGATGCACAGGATTTGTGGAAAGCTATGATGGTTTATGGTACGGTTGCAGACGCCTTCATCCCGCGCAAACTATCAAAGATCGGCCACAGGTTCGGTTTCGTTAGATTTCTTAGGGTTAGTAATACAGATAAGTTACTTGATCGGTTAAACGCTGCGTGGTACGGATCGTACCATTTGTTTGCGTCTCTTTCTAGGTTCGAGCGAAAACCCCGACAAGAAACGATCCCTGTTCGTCCGACTTCTGGTCGGGAACCCTTGAAACCCTCGGCCAGTGATAGGGAAATTCAAAAAACAGTGAAATTCTCGGATTTGTTCAAAAACGAATCCAAACAGCAACAGAATAGAGATGTTACACAATTGCGACACATTTAAGCTCCATAAAGATATGGAATTCTATTTTACACAATTGCGACACATTGATGAAGATTTTATCGTGGATGATAGGATTGTTTGGGTACGTATAGACGGCCTTCCTTTATTGGCCGGAACTGTGAATGGTACAAAGAAAATTGTTTCGAACTGGGGTGAGTTAATGCACATTGATGGAGATAGCGGAGAAGGAAATACCGGTAAGGTGTGCATTAAAACCAAGTTGGGGGAGAGAATCCATGAACAGATTGACGTGGTTATTGAAGGGAAAAGATACAAAGTTTGGGTGTATGAAATAGAGATGTGGCAACCCGTTTTGAGAAGTGTAGACATGGATAACAAAGAAAGCGATGATGATGTCTCGGTTTCTCAAGATGGGATAATAGTTAGCAGTGATGATGAGAATGATGAAAACAATGAGTATGAACAAGGTGTATCGGAACAGGTGCGTAAGGATGAGGATAGAGATGTGGTCACGGATCCGGGTAGAATTCCATTGGAACAGGAAGATGGTCCACGGTCACTAGAAGAAAACATGTCTCACAATAATCCTCCCATGTCGGTACAAAATAACGTTAATCCGGAAAATGTTTCGTTTTTGTCAAAACCCCCGGGTTTTACAGAAGTTCTTGGGGGAGAAAGAAGTAAAAACGGTGCAGAAAAGGCGGGAAATAAATCTGCTAATGTAGAAAAATCTAGTGATTCCACGGGGTGTATAAAGAAAAAAGAAAAAACGGTGTCATTGATTGAGGACCTAAATAGATTTATTGATATTGGTCACGCGATAGGTCTTGATATGGAAGGGTGTCAAGCTTCACTTGAATGTATGATAAATAGTATGGGAGGAGATAGATGTCATTAATGAATATTATGTCCATTAATGCGTGTGGTATTGGAGATGGTGTAAAGAGACGACGGATTGGCGTTATTTGTAACAAATATAAAATTTCTTTTCTTGGGGTTCAAGAGACCCGTATTTCAAAGGTGGATTGGTTCATGATCAAACAAATCTGGGCAAATGCTTTGTTTGATTTTGCGATAAGTAGTGCAATTGGTGCCTCGGGGGGGATCCTATCGATTTGGGATCCAAACATATTCTCGAGTTCTAGGATTGATTGTTTTCAAAATGTGTTGTTCGTCCATGGGGAGTGGAAGATCAATAATCTTAAATGCATTATGGGAAATGTCTATGCGCCGCAAGGCGTTGTTGATAAACGCAGATTATGGGAGTTTATTGTTGAGTATATGCGCACAAATGAAGGTAATTATATTCTTTTGGTGATTTTAACGCGGTCCGAGATGAAGGGGAGAGATGGGGGTGCGGGTTGAATAATAGGGAAATAAGTGATTTTAATGAATTTGCAAATTCTGCTAGTCTTCTAGAGGTTCCAATGGGCGGATCGGTTTATACGCGGCTTAGTTTGGACGGAAAAAAAATGAGTAAGCTTGACCGGTTTTTTGTAAACGAAGGGGTTTTCGAAATATGTTCGGATATTACAGCTAATGTCTTGAACGACATGGTTTCTGACCACAAACCAATTGTCCTGAAGCAGGAATCGGTTGACTATGGTCCTCGGGTCTTCAAATTTTTTAACTCCTGGATGGATGACGACTTGTTCGAAGATGTTGTGAAAGGTTCTTGGGGTACGGTTGGGGAGGGTTTGGCCAATAGTCATTTTATAATATTTAAAGACAAGTTAAAGGTTTTAAAAGAAAATGTTAAAGTTTGGTGGCGGAGGAAAAATGTTGAGTAGGTGGAAAACAAAAAGAAGTTGATTGAGAAATTGTGTAAAATTGATCAAAAAATAGAGGAACATACGGTTACGGTAGAAGATATGCGAGACAGACATGCAGTGAAAATTGATCTTTATAAGTTGGAGGTCAAAGAAATGAAAGACTTGTCTCAAAAAGCAAAGATTAAATGGGCCATTGAGGGGGATGAAAATTCCAAGTATTTCCATGGGGTGTTGAATAGTATAAGAAGACATTCCCTGATTCGGGGGGGTGCAACAGGATGGTGTATGGAGTACTTCTCCCCCGGAGGTGAAGAATATTTTCTATAATTATTATGCTAATAAGTTCAAACGAGTTCCGGTCGTCAAATTGATAAGGCGTAGTGACAAATTCAAACGTGTGTCGATCGAGAATGCTGCTATGCTTTTGGGTTCTATCACGATGATGGAGTTGAAAGTGGCGGTGTGGAGTTGCGGAAACGACAAGGCCCCGGGCCCCGATGGTTTTACGTTCTCTTTTATTAAAAAATTTTGGGATCTTTTAAAAAGTGATATTTTTAATTTTGTTGTTGAGTTTTTTGACAAAGGCTTCATTCCGACTGGATGCAACGCTTCCTTTATTACGTTGATTTCAAAAGTCATAAACCCGATGGCGGTGAACGATTATCGACCTATAAGCCTTATTGGAGTTCAATACAAAATTATTGCTAAAATTTTGGCTTTGCGCCTTGCAATGGTGGTGGATTCGGTAGTGAGCCAAGAACAAACGGCTTTTGTCAAAGGCCGTCAGATTTTAGATGGTCCTATGATTGTTAGCGAGATCATTGATTGGTATAAGAAAAAAAAGAAATCGGCCATGGTGTTAAAAATTGATTTTGAAAAAGCTTATGATACCATTAGTTGGGAATTTCTTGATCGGATGATGGAATTCATGGACTTCCCGGAAAAGTGGCGGAAATGGATTAGTGCTACTTTAATCTCCTCGAGGGCATCGGTTATTATTAATGGTAATGCCTCTAAAGAGTTTAAGCTTGAAAGAGGTCTAAGACAAGGCGATCCCCTATCCCCTTTTCTTTTTATTATCGCTATGGAAGGTCTTCATGTGGCGATGGAAGAGGCGACATCTAATCATATTTTCAAGGGGGTTAAGGTAAATGATGAATCTTTTTCGTTGTCTCATCTATTGTACGCGGATGATGCTATATTTTTGGGGGAATGGTCGCTGGGTAATTTGCAAAAGCTCCTTATTATTCTTCATTATTTCTATATGGCTTCGGGTTTAAAATTAAATTTGCACAAATCGAACTTATATGGAGTTGGGGTTTCTGATGATACGGTTAGACAAATGGCGGATAGGATTGGTGTGTGTTGTGGTAAATTCCCGTTTACATACCTTGGTCTCCCGGTTGGAGCGTGTATGTCTCGGAAAAAAAACTGGGATAATTTAGTTGATAAATTCAAGAAAAAGTTGTCCGGTTGGAAAGTGAATACGCTATCGGTTGGTGGTAGGTCTTTATTATTGAAAACGGTTTTGGGGGGTATGGGCATTTATTATATGTCTATGTTTATCATGCCAAAAACTGTTGCTAATACTCTTGAAAAGCTTAGAGCCGTTTTCTTTTGGGGTGGTAATGAGGAGAAGCGGAAAATCCATTGGGTTAAGTGGGATTCGGTTTTAGCATCTTACCAAAATGGTGGTTTAAACATCGGTAGTCTTCATGCCTTTAATATAGCGTTAATGTTAAAGTGGGTGTGGAGGTTCGTGAAAAATGATAATTTGGTGTGGAGTAAGGTGATTAAAGCTATTTACGGGAATTTTGGAGCTTTGGAGTTGATCAATTCCCGTAGACTAGGCGCGTCTCCCTGGGCTCAACTAGTTAAAATGATTAGTAGATTTAAAGAGAACGGGGTGGACCTTTTATCTCACTTAAAAAAGAAGGTTGGTGATGGTAGATCGACCCAATTTTGGAACGATACTTGGGTTGGTCCGAGGCCGTTACATGTGGAGTACCCGCGTATTTTCCGGATTGATAATGACCCGAATTGTTTGATATCCGATCGGGTCCAGAATACTGGGGTAGTGTGGAATTGGCGTCGACAAATCCGCGGCGGGAGAGAAGAATGGCAAATTTTAAATTTGACACGGATCTTAGAAGGTGTTAACTTAACTAATGATAGTGATGTTTGGTCGTGGGATATCGGGGGTGACGGTAATTTTCAGGTTAAGAGTACTAGAGTGTGGCTAGACGATCTTACTCTTCCTTCGTCCATATTGCATACAAGATGGAACTCGTTAGTACCACGCAAAGTTAATATTTTGGTTTGGAAAATTAATTTGAATCGGATTCCATCCAAAGTGAATCTTTCGATTTAGGGAGTTCCGTTTGATGATATGTCGTGTGTGATGTGCGGGGAGTGCATAGATGAGGTGGATCACATCTTTTGGTCTTGCGAGGTGGCGAAAGATATTTGGCGGGCGGTTGGAATGTGGTTGCAAGTTATTGATACACGGGCGGATGATTTAGATAGTTTTATCCACTCGTTGGATACTAGTTCTCTTAGTTCAAGATCTAAAGAGGTAATTGAGGCGGTGATTTTAACAAGTTTATGGATGATTTGGAGACACAGAAATGCGATCACTTTTAATAATGGTGATACACGTAGAAGTTCGCTTGTTGATTCGATTAAAGAAATTTCGTACCTTTGGATTTGTCATCGCCGTCCTAAGTATAGCGTTAGTTGGAACGAGTGGTTAATTTTACCATGTAATTGATTTTGTTTTGTTTGTCGTCTTTCGCGTTTCGTGTTCTTGGTAGTTCTGGTGGTCTAGCTTTTTGCTAGTTTGTTTATAATTATGAAAGCTGTTTCCAAAAAAAAATCAAATACACAACAATTTTTAATTACCAATCAGGTAATCAACCCTTCAACAATTCTAAGCGTCTAAGGGATAAGTAGACGAGGTGAAAAACGAAAATTTTCTCTCCTAAAAAAGCGGGCGATCCTAGGGTTCGGACGGCGGCTAGCCGTCGACGCTTAGCGGCGTTACCATTGTTTTCGTCCGGTGAGCGGGGGGAGGGGTGGTTTGGGTTGCTCTTTGTCTGCGTTTGGTGATGGGTTACAAACAGCACATGGATTCAGAAGGATGGATGTGGAGGACAGGAAGAAAGCATGATAAATCGAATGGAATGGTCAAAAACATTCAGAATCCGTTTCAAAAATCGGTCGAGAAGATTGCTTCGACGTTCTACATAACGAATTTCCCTAATACGCTTACGCCAACAGATCTATGGAATTGGTGCACGTTGCATGGAAAGGTAGCAGATGCGTTTATTCCCAAAAAGGTATCGAAATTCGGAAAACGGTTTGGTTTTATTCGTTTTCTAGGTATTGAGGATGAGGTTGGTTTTGCCCGACATTTATCGTTACAGTGGATGGGTTCATATCACATTTATGTCTCGGTTGCTAGGTTTAACAGGACTAACTCTGTAAAATCTAACCCCAAGAATGTTCCGTCTAACAAGACCCAGCATGCATCTAATGCCAAGTGGGTTTTCAATGGAAGACAAGAGAATGTAAAGTCAGGTGCCTCTTTTGCTTCGGTTGTTGCGGGAAAAAACAATTCAGGTAGCAGTAAAGAAGAAGGGAATAAATCCATGGGAGATATTAATGGGGTGCAGGAAAAAAAAGTGAAGAAAATTGTAGTGGAGGATAAAGATTTATTTAATATTGAAGACTCATCAACCATTGCTCTTGCTAAGGTAAGAGAGGTGGGGCTACTGAAAAATTTATATGTTCATTTGGACAGTGAAGGTTTCATAGATGTGGAGATACATCATATTGGAGGATTATGGGTTTGGATTGGCTTTAAATCCCAAAAATCGTGTATGAGATTTAAAAATATGGATCTGACTCACATGTTTGCGGAAGTTTGCCAAGTTCTTAGTAACTTTGTGATCAAGGAAAGAATGGTATGGATTGAAGTGGATGGTTTACCGTTGTGTGCATGGAACTCTGAGGTATATAAAAAGATCGGTAGTCTATGGGGAAAGTTTATGTTTTTTGATGATGAGTCAAGTGATGATCCGAGTTGTGGAAGGGTTTGCATTAATACAAAGCAAATGCAATTAATTAATGAGTGTATCCAAGTAGAGGTGGCGGGAATTACGTACGTGGTTAGAGTTAAAGAAAAAGAGATATGGAAAATAAATATTTCAAGAATCAATAATGAGGAAAGTGAAGACTCGGAACAATCATTTGAAGAAGATGACGTTTTGGGCAGCGATGATGTTTTGGTCTCAGAAGAAGAGGATAATCTTGACAATAGTTTCGTTGATTTAGAGAAAGAGGAGGAGAAAGTTGAAAAGGTGATGTTAAACGGTGATAAGGGGGAGGATACCACGGTGGAGGAATCTGTGAATAAGACCAATGTGGAACCAGAAATAGAATTAAATGGTAAGGAAAAGGGAGGTAGGTTACCTCAGTATAGTGACAACTCGGTTAGTTGTCCCCCTGGTTTCGAGTCGATAAAGCAGCAAGCAAGAGATGGCAAGACGATAGTTGATAGCCGTGGTCATACCGTTTCGTGTGGTATCATTTTTAGAAGTGAAAAGGAAGTCCCACGTTATGAAGATGTTGAAGACAGAATAGGTGACAATGTAATGTTTAAATGTTAAACGTTCTTTCTTTAAATGCCCGGGGGTTGGGGTCGGCAGATAAGCGTAAATGGATAAAAAATATTTGTTACCAGAATAGTGTTTCGTTCTTGGGTATTCAGGAGACGTTGATGACAAACCCGAATTTATTTTGGTTTAAATCTGTCTGGGGAAACTATCAATTTGATTTTGCTTGTAGTTCAGCTCGGGGTCATTCGGGTGGTATTGTGTCTATATGGGACACGGCTGTGTTCAAGAAAGACTCGATCATTTGTGGTTCAAATTATGTCATTGTAGAAGGCTCTTGGGTTGGTATTACTGAAAAGTTGTCCTTTATTAACATCTATGCACCTCAAGATGTTAATGCCAGGGGTATTATTTGGGATGAGCTTCGGATGTATATGGAATCTCGGGCCTTTAAGTTTGTGCTTTTTGGTGATTTTAATGAAGTGAGATTTGAATCAGAAAGACTAGGTTCGGTTTTTAACGCGGTGGGAGCAACAAATTTTAATAATTTTATTGATGTTTGTGGTTTAATAGATTTGGATATTGGCGGTAAAAAGTTCACATGGATGAATAAATCAGGTACTAAAATGAGTAAATTGGATCGGTTCTTGCTTTCTGAGAATCTGATAAATAACGATCCGGACTTGAAAGTTGTTGCTCTTGAAAGGAAGTACTCTGATCATGGTCCGATTTTTCTTTCAACCAAAAAATGGGACTATGGACCAACTCCTTTTCGGGTTTATAATACATGGTTATTGATGGATGATTATAAGGAGGTGGTGGTGTCGAGCTTCCTTGAGGCTAACCCGAGAAGTAATTCGGCTTTGGTAAAATTAAAAGAAAAGTTGAAAAGCGTGAAATCTAAAAGTAAAGTTTGGGCAAATCAGATGTTTAAAGATCGCAAACGTTTAAGTAGTGAAAGTCAAGGCAAGTTGTTGTTTATTGAAGAGCGTATGGAAAATGGTTTAGCGACAGATGAGGAGAAGGAGTTAAGATTGGTTTTGATAAAGAATTTGAAAGATATGGAACATCTTGAAAACATGGATATGGCTCAAAAACTTAAGGTTAAATGGGATGTTGAGGGGGATGAAAATTCCAGGTTCTTTCATGGTCTGTTAAAACATAGAAGAAGAGGTAATATGGTTCAAGGGGTAATGGAAGATGGGGAATGGCACACAGATCCGATTAACGTAAAGTCTGTCTTCTTACAGTATTTTCGTTCTAAATTCGAGCCGCTCGTTACGTCGAACCCAATTCTCGATGATTCTAGTTTCAAAAAACTTGATACGTTGCAAATCGTGTCTTTGGAGCAGCCGTGCTCTATGGAAGAATTAAAGACGGCTGTTTGGAGTTGTGGTAACGACAAAACTCTGGGCCCGGATGGTTTTAACTTCAGGTTCGTTAAAAAATTTTGGGATTTTTTAAAAGATGATTTATGGTGCTCGATTGATGAATTTTTTACTACGGGGCAGATTCCAAAAGGGTGTAATGCTTCCTTTATAACCCTAATTCCTAAAGTTAATAATCCTTTGGTGGTAAAAGATTACCGTCCTATATCTTTAATTGGTTTGCAATATAAGATTATTGCAAAGATTTTGGCGTTGAGATTGGCGAAAGTGGTGGATTGTGTGGTGAGTAGCGAACAATCAGGTTTTATTAAAGGAAGGCAGATTTTGGATGGTCCGTTAATGGTTAATGAGATTATAGAGTGGTATAAGAAGAAAAGAAAGAAGTTATTATTGTTTAAGGTGGATTTTGAGAAGGCATATGATTCGCTAAGTTGGAAGTACTTAGACTTTATTATGTCTAAGATGGGTTTTGGGTCTAAGTGGAGGAAGTGGATACACTCGTGTCTTTCATCTGCCTCTATTTCGGTTTTAGTTAACGGGAGCCCTACGGATGAATTCTCTATGTTCCGTGGTCTCAGGCAAGGAGACCCGTTATCTCCTTTTTTGTTTATTCTTGCAATGGAGGGTCTCCATATAAGTATTGAGAAAGCGGTTGAAGAGTCGCATATAAAAGGGGCTTTAATAGGGGGGACAAACCTAAATATTTCTCATTTTTTCTATGCCGACGACGTCATTGTTGTGACGGATTGGAGTGAAGCTGATATGGACGGTATTATTCACATTTTTAATGAGTTTTATTTTGCTTCCGGTTTAAAAATAAATGTTCAAAAATCGAATCTCTTTGGTGTGGGAATGAGTAATGAGGATATTGAAGTTATGGCGACCCGGACGGGATGTGCAGCCGGATCGCTTCCTTGTCGTTACCTAGGTTTAAGTACGGGTGGTAATATGTTGCGGAAAAGTAATTGGGATAGTATTGTGGATGTGTTTCGTAAGAGATTGTCCTCGTGGAAAGTTAAGATGCTTTCTATAGGGGGTAGATTAACGCTTGTTAAGTCGGTTCTTGGAAGTGTTGGTATTTATTGGATGTCGTTATTTAGAATGCCTGAGTCCGTTATTGCAAAATTGGAAAGGATGCGTGCTAGGTTTTTATGGGGAGGTGATGATCAGGAGAAAAAATTAAGTTGGGTGGCATGGGATAAAGTTCTTGCCCCAAGAGATAAAGGTGGGCTCCAAATTGCGAGTCTTAAAGCTTTAAATTTGGCTCTTTTGCTTAAGTGGAAATGGAGATTTCTTAGTGATTCAAGGGCTTTATGGTGTAAAGTTATTAAAGCCATTTATGGTGAAGATGGAGGTTTATGTTCGAATAATTCAAGTAATATGTTTAAAGGCACGTGGTCAAAGATTATAGGAGCCATTAAGTATTTGCATGAAAAAGATATTATAGATAAAAAGGCCATCAGGTTTGATCTTGTAAGTGGAAATAAAATCAAATTTTGGACGGATATTTGGTTAGGTTCGGTGCCTCTTTGTACTCAATTTAACCGCTTATTTTGTCTTGATCTGGAGAACGATATTTTGATCCTTAATAAACGGGTCAATGGTGTGTGGGTTTGGCGGTGGAGAAGAGAGCTGCGAGGTGGTGTGGAATTAACTCAGTTCGAATGTTTAGAAAATTTGCTTTGTAGTATTCAATTTGGAGAAGGAAGTGATAAAGTGGTTTGGGAGGTTGAACCTCAGTCGGGTTTCTCGGTGGCAGGGGCTCGGAATGTGATTGATAATAAATTGCATCCGGGTGTTGTTTATCATTCTTTTTGGTGCAAGTCCCTTCCTATTAAAGTAAACATCTTTATTTGGCGTCTCTCGTTGGATAGTCTCCCGACTAGATTGAACCTTTCTAGAAGAGGTTTGGAGATAGATTCGATTTCGTGTCCTCTTTGTCTTGGTAGTGTTGAGTCTACGGGCCATTTGTTTTTTGTGTGCAGGGTGGCGGTCCAGATTTGGAAGATGGTGACCAGGTGGTGCGATTTGGGAATTGATGGAGTCGGAGATACGTTTCAACAATGGTGTGATTTTTGTGCAAAAGTTTCAAACGCTCGTAATAATAAGGAGAAGTTTCAAGTGATTGGGAGCACTACATGTTGGATGATTTGGAGATATAGGAATTCGATCTTGTTTGATAGTGGTAGGCTTAAGAAAGTAGACTTGTTTGATAGTATTCGTGTTTTCTCTTTTTCTTGGCTCTCTCATCGAAATCACAAAATTAAGATTTCATGGGATGAGTGGCTAAAAAACCCGTTGTATTAAATTTTAGTCTAGCTTTTTGCTAGACTCAGGTGTTTTATGTTAGTTTTGGGGTCCTCGGGGGGGTGATGGCTTTGCCGAAGCTCCTTCCGTGGTCTTCTTTTTTGCTGTTCAAAAAAAAAAATACACAACAATTTTAAGCACAATATTCGAAATTTCAAAAACTTTACAACTGTTTCCACCATTAGATAAATACTTAGTTTCCTCACGTAAGTTATTATTGAAATGATAATAAACGTGTTTTGATACATATCATAAAGGTATACAAAATTTAAGGACGAAATAAAATTTTTTTGTATACGACATTTGTTATTGAATTGATGTCTTGCATGTGCGTTACATAAGTATTAAAGATAAAAGGCAAAATATTCTAATTTCAGGATCTACATAAATTATTCCAAAATTTATACAGAGTAGTTAAGGTAAATTTAAATATACGTCCACAATTAAAGGATTGATTTGAGGAATTCAATCTTCCCAAATAATTAGTGTCCGTTTAGTATGCAGTAATCAAGCAAGGAATGGAAAGCCTTATTCCTTTATAATAAAAAAATGTTGTTTGTTTTAGCACATGGAAATGAATAGATAATTCCTCCCAAAATCCCATTCAAGCAATAACCTTTTTTTTCATTCTTTAGACTTCCCTATTTTTAGCCCATTCCGTCCGCTAAGAAATTCAAATGACCAAATCACCCCTTTTCAACCACTAATTATCCAAAAATATAAAAAACCGCACGTCTCTTCCATTGAAATCAAATTTGTGTAGTCAGTGATAATTTCGTTTGACCAAATTTTGCACCCCATTATTTGATAATTTCATTTGACCAAATTAATTCAAAATTAATTAAAATCAAATTAATTGTACAGAAACACGAAATACCTAAAGATTTCGTTTGGCCAAATTTAAATTTTAAAATTTTGACCAAGTGATTAAAAAGCACACTCAGCATTACACATCATCAAATCAGACAAATCAAAAGATGTAAAATGGACATATCATCATGTTTCATGGTCAACTGTATGTCGATGTATCACAGTGTTAAGAACAAGAACGGATTGACGTTTATTTGTTGCGACAAAGATTGCAATTACACTAAATCAACCATAAATGTCGTTTACAAATAAGTTTTATTTCGTGTATAAATTTTCTGTAACATTTATTCATGTATCACAATGTGTACAAACTTATCATTACAAATATGGATGTTATGTCATTTAAACAATATTAATATTTTTTTTATATAATATCTCTCTTGAAGCATGCCCGCCCAGTCGGGCGGACTTTGAAGTTAGTTATCTTAATATGAAAATAAATTCTGCTGTTTCTGTCTATCTTTCCGAAATCAACGTATAATATGTGAATACAATATATGCAATTATCTAAACTCTCGAGATCTCTTTCAAAATGGAATCATAGAGTTGTTTTATTTCTAAAATATAGCACGTCATATTGTCTCTGACAAACTCTTGTCACAGAGATAATTATTGCAAATATTGTGTTGTAAATGAATTTTTACTAACTTTGTACCCATGAAATTATATGTATATTTGTTATATAAAGCAGTGTATCCGCACAATACGGCGCGAGTACCCACTAACTATATTTTGCGATGAAGATAATGATAACTGATGACACGGTGGTGGCAATAGCGATGGTGGCGTGATTGTGGTGGCGGGTGGTGCTAGTTGGTGGTCAAGAGAAATGCTATGAGTTTAGTGATTAATTAAGACTATAGGGTACCCGTATAATTCGGGTGCGGTACCTTATGCAACTATATTTTGCGGCGAACAAATATTATTCAGTTACACATTTTCTAATAATAATACGGTACACGCGCTATGAGTTAATAAGATGAAAAAAATGGTTATAACAGGCAGTAACGAGTTTGATAACAGGCATCACTTAATGAAAGAGTTGTGTGGCTTCATGTCTACGACATTTCTTATCCTATTTTCAGTTAGTTACAGTTTACCCCCAACCTTCATTTCCCTACGCACGCTCATCGATTTACTTTCCCGTTGCAACCACACATATTTTATTGTTGCAAAATGTTAATTTTAGAATTTGTCATTGTAAAATAACAAAGATATAACATTTACTAACATTAAGTACCAGAAGGGTACGTGTTAGATAGTTTACTGGGTTTAAATATTATGCATTAAATTTGATTTTCTGTTTAAATGACAATTACCGGCTTATTAAATACACGTTATCATATGCCCCTAATGTATATGTTAGAAAAACCCTAGTTTTTTTTTTGAACGGCAAGTTAGTAAGTTAGTGGTTCGATCCTAAACAGTGACATCCACAAGGGACAGTATACATTCCCTCGAACCCTCCACCTATGGGGAATAAACCCCACGTCCACGACGGGACTTGAACCCATGTCCTCAGTCATGGACAACACCTTATTTTTTCCACCAATACCACTAGACTAGAAGCCTTGGGTTAGAAAAACCCTAGTTTATTATGTATTTTATATTTTATATCTACATTATATAGTGTAATGTTCTATGTTTAAATATTATTTATTTGTAAGTTGTAACTTTATATACTTATATCAATACAACACGTAACTTTAATTTGTATTTCCACAATCTCCAATATTGTATCAAATCTTTCTCTTATAAAATATGGCAAATCAATCTTACTGGTTGTTTAGGAAAACTTATTAAGGGGGTTTATTTGCTTATCTTCTATATTTCTATTTCTACTATATATAATGAGCGAATAATTTCTAATATTAGCAGGTCTTAAACTAGGCCTTCCATTTATGTAGGGTCTTAAACCCACAACATAATTGGAAAAAAAACCGATGTGAACGAGCTTCGAACTTGGGACCTCTACCAACACATTTATAAACCTTAATACTACACCACATCGAATATTTGGTAACCAAACGAAACATTAAAACATATGCTTTCATGTGGGACGAAATTCATCCTAGCCATTAAAATTAATGTTTTTTAACATTGATTTATAGAAAGCCTTAAATACCATAATCATTTATGGGCGGAAACTTATTCAAAATCATTTATTGGCTGAAATAATGTCCACCATTAGTGTTTCGTTTTTTAACATCAATTTCCTATTAAGACATGCGTTTTAAAATAATTGTAAGAGATAATTTGAAAGGCATTCTAAATGACAATCATAAACGGATTTTCATGTTTTGCGTTTTAAAATTGGCATTCTAAAACCAGTTTACTATATATAACGAGGGAATAAGTTTCTAATAATAGCATGTCTTAAACCCACAATAAAATTGCAATTAAAAAAACCCGCTGTGAACGAGTTTCGAACTTGGGACCTCCACCAACACATAAATCTGACTTACAACTATACCAAATCCAATATTTGCTACTCTAGCCGAAACACCTAAACACATGCTTTAAAGTGGGGCGGAAATTAATTCACACAACTTTTTGAAGGGTTTCATAACACTGATCGACAACTTGGGTCAACCACCTAGTATGCTTGGTTCGACCATACTGACCAAGAACATGAACTTGTTCTTGACCGGTGAAAACCAACTAGCTGATTTAATCCCTAAATGCGGAACTGGGATTAAACCTAATCCTTAAACCCTAAAGGATTGGGATGTTGGAAATCTAGATTAGGTTAACAAGAAAGAAACCTTGTACGAAAAACTCGAACACACACAATGAATGTGTGTTCGTCGAACACTCACCAAGAACCCTAGGGTTCTTGGTGTTCTCGTCCGTCGAACAAGAGGAGAAGGAGGAAGAGTGTTCCATGAATCATACCTTAGGTTTAAATGACAGGTCTTAAACTATGTCTTTCCATTAATGGAAGGTCTTAAACCACAACTTAAATTTGCAATAAATAATCGCGTTACCCGAGTTTCGAACCTAGGACCTCCAGCACCCTGAAAATCTATTTTACCACCACGCCACAATTGATAGTTGGTTCAATACCCGAAACCACTAAACTACTATTCTTCATCCTCAAAACGACCAGATTTAAAATGCCTTCTTTTTTTATAAGCCCTTGATACACCCTACTTTATGAGGCCATCAATTCGGTATCAGTTTTTTGAAAGCCCATGTTTTTTAAAGAACAGAAGGCTGATTCTGCGTTTTTATCCATGTGGTTTTTCCGATTCTGCGTTTTTAACCCTGTACTTTTTTTCCCTTTTTTTGTCCCTGAGCTATGCCAAATTCCCTTTTTTTTATCCTTCCGAACCAAATAGGTGAAACCAAATGAAGTCCGGTTTTCAAAAGTTCAAACCGAACCGTCCAAACTAATTCGAAAACCAAACCGATCCGAACCAAATAACAATTTGGTTCGTTTGGTTTTATTCGTTTGGGTTTTCCTCAAAATTTTCAAAATTCTACAAAAGTATATAACATAAATAATATTAAGTTTGATATGTAAAATTCCAAAATGATAAACTACTTTGTACATAAAAACAAGTCTAATGCACAGCTTGTGACATTTACAATCATATATACAAAAATCTTGACATCAACTTTATCAAAAACTCTATAAAGATTAGTACATCGCCAACTGATACAATATAAAATGGAACAAGTGTTTATATATAAATCAATTTACTATAAGAAATGTAGATAAAATGAGTACCATAATTATTTACAATGGAAACCAACAAGTGTTAGTGTATAAAACAATTTACTATATATTATTATTTGGTTTTATTGGACAATCCGGTTTTCACAACGGAAACCAAATCCTATCCGAAATCCAAACTATTATTTTGGTTTAAGTCCAAACCAATCCAAAAAACCAAATAACCAATCCATATAGTCCGATCCAAAATGTCCAAATGGACAATCCGGTTATATCCGAATAGTGAACACCCCTACGTCCAACTCTGTTAGAATTAAGCCGTTAACTTGCCTCACATGCCAAACATATGAGGGTATTTTAGTCATTTCCCTAAATTACTTGCATCTTGTGCATTAAAAATTGTACCTTGTTCATACTTGCCTTCTTCTCCACCATCCTCATGAAGAACAAGCTCAAATTATTTAATGCTTACAAACCAGAACCGAACGATGCTTACAAACCACCACCGTTCTCCGGCGTCCACCACCACCGTTCTTCTCCGGCGACCACATCTGGCGTTCTTCTCCGGCGAACACAACCACCGTTCTTCTCCGGCGAATTAATTTAGAAAAGTTGATGACAGATCTGAAGTTCTTAAACGAAAAAAGTTGATGATTACAGATCTGAAGTTGTCCGTCGCTATTCTTCAGATGCAGGTATGAAGTTCTCCATCGTTGACGTCACTAAGGAGCTCTAGAAAGATGCAGAGGAGAAGACAAATCTGAGAGGATTCGATAAATTTGAAGAAGTCGATGATGTTTGTGTTTGTTGATTGTTCTTACTCCTCTTCAACAGTGGCTGTGCAAATTCCATTTCAATTTCCGTTTCAATTTCCGGTTCAATTTCCCCAAATCTTATTGTTACTCCTCTTCAACAGTGGTTGTGCAATCTTCATACTTTGATGTTTTCTTATTGAAGGAATTAGGGTTTCTTCAAGCAAGAAGATTGTGTTATTGTGATGTTGATGACTTTAATTTGTTAGATTGAGGAGGGAGTTTGAAAACCCTATTTCATGGTGACGGAAGGAAGAAGATGAAGATATGTTATAGAAAAATAGAAATATAAAAGAAAATGATAAAATGACAAATGTACCCTCACGTTTTCAGCACGTGAGGGGTTTAACGGCCAAAAAGAAACGGAGGGTGGACGGAAGGACAAAAAAACGGAATTTAGCATAGCTCAAGGACAAAAAAAGGGATAAAAAAGTACAGGGACAAAAACAAAGAATCGGGAAAACCACAGGGACAAAAACAACAATTTACTCCGGTTTTTTTGTTTTTAAGGTAACAACACTCATCTGGTCAAAACCCTGCTCGCCACTTTAAAGCCCATAATTTGCGCCCCGTTAACGCCCTCAATGGCGAGCGTTTCAATTTACTTTCCTAAATTCTCCGTTCTCTTCAAGTGGCGAGCCGTTTCAATCAAAAGAACTTAATCATTTTCCAAACAAATCAGCATGTCCGTTCTTCTTCAAGTGGCGAGCCGTTATATTCAAGTGGTAAACAATTGGAGCACCCATTGCTGGCGATCCGTTTCAGTCAAACCTGCCCTGGGATAGATGCTGTTGAGGAATTTGTAAGAATAATGCTGTATACTCCAATTTTGCACAAGTAATGCTGTTTTCCACGCCTTTGCAAAACTAATGCTAACCGGGAATTCAATACCCGGTTTGATACATAAGCTGACACGTGTCCTACGGAGTGACTGCAGCAGCTTTTAGGCAAAAAAAGGGGTTTTGGATACCCGGTTTGCTTTTTAGACTCAAACGGGGGTTCCAAATCCCGGTTTGCTTTTTGATTCAAACGGGGGTTCCAAATCCCGGTTTGCTTTTTGACTCAAACGGGGGTTCCAAATCCCGGTTTGAAGCTGACACGGGGTACCGAATGCCCGGTTTGAAGTGCTCTCTACCAGTATAAATAAAGAGTTTCGGATCACAAATAAGACACACCTCCCAACTTTTTTGTCAAAAATATATTTTTGTATCATTAAAAAGTTAAATAAAATTACGAGTTCATCGAATAATGAGTCTCCTCCCTATCACTACGAGCAAGGTTCGCCTTCTAATACTCTAGATGAGATTGAGTTCGAGAAGTTGATAGATGAAGATTATGCCAAGATACATGCAGACGAATTTAATGACGAGATGCAAATATATTTTCAAAATTACGAGCAAGCTGATTATGATAAGCATATTGAAAATCTGGCTGAAATAGGACCAGATGTTTTGCATCTCTGGCAATTTAAAATGAAGTTCGCGAAACATGTAGTAAAAAATCAAAGGATGGTATGCTAAAATCATATATTTTTTTTTAATTTTTAATATTTGGTCAATTAACTAAAATCATATAATTTTGTTGTATTTTTAGACTATACATGTTTGGTTTGTCAGGCAGCATAACTACCTCATTAAGCACAAACATTGTATGATAGAAAGAGGCGATTCTCATGAAGTAATGGAGCTGCATCCTTATCCTGGGCAAGTTAAAATGAGTGGTGACTTCAAGAGATTTAAGAATGAAAACGGAATTCTGACTAACGAAGTTTGTACTTTTACCATAAATGCAGACTATCAGACTAATGGCCGAAATTTGATTTTTAGTGTTAAACGTGAGAATGAATGATATGTAATTACAGTTTTAATGTCACTTGAAATAAGAAACTTTTATTATATTTAAAAATTATATTAGTTAAGTACCAATAATAATTAAAAACACACAACATTTTAAATTTTACAATCATTGAGGAGGATTTGTTGTCGGGCATTTCAGTCTGTTATGGCCTGGATTTCTACAAATCCCACAAAGTTTTGCCTTTCGCCGGGTTTGCTGGCTGGTACTAGGCTGGTCCATCTCGTTTCGTCGTCTAACATGCTGCCGTCTCCCTCTCTTTGTTGAGATTCTTCCTTCACTGGCTACCATTCTCCATTTAGCATCCTCCCAGAGGGCCACGTGAGGTAGTGGTTTAAAGGCAGTACAATATTGTTTTCTGTATGCCTGTGTTGTATATGCTTTGTTCACAAGTGTTAGCGGGTCGACACCCATATGACTACAAACAGCAATAACATGTGAACATGGAAAGCGCAACGTCTGCCACTTCCCACACGTACACCCACGCCTGTTGTTGTAATTGACTGTGTAATCGTTCCCACCACTCTCAGGTATTTAACACTTATCGAGTATTTAACACTTATCGAGTATATTAAATTTGTAAATGTGCTAAATATTGTTATATTTTTGCAGATGGAATCAACCCCTGAGTTTCATTAACACAACTAGGAATGCTCTACATACGTTTCGAACCGTGCTAAATGGATTACGCCATACTGACGTAATATGCTAGTAAAAACAAATATACAACCATGATTTAAATTATTAAATCCAAAACATTTTTTTTTTTTTTTTTTTTTTTTTTTTTGCAGTTTGACTGGACTCCATACAACGAAATATACACGAGACTTGCGCCAGCTTGTAGGACGGAAACGGCAAGCTGGTATTGTGAAACCTATGTTATATTTTGGGAAATTGCTGAGCAATATTTACCCACCAGGGTAATGAGACAACTTGGTCGTATTCAATATATTCCTAGCGCTCCACTCTCAGACAAAGTTGAACATAGGGATTTACATACCCATTCCCGTAGAGGGGTCACGGTTGGAAAAAAATGGGATAGCATTCTAAAAGACCAAGTAACACACTGGAACAACCGATATGACTATTTCAACGAAGGTAATGTGTCAGACCATGTTGCAACTGCACCTGATTATATGGGTTGGTATATGCCTCGTACTGTAATCCATATAATAAATCCAGGCCCAGGTCAAGAAAACCACACCCCTGCCTATAATTTGGGTGGAAATTTCGATGTTGCGGTAATCAATATCTCATATAATTTCTATTTTTTAAAATACTCAATAATATATATAATATTAAATGTAGGTTGACGGATTGAGCCAGATGCATAGCCAGGTACAAACGATGATGGGACAAAATCCCGATATTCAACCATTTGTACAAGAATTGTGGGAAACGTCTGGGAATTTTTTGTATCTGACACATCAAGCTGACCGTATGTCATATTGGGGTTCTCACGTGGCACCCGTTGAACACCAAGAGCTCGGCAGACAGTGGACCCAAGAGGAGAGAATGCAGAGGCCGAGAAGGATGCGGAGGGAAGACACTCGTCGAGCTGCTGCTAGACGTGCTGAAGCGAGTTCCTCACGCCAAGCTCAATCCGGTGGTTTGGGCACATCGAACCAGTATGATATTGGTGATGTGGGCACGTCGAACCAGTATCATGGTGGTAATGTGGGCACATCAAACCAGTATGATACTGGTGGTCTAGGGTCAGCACACCAGGGGGGCTATTACGTGGACACGTCGAACTTGAACCCTTCGTATTCTAACCAAAGTATGCACTTTAACGAGGCTGGTTCATGTATGCAATTCCCTCATCAGGCTTCTACGTTCCCATTATTTGGAAATCTAGATAATGACGTAATGCCTTCTGGTACCCAATTTGACGGATCCGCATGGTTAGCAACACCTTCCCCCTACGTCAGTCAGTTGGGTGATCATACAAATTATTACCACCCGGGACCTTCTACTCAACCGCCTCATAGAAATGTTAGTCCGGTTAATTTGGAATTTGATCTTAATGCTGCATCGGACAACGTAAATGAACAAGAGGAAAATGACCGACGAAGACCAGTAAGAAATACAAGACCACCTCCTTGTGGGACGGCGGGTAGATTAGGACATAATCATTAGTTTATGTTTTTTTTCATTTATTAGTTTTGTAATTTTTTGAATTTGAATAAAAATTTCTAGCGTTTTCAAATTATCGTAACTCTTTCATTACTTATCTGTTATGCTCGAAATTTACATGCATGGACTCATTCACATGAGTACTACAACTTCTATATTTACTTTTAGATCCATAACATTACAAATATAAAGTTATTCATCTATGAATATAGCTTTTTGAAACTTTTTGTATTTGAAAATTGTTTTTCTAGCATTTTCAAAATGTCGCAACTTTTTCATTACTTATTTGTTATGTCCGAAATTTACATGCATGGGCTCATTCACCTGAGTACTACAACTTCAATATTTACTTTTAGATCCACAACATTACAATTTTAAAGTTAATCATCCATTAATATAGCGTTTTGAAACTTTTTGAAAGTCTTTGCATTTGAAACTTTTTGAAACTTTTTGCATTTGATATTGTATTTCTAGCATTTTGAAACTCTTTCATTATAAAGGACATGTTATCACAATCAAAATTCCATTAAAATTTTAATCTAATTCGTCAAACAAAACATTAGTTCTAAAAGGAACAATATCGGGCTGTGACTCTAAAATACGATAACTATATAAATCACGAGCCATAAGTTGTCGGTAATTCGTAGCCATCTGGTTATAATCGACGACTTCATCTTGCTTTATTGATTTTCCTGTTACCAAATAATGCATAAACTTACAAATAAACACAGAAGAGTCTTCTTCCCTCCCTTGAGGTATGTCTTTTTCAAAATAAAGATTCGGTTTGGCGGGTCTTTCTTGAAAGGAGAAACTCTTCTTAAAAGCGGGCAAAACATCTCGCCAACGTTTTAGGGTCTCCGTTAGCACGCCTTTCTTTATGGAACGACGACAACTGCAAAATAAACATGTGTCGTTGGTAGCAGGATCCATCTGCACAAGCAACCAAACGTTATCATTTAAACGTAACGGGATGTATACGACATCTACGTCCCCCCAAGCGGGGTAAGGTGGAAAACTGCCGTCTGCATATTTAATAGCATCTGATCCGCAAGGTGGTGAGAGTAGAGACTCAAATTTGGTGGGCATTATTGTCCATCGCTTATATTCTCCAGTTACATGGCCAACGTAGTCCCGATAACGCAACCATCTCCTAACCCAGCAGTCTATATGCTGTAATAAATATACAATTATTACTCTTTGAGATTTTATTACAAATATGGACAATAACATAATTAAAATACTTACCCCACGGCACAAAACAGAGCTGAGATTCTCATCTAACAGGGTACTCCAAAACTTCCTAGGTACCTGATTACGACCTAAGAATGCAATATAGCAAAAGGTTTCATTCCCGCGCCTATCTCCGTTTAAGTAAAATTCCTCAACACTCCTGGCCCAACCATATTCCTCAACCAAGTCATTTGTGTCTTGCTGTTGATTCCATATTGAGGAGTTTTGAGTGTTTTGCTCCTCAACCTGTACTGTCGGTGGAGGCATTTCCCTCATACTATGTGTGCTTGCTTCCTGAACTGCCTCCTCCAACGCCCCTTCATAAGCCAGGTTATCCATTTTATTAATTGTACGTTGCATCTCGTCAATGAGAAGTCGAAGTTCATAGGCTCGAGCTTGTTGACCTATTTGGTCAACTGAATCTTGTAAATCCTGAAGTTGACATTGAAGTTCAATGATTAACGTTTTTTGTGTTCGCCACATCGTAATAAAAAAATGCTATTTTAAAATAATATTTTTATAACAAGACAAAATGAGAGAACACAAACACGGTGTGATTTTCTTCCGGGTTGGTGTTTATATACTGGTATTTCAAACCGGGCATTCGGTACCCCGTGTCAGCTTCAAACCGGGATTTGGAACCCCCGTTTGAGTCAAAAAGCAAACCGGGATTTGGAACCCCCGTTTGAGTCAAAAAGCAAACCGGGATTTGGAACCCCTGTTTGAGTCTAAAAAGCAAACCGGGTATCCAAAACCCCTTTTTTCGCCTAAAAGCTGCTGCAGTCACTCCGTAGGACACGTGTCAGCTTATGTATCAAACCGGGTATTGAATTCCCGGTTAGCATTAGTTTTGCAAAGGCGTGGAAAACAGCATTACTTGTGCAAAATTGGAGTATACAGCATTATTCTTACAAATTCCTCGATGCTGTTACCGAGAATCAGTGTTCACAATCCAAGTCGATGGCCTATATATAACGAACCTACCAACTCGAGGACCATAATTGCTGGGACCCACATTCAGGTTTCTTTCTCATTGTTTGTGTAATTTGATTAACTGTTTGTGTGTTCGAATTTAGACTATCCTTGTGGAAAACAATTCTTATTTACCAGCTCCTTCAATGGTTGGAGGTATTGATTTTGTTAATCACGTTTTTTTTATCTGAACAAAATCCAAAGAGCTAACAGATCATTCTTTTTTACATGTTGATTTGGTTACTTTCGTTGACCCGTTTTATGTATTTTGATAGATAAACTTAAAACGTTTTTGGTGAAAAAAACCATATAAGAATAGCTAAATAATATATGAATCTCCACTTAAACTGTATTGCTGTTTCATGCGGATTTAGGCCACATGAGATTAAATTGACATACAATTATTGTTTTATATTTTGATATATTGCAGCAAACTATCTCAAAAGACATAATCGAGGATTGCTTCATGTAAAATTTGACTTGTTACTTATTCTTTTTATACTATAATAGTTGCCATTGTTAATATGTAATGCAGTAATGAGAATCTGGTTAAGGATACATTCTTGCGAAAAAATGTGTTGCTCTTCCTTTTTGGATGTCTTTAGTTTATGGGATTATTGTTGCGATTGTGTCAACAACATTCAAATGAAATCTACTACTCGATACTCTATCTCGGGTACAGTGTTCTTCATCTAGATTCTATAGTACAGATTTGTGATACATAAATTGTATGGCTTCAATTGGTATTGCATAGGTTTACATGTTTTAACTAGATCAAATTGGAATTTTAATATTTTGGAGAAATTTCATATATGTTTGTGACAAAAACAAGTATTATAAGTAGAACAATGTTGGTTTTGGGGGATAAATAAACCACAACATTGAAAAACAATCTGAATTAGATGAGATGATATTGAAAAAAGTGCACTTTTTTCATTTCATATCGAGCGAATTACATCTAAGGTCCTGTGGTTTACCACCTATTGCAGCCACAGTCCCTAAACTTCATTAAGTACACTGGGAGTCCCTGGTGTTGCCACTTTGTTGCAACAGGGACAACAGGACCTTCCATGTAATTTACTTAGGTTTAAGTATGAGGAAGGGGTGGACAATTACCATACTACCCATCATGTGATATGCACATGGGGGATTTAACGGCTTTAATTAACGTCCGTTTGTTTCAGGGAATACGGGTGCAACAAAGTGGCAACACCAGGGACTCCCAGTGTACTTAATGAAGTTTAGGGACTTTGACTGCAATAAGTGGTAAATCACAGGGACCTTAGATGTAATTCACTCTTTCATATATTTTGTTGAAGGTACTGTTATGAGGACAATTTCGGCCTATTAGCTTATGAATCGGTCTATGGGTTATTGTAATTGCGTCTCATATGTGTTTTTGAATGGTACCTAATTTTTTATGCTTCTGCTTAGTTGTCAATTGTATTAATAATCATTTTCATTAATGTAAACAAGTGCTTATGAATGGGTTGACTGCTTTTTCATATGTTCGTATGCAAGATGTGAAAACAATGTGCAATCATTTGAAAAACTTCACCACGTAAGCTTCTTCTCTCATTTGGACAAACGGGCCAAGATGGGCCGGGTTGGGGAGAAGAACTGAAACACTATTTATGCATCATATTTATATTTTTCAAATCATGTTACGATTCATATTTGTGATATCTAATATATTAATTTTTAATTAGGTGGGACGCAATCATAAAATTGTATGTGCATGTATTTATGCTTTAATGTGTTAATTGTAATGCATGCACATTTTGTTATGTACAAAAGATGCACCAGTAATGGGTGCACATTTGTTATGTACAAACATATTCATCAACAATGAGAGCCTATATAGTGTCACCAGCAATGGGTGCACCTTTTGTTATGTACATGGCAAAGATGCAAGGTTTCAGTCCTATATTTAAGTTTGTATTTACTTATTAGTGATTAAATAATGCTAAATAATCATCTCTTTCATTATGAACAAAAATGTTAATTTAATGTGTGCATAAAAGTTCAAAATTAGGATGTCCTCCTAAGCATGTTGAAAGGTATTAAATTATTTATATTCGCTCAAATTTGTTGTAAAAAGGATGTTACTTTTGAAGTAACTATCCTTTTTATGTTTATGTTTTAAGTTTGTATTTGTGCTTCATCATGATGATCGTGAAATTGTATCATTTCGTTCTTCATTATATTGTAACCAGATTAAAAGTAATTATATCTACAGTGTATAACTATGTGTTGGCCTTTTTGCTTGATTTTGAATTAATTATAAAATTGATTGAGAAATATACAAATTTTCTAACTTGAATGGAAATACTAAGTTTGACTTTGATTTCTGAAAGTCAAATATGGACCTTTTTCTCTTTGTTCTTACACAAGTCTAACCACGTAAAATTCACCTGAGATAGTGACTTCGGTAGGGTTCCGTTGAGGTAATTATGCGACAGATAAATGGCGGGAACTTTTCCGGTGAACGTGCCAAACGATTCAGGAATGGATCCCGTTAACCTATTCCGGTCAACATGAAGCGTTTCGAGATTCGGTAACGTGGCGAGCTCAGACGGAATTGAGCCGTTAAAACTGTTGAACGATAAATCAAGCGTGGTTAAGCTCTTGAGTTCGCTCAGGAAAGAAGGAATTGACCCGCCGATATTTGTCCAGCTGATTGAAAGTGTTTTGAGGTGGGTGAGCTTAGTGATTGTGGCCGGAATTGGGCCGGTGAGGTTGGTGAGTTGATGGAGGATTAGGGTTTCGAGGTACGGGAGGTTGCCGATGGATTCAGGGAATCGGGCGGAGATGTCGCCGGATAAAATGGTGAGGGAGGTTATCCGGTCGTTGTAGAGGTCGCAGTCGACATGGTTCCACTTACAGCAGTCGTATTCTCGGGTCCAAGAGGACAAAATGTGGGGGTTTCCGAGTGACTTTTTGATTCTGAGGAGGGCATTTTCGTCTTTTCCATTGCAACGTTGGGAATGAGAAAAAGGAAGAGTGAAATTGATCAAGAAAATGGTGATTATGAAGAAAGAGGTCTTCATATTTGGGTGAAATCTTGACATTTACAAGATGCATATATATGAAAGGTGAAGATTTTGAGCAAATTTGTAAAATTTTATGAATAGTCCTTTAAGTTTCTATAATCATAATAATGCTCATTAACTTTGTATACTTGTAACATAATGATCCTTAAGGTGAATGTCAATAAAAAAATTGTCGTCAATAGTTCTTGTGATTTGACAAAAGTTTCACGAATAGTCTTTAAGTTTAAAAGATTACGTGTATTTAACAATGATTTTGACTAACATCCACCTTAATGACCATTTGTGTTATAACTATACAAAGTTAAAGACTATTAGTGTAATTTTTGAAACTTAAAAACCATTCGTATAACTCCTAAACCACAATGACCATTTGTGCAATTTACTCTAAACTTACAACAATATCATGAGTGGTGTCTAGAAAAATTTAAAAGTTAATTCGAAATACGTTAAAATACATATTTTAAAGTCTAAAAGTTGTTTGATGATAGTGATTATTAAAAGTTTTTGATCCAATAGCTAAGATTTATGCTTTGAAATTTTATTTTAAACGCTCACTATCTAGAACACAACTTTATTATTAAATTTTTATTATTTACAAAAATTATATATTACGACATACATTGACATATATATGTAATTAGATGTTTTTTTATAGTTTTCCAATTAATGAGTGGTTAGTATTGAGAGTATTGCATGTAAGATCCCCACAAACTTTTTTAATTTACTCCAAAAAATGAGTGATATCCTTAAAACGCCGTTTTGTTTTTCTTCCTTTATTTAAAACTCCATTTTGTAGTTTCTAATGAATAGTTGCCTGGCTACCGCTAATGTATTATAAGAGAATATGCAGTTTAAAATCATCTCACAGTGGTCACTATTATTGTGTTTTTTTTAATGCCATTGAATTAGAAAGTTTGACTATTGTGTTCAAGCATATTATTATACTTCGTAATTAATTTGTATATTTATTTTTAGGAAAAAATAGAGACCAAGCAAAATATGGTCGACGCAAAATATAGTTATAGGGTATCTGTCGCCATCACCATTTGTATTGTAATTGTTAGAAAAAACGTGTAACCGAAAAACATTTAAATCGCCACAAAATATAGTTAATAAGGTACCCGCCGCCGTATTGCGCGGGTACCCTATGCGACAGGTTCGGCAGGTGCGGCGGTTAATAACATGCCGGGTAGTAGAACAGCTCACTCCCGATTCAAGATTCCAATTAACCTTGATAACAACTCACTCTGTAACATTAACAAACAGAGTTGGACCACAAAACTGCTTAGAGCTGCAAAACTAATCATATGGGATGAGGCTTCGATGCCTAAGAGGCATGCTGTAGAGGCATTTGATCGTTCAATGCAAGTCGTAATGGGAACGAGACTTCCTTTGGTGGAAAAGTTGTGATTTTAGGAGGTGATTTTAGATAGGTTTTACCGGCCGTTAGACGTGGAACACGAGCACAAATCGTTGACTCCAGCATAAGAATGTCACCGTTATGGTTTGTGATTAGGAATATAAGGTTGACTCTTAATATGCGAGGGCGAACTGATCCATGGTTTTCCGATTTTCTTTAACGAGTCGGAGATGGGGATGAAGAAGTCATCGATGAAAAGTATATTCGAATTCAGATGGCATGACCATTCCTTACAAGGATGTGTCTCGGTCCAAGGAAGACCTGATCAATGCGATATTTCCTTCTCTGCAGGTCAACGGAAATTCACCAGATTATAATATTTCTCGGGCTATCTTATCAACCAAAAACGACCATGTTGATGAGCTCAACGAGAGGTTGATCGATACATTTTGTGGGGTCGAACAAATATATTACATTTTCGATGAAGCAGAGGATGACAGAAACGGATTCTATCTTATGGAATTTTTGAACTCGCTTAATGTCAGTGGTATTCCCCCGCATGTTCTCCAGCTCAAATTGGGTGCCCGATAATACTTTTACGGAACATCGATCCCTCCCAGGGATTATGTAATGGCACTAGACTTATATGCCTAAATTTTTGAGCCAACCCTAATTGATGCGGAAATAGCTTTTGGCCAGCATGCTGGAAAAGGGGTTTTTTTTGCCAAGAATAGCTCTATCTCCCTCTGAAGCCGACATGTTTCCTTTTAAGTTGAAAAGAAAACAGTTTCCGGTTAGGCTAAGCTTTGCGATGACAATCAACAAAGCCCAAGGGAAAACAATTCCAATCGTGGGCGTTTATCTGTCAGAATCGGTGTTCTCGCATGAGCAACTTTACGTTGCATTTTCAAGAGAAATTTTACGTGACAATACAAAAGTATTGGTAACTCCAGCAAAAAAATCTAATCTCAACGGAGTTTACACAGAAAACGTGGTGTATCGAGAGGTTTTACATGATGAGTAACACGCATAAACAGACATATCTTCCCTGTATTTTATATTTAATTAGGTTTATTGTTTTACCTCTATTTTATACACAGTTTTCATGCTTATGTACTGTATTCGTTATAAAAATATGTAACTAGTGGACTTTTAATCGTTAGGAATATATAATTCGGAGCCGCCGCATCGCGCGGGTTTTAACCTAGTACCTTATAAAGCATTTATGACTTTCTCTTATGACATGTTTTAATTTTCAGCCTTACTATTTTGGGAAATGTCTTAATTCTTTTAACCACCGAAAATATTAAAATAATAAAACGCATGCCACAAGATTCGACCCCATGACCTTGCGAATAGAGGGTTCGTGCCTTTCCATCTCAACTACATTGGATTCTTGCTTTTGTTTCCTTTTCAATATAATTATTCACATGAAAGTGCATTAAGCCAATAACTGCTAAAATTTATGAGGTAAACGACCTCATTTCAAATAATCTTTTTAATTATCTTTAATTTACAATATTTCATTTTCTATTTAATTATCTTTTACTGTATATATTATATTCAGTCTTTGTCAATTTAGCAAACTTAATTTTTTTTCCAACCAGCTTGCTATCTCAAGAAATATTTGTGTTTAGGAAATAATTGACACCCTAAGGAATTGAACTTGTGACTTTCATGTTATTAGCAAAGAACCTTAACCAAAAACTCATATCATTTTCTTCACCACCACCCGCCACTACAATCACTACGGTAACAATCACTACCGAACACACCATCAATACTGCCACCATTACCGCAAAATATAGTTACAGGAGACCCGCCGCCGCATTGCGCGGGTACCCTGCTAGTTAGCTTAATAAGCCCAAAAAAACTTAAAATTTCAAGATTATAAGCTAATTAGCCCACTTAATAAAGTTTCCTAAACATGCCCTTAGCTTTCTAAATGATTAGCATTATACTAAAACTTCTAGAACTTAAAAAGACATCGAAGAATTATTTTGAATTTAATAAATGAATATCATGAACTCTTAAAAACGAGTAAAGTTTTTATAAATCTACAATATGAAAAACTGGGAGCTTGCGAGAAACTCAAGGAGCCATGTTGACCTGTTTTATCATTATTTATTGAATTATTTAATAACCATTGGGTTTATGTTCAGTAGCCCGTGAATGTAGACGCGATCTATATGGGTCAAAATGCACATTTCCTTAAATAAATCACATCCCACTGTATAAAAGGATAAAAGATAAGGAGTTTAATTTCATAAAATAAAAAACAAATAATATTCCTTGAGGAGATCCTACTGCCCTGTCGCTGTCACGGTAACGGTGACGGTGCCGGGGATCGGAAATCAGATAAGGACCCCATTTGCTTAAATACCCTCTCCAAAACCTTCTATTCCCATCAACTCAACTTAATTAAAAGAACCTTTTTTATTGTCACTCCTTCCTTAATTTTTTATTAATTCATCGTACAATGGCAGCTGTTAAGGCGGCAATTCACGTCTCCAATGTACCGCATCTTGACCAGGTCAACGTTACCGCCACCTCGTTGTCGCTTTACACCACCAGTCTCACCACCGGTATGACTTAATTTTAGTTCAAGTAAATTAATACAATCTAACAACTGTTTTTTTTTTCGACGTGATTTGATTGTTATTTTATCATTAGGATTGGATGTGAGCAATGGCGGCAAAAGTTCACCAAAATTTATGGTGGTCGGTCACCGGGGTCATGGTATGAACGTTTTGCAGTCGACGGATAAGAGAATGATAACTTATAAAGAGAATTCAATTCTTTCTTTCAATAACGCTGCTAATCATCCACTTGATTACATTGAATTTGACGTTCAGGTAATTAATTTTTTTCTCAGTCCGTTTTCCGACGTACAGATTTACGTTTCCCGTTCGCCGGCGTAGCATATATATTTTTTTAATTTGTAAAATACAGAATATGGCAACTTAGATACAATGTTCTGTTTCGTTAATGATATTTACTTTTCTTCTGTAGGTGACAAAAGACGACGTTCCAATTATATTCCACGACAACTTCATTCTCTCCGAAGAAAATGTAAGTTTCATAAGTCAATAAAAAAAATAAAAAAATGGTACTTATACTTATTATTTGTGCATTTAAGCACATTAATTATAATAACATCTCCTAGGGAAAACAATGTTATTATGTGGTAGTTGTTTTATGTTTTTAAAAAAATGGCGTTTGAATATTATGTTTGATTCCTCTTTAAATTTTTCAAAACAACAATATAGTGTTTTATGTAGAGCTATGATTCTATAAATATGTTAATTTATAAACATGATGTTAATTTTGCAAAATCATCACGAAGCGTGGAAACATTCTCATAGTTTGGGACAATTAACAAAACACTGGGTTCTTTTTAAAATTAACGTAATTAATCAAATATGTTTCAGGGCAAAGTAGTTGAAAAAAGAGTGACAGATTTGAGTTTAGATGAATTCTTTAGCTATGGTCCTCAAAGAGAAAATGGCCAAGTGGGCAAAACATTGCTTAGGGAAATAGACGGAAATATTGTCGAGTGGGATGTTGAAACCGATGATCATTCATGTACTTTACAAGAAGCATTTCAAAAAGTCAACCCTTGTTTGGGATTTAACATTGAGTTGAAATTCGATGATTATATTGTCTATGAAGAAGAGTATCTCATTCATGTTCTTGAAGTAATAATGAAGGTAATTTATAGCAGCAATTTTTTTATTTTGTTGTTAATCTATTAATATAAATTGTGTTGTTCTTTACACCGATTAATTAATCGTTTTTATAAATGTACGGTTTTCAGGTGGTATATGAGTACGCCCAAGGAAGACCTGTACTTTTTTCAAGCTTCCAGCCAGATGCCGCCTTGCTAATTAAGAAACTTCAGCACGAATACCCTGTTAGTGTGATTCTGTATAATTAAGAGGTGGCAAGATGGGTGGGTCGGGACTGATAGGTTGAATAATGGGTTGAAATAGGTTCAAAACAGAAATTTTATGTACGGGACAATATGGCTCGACGTACAAACATTTTTTTCCATTTAAAAAGATTATGAATATTAAAATAATAGTGTTACAATAATTATTCAGATAATTAGTTTTGGGATAGCTTTCAACCAGTTATGTTAGCTTTTATTTATTGAGTTTATGTATTAACTAATTGAAAACAAACCAACCAACAGGTGTACTTCTTGACAACCGGAGGAGATGAGTTATATGATGACGTACGGATGAATTCTTTAGAAGAAGCTAAAAAGCTTGCTGTTGAGGGTGGATTGGATGGAGTTGTTTCAGAAGTAAATAGTATTTTTAGAAACCCTTCGGCAGTAAGGGAGATCAAAGAATCAAATCTTTCCCTCCTTACTTACGGCGAACTAAAGTAAGTTTTATACATCTTTTATCGGTTTTTTTTCTTCTAAATTAACAAACTTAGTAATACATTTGTCTCTCATAATTCATTATTGTACAAAATTGTATCCAATTACCTTATTAAAAAGATAATTCTATGCCCTGTTGGGTTATCCAACAACCTTATCATATTTACCACCATATCATTGCTTTTTTAGGTTTTCGTATGACACAAACGGGATAAAAGAAAACCCATCTTATCTTACTTGTGACCTGATTAAATATAAATTTGTACAATGACTAAACAAAAATAAATGTAAAAGTATGTTGTTTTTATACCAAAAAAGCCCTTCTTTTAACTATTTGAAACAAACGAGTGGATGCTAATAATATGTATTTTTTTAATGTAATCAGTAATGTCCCTGAAGCCGTTCACGTTCAATATCTTATGGGTGTAGAAGGTGTGATTGTCGATTTCGTACAAGAAATAACAAGTGCAGTTTCAGTATATGGTGAAAACCACAAGAAAACTGTAAAAGAAGGCGAGGAAGGAGTTTTACAAGTGAAGGCAAACACCCAAATGATCGAATTGACATTTCTGTTGAGCTTGATTTCACAAATGATTAAGCATTGAAATTATGTACATTCGTGTCGGGTCGGGTAGCACATTGGTGTACTTTTACTAGCTTTTGCCCTATTTTTATTGTGTTAATATCTCATGATTGTAAACGGGCAAAAGCTATGTGGAGAATTAAGATTGGTTAGGGTAATGAGAGCGATGGAGTTCCATTAATTGGATCTTCAACAAAAGTAAGGAAAAAGGGAAGGTTGGTTGATACATATTATGTTGTACAAACAACTTTTGTCCAAAAAAAGGAATTCTAAATAACTTATCAATGATAAAAAGTTCGAATATCAATTTCAGAATCTTTTCCATATATATGTGGTTGGTTATGTTATTCATATGTTGTCGGTTATATATTCTCACATATGATTCGCGAATTTTTATTAATACCGGCCCAAATATATTGATATACATACACGTTTCTCAATCGTTTTATTGAGATTGAGTTCCATGTCAGAAATATTAGACCTGAAACCAATATGTCTATATAAACGGGTTAAATATATCAACATTAAAATATATGGGTATTGAAAATCTTGAGTTGGAAACTCTTAATCTTGAGTTAAGTTTCCAATATTAGTGCAAAGACTGGAAACGTTAAGTAGCTAATGGAAATTGTAAGTAGCTTGTGATCTTCTTAATTTTGTTTTTTCAGGAATTAGTTTTAGCCTTTTAAGACGTTTCTCTTAAACAGTTGATGAGAAGTCAATCCAAGGGTGAGATAATCGAGCTCATGACATAATAAGTAGACTTTAGATGGTGATTTATAGTTTTGGCTTCAAAAGTTACATAGCAACCTTTGTCTTATTATCCTTGTGCATCAATATTCTTTATCGAACCTTTGCCTTAATTAAATTTTCTTTCATTTTCAAGGTTTTATGGTTATTAATTTATTATTATGATTATTATCTTTTATTCTTGGAAGTTTCATGGGTACGTATGGTATCTATGGAGAATACATCAAAAGTCAACTCAATCAACACTTCCAACCATCATGTACATACTTCATACATACCGCCCAAGCATGTTCAACTTCAACACAAAATATGCCAGCTGTCAAGAAGCTTCTGGAAGGTTCCTTAATATAACTAACTTAACAACTTGTAACAATGTTAGTTAGCATAATACGTAATAGTGATGTGTATATAAATAGATTCCTCATATGTTCATATTCTCAAGTTTGAATAACAAGAATATGCTTTGCATTTCTCTCAATATTCTCTCAATCACTCCATCTTGATTTGTTAATATGGTATTAGAGCGTCACAATCACACACATCAGTGATTGATTACAGCTCATACTTGATTCGATTTCATCTTTGTTTCTTCTTTGAGGAACCCTAATTTTTCAATTTCAAATTCTTTTATCTCTGAAATGGCACATGATGCCTTTGATTCATCAACAAACACTGTCAATGATGTTGATTCTGTTCATCATCATCTATACTTACACAAAAACGATCATCCTGGCTTAATTCTGATATCGAAGAAGCTCACAGGATCAGACAATTATAGCTCATGGAAACGATCGATGATAGTTGCATTAAATGCTAAGAACAAGATGAAGATCATCAATGGTGATTTTCCATAACCTTCTCTTAATTCACCGATTTGAGCACATTGGGAAAGAACAAATGATCTCATTATCTCTTGGATTTTCAACACCATTTCAGACAGTGTAAGTAACAGTTTAAACTTCATCAATTCAGCATTTCCTTTGTGGAATGAATTATCAGAAAACTATGCTCAGTTAGATGGACACAAGATTTATCAATTGTCTCATGATATTTCTTTTCTGAAACAAAACAATTGCACCGTTGAGGTTTATTATAGACAATTAAAAGGACTTTGGGATGAGGTTGATGCATTAGAAGCACCTCACATATGCCAATGTTCCTGCAATTGTGAGATTGGACGTAACAATGACACACGTGAGCAGAGGAAAAGGTTAATTCAATTTTTAATGGGCCTAGATGAAAGCTACACAAACATTTGAGGTCAAATACTACTCCTGCAACCTCTTCCTATTATAACAAAAGCCTATTCTATGATACATCAGGAAGAAAAGCAAAGAGAATCAATTAATCAGCATGTAAATATACCTATTACACCTACTGCTTTTGCAGTCACTAGTAACAATAGGCCTTCCCAAAACATGTACCAAAAACCAATGGAAAGAAGACATCCATTCAGAAAAGGTGTGTACTGTGATTATTGCCATAAAGAAGGACATGCTCAGGAAGAAGGCTACAAACTAGTTGGATATCCACCAACTCATCCTCTAGTCAATAAATCTACTGGCTATAACAAACTGAAACAAAACAGTCATCAAAAGCAAACATATTCTGTAACACCTCAAATTTTAATACAAAACATTTGCCGAAAATATATCATTTTCATAAATAGAAGAACCGTTCCAAAAATATGGATTTACAAAGACATTTGGTATGAAAATCAGAGTATAAAGTTGATGTTACAAAATAGATCAAAACCAAAGCTAAGCATAAATCCAATCTAATGTTCTTCTACTCTAGGCCCCGCATCTCTATCCATGCGTACCTAAACTTTCAATCCCGAACCTGAGTACATAGCAAAAACAACAAGGAGTACGTGAGACAAAAACGTCTCGTGAGCTACATGGGTTTAGACCCAATGATAAATAAAATGTCACGTTACATATAAACACACACACACACACACACACACACACACACACATATATATATATATATATATATATATATATATATATATATATATATATATATATATATATATATATATATATCGTCAATCCAATCTAGTCACCCTATTGTGACCCTATCAATCTTGCTCTCTTAGCAAACATATCTAACTATCGGGTTGCCCCCGAACTAGCTAGAAGCACATACATATCTAGTTATCGGGTTGCCCCCGAACTAACTAGAAACAAGATACCGGCAAGAGGGAATCGCCCAATCTACCGATACCTGTCTTACTCGCCGGAATACGTCCAGTTAGTAAGACTACTAACGTGGATGAGTTGATGGGAATCCACCCAACTGCCCCTCAATCCACACCTCGTGACCGGGAGTCGCCCGTGTCATCTCATCATCTCAATCTCACCATAACTCAACGGTTATGTCAACTAGCTCTCGGCTAACACTTTCATCATCAAACAAGTTAGTCCAATATTATCAATAATATCTATCACTAACTCAACATACTATAAGTCTACACAAATAAGCAAATAGACCATAACACAAGTAAGAAAAGTAACTCAAGGCTATGTACTCAGTAAAGTCCACACGTACTCACCTTAGCAATAAAATGCTCCAACCGTATTCTTTCCGCCAATTTCCTTGCTTCAACAATCAATCAACTTTCCAAGACTTCACCAAAAGTGTAATACAACAATCACAAGATGTTCAACATCACATACTACTAATAATGTATCCATTAACCTCTAGATACCATTAACTAACACTTTCCCCCAATTATGGTGATTTACCAAACCCTAGGTTTAACCAACCCTTAAGATTCTTACAAATCATAATCATACACTTGTCCCCTTTGTTAAAATACCATCTATTAGGTGTATACATCACTTATATCACCATAACCCAAAACCCCAAGAACTAGGGTTTCAAACCCATACATCAAAATACATAGATCTTAAGCTACAAAGATCAAGTAGTGAAGATATACCTTTAACCTTCAACTAGGAGTGAAATCTACCAAAGATTTGTGAAGGATTCGACCAAAACCAGCTCTTGTACTCAAAAATCGCCAATGGGAGAAAACTAGGGTTTGTGGGTGTAATAAATGAGATAAACCCGACTTTAATGCTGGTGTCGGACAAGTTCGCGATCGCGAACTAAAGTTCGCATCGCTAACTTCTTCAGATTCGCATAATTCGCGATCGTGATCTGATCGGTAACTCTTCACGCCCGATAGTCCCAATCTCTGTTGTCTGTTCGCGATCGTGAACATAAGTTCACGCCGTGAACTTCTTGTTCAGTCAAGGCTGCACTTTTCGATCTTTGTCTCGACCCGGTTTTGTCCATAACTTTCTCATACGGTGTCCGAATGACACGAAACCAATTTCTACGTTCTTTAAACGATTTATCCTTATTTATCATATTTTTTATACAATTTATTTATTTACAAAATTCGGGTCGTTACATATTCTGCTCAAAGTCATGATCCAATCAAAACAGTCAATGCTGCACACTCTTATCCAACAGACACTCCATCCACTTCTACATCACAAGGCTCAATGGCTTTCAAAGTTGATCAATTACAAAATCAATTAAATCAAGACATGATGCTTTTACAAAATAAGTCAGAACCAATTCGTTCAGTTCAGATGCAAATGGGAGGTAAATTTATTTACTCTGCTGACATCAGTTTGACTTCTAATAAAGTCTGGATGATAGACAGTGGTGCAACTGACCACATCTCTATTTCCCTATCTCACATGAATGATATCGAACGTGTTGATACTCCAATACATGTTCAATTACCAAACAAACAAACAATTGATGTATATTTCACTGGTTCTGTCCGTATCAATTCTGCCTTAGTCCTCCATGATGTGTTTTTCATTCCCTCTTTCAAATTCAATATCATTTCCATTAGTAAACTTTTACAGAAATCTATTTCCTCTGTAACTTTGACTATATTCTTGTGCTATTTTCAGGACCATCACAAGAAGATAGTCCTTGGCACCCCTTCTAGTGGTTTGTTTCTCCCTCCCTACATCTATTCAGATAATTCTTCTCACTCAGTCCATAATTGTCATTCCATTAACATATCCATTACTGATTCTGAGTTATGGCACTACAAGCTTGGCCATCCATCACCTCAAATTTCTCAGAAAATTCAGTCTCTTCCAGCTTTAAATAAAGATCCCGCTCATCCATGCTCAATCTGCCCATTTTTAAAACAACATGCCTTACCATTTCAGCTCAGTACTTCCGTTTCTACTCATTCATTTCAGCTTATTCACATGGATGTGTGGGGACCATATAGACATACCACAATAGATAATTGTACTTTCTTTCGTACTATTGTAGATGATTACACTCGTGCTACTTGGACTTACTTACTCCCTAGTAAGCACCATACGATCTCTACCGTAAAACACTTTTGTGCTTATGTCATGAATCATTTCCCTGTTTCTGTTAAAACTGTTAGAACCGACAATGGCCTTGAATTTGTCAACAACCCTCTATGTACATTTTTTAACACACGTGTTATCATACATCAAACCACATGCCCATATACACCCCAACAGAATGGGCGTGCTGAGAGAAAACATCAACATTTATTACAAGTTGCTCGTTCCATTTATTTTCAGTCTTATCTTCCCATTCAATTTTGGGGTTACTGCATAATGGTAGCCACCCACATATTAATAAACTTCCTTCTAGTGTTCTTAACTTCAAAAGCCCGCATGAAATGTTATTCAATAAAACTCCAAATATTGAATACCTAAAAGTTATTGGTTGTTTGGCTTTTGCACACCATCATCCCCTGGACAAATTTCAACATCGCGCCATACCATCGGTTTTACTTGGATATCCATCAAATAAAAAGGGGTATTTACTGTATAATCTTGATAAAAGAACCACTTTTGTCAGCATGCATGTCGGTTTTCATGAGACAGTCTTTCCATTTGACAAATCACCTTTTACTTCCAACCTATCACATACAACTCCTTCCACACTCAACCTTCCTACTTATCCGATTCCATCACCAACCCAATCGGTTCCTTCTCCACCAACTACATCTCCTGAACCATCCTTAAATACATCAAACTCACCTAATATCACTCCTTCTAATATTACACCACCCTCTTCATCACCTTCTGATGAACATCATAATTCCTCATCATCTTCTGATACATCTTCTAACACTATACCACCTTCAAATCCTTCCACTACTCCTCCTATCATTCATCCTACCCCTCAATCCACTAGAATAAAGAAAATTCCTTCAAAATTACAGGATTTTCAATGTTCTTCTCTTCCAAAACATCATATATCCAACTTTCTAAACAACTCTGCTCTCCCTCGTCACACCCAATCCTTCATTAATACCATTGATTCTGCCACTGAACCAACCACTTATAACCAAGCATTAAAAGATCCCAGATGGATCACTTCTATGAATGCTGAAATTCAAGCACTTGAATCCAACAAAACTTGGATCATCACTGATCTTCCACCAAATAAATATCCTATTGGTTGTAACTGGGTGTACAGAATCAAATATAAACCAGATGGATCTGTTGATAGTATCAAAGCCAGATTGGGTGCAAAGGGTTTTACCCAAAAGGAAGATGTTGACTATAAGTAAACCTTTGCTCATGTAGCAAAGATGACTTCAGTAAGAACTCTTCTTGCTGTTGCAGTTCACTACGACCGGCACATTCAACAACTCGATATCAATAATGCTTTCCTCCATGGTGATTTGAATGAGGATGTTTACATGACAATACCCAAGGGTTACTCTAAACCATATTCTGCTACAAAGGTGTGCAAACTTCAAAAGTCTCTATATGGTTAAAAGCAGGCAAATCGCCAATGGTTTACCAAATTAACCACTTTTCTAAAAGCCCGATGTAACACCGCAAAATTTAGAAAGCGTTTTTTTATTAAAAGATGTGCGGAAGCATAAAGAAAATAATAAGTTTAGGTATAGGTTTACAAACCAAACGTCCCAAAATAAACTCCAAAACAATAACATTTAAACGGTGTTAATAAACGACATGGCTCGATTTACAAAACATATCAATTGAGCTTGGTCACTCATTCCGTCCAAAGCACCGATCAACCTGAAAAGAGTCAACGAGAGAGGGATTAACACAAAGCTAAGTGAATGAACATAATCTACAAATTATGTAAAGCACAACAAACAAGCACAAACATCTCTACGATCGATACTCCTCGAAACCACTTGACCAATGTTCCTCTTAACCACTTAACCACTGTTCTGTTTAGGGAGATCGGGGGTCCCGCCGGAAGCCTAAAACCATTGTCGGCCAAACAATGGTACCCGATGGCTTGTACCCAACTCACCGGTAAACCCCCTTACGTGTAACACATAGAGGTAAGATCCGAATACCATGATTCGTCGATACACTATGCCCAGTCGTTATCCATCCGACACTGACATCCCTATCCTCGGTTACCAATTAAACCGAGTCGTTGCTACCAATCAAGAAAAACCTCTTCATCTATGTGCACATATCCTATTCCGCTTAACCCGATCAAACAGGTACCAAACAAGCAAACTGTTAAAGATTCGGGCCCGAAAAACGACCCGAAAAACGACCCCAAAAACCCTTGCCCAGAGTTCACGAACGTGAACTATAGTTCACGAACTTGAACTTTAGTTCACGAACGTGAACTAGAGTTCACGAACGTGAACTCTTGACAGCAGCCCGTTTCCTGCGTTTTTCCTGCATTTTCCAGCAATTTCCTGCATTTTTCCCCCCAAACATGCAATACCAAACCAATTGTAACCAAACACAAGTTGGAGATTAAATCCCCTCACCGTAACCTTCAATTCCTGTAACTCATTGAGCTAATATCACTGAGTTTCCTCCTCGGATCCTGTACACCAAAGAACACCGAGTTAATAACCGGTACTTATCAATAATCACCAATATTAACAATAATGAACGCTAACTTTCCACCAAGTGTTATAAGTACTAATTCTAACACATAAGTATATTAAACCCACTTATACATACACAATTCAATAATTGGGTCGTTCCACCATTTAATCACCCGAACGGGTCAAAACCGGATTATTAAACAATAATACCTTCTATAACTACAATCATATCATCAACTTACAATTCACCAATTGTTATCAATAACATTTCTAACACATAACCTAACATAACACTTATACTTGCACAATCCAAGTTTCTTAAGTCACTTTACTACCAAATGGCCCAAACGGGTCAAAACCCGAACATAACTATATACTTACCAAATTCCACCATCTAGCACACACTTACTACAACTAACAAGTCATAATCATATAACAATTCATCAAGTTCATGGCTACCAACAATCCATTTATTTTACTTCCAAATTACTAGTTCATTATTTTAACCAAAAACATCCAAACACTAGTTAGCATTTCATCAATCTCACCGAATCTTAACATAATCCATAACTAACATATCCAATCTATCATTTTAACATATCCAAGCAACAAAACCCATAAAACCTATTTTTGACATAATCACACCAACTTGTCACAAAACCCGTTTACTAACTTGTAACTTAGACATCAAACCCATATCGTCTTTTAACTAACAATTTCATCCAATAAGTCATAATTAATCAACTTAACAATTAATACATACAATACATGTCAAAGCTTGTATAAACACTTAATATAACATCTAACACAATAATCACTAACAAAACTTCAAGAATCATAACCCTAGTTTCACATTTTGTCAAGAACTTCAAGAGATATAACAAGGAACAAGATCTTACCCAAAGCTACCACCAAAAATGTGATTCAAATGAGGAAAGAGGAAGAAACCTTCAAAGAACCTTAAGAACACCAAGAACACACCAAGAACACACACACTTAAGCTAGAGAGAGAGTTTAAAGTGAGATTTTAGAGAGAGAGATATGGAGAATGAGATGGAGGAAAAGTGGATAAGGGTACACCCCTTATCCCACTAAACCGTCCAAAATGAGGGGGTGGGGCCCACTTTTGTCTTTTATCCCATTTTAAACAATACGATATAAAAAGTCCCTTTCGTAGTTAATTTATTTAAAATACCAAACGAGCTCTGTTTTCAAAAACGAATACATTTACGGAAACGAAATTAAAAGGAGAACCCGAGAATATAAAAATCATACAATCATTTAAACATTTCAGAAATCCGATATTTTAATCCCTTGATTAAAATATCAGAAAATGACAAAAGGTCAAACAATTCATTCAACATTTAATCAATTTATTCCACATATGGTCAAATAGATATTTATCAAATATTAATATATAAGTAAAACTACTAGGCCAGTTTTAGGATGTTACACCCAAGGCTTTACACAAAGCTATGCAGACCACTCTTTGTTCACTAAACACTATGGGCCTGATTTCATTTCTTTGCTCATTTATGTGGATGATATTCTTATAGCAGGATCCAATATGATCCACATCAACACCATCAAATCTCAACTTCATAATCATTTCAGCATCAAGGATATTGGATCACTCAACTATTATCTTGGTCTTGAGTTTATTAGATCTCCTTCAGGATTAACAATCTGTCAAAGGAAATATGCTCTTGATCTCTTATGTGAAATCAACTTACTTGATGCAAAACCAGCCTCCGCTCCTCTTGATCCCAACATCAAACTTACCCTCACAGATGGTGATCCTTTACCTAACCCCTCACTCGATAGAAAGCTTGTTGGCAAGCTTCTTTATCTCACCATCTCCAGACCTGATCTTTCTTTTGCAACCCAAACTCTTAGTCGATTTGTTCATTCTCCTACCACTCTTCATTTTCAAGCTCTCACTCGAACCCTTAGATACCTAAAAACCAATCCTGGTCAAGATCTTCTATTCCGCGCTTCTCTAAATACCAAAATCACTGCCTTTTGTGGTAGTGATAGGGGAAACTGTCACATTAATCGTAGATCCGTATCTGGAAACTGTATATTTCTTGGGCCATCTCTCATTTCATGGAAATCAAAGAAACAAAGTGTTGTTTCCAGATCATCCACTGAGGCATAATATCGTTCCCTGGCTGATCTCACATGTGAATTAAGTTGGCTTAAATGTCTTCTAGCAAATCTCACAACTTCCATGCCTATAACTGTTTTTTGTGACAGTGAACCTGCTATAGCCTTGGCTTCTAACCCGGTTTAACATGCTCGTACAAAACATATAGAGTTGGACTGTCATTTTGTTCGAGAAAAGATCCAAGATGGCTTAATTCAAACTAAGTACATTCCCTCAAAATTTCAAGTGGCTGATGTTTTAACGAAAGCTCTTCATAAAGCATTACACATTAACTGTCTTTCCAAGCTTGGACTATGTAATCCTTACATACTTCCAGCTTGCGAGGGGGATATGGAGAATACATCCAAAGTCAACTCAGTCAACACTTCCAACCATCATGTACATACTTCATACACACCACCCAAGCATGTTCACCTTCAACACAAAATATGCCAGCTGTCAAGAAGCTTCTGGAAGGTTCCTTAATATAACTAACTTAACAACTTGTAACAGTGTTAGTTAGCATAATACGTATTAGTGATGTGTATATAAATAGATTCCTCATATTTCATATTCTCAAGTTTGAATAATAAGAATATGCTTTGCATTTCTCTCAATATTCTCTCAATCACTTCATCCTGATTTGTTAATAGTATCTATATAATTCAAATTACCAACCTTCAATTTTATGGTTTTTTATTTAATTTTATTATTTTGATTAATTTATACACTACCAATGACCATGCAAGCAAGCAACTGCGGGAAGTAACTTAGTATCATGTTCTTTAGTGGTTTAGCTTTCTGTTGGTGATGTTTTTTTTGTGAGTAATCAACTACTTTGTTATATTACTACTCATAGTTCAGATGTGATATATTCGGTATATAGATTCGTAATTCTAGATATATATATTTTTTTAGTTGTCAAAAAACTGACTATCTTGAAAAGGTATAGGGGTCATGCTTGAAAAACGGAATTAGGTGCCGTTTGACTTCGACTTAATAAACTTAATGGGGAAATAACTATATGAGGAAAATCATACTGAGTTTGTTTGTTTTGGTATTAAATAATTATCTATTGTTCAACTACCCGTTATTTTCAAAGCGAATCAATTTACCAAAACTTATAAATACAATATTAAATCAACATTGTCAACAACGTATGGCTCATTAGCTTTACTTTTATGCAATCTAAGAATCCAAATCTGTTTAGCTGGAAATTGCGTTTTCTTTACTTGCATTTGAAAGCATCCCATTTTTACTATGTTTAATGTTTTAACTGTTTTGAGTGAAAAACATATCAACTGTTTTATAAATATTTTCATTATTTATACATGTTTACTTTAATTATTGTGATGATACATGAGGTTCTTATCGACGGATTACACATGTACCCTACTTTAAAAAAAAAGTATATTGAGACCTTAGTTAAGACTTAAGAATGCTTTTTGTTTATGTTTATGAGTCATACTCACAATAAGGATCCTAATAGTTAATAAGGTCTTTAAAAGTCGTAGAACTTTATTTGCAAAATTCCCATCACAATGTATAATGCAATTGATATGGTCGTTGTTAAGATTATTTATTGATTTAACAATTGTATTTCATATTCAATTCTTAAGGCTACTTCGGATATTGGTGTAGTAGAAGTGATATATTTTATAATTCTTTTTAAAGAGTATTTCTGTTTGGTATTTGCTTACATATAGAAGAGAACAAACTCATAATCTTTAGGAAAGATACATTTTAAACGTTTTACCATTAGATAATCATTAGATGGGTATATATTTTAGGGCCCTATATTTTATAAAAATATAAGAGTAAATAACTTCTGTTAGATAGTGGAAGGAGTGGTATTGAAATATTTCTTAACTTGTGGATTGACATTTTGTGTTGTTGGCTTGTTGGTTATTTCGTGCGTTTCTTGGTCTTAAAATAGGGAAAATGCTAAATATGGTGGAACAGTTGTGACAACACGTCGGTGTTGTTTGTTTTTTAAGAGGAAAAACGTCTGTAGTTTGCGGACCACATCTGCAGAGAAGATGTGAACCAAATGTCTGCAGTCTCTATGACAAAGACCGTTTGTCTTTCAATGTCTGCAGACTGAATATTTTTTAGCGTCGGTATTGGTGGTGGCGGGTGGGGCGGGTGGTGGTGGTGGTGGCGGTAGGTGGTGGTGGGTGGTGGCGGGCGGTGGGTGGTGGCGGTAGGTGGTGGTGGGGTAGCTAGTGGTGGTGGTGGTGGTGGTGGTCGCGGTATGTGGTGGCGGTAGGTGGTGGCGGTGGTGGTGGCGGGAGGTAGTGGGGGTGGTGGTGGTTGTGGTGGTGGAGGTAGGTGGCGGTGGGTGGTGGTGGTGGTAGGTAGTGGGGGTGGTAGTGCTAGAGGTAGGTGGCGGTGGTGGTGGTGGTTGTGGAGGTAGGTGGTGGTGGGTGGTGGCGGTGGCGGCGGTGGTCGGTAGTGGCGGCGGCGGTCGGTGGTGGTGGAGGTAGGTGGTGGTGGCGGCGGTGGTATGGTGGTAGTGGTAGTGATGATGAATAAATTCTTTTTTTATATTTAACCAAAATGTCTTCCAAACTTAGAAGACTATGGTCCAAGTCTTCCCACAAAAGACCTCAAAAAGACTTTTTCTCATCTTCCGACTTCCAAAAAACAAACGCTCTTTTTTCAAAATGTCTTCCCGCCTGCAGACATAAGACCCCAAAAAGACTTTTTGACAAAAAACAAGCACCACCATCATGTCTACTCCACAAAGCTTATCCAATTTTCAGTTAGTTACACTTTACCCCCTAACTTCATTTCCCTACACACGCTCATCGTACGTATAACTATTATGTGTATTTCTACGATCTATAACATGGTATCGAATCTTTCTTTCTTTGAAATCTGGCAAATCAATCTTATTATTCTAAATGATTAGCATTATACTGTACTAAACTACTAGAACTTAAAAAGATATCGAAGAATTATTTGAATTTAATAAATGAATATTATGAAAGCCAAAAAAGAACGAGTAAAGTTTTTACAGATTTACAATATGAAAAATTGGAAGCTTGCGAGAAACTCAAGGAGCCATGTTGACGTGTTTTTGTTATTATTTATCTTTACTATATTATAAAGCATTTACCCCTTCCCTTATTAGCAAGGCTGAAAATTCAGCCAACACACTTACTAATTTTGGATATGTTTGCGTTTTTAAAAAATACACATACAGGATTCGAACCCAATACCTCTCGGTAATTAGTCAAGAGACTTACCATCTGAACTACCATGCAAGTTGTTTTATATTTTAAATATTGATAGTTATCTACTACTAAATGTCTAAATTCTATGCGACCGTCAATTCTAATTCAAGGGTTTGAAAACATAATTTAAAAACGTAATGTAGGCGTGTAAAATTCCAACTTCCAAGAACCCACAACCAGATAAGAAGATCGTCTCTTTGGATTCCCCACGTCTCCTTAGCTTCCCTTTTTTGAAATATGAAAGACTTTAAATTACCCTAAATTTTCACTCTTGCAGCAAAATCCGTTGCCCATCGTCCTTACTCTGGTGCCGCTACATCAGGTAAATCCGGTTCTTTATTCCGCCATTGATCTTCAATCGAAAATTCGTACGAAGTTCACTGAAATTTTGTTGTTATGATAGTGGATTCATGCATCTTTTTAGCTTCAAATTTGTTTATCACTGTATTAGCTATGCAGACTAGGAAGCTCACACCTATTTTTCTGTTCCAAATATCAGGTAAATTACACTTCTGTAATGTTAATGATTCATATGTATTTAGCAGCAAGATAGGAGTTTTGTAGTTTTTTAATCATATATATTGTTGTCTTTTTCTATCTCCAGTAAAATTCAGGTTCAATGATTAGAGAGGCTTGACTATCTTGACAACACGATGAACACGATGAGATTTACAGATGAATGTGAGGCAAAAACCACTGATTTAGAGGTATTTTTTTCTCACATTAATTAGTTATTTTTTATTTTGCCATTATGCTTATGCTTATGTAGCGTAAATCGTTTATGCAGTTTGAAAAGATTTATCTCAGCACACCACCAAAGATTGCAATTCTTTATCATCAAAAGAAACAAAAGATTCATTAGAAAAGATGGGCTTTCTGATGCTGGTAAAAAGATCATGCAGCGTTCCAACTGACTATAGATTTGAGTTTCTAGAAAAATATAAGTTGTTTAATTTTTTGTTTGTGATAGTGGTGTAGGATTCATGGTTAGAGAAGGCAAAAAAATAGCTGATTTTGGTGATAATGAGTATAAAATCATGGTTTGTGTTGAAGCATCAACAATTGAAAATCCAATTACATTGAATCCTGGTGAAGTTCTCTCCATAATACCCAACTTCTGGTAATTTAAGTGATCGAAACCAATTTTCTTATAACATTGTTTAAGGCATGTGTAAGTTTATATTTTTAACTTTTTGGATGCTGGCGGTGCTTTATTTGATGTTGCAGTACTTGCTTCAGCTGCTTCCTTCTCCCATCATGGAATATATGATAACAATTGCATTGGATTCGTGATGTCAGTTGGTGTTTTGTTACAAAGCCAACGTCAATACAAGTCATTTTTAAGTTCGGGGCCAAATGGGTTTGGTTGTGTTGACCCATCATCGAACGTCTATTCACATCTTTTAATCTATCTATCTATTTATTTTGTGGTCGGTCATGGTTGCAGGATTCTATTGCATTGTCAAGACAGAGTAAAAGAGCTTCAAGCATTTTTGAATGAATCCATTTCCGATATTGAGGTCGATTAGCTTCACAATTTAACGTTTTTAAACCGTATTTCTATTTAGCTTTTTGATGGGTAAAAGCGAGCTTTCATTTTCAAAATGGAAGGGCTTTTGTGGGGTGCATGTATGGTTTACTCTATTAACCTCATTTTCATTTTTATTTCTTTTAGAAACATGGTCATTATGATTTCTGACCATTTTTCTTTTTTTTTTTTTTTCAATCATACAAGCCTTTTTTTATTTAATGGTGTTACATGCTTTGCTCATTTAAGATTTATACGGTTTCTCTGATTGATGAGCGTCATACAATCATAACCGACTATTTGAGATTGCTGCCGAACCTATGATAAAACCATAAACTTTTTTAATCATCGGAAATTGTTGTTTGGAGTGTGATTATTGTTGCATCATTTGTTGCAGCCCTCAAATACTGTGTATTGCCTGGAACTAATGCTAGAACATGTTTGACATTCTTGTTAGGATCTACAGTCATAGGTTACATGGTTGATTCTGGGTTTCATTTCCCTTTAATTATAGCGCTAAAAAATTTGTAAAAATAATAACCACATACGGCCAATTAAACTTGTTTTAATTAACTTGACCTGTTAAATTTGTCATTTTGTGATTGTTTATTTTGACATTCCATAAGTTACCATCTACTCTGAAGTAGGGATGTGCAAGTAGACCGAGAACTTGAATTGAAACCGGACTGAACCGGAACTGGTTAGTATCGATTTCCAGTTTTCGGATCGATTTTGGTGCACTTTTTGGAAGGAGAAAATTGAAGAGTAAAGTGAACCATTGCTGGAAATTTATGGCACCAAAGTTCTAATCCATAGTAACCATATTATTGTTGTAATTTAATGATATAGTGAAATCAATTTGAGTATTACTTGTTTGAATTTATGAATTGTTCTAAGTATAGTTCTTTAATTCACTATAATTAGTACGTAATTTGTTTTATATTTCATATAAGTAGAGTGTTTTTAAGTTTGAACTCAACTTGAAAGTCTACTAAAATATCGAGTTTATTTTGACTAGCTCGTGAGTTGGCTCTACTTGGGAACCACCACCATCACCCCACCATCACTGCGTACCATCACCCGTTTTACCACCATGAAATATAGTTACATGGTACCCGCCGCTGCTTTGCGCGGGTACCTGCTAGTTTAATTTAATTGCTTAATAACCATTGTGTTTATGTGCGATAGCCCGTGAAAGTAGACGCGATTTGCATGTGTCAAAACGCACATTTCCTAAAATAAACCACATCCAACTGCATAAAAGGACAAAAAATAAGGATTTTAATTTCATAAAATAAAAAACAAATAATATTCCTTGAGGAGATCCTACTGCCCTGTCCCTGTCGCTGTCACGGTAACGGTGACGGTGTCGGGGATCGGAAATCAGATCAGGATTCCATTTGCTTAAATTCCCTCTCCAAATCCTTCTATTCTCACCAACTTAACTCAACTTAATTAAAAAACCTTTTTTATTCTATTCTCCTTCCTTCCTTAATTTTTTATTAATTCATCGTACAATGGCAGCTGTTAAGACGGCAATTCACGTCTCCAATGTACCACATCTTGACCAGGTCAACGTTACCGCCACCTCGTTGTCGCTTTACACCACCAGTCTCACCACCGGTATGATTTAATTTTAATTCAAGTAAATTAATACAATCTAACAACTGTTTTTTTTTTTCGACGTGATTTGATTGCTTTTTTATCAATAGGATTGGATGTGAGCGATGGCCGGAAAAGTTCACCGAAATTTATGGTGGTTGGTCACCGGGGTCATGGTATGAACGTTTTGCAGTCGACGGATAAGAGAATGATAACTTATAAAGAGAATTCAATTCTTTCTTTCAATAACGCTGCTAATCATCCACTTGATTACATTGAATTTGACGTTCAGGTAATTAACTTTTTTCTTAGTCCGTTTTCCGACGTACAGATTCCGTTTCCCGTTCGCCGGCGTAGCATATATATTTTTTTAATTTGTAAAATACAGAATATGGCAACTTAGATACAATGTTCAATTTCGTTAATGATATTTACTTTCGTTCTGTAGGTGACAAAAGACGACGTTCCAATTATATTCCACGACAACTTCATTCTCTCCGAAGAAAATGTAAGTTTCATAATTCAATCACATTAAATGCAACTCTTTTATCTACATAACCTGAATATGTTAGTTTATAAATATAATGTGTATTCTTCCAAAAGTCTCACTAATGTGTATTCTTCCAAAAGTCTCACTAATTACGGACAAATGCTCTTCGTATGAAACATTTAACAAAACACCGATTTGTTTTTAAATTAACGTAATTAATCAAATATGTTTCAGGGCAAAGTAGTTGAAAAAAGAGTGACAGATTTTAGTTTAGATGAATTCTTTAGCTATGGTCCTCAAAGAGAAAATGGTCAAGTGGGCAAAACATTGCTTAGGGAAATAAACGGAAATATTGTCGGGTGGGAAGTTGAAACCGATGATCATTCGTGTACTTTACAAGAAGCATTTGAAAAGGTCAACCCTTGTTTGGGATTCAACATTGAGTTGAAATTCGATCATTATATTGTATATGAACAAGAGTATCTCATTCATGTTCTTGAAGTTATAATGAAGGTAATTTAAAGTAATAATTTTTTTCATTAATTTATTAGTATAAAATTGTGTTGTCCTTCTTACCGATTAATCGTTACATAAATGTATGATTCAGGTGGTATATGAATACGCCCAGGGAAGACCTGTACTTTTTTCAAGCTTCCAACCTGACGCTGCCTTGCTAATTAAGAAACTTCAGCACAAATACCCCGTTAGTATCTTTATGTATAATTTAAAGGCGTTGAGATGGGTGGGTCGGGTCAGATGGGTTGAACAATGGGTCAATATAGGTTCCGGTTGAAAAGGGTCATTTTTAGTAAGGGACATAATGGCTCGACTCACAAACATTGTTCTTTTTTTCATTTAAAAAGATTATGAGTATTAAAATAATAGCGCTACAATAATTAATTAAATAATTAGTTTTTGGGTAACTTTCAACCCTTTTCCTTTAGCTTATATTTTTTGAGTTAACGTGTTAACTAACTACAAAACAAACCAACCAACAGGTGTACTTCTTGACAACCGGAGGAGACGAGTTATATGATGATGTACGAATGAATTCATTAGAAGAAGCCAAAAAGCTTGCCGTAGAGGGTGGATTGGATGGAGTTGTTTCAGAAGTAAACAGTATTTTCCGAAACCCTTCGGTAGTAAGAGAGATGAAAGAATCAAATCTTTCTCTCCTTACTTACGGCCAGCTAAAGTAAGTTTTATACTTGTTTTAAGTTTCTTCTTCTGAAACAAAAATCTTAGCAATACATTTTGATTAAAAAGATGGTCAAAACCCTTACCAAATGGTGAAAGGGATTTGTTTCTTTATAGAATGATTTCATAACTGATTACAATAAATGTAGTATAATAACTCCTATGATTTGGCTAGAGTAAAGGAAACACAATAATGTACAATCAATACAATAATTACTAATTTATGTCTTAATACCCCCTTTCAATCGAAAAGGTGGCGGACCAAGACGAAGCATCCTGCGAAACATTTCAAATTGAGCACGAGGTAAACTTTTAGTGAATATGTCCGCGACTTGAAGAGTGGTTGGTACAAACTTTGTGACGAGTTTGTTGGAAGTGACTAATTCCCGAATGAAATGGTAATCCAAATCTATGTGTTTGGCACGCTTATGAGAGACCGGATTTTGAGTCATGAAAAGAGCACTTTTATTGTCACATAATAAAGTGGGCCGATCAGGTGGTAAAGCATGTAATTCTCGTAATAAATGTGTTAGCCAAATAATTTCAGCAGCCGTATTTGCCATTGCACGATATTCTGATTCACAACTCGACCGAGATACTGTTGGTTGTTTCTTAGCACTCCAAGAAATCAAATTACCACCTAAATATATGGAATATCCATATGTGGAGCGACGTGTATCAAGACAGCGAGCCCAATCAGCATCCGAATAACCGAGTATGTTATTATTAGTGGGTCGACGATAGGTGAGGCCGTAGGAAATTGTCCCTTTGACATACCGGAGGATGCGTTTAACAGCGGAAAAATGATCTATAGTTGGGGTTTGCATAAATTGAGAGACTTGATTAACTGCATAGGATAAATCGGGTCTCGTAATTGTTAAATATTGAAGAGCACCAACCATGGATCGGTAGAGAGTGGGATCGTTATAAGGTTGTCCTGTAGTTGTGAATGAAACGTTAGGTGATAACGGTGTGGAAACAGGTTTGCTATCTAAGAGGTGGTTTCGTTTTAGAATATCGGTTGCATATTTAGATTGTGTAAGAAAAAGTCCGTTGTCGGTGTATGCAACCTCCAATCCCAAAAAATAATTGAGATCGCCAAGATCTTTGATAGCAAATTCTTGATTGAGACGATGTATGAATGTGCTGATAATGGTTTCATTATTTCCCGTGAGAATGAGATCATCCACATAAACAAGAAGATACATGATGGATGATGAGCTTGAGTATATAAAAAGAGATGTATCAGCACGACTACATGTAAAGCCGTACGAGAGAAGAAATGTACTCAAGCGATGAAACCAAGCACGAGGAGCTTGTTTCAAACCGTATAATGCTTTGGATAATTTGCATACATGTGATGGATTTTTATCATCAACAAACCCGGGTGGTTGCTCCATAAAAACTGTCTCGTTTAAGTCACCATTGAGAAATGCATTTTTTACGTCTAGTTGATGCAATTTCCAATTGTGTAGAACGGATAAAGAAAGAACAACCCGAACGGTGGTGGCTTTAACAACGGGACTAAACGTGTGAGAATAATCAAGTCCCGGAATTTGAGTATATCCTTGAGCAACTAAACGAGCTTTATAGCGATCAATGGTGCCATTAGAATTATATTTGATGCGGTATACCCATTTCGAGCCAACAATATTAGTAGAGGAAGGACGAGGAACTAACGTCCATGTGTGATTTTTATTTAAAGCATTGAGTTCCTCATGCATGGCCGCCATCCACTTTGGATCTTTAGAAGCACTCTTGTACCCTCGTGGTTCGGTGATGGATGTTAAAGCCATATGAAGTGGATGGGTGGTTAAGGATGCAAAATCCGCCATATGTTTAGGTTTGACAATACCCGATTTGGACCGTGTTTGCATAGGGTGAGAAGATGTTATATCAGGTTGAGACGGTTGGGAGGTGGATGGGTTTTGGTGAGTTTGGTCTATTTGAGGGGTGGGGACCGGGATTGGGTCAGTAGGTGGAGACGGTTGGGAGGTGGATGGGTTTTGGTGAATTTGGTCTATTTGAGAGGTGGGGGCCGGTATTGGGTCAGTAGGTGGAGGGCTTGGGGACGAAATATTTAATGAGGGTGTGGGTTGATTTTGGTCAGGGAGTGGAGGATTGTCAAAAATATTTGGAGGGGGTGAGGGTGGTATTGGATTAGGGGTGGTTTCGGTTGGTATGGGGTGATTTTGTAATGTTTGTGTAATTGTGGTATTTTGAGTGGTTGTTGAAGTGGGATTTGGTACGCATAGGTTACAAGAAGTAGAGGCAGTAGGTGATTGTTGTGGTATGGGAGTATTGGTGTGAGGAGGTGTGGATAAGGGTATGTCATTCAAATATGTAATGAGATCTAAATTTCGAATATTAGTGTCGTTTGTGGTTCCACTAAATGGGAAAATGGTTTCATTAAAACGAGCGTGACGACTAATATATATTCGAGATGTGGCGGGATCTAGACATCGATAACCTTTATGTTGAGTGCTATAGCCAATAAAGACACAAGAGATGCTTCTTGGAGCAAGTTTGTGTGGTGAATAATCTCGAAGATATGGGAATACTTGGCAACCATAGGCTCGAAAATTATCATAATTCGGACTTTGATTAAAGAGAACTTGAAATGGAGACAAGTTATCTAATATTGTGGAGGGTAACCGATTAATGATATAAGTGGCCGAAGAGAATGCATCAACCCAATAAGATGCGGGTATGTGAGCATTAAAGAGCATAGCCAAACCGGTTTCCACAATGTGACGATGTTTACGCTCAACTCGTCCATTTTGTTGAGGAGTATGAGGACATGAAAACCGATGAAAAGTACCATTGTCTTCAAAAATTTTACGAACGGTATGATTTACAAACTCGGCACCTCCATCACTTTGAAATGTTTTTATTTTTCTAGAGCATTGAGTTTGGACGAGATTAATAAATATTGGAAGAATTTGATAAAATTCCGTCTTTGTTTTTAGCGGATAAAGCCAAGTGAACCTAGAAAAATCATCAACAAACACAACATAATAACGATATCCTTCTTTAGTGCTAATAGGGGAGGGCCCCCATAAATCACAATGTACCAAATCTAAAGCATGTAAAGAACGAGAATCATTAGTGTTAAACGGTAATCGTTTACTTTTTGCAAGTTGGCACGGAGTGCAAAGATTAGGTTTTGGTAATAAAGATGTAAGAGCCAAAACTCCTAACTTATTTAAATGAGAAATTACATCAAAAGACACATGACCCAAACGGGTGTGCCATAATTCAAAAGAAACTTTCTTGGTTGTTTTTGTTGTAGCGACATAGGCCCGATGATTATCTTTGAGAACATAGAGCCCGTTTTCGCATTGGCCCTTAGCAAGAACCTTTTGTGTTGACCGATCCTGAATATAAAAAAACGGTTGAGAGAACAAAACATCAATAGGATTATCGGTGGTTAACTTGCTAACCGAGAGAAGTTTCTTAGTTAGATTTGGTATCACAAGCACATTTTTTAACGGAATATGTTTTGATATGTGATGATGACCCATATGAGAAATAGGTAAAGTCTTACCGTTTCCGAATATAACATGTGAGGTACCTTGATATGGAGTCGTATGGTTGAGAGAATCGGTTGAAGATGTCATGTGGTCCGTAGCACCCGAGTCAACATGCCAATCGGGATTATTAGTAGCAACGTGACATTGGGCATGAAATGCTTTGGCTAAATCAGCATCATTTGACGTTGCACGAGTGGCATAGGACGGGAGATTTGGACACGCCGAAGCATAGTGGCCATTAGTTCTACATAGTTGACAATGCGGTGGTCGACGAGTAGTGCCCCGTCCCCGACCGCGCACTGAATTTCCACGGGAATAAGAAGCACAACCTCGGTTGTTATTTGTTTGCTGCTGAACATGAAATGTAGCAGGAGGCGGTGTCGGGCCATGGAGAGAAATTAAAAATAACTCGTGACTCTCCGCTTGAGTCACTAAATCTCGAAATTTTGGAGCCGGTTTGGTGGCTCGTATAGCGGTTGAGAATGTTTCGTAAGATGGACCCAAACCGCATAAAAACCAGTGAACTTTGTCAATTTCAACGACCGATTGTCCGATGGCAGAAAGCTTGTCACAAATGGATTTGAATTTCCGACTAAAATCAGAAACAGTATCAGTACCTTTTGTCATTTGACGAAGAGAATCTCGTAACGAATGTATCCGTTCAACGGAAGTATTGCTATATGCGGCTTCAAGAGCAAGCCAAATCTGATGTGCCGATGTGAGGCCTAAAACTTCAGCCGCTGCTTCTTCCGTGAGGGAAGATTGCAGCAGAATAATGGCCCGTTGATCAGCCTCGGACCAGAGAACAGCCGTCGGGTTTGGGGCAGAAACACCATCGGTGGTGATAGTGGCGGGAGGAGAGACGACGGTGCCATTAATATGATCGAGAAGCTTCTGATATGTGAAGATGGGAAGTATATTGTTTCGCCATAGGAGGTAATTTGAGGAGTTAAGCTTAATAGTTATCAAATGAAGCAAGTTATTCATGGAAAACCTTGCTTCATCGGTGGTTGTAGGGCCTGTCATGGCTGAAATCAAATGGAACCACAAGGTTTAAATCTCAATGGATTTAAAAATGATAGAATTAAATTTCTATGGATGAATGAAGCAGAGGTGGGAAACGAAGAAAAAAAAAAAAGCCAGGAAAGAGAAAGAATTTTGGGGAAAGAAACTTAGGCTGATACCATGATTAAAAAGATGGTCAAAACCCTTACCAAATGGTGAAAGGGATTTGTTTCTTTATAGAATGATTTCATAACTGATTACAATAAATGTAGTATAATAACTCCTATGATTTGGCTAGAGTAAAGGAAACACAATAATGTACAATCAATACAATAATTACTAATTTATGTCTTAATACATTTGTCCCTCATAAGTCATTATTGTACAAAATTTTATCCAATTGCATTATTAAAACATGATTCTATATCATGTTTGGGTCATCCGACAACTTGATCACCTAAAATAGCGATCACGTGCTAATAACTTTGCTGAGTGACAAGTAAGATGTCATTTTTGCCACCATACCATTGCTTTCTTAGGTTCTCGTATGACACAAATGGGGAAAAAAAACATCTTACATGTGACCAATTGGACATATATAAATTTGTAGAATGAATAAATATAAACAAATGTAGAAGTATATTATTCTTTAGACCAAAAAGCCCTTCTTTTAACTATTAGAAACAAACGAACTGTTGCTAATAATATGTTTTCTAATGTAATCAGTAATGTCCCTGAAGCCGTTCACGTTCAATATCTTATGGGCGTAGAAGGTGTGATTGTCGATTTAGTACAAGAAATAACAAGTGCAGCTTCAGTATATGGTGAAAACCACAAGAAAACCGTAAAAGAAGGCGAGGAAGGAGTTTTACAAGTGAAGGCAAACACCCAAATTCTCGAATTGACATTTCTGTTGAGCTTGATTTCACAAATGATTAAGCGTTGAACTTATGTACATTCGTGTCGGGTCGGGTAGCACATTGGTGTACTTTTACTAGCTTTTGCCCTATTTTTATTGTGTTAATATCTCATGATTGTAAACGGGCAAAAGCTATGTGGAGAATTAAGATTGGTTAGGGTAATGAGAGCGATGGAGTTTCATTAATTGAATCTTCAACAAAAGTAAGGAAAATGGGAAGGTTGGTTGATACAGATTATGTTGTACAAACAGCTTTTGTCCAAAAAAGGAATTCATAAATAACTTATTAATGATAAAAAGTTCGAATATCAAATTCAGAATCTTTTTCATATGTTGTTGGTTATATGTTCATATATGTTGTGGGTTAGAGTTAATTACACGAATGATCTTTTAACTTTATATTAAATTTCACTAATGGTCCTTTAGTTTCAAAAATTACACTGATGGTCCTTATTTTTGAAACTTATTTCACCGATAGTCCTTTAGGCTTAATGGTGTTAAAATTTTCTGTTAAGTCTCCCATGTGAGATGCACATGAGGGCATTGTAGTCTTTTCCCATTTCACTTTTTGCAAAAAAAAATTAAAAAACAAGCTTATTTACAACTTTTAAGGCAAAAAGTACCACACCACTTGCACACACCCCACCCATGTGCATCTCACATGGGAGATTTAACAGAAAATTTAACACCGTTAAGCCTAAAGGACTATTGGTGAAATAAGTTTCAAAAATAAGGACCATCGGTGTATTTTTGAAACTAAAGGACCATTTGTGAAATTTGATATAAAGTTAAAGGACCATTCGTGTAATTAACTCTGTGGGTTATATATTGTCACATATGATTCTTGAATTTTTATTAATATCGGCCCAACGTATATTGATATACATACAACTTTCTCAATCATTTTATTTGGAAATAAAATAGTTAGGGGTCTCAATTCAGACTGAGGTCAGATTCGCGGGCCAGAAACATTCAATCTGAAAACGACATGTTTATTTAAACGAGTCAGATATGTTAACACTAAATGTTTACTTTCATCATGAACAAGACTCATATAACACGTCTAATTGAACGGGTAAATAAGTTAACAATTTGAATGAGTCAAATGGGTCTAACATGTAGACTTCTTAAATATGTGTGCAAATCCTATAAAAGTATATCTATCTATTTTTAAAATATATACGTATATATTACTAAAGTATAAACAGTTATGTTTCTAAGCACATATTACATAGAAAAAAATTATACGCAAACAAAAACAAAAGGGTGTTTAGAGGTCAATCAAACTCGACTTTAGACCCGTACTTTAAAATTTACATGGTTTATTTAGAACCATTTGACCCGGTTTATTTCGACTCCTTTATTACAAGTGCATTGATCTTTAAAATAAATAGTTGATATCCGACATGAGAATTGGTTAAATTATATGGCTACTTGCACAGTGTATGATATAACAATGCGTAACTCAATTTAGTGATGTGCGACGTGAATCTATAAGTGTTCAAATATGGCATATTCCTCGAAACCGTATGGATTAGATATGATTTTAGCGTATTTCTAACAATTAGATTTTTAGTGATTATAATTGGGCTTTTGATTAAATATTGAGGGTTTTATTTAAGACTATCGGACCTAACTAGTCCCAAATTTTTGGGTAAGGTCTTGGACTAGTATTGGGCTTCTAAGAATATTCTGAGTTAAGTTAAAAATGGTGCTACAAGATTCATTTTTCTACTAAAGTTATCAATAAGGTATGTTTCTATAAAATCTTTTTCTCCTGGTATAGGCATATGAAGGATATAAGTGACTCCATGCGGGTAGGATGTAAATGAGTTGAGTCGAGTCTAAGTTCATCTAGGCTTGAGGTCGGCTACTTAAAGTTTTTTGAAAGTTTTTAAGCTCAACGTATTTTAAGTCTTATATGTAAAACTCGAGCTTGGCTTGTAATGAATTTTGCATGCTCTCGTCTAGCCCGTTAAACTTATTTAAGCTTGAATATACATTAAATATATACTTCATGCGTTTCAAAATAAGTGATACACTTTGGGTTACACATTTTTTGAGGCAAATTAAAATCATAATGAAGGTTAAATTATATTAAATCAGATAGTTCGTGGATGTTGGGTCCTAAAAACTTTGATTAAAGTGAGTTTAGTGATGTTTAAAATTAAAGTAAGGATAAATGTACGATTTCACTTTCTTAAATTTACTTTTTTCCACATAATGAAAGTTTTCAAAATGTATCACTTATTTTGAAACACTCTAAAATAAAAAATGTTCACTTATTTTGAAACGAATGAAGTAACTTTCTATGTAAATATAATAAATATTTCTATTTTTCTTATATTATATATGAAAGTTTAAGGGTGATTCTAAAAAATAAACCAAGTAAAATCCATATATTTATTTTATTTATCTATTTTTTTTTAAAAAAATATTTTTTGCGGTTGAATCGAATTTTATCAACCGGCCGAGTTTTTAAAAATGGGTTAAATATACGAAGGCAAATCAAAGTCAATCTCATAACACGAAAATGTAATTTTTTGATATTTTTTTATGACTCAATAATATTAGTCAAAATCAAATGTATCTCGATCAGTGATAAGATTTAAGAATCGCTATTTGTCTAAGTTGAGATTCATGGTCAAACTTCAATCCACAAATTTATTAATGACGACTTTCTTTACCAAATTCCACCACGGCAACAACAGCCACCTCCTTCTGCTGTAATCCATCCATCAAATCTTCCTTCTTAATCTTCAACCTCACTTGAATGTTGTTCAATTAAACAAACACCTACTTGCCGATCGTTAATCGTACTCACAATCCGGATAAATCTGAATTTTGTTTACGATTTCATAAATTGAATCTGTTTCGTTGTTTGATTTAAGTTCGTATAAAACAATGAAGTCATCATTGGGGAAGTTAGGGCGTAAATTATCGATGCAGAGGAGCGATGTGAAGGAGATGAGAGATCATCAGCCGTATATTCATGTAGATGAGCTTGCTCAGGCTACGAAGGTAGGGTTTCCTTTCCTAGTTGAATTCTAGAGCATATTAGGGTTTCACATCAATTAACTCTGCAGTACCTTTTGTTCCACTTTGATTCTGAATTTTATCGTGCAATGTGTTTTGCATTGTATTTCAATACCTAATCTACACAATTATACACTAATCACTATGTAGAAGAATCATTGGGATTGGGAAGTTGATGATGACTATTCAAGCTCATTATGGCTCTAAATTTATATTTTCTCTGATTCTCAGGATATGCAAGATATGAGAAACTGCTATGACGGCTTATTATCTGCAGCTGCTGCGACTGCAAATAGCATATATGGTAAGTGATTGAATTGTTTTGTGTTAAAATGCCATAATTTTCTGCACCAAAATTCGGTTTAATCAAGTATGATAGGAGATCTTTAAAAATTATTGACATTAACCATTGATCGTCCTATAATATGATGCAGTTGAGAACCAATAACCGGTTAATTGACTCTTCATTTGAATTACAGTTGTGATTAATACTCGCATTTAGGTCTCATGAGAATAACTATCAATAACTTATGTTCCCTTTTTGGATATGCAAATTATATAAGTACAAGTAAATGCTTGTTTTCCAGAATTTTCAGAGTCACTAAATGAGATGGGGAATTGTTTGCTAGAGAAAACCTCTGCAGATGCTGAATCTGAAAGCGGTAAATAAGAATAATTCAGCAATTACTCTTTGGGAATTTGAAATTATTTTAGTATATACTTTATCGCGACATTTCATTCCATGCAGGAAAAGTGCTATCAACTTTGGGTAATATGCAATTGGAACTTCAGAAAATTGCTGATACTTACGTAAGCTTTAATTTTATAATTATTTTAATAATTTATTATTTTTAATTCTTTATCATGTTGTAAGGAAGAGTGACTCATTATTCTCTCGTTTTCAGCGTTCTTATGTAATTGTGACAATTACCAACCCATCAGAGTCTCTCCTAAGCGAGCTAAGGAAAGTGGAGGTCTGTTTTTCTTTTTATATTCTTTTAGGGTTAACTTCTAATTTTATTTTGTGTAACCAAGTTATTTTTTATCAGATAAAAAACACACAGTTTATTATTTTTATTTAAGGTAATTTACCTAAGATAACCGACGTTTAGGCGCCATGTTAAAAAAATAAAAAATAAAATCAACATGGCCAAAAGCTACAAACACGTAAACTGCCACATCATCATTTTGACGGATCATCGTATGCGAGTATTATCAGCATTTATTGATATACTATGAACACTTATTTTGTTTCTCTGCTATTTGTGCAGGAGATGAAACTTCAATGTGATGAAAAAAGGTAAATTGTGTAATTATGAAGTTGTTTATTGAAATTAAGCTTTATTGACTGAGTATGGTGATGATGATGATGATGATGATGATGATGATGATGATGATGAATACACAGAGAGGTGTATGAATACTTGACAACTCAACACAAAGAAAAGGGGAAATTAAGAAATAATAAAATTGAAAGTTCAATTTCACAAAAACTACAAGAAGCTCAAGATGAATACGATGAAGTGACTAGATTATGTGTTTTTCGGGTCAAATCACTTAAAGAGGGTCAATGTCGTAGTCTTTTTACACAAGCTGCTCGCCATCATGCTGCACAGGTTATTTAATTATTTTCTTATTATTTTTAATTCCTTTGAAATTATCTTTGTTGTGATGAAGACAAAAGTTTAATCTTTTTGGAAGCAGATAAATTTCTTTCGTAAGGGACTTAAAGCTCTTGAAGCAGTTGAACCTTTCATAAAAAATGTTGCAGAAAAACATCGAGTTGATTACCAACTCAGTGAGTTACCTGATCGCAAAGGTGGACCTGTGAGTGGCTATGAAAGCACCAATGATGGAGAATTGAGTTTTGATTATAAACTCAAGAAACAAGGACTTGATGATGATGATGATGCTACTTCACCTAATCCAATGGAGGTAACTTTTGTGCATCAGATTATATATGTTCTTGATGTTTTAATGCTTTTATTTTTCTGTCTTTAATAATAATCTACTTTTAGATTTGTCCTTGTTTATGTTAAATCATTTATAATTAGTTGGGTCACCAAAAGATGGTTTTGTATCCCGATAAATCGATGATGTTGCAGTAACATGCTGAGGTGGCAAGTGACATGTCATTTTTTGTGTCCCATTTGGGGCATTTAAAGATGGCTTTGTATCCTCTTTGGGTCATTTAATCATTAGTTTTTAGGTCATAACACAAAACTTAATGACCCTATTGGACACAAATGTGTACAAATTTAGACATTTACAAATGTGAAAGTACGCTGTTATTTTAGGCAAAAATAATCCTTATTTTAATATGGGTTTTGATAATGACGTCATTAAGAATGAATATTATGTTTTAAAAAAGAATAATTAATTAAATTGTAAACCATTTTATCCATGTTTATCTTCATTGGTCAAATGTGTTCCATATATTTAGGAATATTCAACCAGTTAAGTAACTAATTCAACTAAAAGTTTCTTTTTCAAAACAGAATATTCATTCTTAATGACAACCCTTAGGACTATCATTATCAAAACCCTTTAAAAATATATTAATGCTGGTCACTAAAATAACGTAGATTTACTTGTAATATGTTGTGTTTCAGGTGGACCAATTAGATGTTCCCTATCTTCAACCTTCCAGTTTAGAAGATTCAGAGGTAATATGACCATAATTAAGTTTCATTTAGTTATCCTAGAAAACATTTACAAAATTCTCTCTTAATTTCTTACTATTTATTCACGCTGCAGATAAATCTGAATAAACATAAAGCGGATCAAAGGAAAACTAGAGTAAGCAGTTATTCCGCCCCATTATTCCCCGAGAAAATCGACCCATCTGAAAAACCAAAAGAAACACAACCCGCCCGCAAATTTTACTCTCATGTATTACCTCAGCCCGTTATCAACACCCGAAACCCAATTTCAAAACTCACTACATCTATCTCTCATTCCGGCCCGTTTCAAAACATTCAAAATATGACAAATAACAATAACAACAACTACAACAGCAATTCATCTACCCAATTACCCGCACCCACTTCCGGAAGATTCTCATTTTCACAAAAAGATACTCACAAAACCGACAACAGTAAAGTAACAAAACGACAATCTTATTCTGGCCCGTTACCACCAAGCAAACAGTTCTCTTTCAAAATGGCATCTAATAACAGCGGGCCCATTATGTCAACCGAACTTCCTCAACCGCCATCTTCACGGGGCCCGTTTTCTCAACCGAATCTGTTAGCATCAAACATGTCGCGTAGTGTTTCACCTCCGCCTATTTCTTCACCTAAAATAAGTGAGCTTCATGAGCTCCCTAGGCCACCTGGCACTTTACCTTTTTCAAAACCGGTTGGTTTGATTGGTGGACATTCGAGAACGTTGATTTCTAAAAACCAAGAAATTTCTCCACCGAATAAAAAGGCGATGTTGGCATCGGTTTGTGCTTCTCCTCTCCCATTACCGCCTTCCGTTGTTCCTAAAAGTTTTTCCTTACCCTCGAGTAAAAGTGAGACGTGAAAATTTGCAACTGTTTTGGTTTTGGATATCGAGCCAATATTAAATGTTTTGGAATTAGCCTCTCGTGTAGGCCCCCGTCAAAGGTAGTTAAATATATATTTTGCTTTTTATATCAAGTGATATATTAATGGCATTAATTGACGACCTTTTATGTGTCCTGTTTGGGTCATTAAAAGTTGGTTTTGTCCCGTTTGGGTCATCTGGTTAACGCCACGTCATCAAGGTGCCGAATGACCCAAACGGTATATGGAATCATCTTTTAGGGACAAAAAAAACAACTTTGAAGTTAAATATATGAATTAGAATGTGAGATTGATTTTGAAATGGTTGTGGTTACAGGTTGAAGCTGATTTCTAGACTGTTGGCTGAGCATATTCTTTTAGGTTATTTTTAATTTTTGTTCTTGATCGCCAATAGAGGTCTGTAAATATGATTGACGTATTTGATGCAATTAAAACACCGAAATGTTGTGGATTTTGGTTGTGGGAATTTTGTGTTTGCAAGTTTATGTCATTAATATAACATCTAACCGAACGTCATCTTTGACATGTTTTATGGTGTTCTCTCTCTTTTGTTTAGCTTGTTACAAGTTCTTAAGGCTACTACTACATCGTCTTATTATATGACTGGTTTCCTTGATTTTTTAGTTATTGGGTTAGGAATTTAGGTTATCATAAACGTGTGGGTGTGATAATTGATTAATGAGAGTACACAAAAAGAATGAAACTTGTCTTTATACATAAATTCCAAAACATTTGCATTTTGATGATGATCTGGATATGCCCCTAAACAAAAGCACTAGTTCAGCACTTCGTCCTGACATTAATTGGGCTAAAAATGATAAATTCGGCCCATTACATTAAAACCCATATTATTCGTAATATGGTTCACAGTATCCTCTTTCTATACACAAAAATGTGCATTCTTTGTATAAAACATAATAATAACAACCAACACTATCATAGCTTCATTAATCATCTTCTTCATCATCTGTTAAGTGAGTTTTAAGTGTTTGATTAGGTATCATCCATTTTTTAGTCTCCCATGCTACATCTTTTTCGGGCAATTCGTACTCGTCTGCTTTTAACGATAACTCAAACTCGGGCAGGTCGGGCAACTCGTTCAAACTCCTGGATCAATCCCCACACCTCATGAGCATAAAATATCTTTTATAATTATATGAAATGAAAATAAATGAATTTGATTGCTTACTTTTCTTCCTCTAAAAGGTACGCGTACATTTGAGACTTTTTAGCTGCAGTTTCGGGAATTTTCTTATTTAAATGCTTCATTGCACCCCATGCAGCCGGAGCCCTACATACGCTCAAGTCATAAGATTATGCTAATATCCAAACATTAATCACTCCATCAATTGTGATCCATTTACTTATGTAATGATCGATTCGCCTTATGTTTTATGGGCCAACGGGTAAAAAATATATAAGAAAAATAGCTAAAAGGAAAACGGGTCAACCAGAGTACTCAGAATGTATCTTTAAAATATAAAACCTCCTAAATCATTATGTTTGAAAATTTAGATTATTATTGAAATAATATAGTGTTTAATCATAGTTGACCCACTAATTATTAACTTTTTATATATAAGGAGATATAATATATGGAAAAAGGGGATTCACGACCGCCTTATTTGGCCCGTTTCGGCTAGGATGGGCAAATTCTTGATGAAAACACGACCCAAATCTAACACGAACTAAGCAAAATGAAATCAAAACGGGTCAACAATATACTATGCAGGTCTAGTTTGAGTGAAACGAGTTAACTTGAAATTGACCCGGATCTAAAATTTTATGCTTTCTAAGAAAATGGATTTTCTGAAATTGTGTCAGGTTTGATTGAAACGGTTTATAAATGACGTGTTACCCATTTAATTAAACAAGTTACGGGTAATGATGAGGTCAAATACGAGCCATGTTTGGGTTGTGCAAAATGGCCCGTATCAAATTTTGGGTCATGTACAGATTGATGGGTAATTTTCATGTTGGACCAACTCTTACCTGAACTTCCAGCCCCCTAGTTTCAACTCCATACAAAATCTACACATTTCGACCCAAACCCATTTTGACCCGAACCCAACCCGCCCGCCCATTTTGCCACCTGTAATCACTCCTTACAAAAAAAGTTGTCACAAACCTAACCTTGTTATGGGAAGTGTTAGACAAAAGCTTAAACAAGCCTTCTTGCTCTCTGTTAAAATCTCTTCAGCTGCTAAAAAACAACACACCGCACTAATATGACACGATGGTTCGGTCCCCTTATCCGTAATCAAACCATGGTAATAATATGCTGCAGCCTAATTACACAAATAATCTTTGATTTAAACAAGTTTACTTAAAGTTAAAACGGTTTTATATATGCAATTATTTTAGTAAAGCAAATTAACCTTTGCTTCAAGGTATTTCCATTTGATAAATGATAGATGTTTCTTTCCATACCCATTAAGGCTGTCACATGTTGACAAACAATAATGAGCCTGCTTAAAAAAAAACCAGTTAGCGGTTGTTAGGTATCGATTTACTGTAGTGAAAGATAATGTATGTTATATTTACCTGACCAAAATAACTTAATTGCTCGCATGCTAATCTTCGCTTAACGGATAATGTGGCATTTTTACTTTCGACGGCTGATGCAAGTTGCATTTCTGTCCCCTGAAAGTTATCCGATAATTAGTGTGTTAAATAAGATTACAAACACTAATTTTTTTAAATAGTAATCTGATTCTAATTTTATTTTTCAAACATGTAAGAAGACTTTGGGCAACTTTTGACACTGGTTGACCCATTTTACAAGTTTGACTTTTAGTCAAGTTTCACGTTCGACCTTGTTTGACTTGTTGGAGATAAAATAAAATCCAGATCAACCCAAAGTTAAGTAAATGGATCAAATTTGTTACCTGCCCAAGTGCTTGAATATAAGCAGCCTCGATTACGTTCTCTTGCAAATCTACAGGCAGCCTCATCCTGATCATAATATTGAGGTTAGAGACCTTACACTAAAAGTGTACTTTTACATTATAATTTACACTATATTATAATAATGGTAAATAGTGCAACAGTATATATAGTATAATATTACACTATTCATCAACACTAAATATAGTGTTAAAGTTTCATTATAAAAGTTACATAAATAGGAATATACATAGAATATTCCTTTTTTTATTGTTAACTAATGAGTTGGAGCGGTTTAGTATCTGTTACACTATAATTATACGTTTTAATGTAAAAGACGGTGTTATGGGTTGGAGATGGTCTTAATGACACAATTAATCCACTATTAAAAACACTCATTGGTCATCTATGGCTTATAAAAAATCACTACATACTTAATATGAGGTGGAATTTGGACAAGAATTTCCCCAAGACAGAATTGCAAGTATCCAGCTGCCTTAACCAATAAGTCGACAGCAGATCGTATATTATCTGTTTACAAAACAAACAAAATTAATAATATTTTCTCGGGGACTAATTTGCGGTTAACTGTTTATAATACATAAATATTTCAGACCTGTAGATTCAACTGTTTCAGTTGAAACAGTTTGATCAGGGATCAATTTTGAATTTGCCTCCATTAATGTCAACATAGCCATCATATGAACAACAGATAGTAATTCGAACCATGAATCTGCAACACATATTTCCTGCTAAATGAAGTACAAATCAGATTATAAAAAGATTGATTTAAATGAACAGAAAATACAAAAAATGATCATGATTTAAAGAATCTCACTTTTCCGTCGTCTAAACTTTTCCATTTGAATTCAATCAGTTCTCGAAAACCAAGCTCTGCAACCAAATTAGCAACGATTTCAATTAATTTGTTATCCTAAACATGTAGAAGATAAATTAGGCGCGCGTTGTCTAAATATGTATTCAGTTTCATTTATAACAAATCGACATAGAACATGTTCAATGACAAAGATAACCTTGTAAATTTTTTAAAAAAGATTAAAATACAATAGGTTACAATTTTTTATTTAAAGTAAAAAGTGTGATTTCCAAAAATAGACATACTGCTATCCAAAACTCCCAAAAAAGATTTCACTTTCAAATTTTCCCAAAATAGACGGTGCAAAAAATATTCGGAATCACACAAAAGACATCAAGTAGTACGGTCTATTTTAGGAAATCCGAGTCGCACAAGATTATATTGGAAAAAAAAAATTCATATATTTTTGATACAAGTAAAAACTTATTGAATAGTCAAAATGTTGAAGATTTTTTTTTTATCATCCAACGACATTTTTTACCAGATTTGATACATCTTTTATTTGGCCTTTTTATATACTAAGCCTTAAATAAACATGATAAATTGATCAAACCTTGATCCGTAAGGCCAACTAACAACGACAAATATTCCTCCAACGCTCGTACCAATTCAGGAACAGCCGATACATCTACAACATGGAATATGTTGACAATACTCACAGATCCATATTAAAACATATCATATGATTTAACAAATATTAGGAAAATAAAACCAACCAGTTTGTTGTGCGAGAAGAGCGATTTGACTTCGAAAAGAAGTCAAGCGATCAGTTAGATCCTTGGGAACAAGGCCTTTAAGTGGTTTATGGAAATTTGAATTTGTAGGAATTCGAATGGAAGGAACGAGTATTGTAACGAGAGGGATCTTAATCTGCTTCTTGTTTCCACAAACTCTATACACAGAAACTGCACACCCCATTTTTGTACGAAAATTTCACTTTTAATTAGTATACAACATATAACATTATTATTGTAATTTGTCTATACAGAAAACAACATCAAGGATAAATGTTGATGCTAATAAAGAAGAAGAATCAAGTAGTGGTGGTGGTTATGAAGCTTCTTATGTATGGAGTCACATGGGGTTTGGGTTCACTGGTGTTTATTATTTATTTTTTTTTATATAAAGAAAGCATTCGTGCAATAAAAAGTTGTCTCAGATATTGGAAAATGATTGTTATCTTTTATAAAAAATGTACTCCTCCCTCCCACAAAAAAGTTTGCATTTCTCATTAAACTTTTGTCCCACAAGAAAGTTTACATTTCTCACATTTGATGGACCCCACATAATAAAATATTGTTATTATTAAGAACCCCACCATTAATATCCACTAACTATCTTTGTCTCTCCAATCAAACCTTATATTTTAATCAGAGTAAATTACACGGATAATCCTTTAAGTTTATAGCAAATTTCACCAATGGTCCTTTAGTTTCAAAAATTGCACTGATAGTCTTTAATTCAGAAAGGATTTTCACCGATGGTCCTTTACACTAACTGACGTTAATTTATTCTGTTAACTCACCCCATGTACAATGCACGCAAGGGTAAAAAAGTCATTTTTAATTTCTTTTCATTCTTACATTAATTTTTTTTATTTTAAATAAAAGTTTTTAGTTTTAGAATAAAAAGAAAAGAAATGAAAAATGACTTTTTTACCCTCATGTGCATTGCACATGGGGTGAGTTAACAGAAAAAATTAACGTCAGTTAGTGTAAAGGACCATCGGTGAAAAACCTTTAAGAATTAAGGACCATCAGTGTAATTTTTGAAACTAAAGGACCATTGGTGAAATTTGTTATAAACTTAAAGGATCATCCGTGTAATTTACTCTTTTAATCAAAAGTATTACTAGTAATCCCACCACTAACTATCATCTAAAATCTTGTGCCCAAGAAAAATGTAGACTTCTTTATAGGACGAATGAAGTAATTAATTATGAAAGAAGTGTATAGTTGGATTAAATAATTAATAGGAATGGAGGTCAGATCTGTTTGTGGAGTGATTGATTCATGGAGATAACATGTGCATGTACATGGGTTACTGTACCCCGCAGAATTAGGACCAGACTGGAAACTATACAATTCAACTTAATTGGTCGTCTATAAACGGGTTACTTTTCGAATAATGGATTATTAAATGTTAAATTTGTAGCGGGTCGGTTAGTTCAGTTTATAAACGGGAATTTACTTGAAACAAATTATTGATTACATTTTGGTAATATTTTAATTCTTACTGAATTTTTCTATTTCATCCTCCTACAAATAAAATATTTTTTACATAATATCCACTAATTATTGTTTTTAATTTCATTCATTGATTTGGACATTCCTATTGGTCAATTGAATTAGAAGGTAATTAAAAATATTTAGTGAGAAGCAATATAATATTTTAAATATTAAATGTGGTATAAAAGTGTTTATTTGTGACATTAAGCCTTTAGATCCATTACTTTGTGAGTTGTATGATTCTAAGAGACAGCAAAATCTCCTTTATCAATTATAGTCAATAAAATTAGTTCAAATATATGCCAACATTGTTAGTTTAATAACTGGGAATGGTTTATGGTTTGATATAGAAATTCCACAATATATACTACACCCAAATATGTGTGACTATATCCATGATACAATATATATATATAATAATTATTGTGTATGTATATCTTGATATATATTAAGTGTTGGTTACTTCAAGTTGAATTAATTCAGCTTCACTTTTTCGTATATAATAAGATCTAAAAAAGCAATAACATTACCTAATTCTTTCACAAAAAAAAGAGAGAGTATAATGAACGTAGGATGTAAATCAAAATGGTCATAATCTCTATCTAAAGATAAAAAACTACTTCCAAAAAATATAATAAGATCTACATCTAAATGAAATAGGACGCCTAGCTCCAATTGCATAAAGATCAACCAACACCATCTTCAAAAGTTATTTTTATTATTACCACGAGTCCACATTTGCATGAACAAAACCTAACTTGTTACTTAAAAAACTACCAACTTTTATTTTATTTTCCAATATTAGATGCATATAGTGAAGACTTTTATCTTAATTAAGCTCCACTCATAAATGATTCAAAGGTTGTCTCCAAGTTACGAGGCATATTTGCTTCGTGATGACACGTAGGATCCCAGGTCTGATGGCGTATCGTTGCTCCAGACACCCCTTTTTCACAGCTTCAAGAAATAAATCACCACCAATTTGCAAGCGACCCTTTTTTTAATTATCAAATAATCGTAACCATATATTCAACTCCTTCTTTTTTTCTTATTTTCATCAAACGTCGTCGACCATACCATAAATTAATAAACAATATTTTAGTTCTTCATTCAATTGTCTTCACAAATCGTCCCTTCACTCGTTTTCTAGTATCCGCCCTTGCTTTTCGTGACTCGTAACGGATACATTTCTCGTACCTGTTACATTTAATACTTATAAATTATCCAAATGAATTATTAATTATTAATTAATAATTAATAATACCTTCGGGTTTTCTTCTTCTCCTTGTAACGTAACATAGCGTTACATCTGTTTTGAGCAAGCTGTTGTGCATCGACTTTTGGCATTTCCATTACTTGACTAGTTGCTAAAAACTGGTCCATCATTTGACCATCCAAATTACTTTCCATGATTTGTGTTTCTGATGATGATCCAAATGTTTGTCTGTTGTTGCACTCCATTGTTGATCTGCAAATCTGCTTCTGCATATACCACAAAAACAGGATTGTTAATGGCAGGATTATATGGTCTACATGTGACCACAGGACACCTGGACCACTCAAATATCTTTCCCATTTCTAATAGGTGGATAAATCCTAGTATATTATAATATGAGAAAATAAAAATATATAAGAACATTAATATGGTCAATATTTATACATTAGTAACACCTGACTAGAGAGAATGCATTTTTCTGATAAATTTGAATGTAAAGAACAATTTTTTTTAATCAATTTTTCAAGAGAGGAAAAACACAGAAAAATAATTACAAGCGTAACCATTATTATATTAACATTTTGTTTTCAAAAGTTCATAGAGGAGAATCCAAATCCGTTTTATTTTTTGTAAATGATTTCAAATAAATGAAAAGAGACAGCACTTGCAGATAAATAGGACTGAACAATCTTCTATCTTGCAGACAAAAAAAAACTTTTAATTAATAAGCCCGAATAATCTTCTATCTTGCAGATAAAAAAACTTTAATTTATAAGCCAGAATAATCTTCTAAATAAAAGTTTTCTAAATAGATAAATATGATCATAACTGCAATTAATCTTCTATCTTGTCTATATTCAAGTCAATGTTCAACAGTCAAGGATTCAAATTTTGTGATCTCATTTCTTTTGTTGGCGAAAATGTATAGTATTCAATCATCTAATCTTCAAATTTGCAGTAGAGAATTAATTAGCTAAATTCAGATAGATAAAGGAAACACACAATTGTGCTTACATTTTGTAACGGATTTGTAGCAAAAGATATGTTTATAGCATCCATTTCTTTTAACACTTGTGTTGTTGTGAAAGAGGCATCTTCAACAAGATCAGTACAATTGTTTATCCCAAATCCAAGATTATCACCTACTCCGGCCACAGAAGATCTTGATCTTCCTAGATTAAAATCCCATATCTGCAAACTCAAAACGGTCAGAAAAGACACGTGTTTCAAGTTACATTGCAATTCATGCTACTACAAGATAAACACACAATTTAAAAACTTGAAAACCAATTACAATTGTTAAACATAATGTTAAAACATTGAACTACAGAAGACGTTACTGATTTAGCATCGAAGGTTCGAATTATTTGATATATGTACAACTCCCAAGGTTGAATTGTATATAAACAAAATAAAAGCAGTTTAACTCTGTTTATATCAAGTTTAAAAGTTGATTAATTCTAACCTGACTGGTTTGACGTTTAGGGCTATAGCTCCACACGTTACTAAATTCATTAATACACCCATTATTAGCATTAGCATTCAAATTCGATTGATTCTGTGGCGGCATGAGCAAATACGTTAAAGGAATTTGCTGATGCAACAGATCTTTATCATCTTGTTCCTCGTACTCAAATCCTTCCGAAACCTCCCGCCGGCCACACTCACTCGGCGTTTGAGGCCCCAATTCAGCTCCATCTCCATCAAATCTCTCCTTCGCAAGCTCCAACAACTGCTTATACAAAACCTTATTACGCACACCACAACTCGCACCTCGTGATTTCAACTCAACATTAGGAACCTCATCATAACAAGGAGTTTTCTCATTAATTGTTGTTAAATCGTTGAAATTGGTAGTAGAATACTTACTCTCACACGAATTACCATTACAATCGGAATTTTTCAGATCAAATCCCCAAATTGAAGCTAGATCAATAACGGAAGGACAACCGGTGATCTCATCAACCGGAAATCGATTGTGGTATGAGGAAGCGGAGGAATCACCGTGAAAATCATGATCGCAGCCGGTGCATAGGAGGAGGTTATCGGTGGAACAAGCGATTGAAACGGCGTCGGATCCGCAGTTGTCACAGATCTGAGAACGAATGTGTTTGAGAGATAAAGCATTTGCAGAGTGAACGGTGTTATCACAGAACAAACATAATTTAGCTGAATCAGCTTTACAGTACAGTACTGCTGATCTCTGATTGCAGAAATCACAGAGAGATGGCATAATTTGTAAAGAATTTAGGGTTTTGATTTGAAGATTGAATTGTGATGAAAAATGATAAAGGTAGGAGAAGAAGATGAAAAAATCTTATGGGGGTTTAGAAAACGACAAAAAGGGCTTTTTCTGCCCGAAAATGAGTGTTTACTTTGCGATATTTATTGATTTTGTCAATTCAGGCATGTTTAAATACTGTTAATTCAGCTTTTAAAATTCCACTTTATTTTGTGGGTCTAGAAGACTACAACTTCGTGTTTAACAGTCGTTAAGTTACTTTTCACTATAGATATGGATTATCTTTGTAAATATCTTACAGGAATTGTTACTTTACATCTATATATATTTTCATTATTTTGTCACTTACAACGTCCGTTATTAAAATTCGAATGAAAATGTGTTTGGTCACTTGATACGTGAGTTTGATTAGAATTTATCATGTATTTGATCAGAAAATAAAAAACTGATGTAGATGTGCTAGCGATTACCAAAACCATTAGTCTAAGAAGCAATGACAAATATAGAAAATATGACCATTAGTCTACCATTAAGCCAGTACCCACCACATCTGAATATGTAGTTGGTCAAAAGTGTAAAGTTAAACCTATCATAAAGACGCAATTGAAAAGTGATGGTAACTTAAGCTTTTTAATTAGGGACGAAGAATCGGGACAGAGTATTGGAACCAACCATAGTATTTGGTATCTAGTTTTGGCCCTTGGTACTGTACCGAACAGTTAACATAATGAATAAATCCAAATAAATACTGGAACTAAACCGATTCATACCGACACATACATAGCAAATATTAATATGTATACTTTATCCTCTTCATGTGTTTACCATATTATTATGGTACTGTCAGGATCGAATAACCAAACAAGTTATTATAACTCAGATCTACTAACACAAGAAGTTACAGTGGATTAACACTTATGTTATTAGATTAAGAACAATGTAAACTGTAATTGAATAAGAACAATACGATGAACACAGTTTATCACAAAAAGCTTCAATGTATTAATTCGTTCGATCAATACACGTATGTTTACAATTCATAAGGAACTATATATAATAGTCCTTGAAGCCTAACTTATTAACCTAGTTATTCTAGGAAACGATTACAATTGAATTACATAAAGATTTACATATTATAACTAACTCTACTAAAATCTCGAACACGGTCAGTTCTAAATTTAACATCAGTAGTAATCTTGATCGTCAGTAGTATTTTGCCTTTAGCAGTAGTAAGTCGAGATCAGTAGTAACTTCCATCATCAGTAGTAATTCAATATCAGTAGTAGAACCTTTATGTTCCAACAATCTCCCCCTAAACTTATTAATTCATCTTGAATTAATCAAGTTTCTTCTTGTTCTTTCTTCCTTTGCTCTTCTTCAGCAGCTCGTTTCTTAAGGGTTCTTTGATTTTGTCTTTTCCTTTGAGCTATGATATACTTGCTGTTTCTTTTGATGAAATAGTTAAGTTTTTCTCTAAACATTAACTCATCATAAGGTTTCATCATTGTGTTAGTGAATATCTGATATAAAGTTTCTTCAGAGTGTGGATATTCTCTTTCCATTAGATATAACTCACAGTTCTTGCTTGATCTTTCAAAGAAGTACATATTAACTGTGGGCAACACATTCCAAGCATATACATTTTCTGTGTTAGAAAATATTTCTGGGTAGTTATCTGGATAAAATGCAGCATCAATCATTTTTGTTAAGTATCCAGCACCAGAATCCTTCCATGACTTCTTGGTCATTCTTGGTTTTCCAATAATCAGAATTTTAATTATATCACTTCTTGAACAGGATCTGATCATTGGCTTCCAACCAGTAAACCTTTGTACTACTCTGTCTTCCCTTATAATTTCTATCACATTATTGTTCATAACTCTCCAATTAATGATTGGATTATTTTCAAGGGGAGCAACAGGTACTTCAAGAACAGGAATAATTTATTCTGTTTTTTATTTCTTTTTAACACTCTGTTCTTGTGGAAGAGCTTTTCTTTTCTTTGTTTGGGGAGTGGAAGATTCACCAGTAGTTGATACACTACCAGTTTGAATCAATGTTGAATTTATTGGGATTAAAGCTTTTGCTTTTTCTTCTTCTGCATCTTGTTCAGCCAATTCTTTCTTCTTGGCAGTACAATATTTTTCAATGATTGTGATCATCTTCATTCTGCCAAAAGATTTTGCACTATGCCCTTTTGACTTGAGAAAGTCAATCATATTTGTCTTCTGTTCAAAAATATCATCTGGTAGTTCACCTTTTGTTCTTTTACTGTCAGCTACCAGATCTTCAAGACAGTTTAGATGTTCTTCTTCAATTTTTCTATGTCTTTTAAATTCAGCATGTTGATCTGCTATCTGAACATCTTTTATTTGTTGAACAGGTACTTCAGCTTCTTGATTTTGTTGATTTTTCAATTTCTTCTTCTTTTCTTCAAGAGCTTGATACATAGCCACTTTCTTCCAATATCTCATATGTTTCACCTTCCATCTGGATTGTTTCTCTGATCTGACATGATTAATTTTGTTCACCATGTGGTGACCTAATGCTCTGTTGGGGTAATCATCATCATAAATCTCTTTTCCCTTTCCAATACAAGCTGGAAGTATAGATGGAGGTGGAGTATATTTCATATCAGGAATACCTTTAATTATAATTGATGGAGAAAACAATTTAAATTTGTCTTCTGATAGAATCTTTGGGTGTGGAGGAAGAGCACATTCATCTACTTCAAACCAATTCACATTATCATCAATGTCAGGTATGATAAGTGGTTGATCAGGAGTTGGTGGTTTTGAGATGATGACATAACGTTCTCTTTCAATAAGTTCAGGAATTTCTTCTTCCTCCTCTTCAGTAGTAACCAAAGTAGTTTCTACTGGTAAATCTGCTACTGGCACAATCTGTCTGTCTTTATTTACTACTGGTGAGATTGTTTCAGTAGTTACTACTGCTAGGGCATCAGTAGTAACCATAATATTTTCTTCTGTTGTGTTTACTACTGGTGTTTCTGCCTTTTCACCATGACCAGTAGTAACAATGTCTTGATCCTTTTCCTCAGTAATAACCATAGGATCAGTAGTCTCTATCACCTCAGTAGCAACTGGAGAGTGTATTTGTTCTGCTGTTTGTGATGGATTTGCAGACACAAATATATCCTCATCCATTTCTTTGTACAAGTCTTCACCAACATTTTGACTTGTTTCACCATGAACCTCTTTCAAGTTAAGGAGGGCTGCTGCTGCAATTGATTGATCAATCATCCCTTGGATTTGATCTTTCTCCCCCTTAGTGATCTCAACTTGTTAAGCCTTACTAACTGCAATCTTTCTTTGTAATTTCCTTATCAATTTTGATTGCCTTTGAAGCCTTTGTTCAAATCTCTTCTGACTTTTGTTCAAGGTATTGATGTAGTGCTTCATATAGGTCATGGTTTTTCCTTGATTATGTAGTAACTCCAGACAATTTTGTACAGTGGTTTTAAGGTTTTCCTTCCTATCCGTCAATTTAGTGGTTTTAATACCGCCCTCAGCCCCTTTGGGTGGATCATTGGGCTCAATAGGTACATTGCCTTTAAGGTTTTCCATCATATCCGTCAATTCAATGAGTTCTGTTCTACCCTCATCACTTCTTGGTGATGAAATGGGTTGTTTGGACACACTCTTCTTCCTAGAAGAAGCAGTAGTGCCCCCCCCCCCTTGTGGTTTCTTGGCACCGGGGTCCTCTTAGTAATGCCTCAAATTCAGAGTCATCACTCAGAGTTGCCGAGGTCTGGGTCCTATTTATGTTCTCACTAGCTTGTGCACCCACCTTTGGGGCATCAGTGGTGAGAGCCCTTTCCTCATGACCTCTCTCCTCCTGTGAGGTCAACTCTTGGAGCCTGGGGTTTGACTCAATATGTCCCCTGGTGTCCTTTAAGGAAGATTTCTTCCTTTTATATGTTTTAGAAATTTGTTTAGTTAAGGTCTGGTCTTCCTCAGAGTGAAGAGTAGCACTCTGGGGATTAATCTCATGTTCCTGGGACACATTCAGGACATTGGTTGGTTGATCTATTTGAGTGGACTGAATGGGTTCTGTTTGGGCTGTATTTGGTGGTGGAGCGGGTTGGGGTTCAATGGGGTGACTTGAACCTTCTCCAGTTTGTGGTTGATCTTTGATCATGTTTGGGAATAGTGGGGTATCCTTACCAGAAAAGTTGAATCTTTTTCTCATATTTGCAAAAACCTTTTTGTTTAATTCTGGTGTTACAAAAATGTTTTTGGGGGTTGAAAGATTTTGTAATTCACAATTAATAATATGAGTAAGAAACCTTGGATACATTAAAAATTTTGTAGATGATAAGTTTCCAAGCATTCCTTCAAAAATCATGTTAGAAAAATTGAATACTTGTCATGTACTCAAACAAACAACAGCAGGGGCTATTGATTTGTTGAATTCATTCCAAGTACTCATTTTAGGAGAGATGCAGTGTTGAATGGTGTGAACCAAAAACTTCCATTGGGGTGAAAGAAGACCCTTTTGAAAGGTAACTATGTCTGATCTTCCTTCATAACCCATTTTCTTTAAATTTTCAACAAGATCTTCCTTTGGTAAAGAGAACATACCTGATTCATCATGAAGTTGAAGATGTTGTCTGATTGATTGTTCAGTTATGGTGATTGTTTTTCCATCCACAGTTGATTTAATCATGGACATGGTTGGCCCTTCAGTTCTTTCAGCATTGGTCCAGAAATTAACTAGATGTTGTTGATATGCTTTAGGATTGATGGTGAGAGCAAACTTTATGTATGAGTTCTTTAGAAACATCACAATAGGTCGAAAATCCTTTGTTCCATCTGGATTTCTTAAGAAGGCACACATATTGTGGAATTCTGAAAATTTAAGATCAGTAGTGACATTGAGTGATTTTAGGGTTGCCATTGTGTTTGATTTTGATCTTTTGGAGTAAGTCTTTCAGAGAGAGTGATCGTTTTGGTAGGAATTTCAATAGTGTGTTCGGAATTGAGTTGTTACTGATGTTTAGGTTTTGATCGGATTGTGCAGAGATAAGGGTTTAGCGTAGGGTTTATCAAATCGAGGAAAGATAATGCTAAACTAATCTAAGTCTGTTATTTATATTTTTCGATTAAACCTGCAAAATGACCAAAATATCCTTCGAATAATAGCCTAACGGCTATTTTCATGAGGGTCAGTAATGTAATTTGTTGTATTTTACAGATAACGGCCGATCAGTAGTAACTAAGTATCAGTAGTAGAAACATCAGTAGTAACCTTTGTTTCCATACTTGACTTAATTTCTACTGAGAAACCCTATCAGCACTAGATTGTGGTAGAAATAACAAGATCAGTAGTAATGAATAACCAGTAGTAAAACATGAAAGTTTTAAAGATTTGTACAAAACACTTTACACAGGAAAATAGTATATCTTTATTAGCTTAAAAAAATTTAGTATTATCTTTTCCTTTTAGACTTGACTTATTAAAATCATTCCAATACTGCTAACCAAAAAGTTGAATCTTCCTACATCAAATGCTTTTGTAAAAAGATCTGCTAATTGATCATCAGTATGAATTTTCTCTACTTTTATTAATTTCCTTTCATTGCAATCCCTTATAAAGTGAAATCTAATTTCAATGTGTTTTGTTTTAGAATGTTTTACTGGATTATTCACAATACTGATTGCACTTTGATTATCTATAAAAATTGGAGTTTTAAGTATAGAGATACCAAAGTCTAGGAGTTGATTTTGAATCCACAGCACTTGAGCACAGCAGGCAGATGCAGCTACATACTCTGCTTCAGCAGTTGAAGTTGAAACATTAGTTTGTTTCTTGCATTTCCATGACACCAACCTTGATCCAAAGAATTGACATCCACCAGTAGTAGATTTTCTATCTTGGCATTCACCACCATAGTCACTATCTGTGTAGGCTATGAGTTCAAATGGTGATGCATGAGGATACCAAAGACCAAGTGATGGTTTTCCTTTCAAGTATCTAAAGATTCTTTTGACTGCTTGTAAGTGTAACTCCTTTGGTTTTGCTTGATATCTGGCACATACACAGACACTATACATTATGTCAGGTCTTGATGCAGTTAAATACATCAAAGATCCTATCATTGATCTGTAAAGGTGCTCATCTACATCCTCCCCCTCAACATCAGGATGTAGGTGTTTGTGAGTTTCCATTGGAGTGCTAGTACTTTTGCAATCTTTCATTGAGAACTTCTCTAAGATATCTCTGACATATTTTGATTGATTGATCAAAATACCATCTGGTTTCTGATTGATTTGGAGTCCAAGAAAGAAATTCATTGGACCCATTGAACTCATCTTGAACTTGATCTGCATCAGTTCTTCAAATTCTTTGCACAATTGATCATTTGTTGATCCAAAGATGATATCATCTACATATATTTGTACCAGTAGAATATCATCTTTGACTTTCCTTGTGAATAATGTCTTGTCAATGGCACCTCTCTTGAAATTGTTCTTTAATAGGTAAGAAGACAATGTATCATACCAAGCTCTGGGTGCCTGATGAAGACCATATAGAGCTTTGTCTAATTTGAATACATAGTCATCATGTTCTGGATCTTCAAAGCCTGGAGGTTGACATACATATACTTCTTCTTCTATTTTTCCATACAAAAATGCACTTTTTACATCCATTTGGTAGACTTTGAATCTTTTGTATGAAGCATATGCTAGAAATATTCTGATTGCTTCAATTCTGGCAACTGGTGCATATACTTCATCATAATCAATCCCTTCTTCTTGTGTGTAACCTTGTGCTACAAGCCTTGCTTTGTTTTTTATCATTATACCTCTTTCATCTTTCTTGTTTCTGAAGATCCATCTGGTTCCAATGGGCCTTTTTCCTTTTGGAAGAGGGACAAGTGTCCATACAGCTTGTTGGAACATAAAGGTTCTACTACTGATATTGAATTACTACTGATGATGGAAGTTACTACTGATCTCGACTTACTACTGCTAAAGGCAAAATACTACTGACGATCAAGATTACTATTGATGTTAAATTTAGAACTGATCGTGTTCGAGATTTTAGTAAAGTTAGTTATAATATGTAAATCTTTATGTAATTCAATTGTAATCGTTTCCTAGAATAACTAGGTTAATAAGTTAGGCTTCAAGGACTATTATATATAGTTCCTTATGAATTGTAAACATACGTGTATTGATCGAACGAATTAATACATTGAAGCTTTTTGTGATAAATTGTGTTCATCGTATTGTTCTTATTCAATTACAGTTTACATTGTTCTTAATCTAATAACATAAGTGTTAATCCGCTGTAACTTCTTGTGTTAGTAGATCTGGGTTATAATAACTTGTTTGGGTATTCGATCCTGACAAGTGGTATCAGAGCGTATTGGTTCTAGATCTACGAATTAAGAACAACAAAAAGTTTCATACTTTCGATCTCAAAATTGTTAATCATGTCTGATAACAATGAAAGCACTCAAGCTAACAAAATTCCCATTCTCACTCCCAACAACTTTGGGATGTGGAAAAACAGAATCAAGCAGTACATGCTTATTACTGATTATTCCATGTGGGAAGTTGTTGTTGAAGGCAACAAAACCATTCAGACTCAAGCAGCAAGTACATCAACTGAAGCAGACAATGAAGTGTGAAAAGGAGAAGAAAGACAAAGGAATCGAACTCAAAGCCCTAAGCACTCTTTTGCTTGCTATTCCCAATGATTATCAACATCTCTTTGTTGAATATGATGATGCAAAGAAGCTGTGGCAGGCACTGGAAAAGAGGTTTGTTGGTACTAAGAGCACCAAAAGAAACATGAAGTCTGTTTTGAAACAGGACTTTGAAAACTTCAAAGGCCAGAAGATTGAAACATTATCACAGGTCTTTGATAGGTTCAACAAGCTTATTGGTGAACTAAATCAAGTCGGTTATAAACCAGACAATGATGATGTCAACAGAAAGTTTCTCAGGTCTTTGGGTGAAGAGTGGTCTATGTATACTGTGATATATAGACAAAGAGATGCACTAGAAGAAAAAGAACTTGATGAACTCTACAATGAACTAAGAGTCTTTGAATCTGAGGTAAGTACTAAAACTCCAAATCTAACTTCAAACAATGCTGCTTTTGTGTCAAATACAGGAACAGGTCAGGAGGTTTTGAAGAATGTAGGATCAGAAGATTTAGCCAGAGAATCGTTTTTCACTAGTCATGTGCATACTGCATTGATTAGTGAGGATTTAGAACAGCTCAATCCTGATGACTTGGAAGAGATGGATATCAAATCGCAGATGGCCATGCTAAGCTTAAGAACAAAGAGGTTTCTTAAAAGAACTGGAAGGCAAAATCTGTCTTACAACAAAGGTGATAGAGCTGGATTTGATAAAACAAAGGTTAAATGTTACAACTGTAGCAATCTGGGTCACTTTGCCAAAGAATGCCAAAACAAAGATCAAAGATCAAGCTACAACAAGAACAGTACATCCAACTCAACCGCCTTAGTTTCTTAAGAAGGACAAGGATATGACTGGAGCTTCCAAGCAGAAGAACATGCACAGAATGAAGCTCTTATGGCATTTACTACTGATCCTTCTATTACTGAGGTACATTCTAAATCTTGCACTCCTGAATGCATTAAATCATACAAAGAATTAGAAAAACTAAATAAAGAAACTCTTGAAGAGATGATTTTAAATAGAAACAGAAGAATTGAATATAATGATTGTATAGCTGATTTAGAAAATCAAATTAAAATCTACAAAATAACTGATCAAAAGATAAAAGATGAATTGCTACAAACCACTTATGAAAAAGAACATATTGAATTAAAATTAAAAAAAACTTTAATCAAACTTGAAGAATGCCAAATGGAACTAGAACAGAATAAACTAACCATTAAAAAGTATGAAAGAAGTTCTAAAATTGTCAATGAATTAACTAGCAATCAAACTACAGAAAAGGTTATTCATGGAGTGGGATATCATGCAGTCCCACCTCCAACAAATTTTATTCCACCATTAAAATCTAGTACAGAAAGAATTTTAAATAATTTAAAAATTGAAAATCAAACTGAAACTGAAACCAGTAATGAATCAAATGAATCTTCTGATGATGATCAAACAACTGAATCAAATGATACTAGTTTTCACACCACACAAAGTCAAACTGAATCCCCTAAATACAACTCAGAAAATATACCAACAATTTTAAGAAGGGGAAATCAAAGAAATTTAAACCAATTAAAAGAACAAAGAAAACCGGAAAATTCTAAATCAACAAAATTATCATGCTTAATCTGTAACAAAGTTAATCACATAGCTAAAAACTGTCACTTCAATCCTATTAACAATAAAGAATTTAAAGAATTCAAAATTAACAAAGAAAAGGAAAAAGCATTAAAATTAAAACAAACTAAAGAAGCAAAAGAAAAGAAGTTCAAGAAACCAAATCAAAAGGAATTCAATAAAACAGGTGATGATAATACTCATAAATTTGGAAGAAATGCCCCACGATTTGTTCAAAATACCAGGTATAAAAGTCCAAGCAGAAGTAATTATTTTAAAAACAATGGAACTCAAAATCATTTTCCTCAATTTTCAAAATTTTCAAACATCAGTAGAAACTATTCCAGGTTTACTACTGGTAAAAACCCTAATTACAATGATGTCTGGTATAACTACAAAAACACTACTGATTATGCTCAAAACCCTTATTACCAAAACACTACTGGTCCATCAGTAGTAAAATTTTCAAAGGCTAAAAACTACGGGTTTAAACCTAGATCAGTAGTGACTCAAAACACCAGTACTAAATTCAATACTGCATATAAGAATCATTCAGTTAAGAAGTCTTATTCTTTAAAGGATGAACCCAAGACAAAACAAGCTTGGGTTCCCAAAATTAACTAATCCTTCTACTTTATGTGCAGAGTATCCAGATCCCTGAAGAAGGTAGAACATGGCATATTGATAGTGGATGCTCTAGACACATGACTGGAAATCTTCAAATTCTTAGAGATTTCAAGTCTTTAGAAGGAGGGTATGTTGCTTTTGGAGAAAATCCTAGGGGAGGTAAGATTACAGGTAAAGGAACTGTATCAAATGGTAAAATTACTTTTGATGATGTATTTTATGTTGCTGAGCTTAAGTACAATCTGGTTAGTGTGTCTCAAGTCTGTGATAAGAAGAACAAAATTCTTTTTACAGATATTGAGTGCATCATTCTTTCTCCTGATTTTAATTTAGATGAAAAATATGTTGTTTTAAGAACACCAAGGAGAAACAATGTGTATTGCCTGGATATAGGGGGAGAACTCATTTCATCAAATGAAATCAACTGTTTTATATCTAAGGCAAACACAAATGAATCAGAACTTTGGCATAGAAGGATGTGTCACACAAATTTTAAAAATATGAACAATCTAGTTAAAAAGGATTTGGTAGTTGGTCTTCCACAAAAAGAATTTATGTGTGATCATCATTGTGTTGCCTGCCTAAAAGGTAAACAACACAAGACTTCTCATAAGACCAAAGTAATAAATTCTATTTCTAAACCTTTGCAGCTCTTACACATGGACCTTTTTGGACCTACTAATGTAATGAGTATTGGAAAGAAACAATATTGCTTTGTTATTACTGATGATTTTTCCAGATACACTTGGGTATTCTTTCTCAGGACCAAAGATGAAACAAGTGAAATAATCAAGAATCTAATTGTAAAGCTGGAAAATACAAGAGATCTCAAAGTGAAAGCAATTAGATGTGATAATGGAACTGAATTTAAAAATACTAACCTAATTGATTTCTGTGATCTTAAGGGTATTGACAGGCAGTACAGCTCACCAAGAACTCCACAACAAAACGGTGTAGCTGAGAGAAGAAATAGAACCAACATTGAAGCAGCCAGATCTATGCTTGCAGATTCAAAATTACCAATTACTTTTTGGGCTGAAGCTGTTAATACTGCTTGTTATGTTCGGAACAGAGTATTAATAGTTAAGCCTCATTTTAAAACACCATATGAACTTTTTAATAAAAGAAAACCATCAATAAGTTTCTTAAAATCATTTGGGTGTCCTTGTACCATTCTAATTACAAGAGAACAAATTGGTAAATTTGACTGCAAAGCAGATGATGGAATATTTGTAGGATACTCAACTCAAAGCAAATCATACAGAGTATTTAACAAAAGGCTGAGGATCATTGAAGAAAGTGTAAATGTATCCTTTAACGAAAATCTTATGAATGAACAAGGAAATGGTCTAGATTGGTTGTTTAATATTGATAGTCTAACCAAATCATTTGATGTCAATTATGAACTTAATGCAGGAAATTCAAACAATCAAAGCCAACAAGGAGGAACATCATTAAATGGAAGGCAAGAAATCATGAAATATATCTTAGTTGATACTGATCCCACAGTTAATACTGAGAACAGTAGTAACTCTGGTAACCCTAATTTCAATGATACCAGTAACAACTCAAATTCTGAAGATACTACTGATCCCAGTAGTAACTCCGAACCTCAGAATTGTGATGATGGCTTACTCAATACTGATGCCAGTAATACTGATGCCAGTAACAACAATGATACTCCTGAAGTTAATGAAGAGAATGTTACTACTGACACCAGTAGTAATGATGAATCCCCACAAAATGAAAACAATCAAGAAGCAGAGATAGATGCACAAATTCCTGAATCAAATGAATCAAACTTAGATTCTCAAATATCTGTTGACAAAATCCCTGGAACCAGAACCGAAAAGAATCATCCTTTGGACCTAGTCCTAAGTGATGTCAATTCAGCCAGGCAAACAAGAAGCAAATTTAATTCTGCCTTGAATTCAAATATTTGTAATATCAGTCTAATATCTAATGAATGCATGTATGAATGTTTTCTGTCACAGGACGAACCTAAGAAGATTCAACAAGCCATGAAAGATTCAAAATGGATAATAGCAATGCAAGAAGAACTGCTTCAATTTAAACTACAAGTTGTGCTGAGTTTAGAACAACTCTTCATAATCGTCGATCTTTAGGCTCAAGAATAGTTAGTTCTTAATCTGGAATAAGCATATACAAATCATAATATTGCGGAATTAGATAAACATATTTGTATAGCTAAACAAGGTTTCATCATCATCTTTATATACAATGATTACTAAAAGCCCCAATTCTACATATAAATATGTAGAACGGTTTTGGTTAACAGGATCAAACGACCTTGAGGCTTAGAGTACACACACATACACGTTAAAACGTGGGTTTCAAAAACGACTAATTTTATACCTCTAGGTTTCTTTATATACTAGAAAACCTAGAGATTTACAAGGAAAAGATAATATTAAATCTTTTTAAATCAATAAAGATATACTATATCTTTTACATTTATGATTATCTCCTAAATCTTTATTCAAATATTGACTTCCATATCTTCAATTTAGGTCCTTGTACTTTCCAAGTTTTGACACATCAAATCTTTAATTGAATATTATATAAATATTCCTAACAGGTACCGAGTATATAAACACATATTCATTTTTACATTTTAGTTGTACTCGACACAAATGTTGCTAACAGCACATACAGTTTTTCATTTGACAAATAAAAGTGTGTTACAGAAAACAAATTTGGGATATTTTCCTAGAATGAAGTTGTATTATTTATGAAGAAGACGCACATGAGTCGAGTCTTTCACATGGGCACCATTTGGCTTAGCTGGCGCAAATAAAGTCTAGTGATGGGCCTTCACAACTTTATACCATTATCTGTATATTTGGGAAAATTACAAATTTAGTCCACATGATTTGTTCAATTACAGATTTAGTCCAAAACCTTTCAATTTTGTAATAGTCGCCATTTTGGGTTGGAACTTGGATGGGCCTAACCCTACCTCTTATTTCCAACATCCAAACAAAACCTTGACCAAAACCTGCAAAAAAATGGCAATCATGAATTCTCTCATCTCCTTATCACTAGTCATCTTCCTGGTTTCACCGTCGGTAATTGCTGGATCCGACGCGCCGTTCATCGTAGCTCATAAGAAAGCTACACTCAACAGGCTCAAATCCGGCACCGAAAAGATCTCCGTTTCCATCGACGTATATAACCATGGATCTGCGTAAGCTACTACCTCCTTCTCGCACCCCTAAATCTCATTGTTTGATTAACTGTTTCCATTAACATCTGCATGTATGTTTCAGTTACTATCTTATGCGTTTGGTTCATTTATAGTATGCTGATTTGAATAGATCGTTAACTTAACTCATTTACATGCAATTGCTTGTGAATTCAGTATTCCGGCTACATTTTGTATCTGTTTACTGCTTAGACAGTATTATATACATATGGAATAGGGAATAAGAGGTTTGGAATTGGAATGTTTTTTCATAATTGATGCAAATTTCCAAAACCTAAATTGATTTTGAGTTTTTACCTCTTAAACTGATTTTGTTCCATATGTCCAATTTCGAGAATATGAAATCTGATCTTCCTGTTCATACCACAAGAATTTAGCCGTATTAGTATATCTGTTTCAGTAATTAGGGGTATTCAATCCGTCCTAATCGCGTAAATTCAATTGGATTTCGGTTCCTAAAATATGAATCAAAATCGTTGGACTTCTTAAACCTTTTAGGTTTCAACACAGAACCAACTGGTCGTGTAGACATTACCTATTCCGATGTCCGATCACCATCTTTTTTTATTTGTATTCAGGACTGCATATGATGTGAGCCTCACAGATGACGGTTGGTCTCCTGAACTATTCAGCATCATCTCAGGAAACACTTCGACCTCATGGGAAAAGCTTGATGTGTATGTATCAAATTCCAGCATTTTTATACAATTTTTTTTCTTAAATTAAAATTATAGTTATCTTGTTGAATTATTTCTCACTTGTTTATACATTCAGTGGTGCTCTTTTATCACACTCTTTTGAGTTAGAGTCGAAAGTGAAAACCGTCTTCTATAGCACACCAGCTGTTATTACATTTCGTGTTCCCAACAAGGCTGCACTACAGGTTGATTTATGAAGGAAAAAAAAATATTAATATTCTGTTTTGTAGGCTTTAATTCTTACAATGTTTTGATTGTTGTAGGAGGCATATACAACTTCACTTTTGCCTCTGGAAATCCTATCAGATAAGCCCCAGGAGAACAAACTTAATCTTGTAAGTTTTGTAATATTGGAATTAACATTTTATTTTCTGTTTTGATAAAAGGGTTCCTACTTTGTGTATATGTATTTGATTTCTCACTGATAACACATTGTTGTTTGTTTGCATGGATTCATTCTTGATGGTTGCCACTGTTTCAGGTTAAGGTAAAAGCTTCTACTGTCATTAATGCATTTTTTAGGTTTTTTTAGTATCTGTTTTTTTTTTTCTTTTTTTTTTTTAAATTGAAGCTTTTTGTATGTATGCAGGGTATATTGGCAAAGTATGGTTCATTAGTATCTGTAATTTCAACGGTGGTTGTATTCGTCTATTTGCTGGTAACCCCCCAATCCAAATCTGGTGCTTCAAAGGGAAGTAAGAAGCGACGTTAATCATTTGTTTTTTTTTTTAATGTTATGTAAACGGTATTTCTAGTTACATGCTTTGAAAGAATCGTTTGTAAAATTTTATAAAAGAGATGGATAATTTTAACATGAGAATTCCTTGAAAAAAACAAACATAGCAAGTTCATCTGTCTATGGAACAAATGATTTCATGGGATTTGTGGGGCGGTTTTAACACAATTGGCGACACCAGTGAGAAGATGTCTCGATGCTTTCTCATGATTAACGAAACCCATGAACCAAAAATCTTGACCGTCGATCGTGGACACCTGGATGTACTTGTCTACTTGCTTTTTACCTGCTATTGTAATTGGGTTTGCTGTAGCTATCTTCTCCAATGGAATAATTACCTATGTATAAATCACATGAATTTCAAGTATATAGATAATACATGTATATGAAAGCTTAATTGCACCAAAATGTATCTAACACGCCTCAACAACCAAGGTATAAGGTGTCTGAAACTACACTAATCTAGAATGATAAAACCAATGATTTAAAAACTGGATTTTACATTAAATCGGCCAATATTTTAAATATGGAAAATGATAATGACAGCCCTTAAGGCTGTCATTAAGAAGACAAAATAACAAAAGACAACCCCCCCTGAATTTTAGGAATAATACTTTTTTAATCAATGTACAAGCTTTTTATGCATGTTACTGAGGGCTGTCATTAACAAAACCCTTTAAATATAGCCAGACACCTTATACCTTGGATTGATTGTTATATTTTGATCAGACCGCTCGTTTGAACCGCACGTATATGAAAGCTTTATTGAAAATTTTACAAAATTTATTTTTAAACTAATTTATTATTTTTGAATTTCAAAATCTATATACAAAATCCATATGTTTATTTCATTTATTCAATTTTTATTGAATAATTAGTTTCGTACTTATTCGAAGGAGCGGTTCAAACGAGTTTTAATATCCAAGCGACTAGTTCTGATCAAAATATAACAATCAATCCAACCGTCTATCTTCTGAATCCGTTTCTTCGACTAGGTTTTTAGAACATAAAACTACGTACATTAATTCCATGCATGTTTCCAACATATATATTTGTGTGGGTGGAATGTAATGTAATGGAGGGAAGTAGGATTGATTACCTTGTAATGGATCCATGACTCCATGCCGTTTGGTTGGATGGAAGATAACGGGCGATCACTACAAAACGCCACATGAATATTGGAAAGATATAGTGTTCCGGCCACCGGTCCGGTGGACGTCGACAAATAACATGCAAAAGTCCGGTTGAGCTTCTCGTGCGGGTAAACCGTAAAGTTTTGCTTATACAACGATTCAAATCCACCTTCCGTTAACGCTTTAGCCGTCAAATTCATTTTCCCCCATGCAGATTCGGTCACCGATTGACCTACTTTCACTGCCATTTTCAATCATATCACCAATCAGATACAAAACAATACCTAATTCAATTTCACAAATATTAGATAAATTGGCTTACGATTGGTCCAGATGTTGGTGGCTGTGGTTTCTGCTTTATTGCCCCATGAATTCAGTTTCTTACGGACGTCATTTGGCTGAGGTGGAGGCTGAGGGACGTAGGGGTTGGCGGACGACGGCGGCGGCACCGGCGCACCCATGACGTGGGTCCCCCAGGGAGGATTAGATGACGATGGAGATGAAGAAGAACAAGGAGGTGGTGTTGGTTGGTGTGGATTCATCATGATCGATTAAAAGGAAAACCTGCTTATAAAATGGGAATTGTGATGAAGATTCCTTCACTTTTGATAGGTTTCAACAATGTTTGATTCGGACCATCGGATATTTTTACATTTCATATTTAATTAAGACAAGAGGGTCGTGGCGATGCCAAATTGGGAATAGAGGAATTGGTAACAACATTTGCTTCAGCGTGTACAAATTTGAAATTCCTCTTTTCAACATTTGTTTCTTAAATCACGTTAAAATTATCAACGCTAATTATTCATAATTAGTAAGTATCTGTATAATACAACAGCGGGTGCTTTGTAATTATATTTTCAAGATGTTTGATTACATATTATTATAACAATAACGGCACAGACAAACTATAATTTTAATAAGGGTAAACAAAAATATTTCAATAATAAGAAAATGTGTCAATTTGAAAATATTTTTAGGGTGATTTTCTTAATATAAACTAAATAAAACCAAAATTCCCTTAAAAAAGTCTTGTATTCTCAATTCTTCTTAAAATAGACTGTGCGACTAAGATCCTCGTGCTATGTTAGGAATATTTCTATAATATTCATTAAAGATTTGATGTGTCAAAACTTATAAAGTACAAGGACCTAAATTGAAGATATGGAAGTCAATATTTGAATAAAGATTTAGGAGATAATCATAAATGTAAAAGATATAGTATATCTTTATTAGTTTAAAAGATTTAGTTATTATCTTTTCCTTGTAAGTCTTAGGTTTTCTAGTATATAAAGAAACCTAATGACATATAATTATATGTTCTTGAAACCCACGTTTTATCAAAAACGTGTATGTGTGTGTTCTTTAAGCCTCAAGGTCATATTATGATCATGTTACAAGTTTAAAACCGTTCTACATATTTTATGTAGAACTGGGGCTTTTAGTAATCATTGTATATAAAGATGATGATGAAACTTTGTTTAGCAATACAAATCTGTTCGTTTAATTCCGTAAATTTATGATTTGTAGTTGTATATTCCAGATCAAGAACTAACTATTCTTGAGCCTAAAGATCGACGTTTATATAGAGTTGTTCTAAACTCAGCAATTGGTATCAGAGCAAGGTGGCTCCAGATCTGGAATGAAACAAGGATCTATCAATAATCACTTGAAGATACGGTTTTTTGGTTAAACCTGAGGTTAATGCTGATTTCTCACAATGGATCAAAGGTTAGTAATGCATAATACATTAGTTAGTGTTCTTCGTGAAAAAAATAATAATAATAAAATCGTGAACTTCCGGTCTTCAAAATCACAATCAAAACTTTGATTATTTGACTTATCCAAAGTATTAAACTAAAGTCAAAATCAACATGTGGAAAGTTTCATTAATTTGGGAAACGAAATCACGAATAAAAAAAAAAGGGGCGAAAGAAGAAGGGCGCATGGCAGTAGTAAAACAATACTACTGATCTATCCAATATTCGATTTTACTACTGATCAAAATTTTCAAGTTTTACTACTGATCACTTTGATCACAACAAAACAAATGCAAAGTAGACTCAAGAAGATTCTAGAAGCAATTGGAAAACACTTTGAAGAAATAATACTGATCAGTATGTCAAAATCTTAGGATCAGTAACAACTGGATACTACTGATCAGTATCAAATGTGGCTACTTCAAAAATTCAAGATTACTACTGGTTCGCTATTTACTACTGCTCCACCAAAAATTACTACTGATCAGTAGTAAATGGGGAAATTAGCTTATTGAAAATTATTACTGATCAGTAGTAAATGAAGAAAGTAGTGTTCCGAAGTTGTTACTGATCAGTACTAAACAGAAGAATTTTTTTTGTTACTGATCAGTAAAGAAGAACAAGTTTTGCTAATGATTTCTTCCTAAAAACCGATACATCATATTTTGGAAAACATGACACACACCATGTTCATTCCATATTACGGTTTATTGATTGTATTTGGTTAATCACTTGTTAATTTTTATTCTTGATAAAAAGAGAATGAAAATAACTAGTGATATTAATGTGAAACGAATCACATTATTCACACACACAGGTTGAAGGCTTGATGAAGATAAAGGAAGCTGATTTTATTTGTTACATATTTGATCTTCATTAGTTGATTATAGAAGAAGAGTGATTATATTTTATTTGAAGAAGAAGTTGAAAGTCTTACTACATAAGATATTATGTAAAGATGTAACTGCAATTCAACAGAATCTTAACGAAAAGATCTGTTGAAGACCAAGATGTCCTTCATACAAGATTATGACGTTGCTGATTACTATTGATAGACGGAATGTGATGCATAGTTTGAGTTTCTCCTTCAACTTCAAATAGAAGATAGTTGGTTTTCAATGTAATTTATATAGCCTTGAAGAACACAGGAATGATATCACACTTTTAGGGGAAGAAAAAATGTTGATCATTCAAGGGGAAGTTCAAGTTTCTCGGATTTATTTGATTATGTCAAAAAGGGGAAGAGACTTGAAGATTCCTAGCTAATTCTACAAGTTTTGTCAAATCAAATAGGGGAAGATTGTTAGGAATATTTCTATAATATTCATTAAAGATTTGATGTGTCAAAACTTATAAAGTACAAGGACCTAAATTGAAGATATGGAAGTCAATATTTGAATAAAGATTTAGGAGATAATCATAAATGTAAAAGATATAGTATATCTTTATTAGTTTAAAAGATTTAGTTATTATCTTTTCCTTGTAAGTCTTAGGTTTTCTAGTATATAAAGAAACCTAATGACATAGAATTAGATGTTCTTGAAACCCACGTTTTATCAAAAACGTGTATATGTGTGTTCTTTAAGCCTCAAGGTCATATTATGATCCTGTTACAAGTTTAAAATCGTTCTACATATTTTATGTAGAATTGGGGCTTTTAGTAATCATTGTATATAAAGATGATGATGAAACCTTGTTTAGCAATACAAATCTGTTCGTTTAATTCCGCAAATTTATGATTTGTAGTTGTATATTCCAGATCAAGAACTAACTATTCTTGAGCCTAAAGATCGACGTTTATATAGAGTTGTTCTAAACTCAGCATGCTACTTCACTAGAACGCCGTCACGTGTTCGAGTTAGTCCTGCTCAACCTTGTTACCTCTGCTTTCAACCTTGTTACTAGTGCTCGTTAGTTCTGATTAACACTTAGTGCTGCTCTCGTTAGTGTTGCTCACCACTTAGTGTTGCTCGAAGTTAGTGCTGCTCTAAGGAGTCGCCCAGTCGCACGAGGTATTTTGGGAAATTTAAAGTTTATATGATAACTGAACCAGTCGCACCGTCTATATTAAAAACTATTTCATATTTTTTATATGGGTCAGATTTAGTTGTCTCTAACGGGTGAAATTGAAAAATAGTTTACGGTCGAGTATTTATATGGTTTCAGCATAATGATACAAATTTAGAGCATTTTTAACAACGCGATTTTGCTTCCATTAAACTAATCAATCTGGTGAAACTGAAAATATTTGAAATGGGTCAGATTTAATTCTCTAAAAGGTGAACTTGAAAAGCATGTCATGTTTCTTATTCATATAATTTCTACAAAAGCATACAAACTTAAAGCATTTTTAATAACACGAATTGCATTAAAATGTCAAATGGTCAATCTACATTTGAAAATATCAGAAACTGTCAAACTTAATAGTCTCTAAGAATATGTTTGGTTGGGAGAAATAAGACTAGAGAAATGAAATAGAAGTCTTTTCCATCGTTTGGTACGCTATGAGAAGTTTGGTTGAGTCTCGTGAAATTCACGATCCCCTTAAAATAGATTCGTTGTCTATTTCCCAGGGTAAAATAACCGAGTAGTTTTACACTACCGAATATAATCCAAGCCAGAACAAGTACCGAAATTGAGAGCGTTTTCTAGAGAGAAAGTTGTGATTTACAAGAGAACTGTGAAAATATGTGTCTACAAATGAGACCCAAGGTCTCATTTTATAGTGTAGAATGAAGACTAATGTTTACTCAAAACCAAGGTTTCCGAAGTCGCTAGGCGGGATCTAGGCGGTCGACCCCCGCGAAGGATTAATCGGTCTATGCGGGGATTAATCGGGGATTAATCGGATTGAGTTTTTTATATGTAAAAATTATAAATTTTGAAATTATATGTAAAAGTTTTAAAAATATATAGTACATATAAACTAACTAATTCTTAAAATAAAGATATATTACAAAATAAATTTTAAATTAAAATATGTCTCGATATATAGGAATAGTGGCTAATTTTTATTTAAAATCGTCACTCATATTTAAATAGTCTAAGCCCAGCTATTAAATAAAGAAATAGACTCAATACAAAGAGTCCAATCATTTATTAAAGATACAGGCCCAAGACAAAAAGTCCAATGTCCAAGCCCTAACTATTTAATGCCTATTAAAAACCCTAAATTTTTTACTGTGCTCTGCAGTCTCTCACTCTCTCCGCTGCAAGTATACAATGTAAATCTTCTAAGTTCTAACCTTGCCTCATCGACTTCTTGCTTCATCGACCATATTCTTGCTTCATCGACCAGGTAATTCTTCTACATGAGTGACCGCCGTTTGACCGCCCAGCCCGTCGTTTGACCGCCCACTCCGCCGTTTGACCGCCGACGCCTAATATGTCCGATTATGTGTGAATCGGGACGGTGTACCCCCGCGTAGCGCCTAGGCGCCGATTAATCGGCCGCCTAGGCCGTTTTCTGAAACACTGCTCAAAACATTAAATGCATTCATTATCATTAAACAAGAAATCATAACAGCAAACTGCATTTACTGCTGTTTTTTTCGTAACTGGTCAGTCCTTCTGGTCAGTATACGAACTCAGTGCAGCATGTCAGTATTGGAAGTCAGTGCAGCAGCTCAGTACTGTAGTCTGCCAGCAGGTCAGTGCAGGAAACCAGTATTGCAGTCTGCGCAGCAGGTCATTACTGGACAGCAGCTACACAGGTCAGTGTCAGACTGCAGCTCAGTGCAGCCAGCCAAAAATTGACCCGCACGAGCCCGGAATTTCGGAGCTGCATTTGTGTCCGCAGGTCGCTCGGGCGTACATGAGTTCAAGCCATTTCGGGCCACTCGGTCCAAATTATTTGCATACAACTTCCAACCTTATAAACCAACAAATGGTGTGCGGGTAAAACACATGTATAAGGATTTAATCTTCCATACAACTTCCAACCTTATAAACCAACAAATGGTTTGTCAGTTTTCCAATGTGGGATACTCTCCCAATTCCCCCACTTCCAAGATTTGTTGTTTCAAATACCCTACTTTGAGAGTCGATATCCCATTCACCACAACTCGACTTTGGACACGCTATATACCGTTGCGTAGCTCTCACAAAGGAGAACACAAAGCTACCAACCAATAACTATGTATAATATATATATATATATATATATAATTATATAGGTTCAAAGTTGGTGAAAAATCATTTTATCACAACTTTTTCTAACAAAATCAATAATCTAATGGGGTTGAATATTTATGATGATGTTCTATTATTTAATATTGATCCGTAATTTTTGAAGAAATCAATTGTTCATTTCTCAGCTCAATTTCCTTGTCCTGCCAAACAATGGGATATGTTTATTTCTCAACCTATTTCATTTCTCCTTATTTCATTTCCCTACTCTATTTCATTTCTCTAAATTTCTCCCTACCAAACACACCCTAAGGGTATGTTAGCTGCTTTGTATTTCTATTTCCCTTGGTTTAGGTGGGAAATGAACCTTTTTCCTCTTCGCCTTCTGCTTCTCCAACATCGGAGGCTGCCATCATCTTCATCGTCGGTAGGCTGCCGTCTTCTTTGCTCCTCGGGAAATTCATCCTCCTCATTCTCCGTCACCGGCCACTCCTTCTTAGTCACCTTTAGCAACTGTAACGACCGTAATTTTACGTTTTTCAGTTCGTGTATTTATTCGGGATTTATGTGAATTTTCATTATTTATGTTAGTTTACATTTCGGTTTGTGTTTCATCGAATGATTGAATGTTTGGGACTTGGTATAACCAAGTATGGGTCAAAACTTGGATGAAAACAAGTTTAAAGGCCAAGAATCTGGCTGAAACAGCCCTCGCGGCGCGAGACAGGCGCGAGCCAGACGCGAGATCGAACAGTAGGTTCAGAACTCAGACGCGACAGACTCGCGCCGAGCTCGTGTTGAGCTTCACGTCGAGCTCGCGGCGCGAGCCAGGCACGAGCGGGGCGCGAGGTAGGCGTTCCTGCGGTGACCAAGAAGACAACCTGCGTCACCTCGCGGCGCGAGGTCTGTCTGGACTATATAAAGCTGAGTAGAAGCTAGGGCTCATAACACCTACGAACCCTAGACTTAGTGCAGCCGTTTTTGAGAGCATTTGGACGGTTTTTGGAGTCTTGGAGCTCAAATCTTCATCTTCTTGAAGGATTTAAAGATCAAGGGTAAGAATTCTTGCTTATTTCACTTAGTTACCTTCATTTTGAGCTTAGTATGGGTAACAATGGTGGTTTTGGGAACCCACCATGTCATCTTTGGGGAAGATGAACTTTCTTGGGTGTAAGACACTCCTTGTAGACTTGTAATCAATGTGTACAAGTTGGAATTGGGATTAATGATGGAAAATCTTGAACTAGGGTTTGAGATTTCACCAAGTTGTATGAACTTGGTGGTTGGGAATGTTTAGATGGTTCAATTAGTAGTTAGTTATGGATTGTAACTAGATTCTTGTGATGGTATTGATGTTAGGTCAAGAAGACCTTGAGATTGGAAGTACTTCCTCAATTTGGAAGTAAGGATTGTGTTGTTGAACACAATTGTTGGATATCATTGCTAAGGTGAGTACATGTGATCTTTTATGAGTACATAGGAAAATGATTTTATGACTAAAGTGATTAAAAGAGTCTTTATTGAATAAACGTTTTGATAAAGAAATTGATTGTAATGTTTATATGCCATGAAATGAATTGTGACATTGACTTGTTGAATTGATTATTTAATTGGAGCTAAGGCTATATTGATGACCAACTATGTGCTAGTCTAATTATCCGGAAACGATAACCCATTCGTGGGGGAGTTGAGATTACTACGTGGGGCGGTACCTCCCTGCGCAAGGGTAGTATATCTAAGTGACCGATAACCCGAAATTCGGGGGACTATGATAACCCGATAAAAAGGGGGATTACGATAACCCGCAAGACGGGGGAGTGATGATCTCGGTAAGTTTGGGAGAACCCCAATTACCATAAGATCTTTTGATGATAACCCACATCGGGGGAGTTGCTTCGGGATGACCCGTTGCGTATGTGTGAGCTTAGGGCAAGCTCGAGATTATGTTGGACTTATGTGCAATTTGATAATCATTTTACTATTATTACTTAATTGCATTTAATTATGACCGGGTCTAAAACCCATGTTTCTCACGAGACAATTTTGTCTCACGTACTACGTTTTCTTTTATGTCTATGTACTCAGGTTTGGGAGCTAAGGATTAGGCGGCCCGTATTGTTAGCATTTGGATGATTAAGCTCGGTGTACTTATTTAATTCCCTAGACTAGTTTTGATATATATTTGTAACACCGGTTTTTGGTACTCCTTAATTATTCCAAATGTTTTATTTAAACCATATTTTGGATGTTATGGATTTTAAATGTTAAACTTGTTATTTAAAAAGTTTAAATTGTTTTGAAAAATCGGTGTGTTACAACTTGGTATCAGAGCATTAGTCTAAGTGAATTAGGTTGGTTACCCACCCTAGACTTAGACTTTGCTTTTGGGACATTATGTTCTACAGGAAGTTAGGTTGACCTTTAAGAACTAGGGTTGACCATTGAGGGAATTGTTTTAAATCGAGCTATTCTTATGTTTAATTTTGACTTTTTAGTCAACTTATTAGTTTCTAATTGGGTTGACATCTTGTTATAGTAAGATGGCTAGAACGAGAAGTGGTCGAATAGTGGATGGAGAACAAGCTTCAAATGTGAATCCAGATGGGAATGGGTTGGCCAATTCGGGTATCGGAAATAACCATACTCCGGTAACAATGGAGGCCATTCAATACATGCTCACTAACATGCGAAATGTGACGCAACAAGATGTTAACCGGATCATAAATGATCGGTTGAACTTAGGAGGTGATGATGAGGAAAGGGAGGAAGAGGAACGACTTTTTGAGAAAGTGTCGCCTGAAGTGTTGAGAAAGTTAGCAAGAGGAGAGTTCAAGAGAGGTCGGTAGGCAATGAGAAGAGAAGTTTGAGGCTTATTCGGGCCCATCAAAGAAAGGAAGATTTACCCCAAGCGGGTCAAAGCAAGGAAGTGGTGGTGGCTATGCAAAATGTGTGAAGTGTGGCAAGACACACCAAGGAGAATGCAAGCTTGAAACGGGGAGTTGTTTAAAATGTGGAAGGTTTGGCCACAAGGCTAGAGATTGTAAGGCCAAGAGCCTAGATGAGGTTGAATGTTTCTCATGTCATGAGAAAGGGCATTATAGTAATGTTTGCCCGAAGAAAGGAACCGAAACGTTGGTGTCAACCGCTCACAAGAAACCAGAGCCGATGAAGGTCAAAGGTCGTGCCTTCCAACTCACACGTGAAGAAGCCAAGGAGACTCATGATGTCGTCTCAGGTACCTTGTTCATAAACTCCATACCCACTTATGTATTGATTGATTCGGGTTCTACTTATTCTTTCGTTTCTCATGAATTTGGTGCTAAGTTTAAGGTTCCACTAGAGTTGCTTGATGATTTGTATGAAATAGAAGTAGCCGATGGAAAAACCTCTATGGTTCAACACATCTATAGAGATTGTGAATTAGAAATCGATAGTAAAAAGTTTAAGGTTGATTTGATGCCTATGGGGATTAAGGCTTTTGATGTAATTATTGGGATGGATTGGTTGGGAATCCACCAAGCCAAGATTTTGTGTGGAAAGAAGTTAGTGTCAATCAAGTCTCCCGAGAATGAGAAGGTGTATATTTACGGAGAAAAGAGGCATCATATGCCAAACTTGTTAACCGCCATTAAAGCAAGAAAGTGTTTATCGAAAGGATGTTCATTATTCATAGCTTATGTCCTAGATGGAAGAAAAGAGAAGAAGACGGTTGAAAATGTGAAGATTATCCGGGATTTTCCCGAAGTTTTTCCCGATGACTTACCCGGTTTGCCACCGGAGAGACAAGTCGAGTTCCGAATTGATTTAGTTCCGGGGGCGACGCCGATTGCCCGAGCCCCGTATCGTTTAGCTCCCACCGAGATGAGAGAGTTGATGGCCCAACTCCAAGATTTACTCGATAAAGGTTTTATCCGTCCTAGTTCGTCACCATGGGGTGCACCCGTTTTATTTGTGAAGAAGAAAGATGGCTCGATGAGAATGTGTATTGATTACCGAGAGCTTAACAAGATGACGATTAAGAACCGATATCCCTTGCCAAGGATAGATGATTTATTTGATCAACTTCAAGGAGCCGATTATTTCTCCAAGATTGATTTGAGGTCGGGTTACCATCAAGTTCGTGTCAAAGAAGGTGATACCGAGAAGACGGCCTTTAGAACCCGTTATGGTCATTATGAATTTTTAGTTATGCCGTTCGGTTTGACGAATGCCCCGGCAATCTTTATGGATCTCATGAATAGGGTTTGTAAACCATTCCTCGATAAATTCCTCATCGTATTCATCGATGATATCCTTATTTTCTCCAAAACCGAAGAAGAACATGAAGAACATTTGAGGCAAACTTTGGAAGTCTTGAAACGAGAAAAATTGTATGCTAAATTCTCAAAGTGTGAATTTTGGTTGCGGGAAGTTCAATTCTTAGGTCATGTGGTATCTCGAAGCGGGATAAAATTTGACCCGTCTAAGATCGAGGCGGTGAAGAATTGGGAAGCACCGAAGACCCCGACCGAAGTTAGGAGTTTTCTTGGGTTAGCCGGTTACTACCGAAGGTTTATTGAAGATTTTTCCCGAGTGGCGGTCCCACTCACTAGACTAACGAGAAAAGATGTAAAGTTCGAATGGGGGAAAAAGCAAGAGGACGCTTTTGCCTTGTTGAAAGAGAAGTTGTGTAATGCACCGATCCTCACTCTACCCGATGGTATGGAAGACTTCGTGGTGTATAGTGACGCCTCGAATAAAGGTCTCGGTTGCGTTTTGATGCAAAGGGAAAGGTGATAGCTTATGCTTCAAGACAATTAAAGAATTCGGAAGAAAGGTATACAACACATGATTTGGAGTTGGCGGCGATTATTTTTGCCTTAAAGATTTGGAGGCATTACTTGTATGGTACAAGGTGTATCTTGTACACGGATCACAAAAGTCTCAAGTATGTGTTTACACAAAAAGACTTGAATATGAGGCAAAGAAGGTGGATTGAATTGATTAGTGACTATGATTGTGAAATCGTCTATCACGAGGGGAAGGCCAATGTGGTAGCCGACGCCTTGAGTAGGAAAGTTTATGGAAAACCGGTTAAGGCTAAATTAATGCGGATTGATGTGATATCTAGCTTTATTGAAAGTATAAAAACCGCACAAAAGGACGTGATGGGAAAAGACGAGTATAGACAAGAGAGGTTGGGAAAGAACCAAGTATTTGAAGAAAATGATCAAGGGCTAAAAACCGTGAATGGTCGGATTTGGGTTCCGAAATTCGGTGGAAACCGAAAGGTGTTGCTGAATGATGCTCACAAGTCCAAGTACTCGATTCATCCCGGAAGTACAAAGACTTATCAAGACTTGAAGAGAATTTATTGGTGGTCGGGGATGAAGTCGAGAGTAGCAAAGTACATATCAAAATGTGCCACGTGTGCACAAGTGAAAGCCGAGCAGCAAGTGCCTTATGTTGTTGCACAATCGTTGCAAGTGCCGGCCGGGAAATGGAATGACATCACAATGGATTTCATTGTTGGTCTCCCAAAGACGAGTAGGAATCATGACGCCATTTGGGTGATTGTTGATAGGTTAACGAAAAGTGCGTTATTCCTAGCTATTCGGGAAACCATGCCACTCGAGAAGTTGGCAAAATTGTATGTCGATGAGGTTGTTCGTTTGCATGGGGTACCATTGTCCATCGTGTCCGATCGGGATGCGAGGTTTACCTCTAGATTTTGGAGATCACTCCAAGAAGAATTGGGAACAAAATTAAGATTGAGCACGGCTTACCATCCACAAACTGATGGTCAAAGTGAAAGAACGATCCAAACGGTCGAAGATATGTTGAGATCGTGTGTATTGGATTTTGGTGGTAAATGGGATGAGCATTTACCGTTAGTTGAATTCTCATATAACAATAGTTATCACTCGACAATTAAGATGCCACCGTTTGAGGCATTGTATGGGAGAAAATGTCGGACGCCTTCTTGTTGGTTAGAAGCGGGTGAGACAAAACTCACGGGTCCCGAAATTGTGAAAATAACAAATGAGAAAATCGGGATAATTCAAAAGAATATGAAAGTGGCACAAGATCGCCAAAAGAGCTATTCGGGTTTGAAAAAGCGACCCTACGATTTGAATGTTGGTGATATGGTGATGTTGAAAGTGTCGCCTTGGAAAGGCGTGATGAGATTTGGAAAGAAGGGCAAATTGAGCCCAAGGTATGTAGGCCCGTTTAGGATCTTGAAACGGGTCGGCCTACAAGCATTTAAGTTAGAACTTCCACCCGAGTTGCAAGGTGTCCATGACACCTTCCATGTTAGTAATTTGAAGAAGTTTGTGGGTGAAGTGGAGAATATTATCCCACTTCAAGATTTGCGGGTCGATGCACCCAACCGGTTGATTGAAGAGCCCGAGGCCATATTGGAGGCCCAAACGAAGAAATTGAGGAACAAGGAAATTGAGCTAGTGTTGGTCAAGTGGAAGCATTCCCTTGGGCCAAATTTGACTTGGTAAGTCAAAGATGAGATGAAGAAACGCTACCCGGATTTTGTAGATTATGAGACGATTCCGATGACGGAATCCTCTTAAGGGGTAGATAGTTGTAACGATCGTAATTTTACGTTTTTCAGTTCGTGTATTTATTCGGGATTTATGTGAATTTTCGTTATTTATGTTAGTTTACATTTCGGTTTGTGTTTTATCGAATGATTGAGTGTTTGGGACTTGGTATAACCAAGTATGGGTCAAAACTTGGATGGAAACAAGTTTAAAGGCCAAGAATCTGGCTGAAACAGCCCTCGCGGCGCGAGACAGGCGCGAGCCAGACGCGAGATCGAACAGTAGGTTCAGAACTCAGACGCGAGAGACTCGCGCCGAGCTCGTGTTGAGCTTCGCGTCGAGCTCGCGGCGCGAGCCAGGCGCGAGCGGGGCGCGAGGTAGGCGTTCCTGCGGCGACCAAGAAGACAACCCGCGTCACCTCGCGGCGCGAGGCAAATGCGAGCGGGGCGCGAGGTCTGTCTGGACTATATAAAGCTGAGTAGAAGCTAGGGCTCATAACACCTACGAACCCTAGACTTAGTGCAGCCGTTTTTGAGAGCATTTGGACGGTTTTTGGAGTCTTGGAGCTCAAATCTTCATCTTCTTGAAGGATTTAAACATCAAGTGTAAGAATTCTTGCTTATTTCACTTAGTTACCTTCATTTTGAGCTTAGTATGGGTAACAATGGTGGTTTTGGGAACCCACCATGTCATCTTTGGGGAAGATGAACTTTCTTGGGTGTAAGACACTCCTTGTAAACTTGTAATCAATGTGTACAAGTTGGAATTGGGATTAATGATGGAAAATCTTGAACTAGGGTTTGAGATTTCACCAAGTTGTATGAACTTGGTGGTTGGGAATGTTTAGATGGTTCAATTAGTAGTTAGTTATGGATTGTAACTAGATTCTTGTGATGGTATTGATGTTAGGTCAAGAAGACCTTGAGATTGGAAGTACTTCCTCAATTTGGAAGTAAGGATTGTGTTGTTGAACACAATTGTTGGATAGCATTGCTAAGGTGAGTACATGTGATCTTTTATGAGTACATAGGAAAATGATTTTATGACTAAAGTGATTAAAAGAGTCTTTATTGAATAAACGTTTTGATAAAGAAATTGATTGTAATGTTTATATGCCATGAAATGAATTGTGACATTGACTTGTTGAATTGAATATTTAATTGGAGCTAAGGCTATGTTGATGACCAACTATGTGCTAGTCAAATTATCCGGAAACGATAACCCATTCGTGGGGGAGTTGAGATTACTACTTGGGGTGGTACCTCCTTGCGCAAGGGTAGTATATCTAAGTGACAGATAACCCGAAATTCGGGGGACTATGATAACCCGATAAAAAGGGGGATTGCGATAACCCGCAAGACGGGGGGTGATGATCTCGGTAAGTTTGGGAGAACCCCAATTACCATAAGATCTTTTGATGATAACCCACATCGGGGAGTTGTTTCGGGATGACCCGTTGCGTATGTGTGAGCTTAGGGCAAGCTCGAGATTATGTTGGACTTATGTGCAATTTGATAATCATTTTACTATTATTACTTAATTGCATTTAATTATGACCGGGTCTAAAACTCATGTTTCTCATGAGACAATTTTGTCTGACGTACTACGTTTTCTTTTATGTCTATGTACTCAGGTTCGGGAGCTCAGGATTAGGCGGCCCGTATTGTTAGCATTTGGATGATTAAGCTCGGTGTACTTATTTAATTCCCTAGACTAGTTTTGATATATATTTGTAACACCGGTTTTTGGTACTCCTTAATTATTCCAAATGTTTTATTTAAACTATATTTTGGATGTTATGGATTTTAAATGTTAAACTTGTTATTTAAAAAGTTTAAATTGTTTTGAAAAATCGGTGTGTTACAGCAACCAATATATTTGCGTATTTACATCGTATAATTGCATAATAGCATTTACAAAATTATATGTAACATATTGAAAATTGATGCCATATTTAAAGTGCATATCCAATGTTTTCAGTTGATGGTGCAGATTTATTTGCAGAAAGGAAAAAGATTGACAATGGTCATTTGTGTAACTAATTAATGTGTTCATTTTTGTAATCTGATAAATGTTTGTGATAATCCATTGATTCATGAAGCTTTAATGTATTAATTTTGATGGTATATAAAAATCATTTCATTTCTCTGCTTTGTGTTGCCAAATAGGGGAATTTTTCTCAGCTATTTCCTCGTATCAATTCTTTGACATTACCAAACAATCATTCAAATAAGTATGCACTATGCACCATCCTTACTTATTTAATATATATTAAGATTATATTTGGTCAACAAATTAATCTCATTATACTTAAATCATCGTATTAGTGATACAAATCACCAATAACTTTTTATTTTATATTTACATTGGTAAATCAATATTGAGGGGGCATAAATCAAATGGAGATTATTTGTTTTGAAAGAATATGTTTTTTTTTACCCAACTAAATACTATATAAATTTTCAATAATATTTAAACTCACAACTTATTAATTAATGGGTAACTCATATATCGTAAGACTACAAAGTACATGCAGATTACTTGAATAATTCATACAAAATTAACAATTCTAATTTAGAAAATTTACCATTAACGAAAGATTATTGTAAGAAGTGTGAGGTGTAAGGAATAATAGTCAAATTAGGAGTTCTTATTATGTAAAAATCAATTTGTATCGAATACAAACAACTTTCAAAAAGCAGAGTTTAGACCTTCTACCGTAACAACTTTAAGTTATCATGGCTCAAAGCCTCAAAGTTATTTTGTTATCTATATCTCTATTAAATGAAAGGATTTCAAATCCACCTTTTCCTTTTAATCCATGTAGGTTGCTGACATGTAATCACATGTCACCCCTTGGCTGCCACATGTTCTATCTATGAGCATGTACCCCACTTTTTCCCTATCAAACTGCACATCCACGTATGCAATAGCCACCTGACTCATCATGCCAAATTTCGCCAGCCACGTCTGAATCGCACGATGCAACGATTTATTTTAGGAACAATTACTGATTCATCGCTTAATTTCAGGAGATAAACGTTTTTAGGGTTCTATCTCCATAACCGCATTTTTCAATCCCCACATCTAAACTCGCTTGTGAGTTTTCATCTCTCAGTTTCTAATATTCCATCTCCAAACCGCTTGGATTCGTATTATAGCCTTCAACCGTAAATTACATCTCTGCATTTTTCTCCAAAATGGGTCGTGTGCGTTGGTGTTCTCTTCAACCGATTCGGCCTCTCTTCAGGTTGATAAAAATTCCGTTTTTTGGGTTTTATTGAAAGGTATGTGATGAGTGAGATACTTAGAAGTTATTATTAACTATATTCAACTTCAAAAATCGGTCAAAAGCTTTCATCTTTGTCGTTTGATTTCAATGATATAATACTGTGAAATTATATTATTGGGTTTTTAAATTTGCCTTTAATGTGCTATCCAGTTGATTCTCAAGAATATGGTAATGACAATACACGGCTATTATTTTCAAAATCTTAAAGTTTTCTAGCGGCCACCTGCCAAGTGTTCTCACGGCTATGGCTTCGGTCTCTGTTTTGATAGTTTGTTCATTACAATTCTAATATGCAAAAGAGGTATTTTTCGAATAATTGTAATACGACTCTATCAGATAGGCAAGCAAAAATCTCAATATCATTCGATTTCATGTTTTTATTCTTCAAATCCATCTAATATCTATGAATATAATAACTACAGGAGAAATTTTAACTTCTCGTCAAGAGATGAGGGGGAGACAGATACAATAGCTGCTAAAAATTCAAGGTGTTTTTCAAGATTTAATTTTCATTTTTGAATTGAGCTCTTTGGCTAAACATATTTTAATTTTCTTAATTTCATATTTTTAGGCTAAAACTCAAGGTGATTTTCAATATTTAATGGTTCTTTTAGTTTATAATAAAAAATACTCTGAAAAAAACAGGGGACGTGATGTCTTTTGGTTAATTTTAATATGTTTTTCACCCCAACTTATCTGAAAAACACTAAGTTTTGATGATAAAATAATTGATCGAATCAAATGCCGACTAAATCGACACATTATTTGTAGTTTGTTATTAGATTAAAGCCACACATGGAACAATTGAGATGTTTCCCTTTCTTTAGAAAAATGTCAATTTGATTGTGGGGATCAAAATAGATTACCATGGGGTTTTTTATTGTCTCTTTCTATCCTATATTTGCACTTACTCAATTTGCTTTTTCATAAGTGTTCCCTAACTGGACATGATGAAGAAAGAATGGCAATGGCTCACTTCATTTTTAACATCTCAATCGCTGCTCGGATTTCTATTGGGTGATATGTCATTTTAGTTCTTCAATCTCTGCCATTTGATGTGGTGAAATATATATATCGAAGGAGTTCCCTGCTGTAGCTGATTATTTGTAACAGGTGCGATTAATCAATTGTAAGTTTCTTTGAGTTCATCTTTCATGGTTATTTTAAACTATAATTTCGACCCGTTTGTATATAAATGGGTCGATTTGGGTTACGCCTTAACTAAATGATTTAACTAAAAAAGAAACGGGTTAAACATGTTGAAAGTCATCTGGAATATATTCAAAACGATTTAGATTTTTATTGTAATATTTTATGTTTTTTTTTTGTAGGCTTGTGCTCCAAATCCTTTTTATGGTGGGATAATGGCAGCTTATGGTCAGCACATGGTAATAACCATTGTATCAAATATCTTTCATAAACATTGAATTCATATCAAGTAAATCATATTTAAAATACAATTAGTTAATGAATCATATCAAGTTAATAAATATTTATTTATTTAAATGTTTAAACTTATATTCAGTGATGACAAATTTATAATTATTTGAATTTCAAAAACAGCTCTGTGTGGTCAAAAATTCAAAACACAAGTATTGAGCTTCATTGGTAACTTACATCCTTTGAATTAATAATGTTGACTTGAACTTACAATAATAAAATCCTTAAATGCATAATTTAATCACCATTTTTAACTGTGTAGATCGTGCTAGAGAACTTGCAGAAGTAATTGGTGGAGAAGCTTTATCTCTTGGTGATTCAAGTAGCCTGGCCAAGGATTGATACTTGCAAACACTACTTCAATTGGTATGCAGCCAAATATTAATGACACTCCTATTTCTAAGGTTTGCATATTTAGATTCATAAATCATAATTCATATGTTATTTATAGGTGTTAAAATAGATTCTACTGGAGACATTAAATCATATTTACTAAGGTAGAATCGAATAACCTTATTAAGAATTAATATTATAATTTTGCAATTGTGCTTGTTTCGCCATTTGTTGTATTTAATGTTTTAATTTTGTAATTGTATTTGTATTTGTTTTGCATAGACTGAGTCGCATAGAAAGGCTGCTGCTGCAACTGTGCTGGAAAATTCAAAGACGAGATAGTTCCAATGCGAACTAAGGTGAAAATTCTTTCTTCATTATTTACCAAATTTCATTTATAATTTAAATATTCATTTTCAATAAAACATTGTCGACCCGTTTGCAGTAAAAAAAACTTCAAATTGAAATGAGTCGTGTTTAGTCAAAGGTCGAAATGATAGTCAAAGGTCAAAATGTGTCGTGTGTAGTTCGGTAAGAGCATTTCTAAATTATAGATAAAATTATTAATCTTGACAAGTTACAATCATTATATAGAGCAACATGAACTGAATATGTTTATATTTTTGTTGTTAACAACTTATATTAAGCTAATATTATTCTTAATTTTCTGGTCTTTAATTTTGATAATATATTGTTGTTATGTGTGCTTCTGCATTTGACAGATTTTCATATGGTGGCTTTATTCCATCTATGCATTTATGAAAATATTTATTTTAGTTATGAAATTATTTCAAATGTACAAAATTTTTTATTAAATAAAATATTTTAAAGAAATAAAACATTTTGAAATATTATGAAAATTTCTACAAGCCACCCGTGATTTATCACGGTTATAAGCTAGTATTACTATTATCTTAACATTCTATATTTTCACACATTAAAATACTCACTCATTACTTGAACCAAAATACTTTTCAGAGACTCACAAAATATCTCTTATTCACACCACACACCAAAATCAACAAAGTAACATTATGCCCCACTACTTTGGCTATAGAAATGGTGCAGGGAGAGGGGAAGTGTCAGTACTGAAACAGTTGTCTCGTTTAACAGCACTCTTCTAAATTTTAACGCTTTTAAATTTTAACGCTTATAAGTTTATATATATCTTCAATTTTATACATCTATCATTTGATAATCTGATTTACCAAAAATTGAAGTATGAGAAATTGTATTGATACTTACTTTTTGTGTCTAATTCATGTTACTACTCATCACACGATTACATGTGTAATCCCTAAGTTATTTTTTAACCTCTTATATTATCCTTTGATTTTGATACTTAATTTGATTAAATGAGTAATAACTTATAAGTATAGACGCCCATATCATTCCTCACTTTATATATCTATCTATCATAAAAACTAACGAAATCTTACTAAAGTAAAATACTTATAATAGCTAAAAAACAAAACCATAAAAAAGAGCAATTATACGGCTTTTTGAGACGTTAACAAGTCAAAAGGTCAAATAAAAGAGAAAAGGGTCCCACAATCCGACGTGGAAATCAATTTTCAAATTCCAAAAGCCAGTCATCGTCTTCATCTTTTTGCTGCTATTTCCTTCAGTCGTCCCTGAAACAAGTAAATTAGTGGAAGATTCGAGAATTGGTTCGTTGAAATAAAAACATAAACATAATCCAAAAATAAACACAAAATTTTGCTTTATTTTCTTTCCCAATAAGTGCAAGATTCAGAACTTTTGAAACACCTGTACTTACTCTTCACATCCCACCTCAACCATCTTCACCTTCCATTCGTCACCACCGCCATTGGCCATTGCTTCACAATCCCCTATGCTTCTTTCAAAATTGAAATTTAGGGCTTACCATGAATGCAACATGTACAAATGTCGCAATTTCTATTCACCAAATCGCTTTACTAAATATAGGAAAAACCTTTTTCGTTCATTTCCCAACCAACCGCCCAATTACCGATCGAAGCCCTAACCCTAAATTTAACTGAAGCTGCTGGAAATGGAGAGAAACGAGGCGTGTAGTGTTAGGGCATTTGGTGGTTTCGATATCGATATTGGAATGGGAATGGGAATCGGAGTGGGAATGGGAATGGGTTTTGCTGGTGTTCAGGATGACAGTTACAAACCCAATAAATCTCCTGATGATTCTGCTACTGCACCAACACCTGTTGGTGCTCATGTGGACAGAGATCTGGTTGCTGCTGCTCGTTTTGATTTCCTTAAGAAGAAACGGATGCCGAGATTCCGGCGAGGTGCTTCCGCCGGCGTCCGATCATTCCGGCCGTTCACTTCGTTTGCTAATCCTCTTCCAGCTACTGTATTTTTCCTTTAATATATCTCTCATTCAACTTTTTTGCAAGACTAATTTAATATTATTTTTTTTGGATCTGATAATGTTGAGTTTTTTTATGCACAAAAATATTTTCTTTGATGTTGGATCTTATTTCTAAACCATTATAATTTCTAAAGATCCCCTTTTTTTCGCTGTAGTTTATCCATTCAGGATTGCAAATAACTAATAATATCTTTGAAGATACAACTGTCTCTAATGTATAACCCAAAAAAAATAAAAAATTAACTTAATGAATTAAGTATTAATGAAGAGCAGCAGTTGGATTTAATCATTATCCAATACTCTGAAACGATCTTTTTACGTTTTACCTTCTTTGACCTAATTTGTTCCCCCTTTAAAATGTGTAGTTTAAAATCTTGCATAAATGGAAAAGCTTTTTGTAATTAGTAATTGTGGATTTGTGTTTACTTTGTTTTTTGACTTAAGAGGCTCGATTGTGACATATATCTTTGCAAAATGCCCCTAATTAGTAAACCTTAAATCATCACAATAATGTTTGAAATACTGAAAAGTTTAAAGATGTACAGTAACATATAATTAGCAATGATATCTATTTGGGAGCTGTATAATTAAAATCAAAATATTTCTCTAAGTTATTGTATCATTCTACAATTTTTTTAGTTAACAAATGAGGATTTAAAGGAAAACGATAAAACTTGTTATTGATATAATTAATTAATTATTTGTCTCTTGTTTATTAGATTGTTGATCATGGAAGGCTAACATTTCTCTTCAGCAAGAAGCTGCAAAAAAGTGATGTCAGCGTACTAAAAAGAATTGTGCTGCCAAAGGTTATTTTCATATAATTCCATATTTGTTTCTCCATAAAAAGGCAACAGCTCAAATGGGTCGGAAGTAGCCGAAAATGTATTTTTAATGCATAAAAACCTTGTAAAAATTATTTTCATCAAGATATTTGATTTTTATTTAAACAAATTACTCTTCGCAACCATATCTGACACACTGATTATTTATAAAAAAAATTGAAAAACATGTTTCATAAATTAGCGTTTTGGTCGATTAGAAATTGTCCCTAGACTATCTCACAGCCTGCATATTCAATTTATTGACTCCCAATTTTGGACTTTCGCGTCTTAAGGATGAATTTTCTATTTCACTTTAATTATATGAATAAATTATAATATTGTTTTTTTTTAAATAAAATTATTTTATTCCAGAAACCAGCAGAAACACACCTACCTGCTCTAATTGCTAAAGAAGGTATCATTTTGGAGATGGATGACATGGATGGCATGCATGTCTGGTGTTTCAAGTTTAGGTTAGTTTAATCATCTGAAAAAAAAAGAAAAGAAATAATAAACATAATGAGATCAATCAGTCTCATTAAATATATGTCATATTTAGCAATTATATTCCATTGGAATTATTTTTTTCTTTAAATATCCAAGCAACTGGGATTTGCTTCAACAGGTTTTGGCCAAATAACAACAGCCGCATGTATGTTCTTGAGGGAACTGGTATGTTCTTAATCCTTGTTTTAACTTCAAAAGTTTATTTTAAAAATATATTTTATTAAAATTCTTTAGGTGAATTTGCTGAGGAGCATGAACTGCAATTGGGCGACTATATAATGTTGTATCGAGATTCAGTCAATCTCAACTATGTAAGCATGCTATCTGATAGTTTAGATTTCAGGTCCCTGTGGTTTGCTCGTTTTTCACGTTTAGTCCCTAAACAGAAATAATTACACTAATTGTCCGTATGATTGTTATTCCCCCCTAACTCTGTCCATAGTCCAGGTAACATGACCAAAATACCCTTTACCTGTTCTTTTTACATAGTTTGAGAACCCTTTTATCTTCATTTCATGGGAATCTCTAATTTTTTTTGGTAATTTATCAATCATTTCCTTCAAGAATATCTAATTATCTTGTTATCACGACATCAAATTACAACTGATTATATGATGATTATGAAATAATTATTCTCTCGATTTTTGGATAAAAAAACTTGGTGATTTTAATCAGGTGATACAAGCGGTGAAAGCTTATGAAGTCGAGGAATACACAAAAAAAGAAGTGAAAACAAATGTGGGTAATCAGGGTAAAGCTCCAGCAAACAACGGTGGTTTAATGAACCAAAACTGGCCATGGGGTGGTCTTGAAGTAGAGGTATTTAACCCCATTAACTACCCTATCAACAACCACAACGGGTCAACTGTTGAAGAAGACCAAACGGGTATGACTTTTGTATACGATACAAGCTACTCAAACGACACAATGACTCCACTTGATTTCTTGGGTGGGTTCATGTCGAGCTACCCGACGCCTCAACCGAACTTTGCAATCGAGAATTTGTCAATTGATGATCTTTATAAGATCTAGTAAGTAATAGTGTTATCATGTGGATGTACAAGTACAAAATAAGCATCTAAGAGGTTAAAACTCGGTGGATGTTGCTTGCTTTTGTGTTTCTAGTGTTGTTGTCTTTTGTTAATCCATCCTACAACAACAACAAGTACTTTTAGTCATGGTCTATGTACAAGTATTATGACCATGGTGTGCATGTATTTTGTAATATTGTTATAGTGATCAAATCACTATTTGCATCTTGTCATCATCTTAACTTTGATTTGTGTTTTTTCCGTTTCTTTTTTCATAGTAATCATAACTTATGTGTAACCTGATCTAGTCAACCCAACAAACCCAAAACCCGACCGGCCAACCCAACAAACCTGAACTGAAAAAGTTAAAACATGGGATCCATTAGTTTCAACTATTCATTCATTTGAAGTAAAAAAAAAAATTAAGCCTCTCCTCCCAAAAAAGATTAGAAAAAACAATATTATTATAAGTGTCGTCATATAGCTTGGGGTTTTACATACACGACACTTGTATCATGTTCTACAACTGCTGGTTATTATTTTCATAATTGCAAAACTAAAATAACTGAAAATAACATATCAAACAACACAACCATAATGAAGATAAAAATCAGCACCAAATTCATGCCACCACAAATTGTCTTGGCCAATTTGATCCTAATAGGCCGATTATTGTTTTCAAAGCATGATCCTATTTTCATGATACACATTTCGTACCAAATCCTACCCAAAACTTGACAAAAATATAATAGAAGCGTATTCAAAATAACCAGCTAATTCAAACATCCAAAAATAATGAAAGCAGTAGAGCATGTACCCTATAATTATTAACCGTTTTTGCCATTGCCTCAGTCCCCACAAAGATATTTCATGAATCCTAATCTTTTGCAGCCTCAATGGCAGCTGGAGGTGCAGCACCACCTGTGGTTGGCCTGTACATGAAATGTAGTCAATTATTAAAACACGTCTTTACTTGCAGAAAATTCATTATTTCACCTATGTTTTTCTGTTTTTTGTCTCTATAAAACTAATGAAAATTTCAACAAAGTGTTTCAAATGTTTTCAAATTTTTATTTAGAAAGTAAGACGAGTTCTCTATCTCTGGAAAGGAAAATAGTTGAAAATTATAAAAGTTAGGGTGCGTTTAGTTGCAGAAAATTCTCTTTATCTCCATTTTTCTAGACATGAAGTGTTTTTTTCTCTCTATAAAAGTACTGAAATTTTTGAAAACATGTGCAAAATGTTCATTTACCAGTTTTCAAAACAAGATCAGTTTTCTATATGTAGAAAGGAAAATAGTCAGTTTCAGAAATTTATTTATAAAAGTGACAAGATGGTTCTCTTTTGTCTTTTCTACGGATTTTTTTCTCAAAACAGAAATTTTATATAGACCTAATCAAATGAGCCTAGATAAGCCTAATTCATTCCACTAATGCCATGTGGCTTCCACAAATCCTCCCTTATTTTACCTATGGTTTTGCCTGTGTCATTCCCATATTTTTAGGCCTTAATTAGGCTCATTTAATGAGGCCTATATAACTAACATTCCTCTTCTTAAAAATCCAATTTGTTTTTCGAGTTTTCCTTAAAAAGTTTTCTAGAAAAATACCACATTTTTCCACAACTAAACACACCCTTAGTTTTCTAGAATTTGTTCATTAAATCAAAATAGTGGTTTTCTCTCTTCTGTGATTTTTTTCCTTGAATGTCTAATTTGAACATGTTTTCTGTTTCGCAAATTTACATTGAAAACTTATATCTAAATAACCGCTTCCTTAGCTTCAAAAGGAGGCCAAGGGGGTAAAAGTAAAACAGTAACTGATAAGAAATGTGAGAGAAACTTACAGGCCAACAAAGACTTTGAAAGCATCATAAATTCCCCATTGAGCTCCAGTGAGGGTTCCAATCATGACAATACGTAGAGGAAGCCCTCGAGTGAACAGACCCCACACTCCAAGCTTCTTCACAGCCTGAAAAACAAACCAACAAAAATTAGTAATTTCATCAAATCTAACCATGGTTAGTTAGTTAGTTAACCAGAAGCACTCACATCTCCAACACTTGCTCCCTTAGCATTGTTAAGGAAGGAGACAAGATTATCAGCAGGATGAGATACAATAGCACACAGAACACCAGCCACATATCCACCAGCAAAACTGACACCAAGTTGGAACGATTTGCTGCACTCGTTTTTGGGTGTAGGGATGGCATATTTGTACAACATTTCTACAATAGTTTCAAATGAAGCAAATTTCATCATGGTATCTGCATATTAACCATTTAAATATAAGAGCAATGTATTTCAAAAGTAACACAATATGTAGTTTTAATGCAATAAACCTCTAGCATCATTCATTAAATTTATAGAACATCAATGTGATGTCATAATCATATATCCATATTTGGCACTTGGCAGACTAATCATTTATTAAAAAAAACTGGCGAGAAAGTGTTTTGGATCAACTGGATTGTTTTGACCCGTACGAAACGTCAAATGTTACATTTCTAAACCCGCCCGTGTTGCCACCTCAACAAGAAAGCAATAAACATTGATTTGTAAAGATCCAAACTATGCGCATAAAGGGCATGTTTGGGAACGCTTAATTAAGGGGCTTTTTAGCTTAATAAGCCTAAATAAGCTTGAACTAAAGCTTAAAAATTCAAGCTTATTTAAGGTTATTAAGCTAATAAGCTAAAAAGCCCCGTAAATAAGCTTTCTCAAACATGCCCAAAATGGTGCAGCACCACATAAATAGAAGTGAAAGTATGTATCTCAAAAACCTCAACTTACATGGAATCTGTCGTCCCCATAGTGGCACCAAACCCTTGTATAACCTACATAATAATAATAATGTGTTATTATTATTAACAAAAGATAAACAAATAATAATAATGTGTACCCGAGTGCGCCTTCAGATCTGACAAACTTTGGAAGTCCATCACCCAGACCCCTGGCAAATCCGGGTTGGGTCTGAACACGAACCTTGACAGCCTCCATGGGACAAAGAGCCACGTCAGCAATGATTTCTGCAGATGCAGAACCAGCAAGGTAGATCAAAGTTTTGTATTTGGCAGCATATTCTGGGCCAGCAATGTCAGAGTAATATTTCTTGAAGAACTCATAGAATCCAAACTTGCAGGCACCCTGAGCACTGTAACCAAGCAGGGTTGGGACCCACCCCCTGAAGAACCCTCTCACTCCTTGCTCTTTCAGCAACACCCCGAAACCTGACGAGATGCTCTTGTACTTAACAGGGTCGATCTGATTAATTACAAAAGGTAACAGTTCATTATAATGCTCTGAAAAGGATAAATTGTAATAATTAATGAAAAAAATAAGCTCAGAGTATGTTCCGGTCCAAAATAAAAAAAAAATTATCCAACTGTTCATGCTAAACAATGAGCTCATTTAAACACATGACGTCTTATATGATTAAAAATATTCCTTGGTATTCAAACCCATGCACAACTTGTCTATTGGAAACTTAGTTGGCCATGTCCCTATATGCCTGTCTACTGTAAATTAGAGTCTCGCGCTAAGCAAAAAATGCTCAAGTTGTTTTGTTAACTTGAGGCTTGAAAACCCCTTGGATTTCTGTGTACTAATTGGTTTAAAGAAAATAACTCTAAATATGAGATTATCTGCAGAAAGGATACATGTATCCCATTAATGAGTCTTAAGTCAATGACTTTTGCATATACATATACAGCTATTTCCACGAGTTAGCAATGTTACATCTACATAAAACAAATAAGTAACTCTAGCTTTGGACAACTGATTGGTCAAAAGCTATACATGGAAACCACCTTAAGAGTAATTTCAATCATCACCTAGTTATTACTAGCAGAACCACAGAATGCCACTATCTTCAAACTTCCACAGACAGCAAATTCAAATCTCAAACAATTAAACACGATGCACGAAAAACATAGATCTAACTAGAGACGCATATAGATTAACACCGCCGATTTGCACTAATCAATCTACCAAACCAAACGAAACCGATTACGACAAAACAGATCCACACGAACAAGTCGTAACAGCTGAATATCAATGGAAAACACATCACATAACACAAAATCACAAAAGTTAAGATACACCAGCTGAATTGCAACAAAAAAAATCACTTAAAAAACTGAAATTAAACGGATATACCTGCATGTTGCATTTAACAAGATCTAGAGGAGTAACAGTCATGTGAGTGAGACCACAGCTGAGAATTCCACCCGCAGTACAAGCAGCGTAGAATTGAGGCGAGTACATCTCGATCTTGCCAAACGGCTCGCTAGGAGCCGGAATCATGAAATTCTGCTGCTCCTTCGGGGTTGAAGGAGAAGGTAACAAGCTAGGGTTGGAATTGTTGTTCAATTTCCCCATGAGTAGGTTATTAGTCGAAGACGACGAATATAGGTAACTAGGGATGAGAGACTGACGATTTTTGTCGGAAAACGCCATGATCGGAGCTACAAAAGGAGATCGGAGCAGTAGAGATCGAGATTTTGGGAGAAAATGGACTCCGATTTCCTCTTGTACGCAGATGAGAATGAAGACAAAGGGTTTATATAGTCCGTTTGTTTAGGGTGGGCGGCATGTGTAATGTGTTTTTGTGGTATGACCAATGCAAGCCCTGGACAGCACCCAATAATCAATTTTAACTATGACCCTCTCATTCCAATATATTATGCTATTCGATGTACCAAAATAATTATGATTTTAATTCGTCGGATATTCCTTAATACTACTAATATTAATAGTAACTTTTTCCGTACCATTTTTGTTGTCTACTTTTTATATTGGTTTGTCACAAAATGATTGTTTACTCTTAAGTTTCAACCAATCAAAAAATATTTAAGTGAGAAAAAGAAAATTTGATTGGTCACATAATGTAATTAATACATTTTTCTTATGTGTGTTTTTTCTAGTGGACAATAAATTTGAGACGGGGAGTAATAATTATCACTTCTTCCCTTTCAAAATAAACTAGTAAACACATTTTTCATTTTTAGTTATTTCAAGATACGTGTATTAAACATGTTTGATGAAAATGAATTTGAACCTGCTACGAGTTAAATGAAATATGAAGACATGTTACTTTCTCGTGCCGAAGTAGCTGCTCAACACATGATCAAGATTAGAGTTTGTACGTTAAGAGGTCGTTAATTAACAAAAAGTTGGTTAGTTAAATATAAGAATATGATTAGTTGTTAACCGAGTTTAGTGAAAATCGAAATTAATATTTTATTGGTTTTGGTAATTAAGTGAATTAGTGATCATCATTTTTATTTAGATGTTATTGTCTTTTGCTAAATATTATTACTAATTCGGTCAATACAAATATCTAAATTAAATAATCAGATTTAGAAAGAGAATTAATAGATTCTACATATCAACTATTCTATCAGTATGAGGATAAATTATGAATATTTAATATAAAGAAATACAATCTTTTTTTTATTCTAGCAATTGTTGACTTATTGTCCAACAGGCGTGTAATGTTTCTTGCTTCCCAACAAAAGTAGAAATTTTCACCGATATTTTATAATTTATAGTTCCTTTTAACATGTACCAAAGAGCAAACCTATATAAACATTGAAAACAAGCCATGTTATTTATGATGGCCCTTCAAACTTCAAGGTGAGAAAGCTATACAACATAATATTAAATTTGTTCAAATGGTTTACAGATTGTGGGTCTAACACTCTATATTTTTAAGTTGTTGCCAATTACATAAGCCTAAGATGACAAGTATCATTGACTCTCTTAATCTCCCAACCCGTTTTCCGTGAATATTGCAACACGGTTATCGACGAATCTTGAATGCAAATCTTGTTAGACATGATTGGACTACAACCTAGGACACCTATCATTAGACACTTGATAGGTACGGACTACCGAGTGACGATATATACCTATGCAAAAGATGATTATTGATATTTAGTCTTATCATTTGTTTCTATCCATAGTCCTACTCACTTATTAAACTATAGGACTCAATGTCATTACTCTATTCTTATTGTTATCATTGATGTTGCTGCTATATATTATTTTCATTCAAAAATTCACATTTCAATTTCTCAGCCGAACATTGTATTCCTGCGTTTAAAAAAATCAATCATTCGGAATTCGACTTGACTTAGTGTTTCTCCGGAAGGAGCACAAAAATCCGCATGTAATCTCTCCATTACGGTTATAACCGAAGATGTATATACATTCGAGCTAGTGTGGGCAACCCTCCCAACTTCCATGACTTATATCATGAAGTGAGTCAGAGGTTTGTATCGTGTGCTCTGGAAAATTCATCTCTTATAGTGTTTGATTTTAAGTCAAATAACCTATTTTCACAGAGATTATGTGTACCCTATAAAATTATTATTCACACCACAATGATTACTCTACGATGGTTATGTAGTTTGCTTTCAATGTTGTAAAATATGGTAAGTAGTTTATGTGGTGTAGAAATGACCTCCATTCATATAATGTTTCATTTGAAATAATTACAACAAGGTAGAATCAATAAAAGAGTACCTGACAAACAGAATCCGGTTGCTCGAGCCCGATCTAATGAGGAGGTGTATATGTCACTAAAACTAAACCTCCCAACTCGTTAGTTTAGCTTCAGGGCACCGTCCACCAACCAAATCCGACTTTAATTTAATGTGACATTCGCCATGACAAATCACATATATCTCCACGATTCGATCATCATTTATTGATTCAAATGAAAAGCTAGTTTTGATATTCAATTTGGCAAAACGGTTTGAATCTTTCACGAGTGGATCAACGCGTGGGGTGTTCAAAGACGATAATTGAGGTGATAATGACGATATATAAGGTGCCGTCTCATGGTCATGTTCAAGAACATGTGTTGTCAAATTTCCATCTCCTTCCAATAAGTACTTTATCGCCTCGTTATCACCTTAAAATCTTAAATGGTATGTCTTCTTCATATTCTTATTGGTTTTGCTTTTGTTCTTGTTCTCCGTCTTTTGTTGCTTGTATAGATTCGGATGCACCAATTCAAGACTCAAAACTTTTTATATTCGGAATAAACTATCGGATCTATTTCAAGGAGTGTCGAATTCTTAATTTAAAATGAGATTTGTGGAATAATGAAAGAGATGATCTAGGTACGAAAAATGTGAGGAGAAAGTAGAGCCCTTGTGTAGATGTGTCCATTTCCGTTAGGAGGGGAGGGAAGTGAATTTAACCAACGTTTGGAAAGTGAAGCATGTGATTTTTTCCTCTTGGAAGTAATCGAAGTTATTGATTCCTTCTTTTATCATGTTAATATCTTATATAATACGAGTATTAAACTTTTAATTTTATTAAAAAGTATTCTCATTATAATGAACTACTTAAAGTGGTTGAATTTTGCTCGTAATTGTTCGACTCGAACTTTCTCCTAACATATGACAAGTCCTTCAATTATGCATGTTTTGAGAATTAAAAAGTTAAATACATAAAAACTGTATATTTAAGTAACCATTACAAAGAAAACCATAAGACAGTTTGGCCGAGTGGTCTAAGGCGCCAGATTTAGGCTCTGGTCCGAAAGGGCGTGGGTTCAAATCCCACAGCTGTCAATTTTTTTGTTAAAGGTATTGCTGGAACACAGTTTTTTCGGGTCGCAGTTTTTTCGGGTCGCAATCCGAAAGCGAGTGAGATGTGGAAAACAGTAGAAAATCACGGAAAATAAATTTGTGTCAAATTATTGCTTTTCCATTCCACCAACCAATTCCACACCTTCTTCTTCAGCCGCCGTTGTCTGATTCAATTCAAACCCTACAATCACTTGCAAGGTATCAATTTCTTTCTCTCTATTAAATTCTTCCTTTTACTTAATCATCTATCAATCTCCATCGTATTCTGCTTAATTAATCTTCAAAATGTATGTTGCTTGAATCGCATTAAAATGTTCGTAAAACTAATTATTGCTTAAATTGAAAAGTTTCTCGTGAATTCGCAATAATTCAACCCACGCATCACGACATTTGCAGGTTGTTCGTAAAGTTATTGAAAAAACCTCTTTTATCGGATCAAATTCTTTAACTTCGCAATAAAACAGGGAGAGCTACATTAATTAAGTAATTAATTAGCTCTCTCTGCTCATCATTTTCACTTATCATCACCTCAATTTGTCGACCATTTCTCCCAAAACAATGGCGGCGACACCGACGTACCTACCTGGAGCTTTACACTATCGATCATTGTGCTCACGTCAGCAGCAGCTCAGTTTCGCTTCATCTGTTGCTTCGTTTCGTGGATCGTGTAGAGCAATTAATGGTCCGATCACAGGCAGGGAGAGATGTCTGAAGGTTGTTTGTAATGCACAAAAGGCAGATGTTATTACCAGAAATGAATCCAGCAGTCAATCTGCTGAACAGTTGACCAAACAGTTATCGTGTGTGATGAAATTTGGTGGATCATCAGTTGCATCTGCAGAAAGAATGAAGGAAGTAGCTGATCTAATTCTCAGTTTTCCAGAAGAGAGTCCTGTTATTGTTCTATCTGCTATGGGCAAGACCACCAACAAGCTTATAGCGGTTTGTAATTTTGTACTAATCTTATAATTGTTTAATTTTCTTGTATAGTTAATGTAAATGTGGATGTATGTGTGATATTATAGGCTGGAGAGAAGGCTGTGAATTGCCTTACGGTTGTCTCTGAAATTGATGAGTTAAGCTTTGTGAAAGAACTACATTATAGGTAAAAAAATTATTATCAAATTCAAGTGGTTTTAATGTTTTTAGACATTAGTTAACTGATTGGGTATTAATTAAAATTCGCAGGACAGTGGATGAACTTGGATTAGAGAAAACACTTGTTACAGGTAAGTTTGCTGTGTGGAAAGAAAAATGTGTGTTTAAAGTTTAAACCACCAAGTATTCAACTTTTTTCATTAAAGCCACTCAAGTTTGAAACCTTTTTCATTAAAAGACAACAATTTTGTTCTATAACATGTTGACACCTCATTAAGTTAATGTTTCAACTGCCAAGTTAGGTACTTTGATAGTTTGATGTTAAATATTTTTCTTACATTTGTCTTTCTTGCAGACCACTTAGAAAAATTAGAGCGACTTTTAAACGGGATTGTTGTACTAAAGGAGTTCACACCACGTGCAAGAGATTATCTAGTCTCATTTGGGGAATGCATGTCTACAAGAATATTTGCAGCTTACTTGAATAAAATCGGTGTCAAAGCGCGACAAGTATGTGTTTTTTTACCACTATTTTCTATCTTAAATTACATTATGGAATATGGTACATATTTAATATTGTTAAGGAACAAATATTAGGGACCGATTCTTATTATTGTTACTAATGTATTGACTTTTGACTCTTTTTTTTTTTGATCTTGCAGTATGATGCATTTGATATTGGTTTCATAACAACAGATGATTTTACTAATGCGGATATACTGGAAACAACTTATCCAGCTGTAGCAAAGAGATTAAATGGTGACTGGGTTAAAGATCCTGCAATCCCTATTGTCACTGGCTTCCTTGGAAAGGTTTTATATTATTTACATAATTTAATTGTTTCATTTAGTCTTTTCTTTTAAAATTATAAAAATTGATTTGTCTTTGTTTCTGTAAAATTGTTTATATTACAGGGTTGGAGAACTTGTGCTGTAACTACATTAGGCAGAGGTGGTAGTGATTTAACTGCCACCACTATTGGTAAAGCGCTTGGGTTGCGAGAAATTCAGGTCAGTGAAATTTTTTAAAACACCAAATAATTATGCAAATGTATTTTTTTTATTGGATCTTTAATTTTGTAAAAAATGTTTAATTAATATTTTGGTTGTTTATTAATTACAGGTATGGAAAGATGTGGATGGTGTTTTGACATGTGATCCAAATATATATTCGGGTGCAGAACCTGTACCCTATTTGACTTTCGATGAAGCAGCTGAACTTGCATATTTTGGTGCTCAGGTATCATTAAATTTACATACTAAATGACAAATGTCACAAATACTATACATATTAACATATTATGATAATAATAAATTATTATTATTTTCTGAAGGTCCTACATCCACAATCGATGAGGCCTGCAAGAGAGGGTGATATACCTGTTAGGGTTAAAAATTCCTACAACCCTAATGCTCCAGGTACCCTAATCACTAAATCAAGAGATATGAGTAAGGTTAGTACCACAAATTGTAAAAGCTAACTACTAAATAAGTTTTATATTTTATTTATTTTTAATATAAAATGAAAATAAAAATAAATTCTACCCGCTTCATTTTGTTTTCAGGCAGTATTAACGAGCATTGTTTTAAAACGAAATGTAACAATGTTAGACATTGTTAGCACTCGTATGCTTGGTCAATTTGGATTTCTTGCTAAGGTGAAATTACTTACTAATTTATGACGCCCATTTTTGTTATTAATTAATAAATTTATAATATGGTTTAGGTTTTCTCGATTTTTGAGGATTTGGGCATATCGGTTGATGTTGTAGCTACTAGTGAAGTTAGCATTTCATTAACGTTAGATCCTTCAAAACTTTGGAGCAGAGAGTTGATTCAGCAGGCAAGCGTATGATATGATTCTTAATTTACTTAAATAAATAAAATGATTTTTTTAATGATTTTGGTATTAATTAAAAAGAAATTTGTGTGTTGTGCAGGAACTTGATCATGTAGTAGAAGAACTTGAAAAAATTGCTAAAGTGAATCTTCTTCAACACAGATCAATTATTTCACTCATTGGAAATGTTCAAAGATCCTCACTTGTATTGGAGAAGGTTTGTTTTCCCTTTTTTCTAAAATGACCTAATTACCCCTCACCTTATTTTTTATGTATTAATTAATCATTTGGTATGTTCTTTTTGTTAGGCATTTCGTGTTCTTCGTGTGAATGGGGTGAATGTTCAGATGATCTCACAAGGAGCATCAAAGGTGAATATATCATTGATTGTAAACGACAGTGAATCAGAAAAATGTGTGAAAGCTTTGCATTCGGCTTTCTTTGAGAGTGACGTGTCAGATCTTGAATGAAATTCTTGATTTGCAGTTCAATTTGTATTCCAATTTTTAAATTTAAACTTGTAGCTTATTTATTCATGTAGGGGTGGGTACGGAAAGGCGTTTTTGGCTATTTATGATTATGTTGTTAGAATTTTTATTCAAGTATTCAAATATTAAATCAATTATTATGCAAATTGATTTTTATGGTAATTCCTTCTTTTCTTTTTGTTATGCAAATTGATTTGTATTGTAATTAAACAGGTTAAGCATGTCTACATTAGGGTTGGGCTTATCAACACGATTAACTTTGAATCATATATTATGCTTTGAATTTATAATTTGAAGTAATATTCTGAATGAGAAATGATATTTAGTGCTATCATTTAAACCTACTCATTCATCTAATCAGTATGCCAATGAGTAGGTCTAAATGGTAAGCCTAAATAATTCCAAGCAACTTAATACAATTTGCATTAGGGACGTTCTTAAGTCATTAGAAGCTAATAGTACAAATATTTCAATAGCCCATTTAAAAGCAACCAATAAGCATAATTATTAACATCTTTAACAAATAAACATTTCATTGGGTAACCATAACCAACATCCTTATAATAAAATCCAAAAACAATCTATATTCTAAACTTCATTTAGGGACCAATCGTTGTTCGTTTCATTTGACCCGTAACTCTGAACAACTGATGACATCACAGAGTGGGAATGTGGTAATTCTGTATGTGGAAATAACAGCTTCAATCTAAATGCATCTACACCGTTCAAATAGTATCTAAATAGCCTTTTTGCTCTTATAAACCCTAGCCGACCGTATAAAGCAAGTGCTCCCTTATTTGTAACTTCTGCTTCCAAAGTTACCTTCAAATTTAAAAAAAATGACATTAAATTGTTGATAATTTCATTCATAAACTTACTTACATATGTTATTCATAACAATTAGAATGCAGCATTAAGATCATGTGATCATAGTGCATCACACATAATATGATCTTCAGGCATCTAATAATTATCCTATGGATAAGGCATGCTGCAAATCATAAACAACAAAAACACCAATAATTATTGAAATCTAATACAAACAAAATACCTCTTCACAACCTGAATCCATCATCACTTTAATTGATCTGGTAACAAGTTCTGTAGCTGCAATACAACTCTAAATATTAACACAGCTAATTCTATCAAGAATAACCAGAATCATAGAAACTGAAATAGGAAAGTCTCAATTTTGACATCAAATGTTTGCTGTTCAATTTCAAAAGTGACAGTGTTCATAAACAATTTAAGAAAAAGGAAACGAACAAATACAATTGTAGAATTACCAATGCCTTTGTGACGGTAGGGTTTGAGGACAACAAGCATAGCAATGTAACCTCTGAAAGTGTTACGGTGCTCCCCCATTTTAGAAACCACAGTTCCGATGCATTTCCCCTTATGAAAAGCCTACAAAATCAGCTCAAAAAATTGATTTAATTCAGTGTGAAATTAATAATGCATATTAAAATGATATATAATTGTAGATGGAGATTACAAGGAAGGAGAGATTAGGCCAGAGATAGACAAAATAACGATAGGTAAAGATGGAGTAGGGTTCGCTGAGTTCTTCATCAACGAGACGCATGATAAGAGGCAAATGGTGCTCGCCACTATAGCTCACGTATTCAATCTCCGATTCATCGACGGTGGACTTTTCCGGCACCGGTGTTGTCTCCATTGTTAGCGGCGGCAGGGATGTTTCATATGTTAGAGAAGATGAATGGGTGGTATCTGTGGAAAATGCTACACCATAGGACAGAAGTAATGGACGATAATCGTATCAGACATCGATTGACGCCGTACGGTGTAGGAATGTCGACGACAATCCCCGGCGCTAGGGTTGGCGAATGTGAAGTGACGGTGGCTTAGGTTATGAAAGGAAGGGAGAATAATTGGTCCAGAGATCTAACCTGAAGGTGATTTTTCTCCTACAGTCCTACTATCAACTATTTGCGCAATGCGGAAACGGGTACCTAAAAACTAAATTTCGTGGTGAACAAGTGTTGTTCGTTTACACGGTTTTCAGCAATAATTACGCAAATGAATGATTTTTTCAGTCTTTAAAAATTGCAATTAGTAATCATTATCATCTAGAACATAATAATACATTCAAGTTCAACAAACTTAATACTCCGTACATTCAAGTTCAACAAACTTAAGGATTATAATTAAAGAATATGTGAGCACACAAACAAATACCTTGATCATGGAAAGTTCGATACAACATGTTTTCTATTTAAAGTTGGTTGTTTATTTGTTCTAAAACAAAGTGTCATTTAGATCAATCGGTTAACACACAGTCTGTACTTAGAAAATGTCTTGTGTTCGAATCATGTAAGCAACATTTTTTTATTTTTGCGGTGTTTAAGATGTTACTAAAAGTAGAAAAAAGTTTAAGTTTAAGGATTTCTATATTTAGTAGTCCTAAACACATTATAAAGGAGTAAAATATGTGTTATGTTGAAAGATGAACAAAAGCTTCTATCTTCTTAAGATACACTTATGGGTAGTATAGTCAATTTAGGAAGTAAATTAATAGGGTGGTAAGTATATTCCGAAAAATTAGTACTGAGAAATTAGTATAGTCAATAAATGTTGAATAGTTAAGACGTTTCCAGAAAATTAAATTGTAACGAAGATAAAAGAGGGGGGAAAATGCGAGCATTTTCAGTGATATGTACTTTATTTTTTTAGGATAAAACAAAGTGTCATTTAGAGCAATTGGTTAACACACAGTTAGATTTCACAAGAGGTCTTGTGTTTGAATCCTGTAAGCAACACATTTTTATTTTTGGGTTTTTCTAACTCATGTCCTAAGGACATGAGATTAGAAGCATTAAATGTGGTTGAAAATTCCTCTTATAATAATGCTCACATATTATTGATGTTACCAAAGGACCTCTGGCCTAGCGGTATGGTGTTTGCCTCTTGACTTTGAGGTCTTGAGTTCGAGTCCCGTCGTGGACATAGGTGGTAATTAGGAGTAGATTAGATCTGCCGTTTCACAAAAAAAAAACAAAAAAAAAACATATTATTGATGTTTACTTTTTGCATGTATTAAATGTTTTTTAACTTAAAATAGCAACTTCAAGTGTATTTAATATATCTAATCTCATGCCCTTAGGGTATGAATTAGCCAAACCCTTTATTTTTATGGTGTTGAAAAAGTTACTAAAAGTGGAAATGTCCTTAAGTTTAAGTTTAAGGAGTTGCTATGTTTAGTAGTCCTAAATGCTTTATAGATAGTATAGATAACCTAAACACTGACCATCGAGTCTTTATTGAAAAAAATAATATGAAAAGAAATACTTCTCCCGATTCAAATTAAGTGGCACAATTTTTATTTTTATTTTGTGATTCAAAATAAGTGACAAAATTTGAAAAAAAAACATCTTATTTGACAAAAAAATAGTGGGACTCACGCTTACTAACTATATACTTTAACAAAGTAAAATGACTCTTTTATCCTTGTATTTTTAAACATCATTAACATTATTTTATTCAAAATGTGTAGAACTCATTCCCTACTAACCATCTAATTAATCTAATTTAATGATCATTATAATTTTTTACCTCAAAAACTAATAAACTCAAAATGTATCACTTATTTTAAATCGGAGAAAGTATAATTTTAATCGTTCAGCTTAATTTAGAAGATAAACTTTTGGACCCATTCTTTTTAACAAATTTTTTATCCAAAAAATATGATAGATTTGAAGAGAAATGATATTAAACTTAATGAAGAGAAAATACTTTCACCAAATTATTCTTAATATATTTTTTAATTAATTTATATTCAGAATTTTATTTTCTAAATATTTCTTTTTTTCTCTTTTTGTTTTAATCTTTTTATCCTTCCCTTCACTTAAAAACTCGAAGACACAAAATAAACGTTTACTACAGAAGCTTAAGTTTTTTACCCAACTTAATAGAGATTGGCTGAAATTCGATTTGAGCTGTTTTTAGTTTTTACATAAAGTCAAATGCAAACCAGGAAGTTCCTGTTAAGTTGGTTTCGCCTCAAAGTTTAGTTCAATTCCAGTAAATTTGGTTACTAATCAAAATTTAGTCTTAAACGCAACAAACATTGATTGATTCATTACTTCGGGTTATTTAGATTCAAATGTTCGCACGTGCTATAAACCTCAACCACAAACGGCATTCAACTATTTCAGCATCTGTTACTTTCTAAAATGGTTCCAACAAGGGAATTGATTCGTTAAAGGCATATTTTATTTCATTGAAGTCAATTAAAATTAATTGATATTTATACCCTTTCTATTAATTTACCCTACCTTTTATAGTTATAATAATAACCTTGAAATTAATTTTGGTATCCTTCATCCCTTCGCTGTTCTTTAGCACCGTTCAGACATCAATGAAACTAAAATCTAATATTGCAATTATTTTTTTGTTTTTCAAACATAAAAAATGGTGATAAGTATCTTTTTTCTTTTAACACAAAATGATAAGTAATTGAAACATAGTTTTGTAATTAATTGATTGAAACAATCAAATAATTTTGATAGTAACAAACTTGTAATACCCCGAGATCCGGTATGATATTTTAATAATATCTGTAAGTATTATTTATTATTTTTCTATTTAATAGGATTTTATTAGAATTATTAGAATTTTTGTATTTTTAACCACGGGGTTAAAAATTAGCAAATACTGAGATAGATATATATTAGAATGATTTTTATATATCTATGTTCTCTTTTGAACAAGGGTTCCAACGATATTTTTAGAAATAAAAACAGAGTTCGTTTAGGGTTCCGAATTAAAAATCACATTTTCAGTATTATACTGAAAATTTCGAAATTTGGTCAGCTCCAGCTATATTTTCAAGCTGACCACGTGACTGACTTGGGGCTGAATCAGATTTTTGTTTATATCTCTTAATCTCGTTCTCTGTCTTCGATCTTTTTCTCCCGTTTTACACACAACACACACACAACTTGTTCTTCATCTCTTTTAGTAAATTGAAGCTCAAATCTTTATACTTTCAACTGCAAATTCCGAAATTTAGCAAGAAATTGGTAAGTAATCATCTCTTCTTGTCTAGGGTTTCAATTTTATGAGTTTTTGCTCAAGAACATAAACTAGGGTTTATGGGTTTTAACTGAAATCATGAAATTGATGAATTACCTAGGTTTCTATGAGTTAGTTGTGCCTATTATATGTTTTCCTTGTTAGTTGAAACTTCAAATTGGTGGCTAATGTAAAGAATCACTATTTTGGTGATTTGGGGAAGAACACTAATTCTGATTTATAATTTCTGTGATATTTATGATTGTGATATGTTATGGTTAGAGTTGTAATTGTTATTAGGATCTAGTTATAATACCAATTTGATCAATTGTTAAGTTTGAGTAAAATTGATCAAGTAATAGAAACTAGTTAAATGAATTGTGGACTTTTGACCTAAAATGGGTTAAAGTCTTCTAATTTAATTGATCATAAATTGTAGGAAATACAAAAGGATGGCGAATGAAATCCAAAGATATACATTTGTTAAGTTATAGGTTAAATGGGCCATTTTGACCCGTTTGGGTATTCTATTAATTAAAGTGGGCCTATTTGACCCGTTTGAGTATTTTATTAATTAAAGTGGGCCTATTTGACCCGTTTGGGCATTTTGTTAATTAAAGTGGGCCTATTTGACCCGTTTGAGTATTCTTTTAATTAAAGTGGACCTATTTGACCCGTTTGAGTATTTTAATCAATTAAAGTGGGCTTTTCGACCCATTTGGGTAAAATTGTATAATTTTACAAGAATGAATCGGGTTTGACTTTTGTAAGTCAAAGTGTCAAATTGGGGGTTGTATAAGTGTAAGTTTTGGATTGAGTACATGTTGTTATGATATTATAGTGTATTGTATAGTTTTGCACATTTCGGGTCAAATCGGTTATTAATTCGGGTGTTTATTTTTGTTGCAGGAAAGGGTAAAGGAACTCAGTAACATAAGACCACTGAGTATCAAGGAGCTTTTGCTAAGGTGAGTGGATTTATAACCATTAGATAGTATAACTTGCAATGGTTTTCGGGTTCCACTTGGGTTAATGCAGTATATGCAAGATTTTTGATCTGCAGAATTGTTTTCGATACAGTTCTTGTTTGGGTGTTAGTTAATTAGCTGTTATGTGTAATTAACTGCAATATGCGCATGATACATGGAAAGAGGTCAGCCCGTGCAGTTAGTGGCTGAGCATCGTTAGCTATTGGAGACAATACCAGGACTCCTTGGACATGGGTAGGTCGAGGAGCACTGGTGTTGTACCAAGTAGCTTAGGGCTATCGGTAAACTGTTGTTGGGCCGACAACAGTTGTGAGTTGGGCCGAACCGCCGTTCCTCTAGTTATTTGCTAATTAAAGGGTGTTATTTGTAAAGGGTGTTATCTTAAATTGTTGTGGTTGTGCAATTTAATGTTTATAATTTCATTCACTTAGCGTTATGCTAATCCCTCTCTTGTTGACTCTTTACAGGTTTGACTGGGTGAATCTTAGAGTCGGGGTTTGAAGGAAAGTTTTGTCAATTACTCTGATATTTTGGTAAAATGGTCAAGCCTTGGATTTAGTAACACCGGATATTTTTAAAATAGTTTATGTTGGTTTGTAAATTATTAATGGTTGGTAAGTCTTTTGATAAACTGTATTAGTTGGGATTGCTTCTGTTAGGTTACGTTTGTTTTTTTATTTTAAAAAAAAAAAGGCTTAAATTTTGGATGTTACAAGACTTCCATTGAAGTCACGTACATGCTTACTTAATAACGTCATTACCTGTGAGACATATCCCGTGAAATATAGTGGTATTGCCGAAATAATAATATCGACGTATAACTAGTGTATAAGTAGAGGTTACATAAAAGAATAATTTAATTGTGTGGTTAATATTAATCCATATGGAGAAGAAGAAGGGTAAAAGAATTTTAAGGGTATAAAGGTCAAATAATTTAATTTGTCTTAAATAAGTAATAATTTGTCTTTAACAAATCAATTTCCTTCTAACAACCTTGATCCAACCTTTCAGGGGTGTCTTTGATGAGGTGCGGGAGGTGTGTCCATACAGGGCCCATATTTTATAGGGGCCTGATTTTATATATATCATACATATATAATTTTAAAATGTAAGAAACTTAATAATTTAATAGAAAAAAAATTAGAAAGTCCATATTTTTATAAAAATCTTGTATTTAGGGAGCCCATTTTCATATTTTCGGTGCAACCTTTGTTTTTCATGACCGGGTCGGACCGGCCGGCCCGACCGGGTCGGACCGGAAAATGGTGTATTGTCGGACCAAACAAGACGGGCGGAAAATGGTGTATTGTCGGACCAAACAAGACGGGTGAATACACAACTTGTGCCGGACTAAACCGGCCGGTTTTCATCAAAAACAGGTTGAACCGGGTCATTTGAACCGGCGGTTCTTCAAATTTTGACCCAGATCCAAGCTTAATTAGCAAGTTTGTACTACAAAACGGGTTAAACCGTCGACCCAGGTTTCATACTCAAATTTGTACTACAAATTCGTACATGTGAAACCCATTCTAACTCAAGTTTGGTGCTGAACTATTTATAGTATTGTGATATTGTTGAGAGAGGAATCCTGCAGCGATGTGGGATAAACCCACCCTAAAAAATAACTAAAAGAAGGAAAATGCATATGTAACAAAACAAGATCGACTTTTTCACCTTGCAAATAAAGAACAGTCGGTTAGAAGGAAAATGCATATGTGACAAAACAATATCCAACTCATCTAGTTGCCTGTTTGATTTAATTTAAAAGTTTCTTATAAGATTATTAGAAGTTTTGTTTGACAGACACATGATGGGTTAAAAAGACAATCTATGATATTGCAAATGGAGAAAACACATGTCTGGTAGGAGCTAAATCTATGAAATTAGAACAATTGTAGCAGGGTTTTCATAAATACTAATTAATATTGTAATCCGGTTCAACCGGCCGGTCCAACCGGTCCGACCACTTTTTAGAGATCGGCCGGTCCAATTCAAAATCCGGGTTTTAAAACATTGGATGTATCATACTCATGGTCGGGCGGGTCATTTGGTTGAGTTTTTGCGACAGTAAACTTGGGAAACGTCTCATTGTTGATTTGTCGCTAAAAGATTAAGCAACTGTGTCCCACATTATAATTCAAAATACAAAAAATAAATATACAACAGTTAATGAATGTCAAACAAGATTCAAGCAACCACATAAACAAAGAAATAATATAATCTGTCAATAAATCCAGATTATGTATTTACTTTATGGCATTAATATTAATATTAATATTAATAGCGACGACCACCTGAGGTTGATAAAAGGACTCTACTAGCCTTCTTTCCCTTCTTTCCCACCTCACTATTTGCCTTATTTTCAACAGGTTTTGCTCGAGAAATAACATTTGCAAATGATGCTGTACCTCCTCTCGCCAAACCTATGTGTGTATAAATAAATAATAACATAAGTTCATCTTAAAAAAAAGTGTCAACTTACATACAACATATTATTTATTATGTATATACAAAAGATAAAAGTTGAATAATTACTGGTTGATGATATATGGTTTTCCTCTGTTGTTAGAGTAGGAGAATCATGTGCAGCAGCAAAACCGAGCCTAGCAACATTTGAAAACAATGGTCTATCCACCATTCTTGGAGGGCTTGATGATGTCATCGAAGAAGAGCTTCCCAATGCTTCAAATTAAATAATAATAATCACTTTATGATATATTTAATAATAATTATTAAATACAAATTGCATCAAAAGGAATGCTTATATTACCTTCAAAGTCATCTAAGGAGAATGCAGGAGAATAGTCAAAGGAAGATTGTTGGTCAAACACTATGGGCACATAATGTGAAGCAGCTTCCGCCTTTATTTTTTCCTCTTCCTCCTTTAATTAAATTAAAATTAAAATTGTTTTTTAATGTAGAAGAATAATGGAAAAAAAGAACAGTCAGACACACCTTTCTTGCAACGCGTTTCCTATGTTTTTCCCTATTTTTTAACTCATCTTCAAATGGAGTAAGTGAAGTAGGAGGCAATATTTCAGCCAGATCAATTTCACAAAGCTGAAAATAATTACAATCACCAATAAGACAAAATTACAAGAATGACATTTTTTGCATATGGCAAATGACTCAATTGCCCTTTTTCTGCAAAGGCTATTTTTTATGATTATTGTTTGAAAAATTAGTGTATACCTGAAATGTTGTTGTTAAAGAAAAATGGCTCAAGTAACGATATCGCCTCCTCATGGCTTCTGACTGTGTGATTGTCTCCAATTGCAAAATCTTACCATTAATCCTGTAATGCATGGATTTGAGTTTAAAACCTAACGGGTTTTTTTTTTTAAATTACTAGTACCAATTTCAAACAGTTTTTTATTTGAAAAAATTATTATATTCCAGACCTTTGAGGAAGCCTATCATAGCTTCCATAATGGTGCAGAAGACACTTCATGTTTAATGGATGGAGTATAAGGTGCTGACCATCAGCTGCCTGAAATTAAATTAAAATAAAAAATAAAAAACAGAGTAAGAAATTAGTGTAGTGAGGAAACTAGAAAAGCATAGGCATCCTAATTCTCACCAAAGTATCATATAAATAGAAATAATGATAATAATAATTACCTGATAGAAATCATACGATTCTTTAATCTTATTGTCTGTAAAACCATTAGGGCTCAATTGCATACCCTTGTTATCCTCATAAGAAGAAGACAAATTTCCAATTTGGCCATTATTCTGTTCATCCAGATCAGCATTTTGATTCAATAACGGTTCATTAAAATTAACATTATCCATAACTGACCCATTAACACCACTACCAAAATTCAAATTTGGTGGAGAGCCCGAATTAAAAGATTCAATTTTACGAGAATTTACACCATCAAGAATCCTATTTTCCTTCCAATATTTCTTCCTTTCTTCTAATTGCTCCATTGCAGCACAAACATAAGGAAGTTTTTCCAGATCATCAACAAGCCCTGATTCTGCTTTTGCAAGCCAACTATCTAACTCTGACATGGCTTTCCTAACTGCCAGCTCAGCATCTCCAGTAAAAGTGAATTTTGAAAATGAGTCATAAACTTCCTCCTGAGAAATAACTCTATCTTTCTGCTTCGCGTTTAAAGTTAATGAATCTTTATCACGTGTTAAAAGCATAAATTCAATATTATCACCAACAGTGTGTTGTTTGACATTTTCAATGTAGATGGTATACAAGTCTTTTGATGATATCATCATGAAACATAACGGGCACTTTTTCCAACATTCACGTTTATGATCATCTTCATCAATCAAAAAGTATCTCAATATACACGGGAAACAGAATATATGGCCACATGATGTCATTTGTGGACACAAAAGTTCCTCCAAACATATTGGACAGTTAGTGGGATGAGGTGTGAAATATTTCAAACATATAATATCTTCCCATTGTAACATCTTATCTGGATCCATAGATTCAGGAGCACGATTGCCAGAATCTAACAACACAAATTTATAATTTGCTTGAAGAAACAAATCTTTATTGTACGGCTTTCTCTTCGGCAGTCTTCTTGCAGGATTAGTTCTTGCTTGTGGACGAGGAATGGGATCATAATGAAAATTAAGCAAGTAATTACCATTAACTCCCTGAGCTTTTCGCCCTGCTGATGTGGCAGTGCCCCCTTGATTAGTGGACCGAGATCTCTGCTGACCACCTGAAGACCCTTTATGTTGTGAAACACCAACACTTGATTGGCCAGAAACATTGTTTTGAAAAGGTGCACCAGATTTTTGGTGTGCAGGAATCTTCTTTCCGTTTGATTTATGGTCTTCTTTCACCTAAAATGAACAAAAATTACCATTATAGTTAATATTCCGTGTAAATACAATGCGTTTTCATTATTTTCACATAAAAGCACACTAAAAAAGTTAACCTTTTTGGAAGATCCACCAGAAGCTTCCGGTGATGAAGCAATTGATGCTGAAAAAAAACAAACAAAATTAACAACAATAATATGTTAGTGTAAACTCCCTGGAACAAAATTTTGCTGGAATACTAATTGAGCAAAACAAATTGAGCTAATTAGAGTTGATACAAGCTGATAAAAATGTCAAAGGTTCCAAATTGTGACGGGAATACAAAACTAGAATTGTAATTAAAAATCTGGATTATAATTAATTACCTGTGAAATTATCCGGCATGTCGAGGGAATCGGAGATACTCTGAGATTGAAGGTTGTGGAAAGGAGAATCGAGCTGAGGGTGATCGTATCCATGATTAAAATTAGGGTTTTGAGAGTTAAGATTAGAAGAAGATGACGATGAACCTAGATTTTGTGAGGGCAAGATGGACATGAAATATAGCGAAGGGATGTTGTAATTTTGTTAGGGTTCAAAGGCATTTGATTTGAGACGCCGATTTATGAGGTTTTCCCCCTTTTCTGTTTGGATGCGAATAACGGTGGCCATCTCCGTCCTACCGACTACAACAGTTTCAAATCTCCCCCCTCAGCTTTATTTATTCTCTTTTTGTGACCTTTACAATTTTATCTTAAATGGGAAACAAGTTATATGGGCACATCCGAGGGTAAATACCATAAATTGTCCCTGTGGTCTTGGGTTTTCTGGCATTTTGTCCCTAAATTTTTTTTTTCAAATTTTTTGTCCTTGTACTCTTTAAAATTCTGGTTTATCGTCCTTCCGTCCAAAATCCTCCGTTAACTAACGAAAATTTTGTCCTTTTTACCAAATTACCCCTAATTCTAACTTCTTCTTCCTTGCAAATCACCATGAACAAACTGTAAAATCGCACCTTCGATCTGAAAATCGCCGGATCTGAACCGCCGGATCTGAACCGCCGTTGGTGGCGTGCAACACCACAGATCCGCCGGTGGTGGCGTGCAACACCACAGATCTGAAAATCGCCGGTGATGCTAATGCAATTTTCATAATTTTTTGTCAAATCACAAAACGAACATATATTCAATAATAATACGTACTACGTAATAGATATCCTTTAAAAAATCAAAGTGAGTAATTTATGTAAAATAATTGTTTTATGTGCAAGAGATGTTAAAAAGGAGGCTCAGATCTGTTTACAATCGGAGCAAGAGGACTAATCCGCCATGGCTGCAATTTCAGAGGTTTGAATGCGGAGATGAAGAAATCAGAAGTAGCACCACGATTGGAAGCTCCGAACAGGTTATATGGGAAAGAGACAGCAGATTTACCTTCGGAGACATCGTCAAAGCCACCGGAAACTTCAACGAGAAGTACTGCATCGGAAGAGGAGGATTCGGGAGTGTGTACAAAGCGAAGTTACCAACCGGACAGATCGTGGCGGTGAAACGCCTCAATAAGCTAGACTCCGGCGATGCTCCGGCAACAAACAAGCGGAGCTTCGAGAATGAAATACGTGCCCTAACGGAAGTCCGTCACCGGAATATTATCAAGGGTAAATACCAAAATTGGGGATTAGGGTTCTTGTGTTATGATGATGAAGAAGAAAGGTGTGGAAGAGACCAAAATACCCTCACATGTTTAGCATGTGGGGTTACTTAACAGCTAAATTTGGACGGAAGGACGATAAACCAGAATTTTAAAGAGTACAAGGACAAAAAATTTGAAAAAAAAAGTTTAGGGACAAAATGCCAGAAAACCCAAGACCACAGGGACAATTTATGGTATTTACCCTTTAATTTAAGCCAAAGAGCTAGCAACTTTACCACCTAGAGCGTCCGGTGCCACATCGGACCAACATAGCGCGCCATCACACCGTAAGTGGTGTGAGTGAGCGCCTCTGTTGGCCCTTCGGCGAAAGCAGCGCACCAATGGAAAGAGAGAGTGTGTGTTTGGGATGTTTTATTAGGTAAGGGTATTTTAGTGGGTCCTAAAAAAATATTTTAGGTTTAATTATGATAGAGGGGGTATTTATGGTTTTGAATGAGAAATGTGAAATATTGATGTGGCGCTGATGTAGGTATTTGGCTTAAGCCACCATACACATCACTCTTAGCCGAATCCCCGGTTGTTTAATCCAAAACAAAGTTCAAATTTATATGGACACATCTCATTTATTTTTTTATTTTTTTTAAAAGGTATTCTTGCTTAAACGAGTTCCCTGGGATGACCGAGTTTTACTCGTTATGTACACGATCTGTATAGGGAATGGATTAAACTTGTGACCCTTTAGAAGATAATTTCAAATGTTCTTACCGCTAGACAATTAGCAAATAGTTATATAAACACATCCCATATATGGTGGACATTACCAATTTAGCCTTGGTGAATAATAGAAAAGGAAAAAAAAAATCAAAACAACAATCGGCGTATGCCAAATGTGTATATGGGAAACAAAAGAGGGTACAGACTGATCACTAAGAGATGTCTTTATGGTTTATTTGATAATTGGTAACGTATATAAATGTTTCTTTTTGAGTGTTTAGTAAGTTTATTGGAAATTTAAAAGTTAATTAGTAATATGTTCAATTTTTATTGGATTTATGAGCCTATGGGACGTTCACAAAAATATCTAAAAACCAGGTATGTAACATAAAATCTAATATCTGAAATTCAGGTATTTAAAAATCTTGTATCTGAAAAATTCGCATATTCGAATCTTAGGTATCCAATTATTATATATCAGATATGGATGGTTTTTCAGATTTTTGGATATCCATAATATCCAAAAGAAATGAAATAAAAATTACATTTTCACTTTTTTAAAATTCTTGTATAAACACAATCCTTCTTAATTTACTTATGTTGTACCTAAATTTATGGGTTTGTCTTCTTTGTCTATTTTTGGACCTTTGCTTAGACTACCGGTAAGAGGTGATCAAACTTTTAGTCACTCACTGTCATATCAGTGTCACATCAGCTCGACCAAACACATTACAAATCCCGACTAAATCTACGTAGCAAACGATCAAACTCTCCCCCTTTGAAATTAGCCACTTCCCCTTTAAAATTTTGGTAACCTGCAATTTGTACACGTCGGAAGTTGCTTCATGTAAAGGGTTGTACGCGTCTTGCACAAGCGACCAAAGGGGGGACGCACCCCCTTACGCCCAATCTTACCTCTGGTGCCTTGGTGCCTTGATTTACTTTTGTTGTACCTAAAATTCCTGTATAGCCAACGCTTGCTCCGCTATCTCTTTGGTATTGCTTCGATTTGTTCCAATCATTGGCTTCATACTATGATTCAATTGCCATGTATTTAGCTATTGAGCCTCAAAGTTTATGTTTTTATGTGATCGCAGCATCAAAAAGAAAGTCTGAAAAGAGAATAGTGTTCCCTTCGCTTAACCGAAGGGATGAATAAAATATGGATATTTTAATATAGAATTAGTATTTTTGTATATATATTATAGTGATAGTGGTTTGTTCAAGGAGGTTCAGAATTATTATAAAGTCCCAAGGAACACTTTTGGACCCTTGGATAAAGGAGATCAGTGGTCCAGATTATATCCTCATTTAAAATATTTTTGTGCGTGGAAGGGTATAATGTCCCTCCATGTGTAATACTTATTTTTAATCTTGATCATTGATTAAGCTTGATCTAATGGCTATAAGCTGTTCTTTAGAACTTTATAATAGTATTAGTGTTTTTTTTTATAAAGCAAACAAAACCAATGAATTGTTGCAAACCCAACAGTTCAAAACACACACTCTACCGCCTGCGCCTTTAAATCACGTCGCAAACCCTGAACCCTAGAACTCAGTCCCCTTCGAAATCAACCAATTATCCATCAATGGAGGACAACTTTAAAGTTCGAGTTGACAGGACTTTCGGATCTCTCGAAGCTCCATCTTCTTCTTCCACAATCAAATCGACATCATCGTCTATGAGCTCTCTCTGGTGCCTTACAGACGAAGAAATTGAAAGAAACAAATGGATTCAAGCTAAAACTGACCCGCAAATAGATATGGATGAAGAAATCTACCGTCTCAATAATCCTAAACCGTATTCCCCCTTTCTCAAAGGCCTTCTCGCCGAACCCTCGAACTCTGATCCAAACCTGCAATCGGACATTCAAGAGCTTGACGACGATGAAGAAGATGAAGATGAAAATGAGAACCAGCAGCCAGAGTTATCTAAGCCGGACGATCACAACGATGAGGAGTGGAATATTCGATCTTCCGTCGGCATGGATTGCACTCTTGACCAGGAGGTATCACCTTCTATTATTTTTTCTTAGAACACAAATCATATAATTGATTCTGCCTTTAAAACCTCTTCAATCTAGGGTTTTTTTATGTTGTGTCTGTTATCATTCCATCAAATTTGGTGCAGGAACTTTTATCTCTTCAATTTAGTTTTTTTAGATGTTTTGTTAGTTTTCATTCCATTAAATCTAATTCATAGACTCAAATTCGTTACTTTATTTTAGCTTTATATATATATCCTCTTCAGTCTGGGGTTTTTGTTTTAAGTTTTGTGTGTTCTCATTCAATTAAATCTGACTGGTGCAGGAAGAAGAAGATGCATATGACAAGGTGGCTGTAGGCAAAGAAGAATCTGCAGATCGATTTTACATGAAAAGCGTTAATGATTATGAAGCTGAAATGGATTCTTCCAACAATGAAATTCCCAACTCATTCACTGATGTAATCAGGGATCCACGTGCAAATCACATGGCAGCAAAACTTAGGCTCATAGAAGACGAAGAATCTGCTAAAAAATTGAGCTTGCAGGCTTCTGAAAAGAACATTCAAGAATCAAATCAAATTGCTACAGAATCAAAGCAACATTTAGTGAAGAATCAACATTCTGGATCAAAAGTAGTACCTTTTTTCCCTCAAAGCTCTTCCAGTCTTCCAGATTATGTACGAAATCCTTCAAAATACACACATTATACCTTTGATTTAAAGGATGAAGTTGATGAAGAATCTAATCGAAATGCTTATACGGATTTCTTTAATTCGGTTAAGGGATCTGATGCCATGGAGACACAAGCTGATGTTTCAAGTGAACCGATAAAATCAATTATGTTTACTCCTAAAAAGAAATCGAGTGATGTTTCGATGAAGCAAATGAGTGAAGACAAAAAAGTTGTTACTATTAGTATTGATGATAATGAGGTTTGCATGATGGATGAAGATGAACCTGAAATTGCAATGGATAAAAATCGCAGCTTGCAAAAAGGTGGTCGAAAATATCGAACAAAAGGCAGTGCTCAAGTGGAATGATGAAGGCCATAATGTTTTTCTTTAATGATTTTTGCAGATTATGGTACATTTCTTTGTTGGTTGAATTGTATTAATGTATTATGAAGGTGTTGGTATAAAAGTATCATGCTATTGCCTTGCTTTATATGACTATGAGATAGATGACTTTATAGAAACTAGTAGGGACTTAGGGTACACCTAAGTTAGGTGTTGTTTAATAGCATCTGAATGATTAATATCTGAATGATGTAGAAGTCTGAATGATTCAGACTTCCCCTGACATCTGTCCGATTAAGAGGCAGAACATGTTGAATTTTTGATTCAGAGGTTGATTAGGATGTCTTACCAAACGTTCTATATATGTCCGATTAAGAGGCTGACCTCTTAACTGAATCATTAAGAGGCTTACCAAACAGCACCTTAGTATATTTTAAAATCCAGCAGATTGGGTTCATTAATCGGGTTGATTGCTGGACATAATATGTATGCAATCCTACGACTTGGACCCTTCATTCAGGCAGAATGGAATCTTGGGGAGAATACTTTCTCAATTACTTACAAATGGGTTCATTAGTAAAGCCGTTGTTGGTCACCTGATTTGGCTGGATTTTGGTCTATTATAATCTTAAAGAGTTAAGGATGAGTGTTTAATGGTAAAACAATATTTTAAAGGAAAAAAACCTTTCAACTTCAATCAGGTCAACGTGAAACCCGATAAAGATAAGAAATCATAACACGATACCAGATATGATGCTAACGGGTTTGTCGGTTCATGTTAAAATAACCTAATATCAAAATATGACTCAAATATACCGACCAAACTAACATTATTAGGTTTGGATTTAGTGGTGTTAACCCTTTTGGCACCCCTAAGCACGGGTGAGGATAAGGAGGAGGTGGTAAGCATTATAATGTGACTCTGTGTATCATGAGAGAAAAAAAGGTCAACGTGTTAAGATTTATGTTAAGATTTATGGAACAAATAATACTTCCTTCGATTCAAAATAAGTGACACACTTTGATTTTCATGGTTTTTTAGGCAAAAGATTATAATGATGAATAAATTATACTCCCTCCGTCCCACAAAAAAGTTTACATTTCTCTTTAAAATTTTGTCCCACAAAAAAGTTTACATTTCTAAAAGTTGGGAGGTCCACCTAATAAAATAATATTATTACTAATCATTCCACCAATAAAACACTTTATATCTCCAATCTAACCTTATATTTTAATCAAAAATATTACAAAGGACCCCACCACTAACTATTTCCTAAAACATTGTGCCCAAATGAAATGTAAACTTTTTTATGGGACGGAGGAAGTATTAATTAGATGGTTAGTGAGAAATGAGTCTAACACCTTTTAAATAAAGTATGGTTAATGATGTTTAAAGTAAAAAATAAGGGTAAATGAGTCATTTATATCTCCATGAATCTAGGAACTTTTGCTTGCATTGTCTTATTTGGTCTACGTACCATTTTGTTAAAGTAGATAGTGGTGTAGGTCCCACTATTTTTTGCCAAATAAGGTGATTTTTCAAAATGTGTCACTTATTTTGAATCAGAGGAAGTATATAGATTAGAATCATCTAGAGTTGCATACGTTAATAAGAATAACTTTTATCTTGTGCAATACTTAAATTCGATATATGTTAAGTGGTTTGGCAACGTATTATCATCTTAAAGTTGGATGCCTAATAAGTAAAAACTATTAATGGGATGAAAACCTAATTTCCTCATGTGAAAAAACTTGAAACAAAGCAAAGCCACAAAGTCAGGATCATTATGCGATACTAAAACATACATATTTGAAGGATACAATCAGTGAATTAAGTAAAAGAAAGCTACAACATTTTGGGTGAAAACAGAGTCGGTAGCTTCATAGACAGATATTAAGGAAATATGAAATTAGTGTTTGTATGATTGTATCAATGGCACTAAAACTACTCTAAGATTTATTATTTAACCTTGAAATTTTACTAACAATTTTTTACAGCAGTTGGCTGGCCTACAAGTTATCCCAAAAAATACTATCAACATCCTAAAATAACCGCTTGCGACAATCTGGTGCGCCACAATAGCAAGCAAGTTGCTTTATCTTCCCATCTGGACCATGTACACTATCCATTTCATACCCATAATCGTAAGTTAGCTCCTACAAACAACCAACCAACAACAAAAGTTAGTTAAATGGATACTGTTTAAAAAAAACATTTAGCTATCGGACACTGCCAATAAATACCTGCCCTTTTTTAATAATCCAAACAGTTTTTAGTTACACAAGATTCTCTGATTTTCCATCTTCATTATTTTAAAAAGATGGAAGGTGTTGTTTATCTCCAGAAAAGTGTTGAATATATAAAAACATAAACATGTTCAAATCCTTTTGTTTTCCAATTTAAAAAAATAATAATAAAGAGGACTTTCTATCTCTGAAAAGAAAAATAGCAGAAAACCATAATTATCAGTTTTCAGTAATTTATTTAAAAAATTGACCAAGTTATCTGTTTTGTTGACTTTTCCTTCAACAAAGTTGTAGAAAAATGCCACATCATTCTATGACTAAACAACCCACAGCATATAGATTTAAGGATTATATAGAACAATTTTTAGAATAAAATAGATGACTGTTAAAATTTTTGTTGTTTTTTGTTGATTTGAATCCTAAAATGCCGAAACTGAAACCTAGAAATCAGATGGTGAGTTGGAACTGCTGAAAAATGACTTTTTTGCCCTTGGTATTTTGATAGAGAGAGAGCAAAAGAGAACCTTGAGTGGTGGTATATTGTCAGCAGCAAAGAGGATGATTCGGGCCTGAGTGACATCATGATGCACACTTAAAACACATTGAACAAACAAATTCGGCTGACAGCTGTGATTTATGAAACGGGCCACATTTCCACTTGCACCAGCATCTATGCAGAATTCTGGCCCGTTATCCTTTTCATTCTCTTTTCCCAGTAATGATGGCATCGCCACCTCCCCCAATCTCCTCTGCAAAAAAATAAAATAAAAATAATAAAATTATGTTGGTATATTAATATATGACATATAAATATATAAATATATATATACCTCTCTTCCACCAATACCCTTCATTGTCTGAAGACAATCAATATCAAAAATATAATTATTTTCCGGATTAGAATCAACATCATCAGTTTTCTTTAGTATTCCTATGTACTCACAAACAGGTGCACCAGATGGTATAAAATCCCATGATCTAACAGCCCAACCCTTATTTGGAGTCTTGAAAACCTAACAATTAAAAAAACAAACATATAATAAACCAATATTTAATTAACTATTTAATTTAAAAATGTACCTCAAGTCGGTATCTCAACCCCTGTTGAGATGTTCTGTTTACACAACTTGGCCCACACCCACAGTTAGGCCCACATTCAAATACAACCGACCTCGGTTCAATTAGCCTGAATAGTAATAAGATTAAAAAAAATCATTAGCAGAAAAGAAAAATTACTAAATCTTTTTTAAAATTATTTTTAATTATTGATTTCACCTGCCACCATCACGATGTACATATGGGAAATTAGTGCCATTAAGCCTAGCACAACCACAATTTCTTGGATCAGTGCAACTGCCCTTACAGTTGCATCCAGATGCATTGGGAGGGAGTACAACATTCTTTGCAAATTGCATGTCCTTTATATATTTGTAACCTGTAATTAAATGTTGTAATGCAAAATTTTATAAAAATTTCTGAATACTGATTTACTGCTAAAAATTAAAAAAACAAAAAAAAGGAAAAAAAAAAGAAGAGAAATGTTATTTACCAGTTGGTGGAACAGGTGGAACATCAACCTGATTGGATGCTGGGATACAAATATTCTCAAGGCCGCCACTAATGTCCTCACATACCAACCTAATATTTAAAATAAAAATAAAATAAAAATAAAATAAAAATCAGTCATGTCAAAATCAGACAGTTTATAATTTTTATATTACCCGCGTAATTCAGAAACCTCATTTGGAATACGCCCTTTAGCAAAATGAACCTGAAAAAAATGTGAACAAAACAAAATAATATAATATAATTATAATTATATTTAATAAAACAGAATTTTCTTAAAACTCGTATGAACAAGCATTATAACCTGTTCTGTTACCAAAGAAGGCTGTCCTTCCATACGTTCAAGTTCAAACTTGAAAACAGTGAATCCAGAATGTCCTTTTTCAGCCCAATACTTCACAACCTGATATAACAATTGAAAGAAAAAAAAAAAACTGCTTAATAAAAATTAAAAAAAAAAAAAAAGATTAAATCTTCAATCTTCAGTAATAAGACTACCTTGTACAATCCATCATATGTGTAAACTTTGCCAACATAACTAGTTGTAGATTGATGCCCTCGAATAACTCTAACTGGCACATTTTGTATCATGCTATTCTACAAAACCGCACAAAAAATAAGTTAATAAATAAATTACGATTTTGACCTCAAGAATTGAGATTTATTACCTTTAATCCTAAATTACCACGTTTCATTACTTGATCACTAATTTGGCGTCTATTTCCAAGTAAATTATGACCACCTTGCCCAGTGTAAATAACTTTTTCAGAGTTATCAAGATCATCCTCATATTGTCCTGACATCACTATCGCCACACTGATTGGTAATGTGTATTCAGGATAATCCTGCAAATATATTATTTAATTCATAAATAAAAAAATAAAAAACAGTAATGGTAAGTCAGTTGGTTGGTTAAAATTAAGTTAGATTACGTTTTGTAAAGGTTTCCCTATAGAATCGATTCCATTGAGCCAATGACTATGAAAACCAACAGTAACCATCTCACACCGTGAAAAAAACTGGTACCCAACATCAATTCCTGTTATCATAATTTGGTCAAAGTTTGGTCAACTTTGAGATATAAGTAAGTAAATGAACAGGATTAGAGCAATGGTTAGTTACTAACCTGGGATTGATCCTATCCTTCTTGGGGGTTTAAGTATTGTATTGGATAACATCATCTGCACATTTATGTTGTCAGAACACGAAAACAATGTAAAATTAACGACATTTAAACATCATTAATAATTTACCTGTGTTAAGGCCTTAAGATCAGGTCTTTTGACCTTTGCTTTTTCTTCAACTACATCCTCATTCTGCAAAATAAAATCCTGATTCTGCAAAATAAAATATACATCATATTGTAATGTCCAAAAAAGCTTTAAAAGATTCAGCTTGAGGTAAAACAAACTAGATGTTAACCTTATTATTTGATTTCTTTTCCTTTTTCTGATTTTCTGACTTTTTGCTCTTTTTTTCCTTTTCCTGCAAAAAAATTGTATAAATATGTCTACAAAAGCTTAAGAAAATCCAGTTTAAGGTAAGACAAACTAGATAATAACCTTAGATTTTGGTTTCTTTTCTTTTATCTGGTCTTCATCTTTTTTGCATCTTTTTTCCTCTTCCTGCAAGACAATTGTAAGGAACAAATATCAGTTATCAAATTGTTAAACTATGTATAGAATCATGCAAGTCAATCAACAAAATGTTGTTTCAATCGATCATATCATTGTTCGGATATATAGGGTTCGTTTCTGGAATCTGGATTAATACAGGAATCATGTTTTGACACTTTCCGAATTAGATATTTCGACCCTATTGCTTCGGCATCACAAAATTCCAACTATTAGGATAATTCACGAGAATTAAACTTGAAATCAGGCAAGATTTCAAGTTCACATTTTGATGATTATTAGAGAATTAGTACTCTATAAGTATGTCAAAGTGTATCTGTTTTCCTATCTTCAAAAGAAGGCTGTTTCTGTTTTATAAACGAAACCAATGCAGTTTCAAGAAGTTAGGAGTAGTTATTAGCAGTTAAGTTGCTTGCTGATCATATAAAATCAATGCAGCTGATGCAACCTATCAGCTAGCTACTCACTGCCAATACATCATCTCTAACTCGTATTATTACCAACGTGTGAAACCATAACACACATTGCCAAAAAACTTAAAATTGTGAGAGAGCGAAATGCTTAATTTACTTAGATTTAGACATGCAGAGTGTTCATAACTTCCATTCTACTTTTAAATTTCGTAGCTACCTGAACGAAATGGAGAAAATTCTTGTAGAACTCTCTAATTGTGTCTTTCACCATGGCATAAACACTTTTATCTTCAACACGCCCCCTTGAAGCTGAACCAGCTTCGATCATCTCCACATTCCTTTCCTTTACTTTCTTTGTCTCTTCAACTTTCTTACCAACCTTTGAGCTCGATCCAACTGTTTGAGATCCTTCTTCAACCGTTTGTGTCAACACGTTACCAGATGAACTTTTTTGTTGCTTATCATTCACTCTCTGCTTTTTCTTCACCGGTTTCACTACCTTAGGTAGCGATTCCAGCTCCTGTTTGCGAAGCCGAATCGCCTCTTTGTTGCTCGCGATTTTTCGAATCCGAGCACTCGTTCTTCTCACCGATGATGATGATGGCGATGAATCGTCATTTTTGTTCGACGTGAGTGACTGAACCAGCATTGTCGAAGCTCGAAATCAACTGGTCTGCAAACAGAGTGAAAATCAAAACGAATAACGCAAATTGATGATTGATCGAGCAAAAGTGTGAGTGTTGTAGGAGATATAAATTGGGGAAATAGACAGTTGGAGAGAAAATTTAGGGTTTCACGATGCGTGTTAAATAGGAAAGAGAGCGGCAAAAGTGGTGAATGAGGCGCGAGTGGTTTCCATATGAAATTTTGGTGAAATTCTCGTACCGCCCGAACCTGCTGTCCGAACCTGCTGTCCGAACCTCGAAGGTTATTATTTATGGTAAACAATTGGTTTGTATCCAGCTGTTTCACATTATTTTATTCTTTTCCCTATTTTTTTTCTTTTTCTTCTTTTCTTCTAATGACGTTTTAAGGAAATTGATGTGGTGACCGGTGAAATGGTGAGACATGAAAGGTAAGAGATTGATGGCGAATAGGGGTGCCCAACGGGCCAACCCGACCCGACCCGGCTCTTATCGGGTCGGGTCCGTCGGGTTTGAGGTTAAAAAAATTTAACCCGAAACCCGACCCGATAAGGATTCGGGTTTGTCGGGTTCGGGTTGGTCGGGTTTCGGGTTTGTCGGGTTGACCCGATCGGGTTAGTCGGGTTACACTTGAGTTAGGAATTTTTGGTAAAAACTATAGAAATTATTTAATATATTGAATTTCGTGAGTATTTATTTAACACTTTTAATTGTTAATTGATTTTTATTGAATACTTTATCATATAATTTGATAATTAATTGATTTAATAGTAAAAATATGTTAATTTTTATAGGAAATAAAATACTTAAACTTTAATCGGGTCTAATCGGGTCAACCCGAACCCGACAAAGGTAAGAAATTCTAACCCGAAACCCGACCCGATAACGAATCGGGTTGGTCGGGTCGGGTTTAAAAAAACCCGATAACAACATGAAACCCGAATAGACCCGACCCGATAAGCGTAATCGGGTTCGGGTTCGGGTTAGGGTCGGGTCGGGTCAACCCTTTGGGCACTCCTAATGGCGAATAATCTGAATCTCAATTATGTAACCGCTACGTGTCATGTATTAAGGAACGTCACTTTTTGGGGAAGCACGCTAAAACTTAATTGAGTTAATCGACTTACATGTGTTTATGTGAAATTTCAAAATCCGAATGACCCATTTTCAAAATTAAAAAATTGATACGATATTAGCGGGATGCAAAGTATCCATGTGTGAAGATTATTTTAAATAGTGTTGTCTGCTCTTTATGCAAGCAGAAAATTGAAAATGAAGATCACTTATTTTGAAATTGTAACATGGTTCGAGTAGTTTGGGTAGATTTTTATAGATGGTGGGATGTGGATATCGCACAAATTCAGGGCATGGAAGATTTAGTTTTATGGAGTAATTGGGCTCATTTATCAAGATCTAAATCACTTCAGTATTTTGCAGCTTTATTCTCAAGTTCATGGCTAATTTGGAAATTCAAAAATAATGTGGTGTTTAACAAAATCCAGGGTTGAATGTCCTCAGTTCTTCCGTCAGCCCAGACGCTTGCTTATTATTGGATCAAACATAGATCGTCGGTAGGCTAAGGTTGGTTGGAATGGGGATTGTGATGTTCGAATCCGATTGTGTTATGATGAGGTGTTGATTTCTCAAGAAGTGGGTGATTTGGTATGAAGTAGATATGGCGTATATAGTCCCATTATATAGTGTTGTTAACGTATTAGATATTGGGTGTGGGGTTTTCGTCCTTTTTTTTTTGTATTATAGGTTTACACATGTACATGCTAGCCTCGTGCTAACTTTCGTTTTATAAATTTTTGTTGTGGGAAGGTCTTCGGGTGGGTGATGGCATTACCGAAGATCGCTCCATTGTCTTCTTCTCCTGTTCAAAAAAAATAAAATATGTTTTTACTCTGGTTTAGTTTCGGTTGGTTTACGACTTAATTTTCTTTTTCAGCCTAAATTATATTTATCTGAGGCTGAAACCGGTAAGGTCAAAACTTAGAATCATGATATTAGAAAATCGAAATCCGAATCACTTGTATGTTGTTTTTTATTTTGTTTCAGTTCGATATTTTTGACCAAACGCTCAACCATATTCTAAGTACATACATGTTCTAGTTGTGCAAAACTTCATTATTCAATTAAATATTTTGTTTTCAGGTTTTTGTATTATATAGTTTTTTTAATTTTATATCAGTTGTAAAATTAATAAACAAACAAACATATGCAAGTCTCCACTCGATTAACATTATGATACTATGTGAATGATAATAACTTCTTTTTTTATACTCCATAGAATTATGTAATTCATTGTTGGTTTCACGATTCGAAGCAATAAGTTGAATAGTTAGTGGGGTGTGAGTCATACATCCTCCCAATAAAGTAATGTTTGAAAATAAAAGTGAGCAAACTTTTATCAAATAAAGTTAAAGTATATAATTTATTTTGAAACAAATGAAGTAATTGTCATTAGCCACTTATAATCCCCTTCCCTCAAACAGAAACAGCCAACTTCGTGTCGCGAAGGCAGAGTTCGTGTCGTGAACCAGTGCCTCGCGTCCGCGAAGATTCTCGTGTTCACGAGTCCAACTTTCTGTTTGATAACCTTCATGTTCACGAGTTTATACTCGTGTTCGCGAGTTTTCCCTGCACAGCCACATTTTTGCATTTTTCCAACAAGTAGGCTATTCCAAACCAATTGTAACCATACATAAGTTGGAGGTTAAATTCACTCACCTTTCAACCTTTGATTCCTTAACTCAGTGGGCTAGTATCACTGAGTCTCCTTCCCGGTTCCTGTAACAACATATACCGAGTTAGTGGTCGATCCACCGAATTGTCAAAATCACCAAACTAGACAATTACGCACACATGACCGATAAAATGCACATTTTATGGTATTACGAACTAGCACAATTCCATCAACATAACAATTGACCACTTATGACCATCTAGCAATTCATCTCAACTAATTGATCCAAACGGGCCAAAAAAAACCCGAATATGGCTATAACACTTCCAAGTCTCCCCGAATATGGCTATAACACTTCCAAGTCTCCATCAACTAGCACATATTCCCTAGACTAGCAAGTCATGATCATTTAACAATTCATCAAAGTTCATATCTATCACAATCTCAAGCATTTACTTCCAAAATCACTAGTTCAACAATTTTGACCCCAAACCATCCAAACACTAGCTAGATTACTTCACCAAATCTATCAATACTAGGTTTTTAACATCCATAACTTAACAAACAAGATTTCTCAACCAAATGAACAATTCGAACCATTCAAATATCAAGAAATCCAAGATTTGTGAAAACCCACATTCAACATCCACCATTAATGGAGGTTGAAGGTGATTTCCACCAAATCTTTGCTTTCTTCCCACAATCAACCATACAATGATGTAAAAGCTTGCATAAACACACATAACAACATACATAGCAAGATTCAACCACAAAACACTAAAAATCACCAACCCTAGTTCATAACCAAGTTCAAGAACATCATAAACAAGTAAAGCAGAAGATGTAACTTACTTCTAAGATTCTTCTACACAAACCCTAGCAATGATTTCGAGATTCAACCAAGGATTTAACCACCAAATGCTCAAGAACAAGAAGATGGCTTTCTAGAGAGAAATGGCAATGAAAGAGTGTAGATAAGGTTTGAAAATGCAAAAGTGAGAAGGAGGAGGCACTCCCTCCCTCCCTTGACTGGCCAAACAAAGAGGGTGCGGCCCCTTTGTGGTCTTTTCCACTTTTTTAGTATATGTCTAAAAGGTCCCGTTCGTAGTTCGTTTATTTAAAATAGCAAACGGACGCCAATTTTAAAAACGAAAGCATTTCCGGAAACGAAATTCAATAAGGCATCTAAAGATATAAAATCATATTTTCATTTTAACTATATCACAAGTCGGGTATTTTAACCCCTTGGTTAAAATACCGCAAGAGATGGAAGACTAATTAATTTCACACGACATTTAATCGAATAATCATTTATTAAAATACCTTAAGGTCAATAAACTACTAGGTCAGGTTTTGGGATGTTACAACTCTCCCCCACTTAGGAAGATTCCGTCCCCGGAATCCCATCTCGATCAAATAAGGAGGGATAACGTTCCCGCATATCGGCTTCGGTCTCCCACGTCATATCCGCACCCAAACTGTGCTTCAAGTTTACCAAAACCATAGGAATTTGTTTCTTTCTCAATTTCGTCACTTTTCGGTCTAACAACTCCATCGGTTCCTCAACCAATCTTTTTCTTGTATCCACCCGCAATTCTTGCACCCTGAGAATTCGGCTCGGATCTTCGATGTTACATTTTCTTAAGTGGAAAATGTTGAAAGTGTTGTGAATTGCCGACAACTCCGGTGATAACTCGAGTGTTACCGATTGAGTGTTCACCACTTTGCTAATTCGAAACGTCCCAATAAACCTCGGGGCCAACTTCCCTCGTTTGGTGATACCTTCAAATAAATCATCTCATTTTCCGAGAACGTAGCGAGTCTACATCTCGGATCCGCATACATCTTTTGTCGGTCGCGGGCGACTTTCAATTTTTCTCGAGCAATGGCAACTTTATCCGCGGTTATTTGAACAATATCAGGTCCCGTATATTTTTCTCACCTGCTTCCAACCAACACGTCGGGGTTCGACACCGACGGCCATACAACATCTCGTACGGTGGCATTTTAATACTTGAGTGATACGAATTATTATAAGCGAATTCGATCAATGGAAAATGAGAATCCCACGACCCACCATACTCTAGGACACACGCCCGCAACATGTTCTCAAGTGTTTGTATTGTTCTCTCCGATTGCCCATCGGTTTGAGGATGACACGCGGTACTCAAGTTCACCCACGTCCCCAATTCCCGTTGTAAGCTATTCCAAAAGTTCGAAGCAAAACGAGGATCTCTATCGAACACGATAGAAATCGGAATACCGTGTCAGGATACCACTTCATCAATATACAATTTCGCTAACCTACTAAGTGAGGCGGTCTCACTAGTAGCCAAGAAATGAGCACTATTCGTCAATCGATCAACTATAACCCAAATCATGTCGTGACCCTTTTGTGTACGCGACAATTTCATCACGAAATCCATGGTAATGCGATCCCACTTCCACTCGGGAATCGATGATTGAGTTAAAGTTCCATACGGATTTTGGTGTTCGGCCTTCACTTGAGCACAAATATGACATTTACCCATATAACGGGCAATGTCGGTCTTCATCGTCAGCCACCAATAAAGTGCTTTTAGATCGTTGTACATCTTCGTGCTACCCGGGTGAACCGATAACCGGGAATTGTGAGCCTCGGCTAGAATTAATTCCCGCAAACCCCCGAGAAACGGCACCCAAACCCGAGATTGGTACGTCTTCAAACCCCACAAGTCATCTTCTAAATCATCCTTTCTCTTTATTAAAATATCGGTCTTCAAATTTTCCACGTCCAAAGCCTCCATTTGCGAAATCTTCAACTTGGACACTAAATCCGATACAATTTCCATCTGCATAAATTGTACCCGTCCCGAGTCTCCCTTTCTACTCAAGGCATCGGCCACCACATTTGCCTTCCCGGGATGGTATCGTATTTCACAATCATAGTCTTTAATCAACTCTAACCATCTTCGTTGCCGCATATTCAACTCCTTTTGTGTGAATACGTATTGTAAACTCTTGTGATCTGTACAAATCACGCATTTGGTACCGTACAAATAATGTCTCCATAACTTTAGTGCAAAGACCACCGCCGCCAACTCCATATCTGAGTCGGATAATTCTTCTCGTAATTTTTCAGTTGCCTAGAGGCATAAGCAATAACCTGATCTCGTTGCATCAACACGCAACCCAAACCCGCAAGTGAAGCATCACAATAAACAATAAAATCTTCTGGGCCTTCGGGTAAAGCAAGGATCGGAGCTTGACATAATAGTTGCTTTAAAGTTTGGAAGGACTCTCGTGTTCCTGACCCCACCGAAACGGTACATCCTTACAGGTCAACTTCGTCATTGGGCCCGCTATCTTTGAAAAATATTTGATAAACCGACGGTAATAACCCGCCAAACCCAAAAAGCTATTTATTTCAGTTGGATTCTTAGGAGCAATCCAATTCATAATCGCCTCTACCTTTGCCGGGTCCACCTTTACCCCAAATGAACAAATCACATGACCTAAAAAGTGAACTTCTCGAAGCCATAATTCGCACTTCGAGAACTTCGCATACAATTGTTCCCGCTTCAACGTTTCTAACACTTGCCTCAAGTGTTTCTCGTGTTCTTCTTCGGTCTTGGAATAAATTAAAATATCGTCAATAAACACAATAACGAATTTGTCGAGATAAGGCCGACAAACTCGGTTCATCAAATCCATAAATATCGCGGGAGCATTCGTCAACCCAAACGGCATAACCAGGAACTCGTAATGACCGTAGCGAGTTCTAAAAGCCGTCTTGTGTTCATCGATCTCGTGAACCCGAACTTGGTGATAACCCGATCTCAAATCGATCTTTGAGAAAAAGGAAGACCCTTGGAGTTGATCAAATAAATCATCAATACGAGGCAAAGGATACCGATTCTTTACCGTTCTCTTATTCAATTCCGGATAATCGATGCACATACGAAGCGCACTATCATTCTTTTTCACAAACAAACCAGAGCTCCCCAAGGTGAGGAATTCGACCGAATAAAAACCTTATCCAATAATTCTTGGATTTGTGTCATCATCTCTCAGATCTCGGACGGTGCCGACCGATACCGTGCTCTAGCCACGGGATTGGCCCCCGACACCAAATCGATTTTGAGTTCTACCTCCCGAACGGGAGGTAACCCAGGAAATTCTTCGGGGAACACCTCCGGGTATTCCGATACCACCCGGAGATCTTCAACCACTTTCTTTTCCTTTTTCACGTCAATCACATAAGCCAAAAACGATTCACAACCCTTGGTCAAGGACTTACGGGCTTTCATCATGGAGATAATGGGTATGGTCGGGGTCGCACGGTCTCCCCGGGCTATGACATGTGACCCGACGGGTAAGGAAAAAGTAATTAACCTTTTGTGACAATTTATGTTGGCCTTATTAACACTTAACCAATACATTCCTAAAACCACATCAAATCCGGATATTTGCATAACAAGTAAAAGAATCGCAAATTTCAGATCATCAATATCAATACTTGCCCCGAACATGGATGTCGTGACCCGAACCATTTCACCATCGGCCACCTCTACCTCTAGAGGTGTCGCGATCAAAGAGATAGCAATTTCAATTTATCACAAAAACTATTTGAAGAAAACAAACAATTTGCACCCGAATCAAATAATACACGAGCGGGTATGGAGTTTATTAGAAACATACACATCATGACATCATCGGTAGTGGTGGCATCCTCCAGTGTCATGTTGAAAGCTCGACCCGTAGGTGGCGGGTGAGTTTTCCTCTTATGACCCCCCCCCCTGACGCCGATCCCCCGCCCGAACCCGAACCTTTCCTCGTTGGACAATTCACCGCCCTATGACCCTCTTTCTGACAATTCCAGCAAACGTTATTCTCCAACTTACACTCCGAAGACTCGTGCCCATGTTGCCCACACCTAATACACCTTTCAGTTTGTGTCGTACACTGACCGGCATGAGAGGACTTACACGGTAGGCACCACGGATTCTTTTTATTGGAACCTTGAAGTATTTGTTTTCAGCGGTCATTGCTCGACCTTTGATTACCTTGAGTCTTCTTGTGATTTTGAGAGCCCGTTTGTTCATATTTCCCTTTGTTGAACGAGGTCTTCTCCCCGACTCATGGCCTTTTGGGCCAAGACCTCACCCTCGGCCGCTTTGGCAAGATCAAAGGCTTGCAAGAGAGTTCCCGTAAGTCTAGCCACGTTCTGGTACTCGGGCAACAATGCCCCGATAAAATGCTTGATCTTCGAGGGCTCATCGGGTACCCATTGTGTCACAAAATGGAGCTTACCACTGAATTGAAGAATAAGCTCATCCACCGTCATCCTATCATTCATCTTCAACATCATGAATTCATTCAGAGGTGGCTGACCCCAAACACTCCCTCCCATTTTGCAGGTACTAGCAAGGGCAAAGAGAAGGTCAATGATTGATGGGCTGTGTTTCTATTTTATATTTATGGATTTGGAATAAAATATTTATTTCGAGTCTAACATGTTTTGTTTTTAAAACCTATAATTATTCCGCATTTAAACCACGAGACGGTTTTATATTTTTATTTATGAGTAAGGACTTTTGAGTTACTTGTACTTTTGAGGAAAAATGTAATACTTCCTCCGTATCACAATAAGTGATACATGTAGAAGATTACAGAGTTTGAGGCAAAAGATTAAAGTAAGGTTAAAATATATTAAAATATGGTTAAAGTATATTAAAGTAGGTAGTTAGTGGATGATGGGTCCCACTTTTCGTGAATAAAGTGATATTAATTAATTTTAAAAGTAAAAGTAAAGGTATAAGGGTAATTTTACTTTAAGAGAAGGTGATATTGTAATTAAGAAAATACCAACGGATGACAACGTCGCTGATCCGTTGACAAAACCACTAGCTGGACCAAAGCATGAGAAACATGCGCACGCTATAGGCATGCAATACCTAAATATTGGTAGCTAGTAATTTTGATTAGAATCATAGACATGTTTGAAAACGATACATTATGTAATAACATTTCGTGGGATTGAAATAGGAAGTTTTACGTAATATTTTCACATTGTCTATTCTTAACATGTTTTAAATCTATCATTGATACGCAAAGTTTTTTAGTATCTAAATTGTCTGTGGTTGCTTGAATTTAGTGGGAGCTAGATTCAAGAGTTAATACCATTATGAATATTTATCTATTTCATAGTTATTGAATAGAGAAACAAGGATTGTTAAAATAAATATTCATAGATGTTTACAGAGTTTGCTAAACATTAGACGTGGCCAAAAGATCGAGATTACTTCATGGAGCCCAAGCATGAGTAATTTTGAGTAGATGTCCTCTGACCTGAGACGTTTTTGGTTTGAGACACGATGACTTCTGATCTTTAGCATTTATCTACCGTCACACCGTAAAAGGGTGATCATAAGGAACTTGACTAAGACATCGGAAGTCGTGGGCAAGATAACGCAAATGTCAAGATGGAATTTGCAACTTCTTTAACTATAATAGATATTTCATGGCCGCTCGACGATTAAGACTACTGAAATGCGTGGCCGCGCTCGGAGAATGATTAGATCATTCGGTAATCCATTACTGCAGAAAGTCGAAATCAGAGTCGAGAAAATTCGAGTATATAGAACAAGATCTCTGCTCCATGTCTATTACTCAAATTAAGAAATATCATGATGCGAAAGGAAAATCTGTTAGTGTTATTCATTTTATGAATATTATATCTGGATGTAAGAGTTCTTATAACCTGGTTATCCTAAATGTCTGGCTAGGGACCGCTTTAGGCCAACGATGATCAGAAAGTGTTTCTTAACTTGCACAAGTGGGAGTCTGAAGGATTATGTGCACAGATAAGTACACGTGTCACCGTGTCCAATGTTATAAGATACTAAAGGGTCACACCACTACACACCCAATAATGGACAACCGAATAAAATAAGTTGTGTGGAATAATTAACTAGTTAAGTTAATTATAAAGAAGAGAATAAATAATAATAAGTTAATTATTATTTGTGAGGATGGTTAAATATTAGGTTAAGTATTTAACGGACAGTTAATTAATAGTTAATTAATTAACTAGTAAAAGTCCAAAGGTTTAAAGTGTTAATAGGAAGTTTAATTATGAGATTAATCATAATTAAACTCCAAGGACTTAACTGTAATTTGAGTCCTTATAAATAAAGACTCAAGGTCAAGGGTTTTGGCTAATCACTTTGTCACAAAAGAACCCTAAACACACTTTCCCTCTCCCTCTCTCTTTTCGGCCGATCGAAAGAAACCCCAAGGGTTTCGAACCCTTGGTTCGTTCCTAACACACACACACACACACACACACAAGTTCTTGTGTGATACTTTGTTGGTACAACGCGGTCTTGCAGCGTGTTCAGGTGGTGCAGTAGAGATGGATCACTTCTTTAGCAATCTAAAGGTAATGTTCATCATTTCCTTCTTCTCGTGATCTCATTGACTAGTAGAGATCCAGTAATGTGGTATTCAAGTTCCGCCATGTGAATACTACAAGGTTTTCCTACAGTGGTATCAGAGCTCCCTACTAATCTCAATGAGATTCGGTTGAGTTTCTTTTCATCTAGAACAGAACCCTAGAAAATTCGTATGATCCAAGCATGTGTTCTTCAAGTTTTGAATGAACATTGGTTTGAATAGGGTTCTAGATAAAAAGAAATTAGGCTTCTTTTTCCCTTCCTTGTTATTTCCGATTTTCATAAATATATGTATATTATATTAAGTTTTTTTTATCTTAGAAAGAACATTAGAAAATTTAATCCAAGAAAAATTGTTCAAGTTTTGAATAATTGGGTTGAATAGGTTTCAAGATAAAAGGAACTAGGTTTCTTTCTTTTGTTTAGTAAATAAAACCTAGTATGTTTAATCCAAGCAAATTGTTCAAAGTTTTTGAATAATTGGAATAAATGGGGTTTAAGACAAATTAAGAAAAGGTTATGTTAAATTTTCCGTTCAAAAGTTTAACGGTTTATTTGTTTATTATTATTAGACAAAAGCAGAGTTCGTGTCGCGAACCAGTGCCTCGCGTCCGCGAAGATTCTCGTGTTCACGAGTCCAACTTTCTGTTTGATAACCTCGTGTTCACGAGTTTATACTCGTGTTAGCGAGTTTTCCCTGCACAGTCATATTTTTGCATTTTTCCAACAAGTAGGCTATTCCAAACCAATTGTAACCATACATAAGTTGGAGGTTAAATCCACTCACTTTTCAACCTTCGATCTCTTAACTCAGTGAGCTAGTATCACTGAGTCTCCTTCCCGGTTCCTGTAACAACATATACCGAGTTAGTGATCGATCCACCGAATTATCAAAATCACCAAACTAGACAATTACCCACACATGACCCATAAAATGCACATTTTATGGTATTACCAACTAGCACAATTCCATCACATAACAATTGACCACTTATGACCATCTAGCAATTCATCTCAACTAATTGATCCAAACGGGCAAAAAAAAACCCGAATATGGCTATAACACTTCCAAGTCTCCATCAACTAGCACATATTCCCTAGACTATCAAGTCGTAATCATTTAACAATTCATCAAGTTCATATCTATCATGATCTCAAGTATTTACTTCCAAAATCACTAGTTCAACAATTTTGACCCTAAACCATCCAAACACTAGCTAGATTACTTCACCAAATCTATCAATACTAGGTTTTTAACATCCATAACTTAACAAACAAGATTTCTCAACCAAATGAACAATTCTAACCATTCAAATATCAAGAAATCCAAGATTTGTCAAAACTCACCTTCAACATCCACCATTAATGGAGGTTGAAGGTGATTTCCACCAAATCTTGCTTTCTTCCCACAATCAACCATACAATGATGTAAAAGCTTGCATAAACACACATAACAACATCCATAGCAAGATTCAACCACAAAACACTAAATATCACCAACCCTAGTTCATAACCAAGTTCAAGAACATCATAAACAAGTAAAGGAGAAGATGTAACTTACTTCTAAGATTCTTCTACACAAACCCTAGCAATGATTTCGAGATTCAACCAAGGATTTAACCACCAAAAGCTCAAGAACAAGAAGATGGCTTTTTAGAGAGAAATGGTAATGAAATAGTGTAGATAAGGTTTAAAAATGCAAAAGTGAGAAGGAGGAGGCACTCCCTCCCTCCCTTGACCGGCCAAACAAAGAGGGTGGGGCCCCTTTGTGGTCTTTTCCACTTTTTCAGTATATGTCTAAAAGGTTCCGTTCGTAGTTAATTTATTTAAAATAACAAACGGACCCCAATTTTAAAAACGAAAGTATTTTCAAAAACGAAATTCAATAAGGTATCTAAAGATATAAAAATCATATTTTCATTTCAACTATATCACAAGTCGGGTATTTTAACCAAGGAATACCGCAAGAGACGGAAGACTAATTAATTTCACACGGCATTTAATTAGATAATCATTTATTAAAATACCTTAAGGTCAATAAACTATTAGGCCGGGTTTTGAGATGTTACAATTGTCATAAGACACGTATTAGAAACTTATACATTTAAGTGATTTAACTTTAACAAACTCGGTAGTTTTAAGAATTACCACTCGCATAAATTATTGTATAACTTTTTATGCATTAATAACAGTAAGGCGATTATTATCAAAACCCAAAATTTAAATAAGAACGATTATTTTCACAACTTTTTTCATAACAATTACAAAATCTAATTATTTAGTTATTTATTTTTATTGACATTTTTGTAAATGTTTGACAAATTAATATCAGGGTCTAGCTTCAAAACCGCCATGCCTGGTCTTCGTCGCCAAAGAAAGATCCAATATTTCTAGAGAGAGAGAGAAGAGGGCTCATTCCATCTAACCCTACAACCAACGATGTTGAGAGCTGGAAGCCGGAGGCTAGCAGCTTCTTTCACATCCTCATGGCGGCACAAAAACGCTGCCTCTGTGTCCGTCATCTCCAAAAACACTCAGATCGACGATGCCGCCGACAACGATCTCCGATCGGCTCACGGTTCATCCGCCTTCAACCATCAATTTCATCATCTGTCTAGAGGTTTGTTGGTTTTCCCCTCTTTTTATCTGTCGTATCTGCCTTCGATTTGGCAGGGTTGCTTTAGCCCTAATCGTGACCTAATTATTCAAATCTGAAATTATTTCTAATCGTATCCGATTTAAGTATGAAATTTCAATGATTTAAACATTTGATTGTTGTTTTGAATCGTTCGATGTCGTAAGCTTCTATTTTCGTCATTTTTTCGTGTTCGCACAATATAGATAAGGTATATTAGGGGATACATACCGCCCGGTGTTATTTCACCCTAAGTTATTTGGGGAATACATATTAGAGTTCGATTTCTATGAAGTCGGTATTCAGGAGATGCAATTACCAGCTGTTTCATTTTATAGATAATTACATTGTAATACCTCTGCTAGATGTATCAAATTAAATAGAGGACTGTTTTATGTGAAAATGATGATTCATATTTCTCTATGATATTGTCAGTTATTATGTTTGATATAAGCTTATCCGGCAAAAGTAGTGTTTTGGTATTGATTGAAAGCAGAATTGCTATTCAAACTATTTTGATGGAAAGAAGAAATTCTTATCAATCCAATAAAATTTTAACTTTATAGTAACTATACTCCTGTGGTTGTTATAGGATTTGCTTCGAGCTCAATTATCCCAAACTTTGAGGACAAAATCCCGCCAACAGTAGCAGCAATCACAAACCCTACTTCCAAAATCATATACGATGAACACAACCATGAGCGTTACCCACCCGGTGACCCAAGCAAACGAGCATTCGCCTACTTCGTCTTGACAGGTGGCAGGTTCGTATACGCTTCCCTAATTCGTCTTCTAGTGCTCAAATTCGTCCTCAGTATGTCCGCGAGTAAAGACGTTCTCGCCCTTGCTTCACTCGAGGTGGACCTCTCAAGCATCGAACCCGGGACCACTGTAACAGTCAAGTGGCGTGGAAAGCCCGTGTTCATCAGACGCCGAACTGAAGATGACATCAAACTGGCCAACAGTGTTGACCTGGCAACTTTGCGGGACCCGCAAGAAGATGCTGTTAGGGTTAAGAACCCTGAGTGGCTTGTGGTTGTTGGTGTTTGTACTCATTTGGGTTGTATCCCATTACCAAATGCGGGTGATTTTGGCGGGTGGTTTTGCCCGTGTCACGGGTCTCATTATGATATTTCGGGTCGGATCCGGAAGGGGCCCGCACCGTATAATTTGGAGGTCCCGACTTATAGCTTCTTGGAGGATAACAAGCTGCTTGTTGGATGAAAACGGTTGCGGTTTGTGACGCTTTTAGGATGTTGGGGATATCTATAATTTTGTTGGCGAAGAGGATGGTAATTTGGTTACTGTTTGCTACTCTTTCTAAATAGCCTTTTGAATTTGGGCATATTATGTTATGTTGGGTTTATATTTTTTTTGTAATGTTGGAGATTTGATTTCTTGTTTCTGATATTGGCGATAATAAGAATACTGGTTGTTTCAATTCATGACGTGAGTCGTATGATTACATGATATTTCATGTTTCTGATATTGGCGATAATAAGATTGATTGCTTCATTAATATTATTTTTAGAGTTATTTGACTAAAATGTAGACAATTCTTGTCATTTTTACCTTTGTAATGTGCTTATTAACCAGTAAGAGATTGAAAGGTATCTTGACATGTAATATATAGACAACCTTTTTTACTCGTATTAAAAAATGATACGAGCTATACACTGTCCAAAAACCGAATCGAGTTAACTGAACTGAGAAAATGAATTCATTCAGTCGGACTGCGTACTGAACTGATGATGTTCTGAACGAAATTGAGAACCGAGGAAGTTTTGACTTTTTCAGTTTTTTCTCGGTTGAACCGAACCGCTCGGAGTTGGACCAAGAACTGATTTTCTCGGTTCGGACCGGCCGGTTTTGCAGTTCCTGTTGGCTTTCGGTTTATTATGCATGCCTACTAACACTTAAAATAAAATAAAACTCAAACCTATAAAATAAAATAAAACTCCAAGCCTATAAAAATGGTACCAAATATTTACCTTAATAAAAAAATTTGAGATTAAAAAAAATAAAAAAACCCGACTCACAATCAGTTCAACCGTCGTGGTCCGAACAGGTTCATAGTTAATATGTTTGGTTCAAAGCTGTTTATAAACATCTTACTAACCCATCGATTCGGTCCGGCATGCTTTCTGATTCTCATTCCAACATTGGATTTTAAAACATGGATTAAACAGTTAAAAGCCTATAATATCCAAACACCTTTTATATTCACTCACAAGTTTTTCTTGTATAACCAACAACTCATGTGCTATTATGCCAATGCTACTTTTTCATATGTTTTAAATTCGGGTTATAGATGTAACAATGTAGTAGCACAAAAAAGAATAGAAAACTGATTAATATCATCTCTCAAATATGCCTTTAACATAAACCATGCCTTTTTCACTCAACTGCAATTCTTTTCTCATCTGGTCAACTTGCTGATCATCACCTTGAACAATGATCTCCGACAATGTACCATCTTCCCCAACCAACATTTTCACCTTAATCTGCTCTTTTCTCGATGCTCGTTTCCAATAATACGCTCCACTGTTTTAATTCTCCAATTTAGCTAAACTAATATCCATAAATATATAAATAAATAGATAAAAGAAACTTCTTACGCTAATGGGCTCAAAATAGTGAGTGCGAACCAATTGTTACCGACATCTGGAACCGTGATTGTGAGCACGAGGGCTACACTAGCTAGACTGATACACGTGCAGAATGTTAGCAGTGCTGCTTGGCCTCTGCTCGGAACCATCACACCTTCGAATCTGTTGCAAATCACATTTCCTCAAAATGTTAATTGCATAAAATAACATATTTATTTTTACTTGACATATTACGTTTTCGTGCAATTACATGTTACAAAAAGAAGATTTTATGTATAATTGCTACTATGTTGCTTATAATGATAGTAAAAATATAAATATGTTACATTTGGCTGCAATTAAGGCCATACTTATGTATAATGGGATTGTTCGTCTAATTTTAAGTGAAAAAACAAACTGAGATTCAAATGAGTGAATTTCTTGTTAGTTGTTTATTAAGAAAATAAGCATGTTCATGTACACCTTCGAATTCGTCACAGACAAATGAACATATATCACATTAATTCAAGTTTATTAATATTATTCAATACGTAATTAGAAAATAATCGTTCCATTAAATGCAACTTATCGTATATCCCAGCATATGTTGAAAAAAACTCATATAACTATCTTTTTTTTAAATGAGTATATTTATAATACTTAAAACAAACAAACCTCAACTACAAATTCACGTATCTAATAAACGGTTTCATTGAGAGATGATATTATTTTATACTAAAACATCCTATTTATTTGAGCAATACAATGAACTAAATCAAAGACACAGATTCAAAAGACAATTAGGCAGGAACACTAAATATAAAGATTTAGTAGGAAATATTAGGATTTTCCAATTTCATCTAACTCAACTAACATAACATTTTACCGCCATAATTGCAATTAATTTAGTAACATGATAACAATGATACTTACGTGATCGTTTCTCCTTTATCTACCACCGAAAAGCTGTTCCGGGTGAAAAACGATAGAATTTCTCCGGCGACCTGATTAGGCGGTTTCTTCTTTCCTTCAATTTGTTCCTCTATAAATGTCTTCTTCACTACCTGAATTAACCATCACAATTAGTAATTACATAGACAAATCAACCATTTATTCAATTTCAGTAACCAACGAGCTGATATTGGAACACTAACCTTCGATTTAACGGACCGTTTGATGAGCGACCAAAGTCCGGGAACAGAGATAACAAACAGACCTAAAGAAGTGTAATAACTGGCGGTTGAATAACCGACGGCAGCTTCGGCGAGCGGAAACAGGGGGTTTTGAACGGCGATTGTTGCAGCTTCGTGAAGCGATGAAGAGATTGATGGCGGTCGTTTCTTCTTGTTCGGTGATTGCCATTGTTGTTGTTGGTGATTGAGAGAGGGAGATTGTTTGGGGAATTCTAATTTGGATGGGAGATTGAGAGATGGGAGAAGCAGCTTAGCTACCGCCATTGTTGGGTTTGATTGGTTGGAGCTGATGAAGCCAGTTCGCTTTATGATTTTATCTTCATTCTTTTTATTTCTTATCTATATTTATATTTAGGGTTTTGATAACGACAATTCATAAGAACGAATAAGATTGAGCAGTCTTGATTTTGATTGGAGGAGGATTTTAAATGTTGTTAAAAAAAAGGAACATAGGTTGACTAATGGAGTTAAGAGGGGGTATATATGAAAATAATCTTCCTATAGATCGTTCTTATTAACAGCCCTAAAGACTGTCATTATCAAAACCCTTATACTTCCTCCGTATCAAAATAAGTGACACAAATTGGATTACACGTTTTTTGAGGTAAAAGATTAAAGTAGAGGTTAAAATATATTAAAGTACATAGTTAGTGGATGATGGGTCCCACTTTTCTTGAATAAAATGATATTAATGAGTTTTAAAAGTAAAAGTAATGGTATAAGGGTAATTTCACTATTTTTGCCAAATAAGAAAAGTTTTCAAAGTGTGTCACTTATTTTGATACACCCCAAAATAAAAAGTGTGTCACTTATTTTGATACGGAGGAAGTATTTATTACTCCCTCCATCCCACAAAAAAGTTCTCATTTCATTTGGTCACAGGTAATAGTGGGGTCTTTAGTATTATTTTTAATTAAAATATAAGTTTATTTGGAGAGATATATTATATTTAAGAGATAGTTTGGTGGTGGAGTCCATAATAATAATATTATTTTATAGAAATGAGAATTTTTTTGCGGGACAATTTAAAGCGGAAATCAGAATTTTTTTGTGGGACGGAGGGTATATATGCTTAACATCTAGTTATTATTTTTCCTTGTGTGCAGTACAACTAGTATCCACCAAAATTGAAGTTTTTGCATTTCTAAAGTAAATTTAGGTTAAATTAGCGATTTTATTGTTTATTTTTTTACTTCATGGTTTTTGGGATCCAAACATGTGTCCGAGACTCCGAGCCATGCAGTGGAGAAATTGATGTTCTGAAGATCCGGATCTAAAAAAAAGCAATAAAAGCATATCATTAACATGTAAAAGCAATCAAAAAACCGAATTTAGTGAAATTTGATTCATGATTTTTTATTACCTTATAGCAGTGTAATAATTTAGTGTATAAATTAGATGACCTTTTAGTATTTTCTACGCTAATATAATACATGCGAAAACAAACTGCAGCATTGCGTGAGATCATCTTTGCCTTTTTGGGCCTTGCCTAAAATAGTATTTCTGACAAAATTTTGAGTGTGTGAATCTCATGATAACCATGGTCGGTCGTGATACAAGATAGTTTTTTTTTTATTTTTATACATAAAGTGTGAGTCTACGAATATTTTTTTGAATTTATTTTCATCTTAGTTCACTTGACAATAATTAAAATGCAGTTAGTACAAGTAATGTCCGATCTATGCTTGGTTAATTAGACATATATTTTCAGATTTGTGTGTCGTATGCTTGGTTATATTTTTAGTTTAATACAAAACATTAGTGACTCATTGATATCATTTCATATTGATTAAGATAATCACAACTTATTAAATGTTTGTTATTATATGCTCCTACGACACTTGTTAACAAAATTCATAATGTTATCACAAACAAGTGTTTTATTAATAAATAAACACAAGTTGTAAAATAAATTCCCTCAAATAACCCTTTTTTAATGAAAATAATAAAAGAGTAAATTACACGGATGGTCCTTTAAGTTTATACCAAATTTCACCAATGGTCCTTTAGTTTCTAAAATTACACTGATGGTCCTTAATTCTGAAAGGTTTTTCACCGACGGTCCCTTACACTAACTAACGTTAATCTATTCTGTTAACTCACCCCTTGTGCAATGCACGTGAGGGTAAAAAAGTCATTTTTAATTTCTTTTCATTCTTAAATTAATCCTTTTTATATCTTAAATAAAAACTTTTAGTTTAAGACTAAAAAGAAAAAAATAAAAAAATGACTTTTTTATCCTCATGTGCATTGCACATGAGGTGAGTTAACAGAAAAAATTAATGTCAGTTAGTGTAAAGGACCATCGGTGAAAAATCTTTCAAAACTAAAGACCATTAGTGTATTTTTTAAAACCTATAGATCATTAGTGAAATGTGCTATAAATTTAACCGATATTAATTCACTAGGGATGCAAATTTTGAGGTTGTTGGTAGGGATGCAAATTTTGAGGTTGTTGGTACCCGAGTCTTACGGGGTGGGTATTACCCGTCTAAACGGGTAACGGGTCGGGGATGGGTTTATATTTCATACCCGAGAGCGGGTACGGGTCGGGTACGGGTTTTATAATACCCGCACCGTTTATACCCGACCCGAATATATATATATATATATATATATATATATATATATATATATATATATATATATATATATATATATATATTAATGTGTAATTTTTTAATACAAATTTAGCCCACTAGTCACTACTCAAACTTAGCCCAACTCTTAATCTCTCATTAGCCTAATTTAATAATGGTTAAAATATGGCTCGTCTCCCATTAGTCCATTACGTATTGAACGAAATAAGCCTGAACGAACTAAGAGTCTTAAATGTTTTAGATATTTTGTTTAATTTTTTTATAGAATGGGTACCCGTCGGGTTACCCGTACCCCGCGGGGATTTTTCTACCCGAACCTGACGGGTATTTAACCGGGTACGGGGCGGGTACGGGTATAAGAATAGCGGTCGGGTATGGATACGGATTTTACAGTACCCGCTATTATCCGTATCCGTTTACATCTAGTTGTTGGTGTATGTCGGCCACATTGAGTCATAATGTGTGTCGCCCCTCTGCCTCCCCCATACACGAACCGGATAATTCTTCTTCATCTTCTGCTTCATATTTCATATTGCTTCTTACTTCTATCCCCCTTTTTTCATTAATCTGTATTCAATCCCTAAATCAAATATATATATATTAAAATTTTCAGCATCTACTATAGCATTTACTGTCTTTTTGCTGTTATGTTTTGTGTTCGTTATCAATTCGTCTTGTCAATTTCTAGGGTTTCGTTTCTGTAACCATTTTAATAGCTTTCCGAATTCGAATTTTGTGGTTTTCTGTTTGTGTACAGCGTTCTATTTATCAATGAGGTTGAAGTTTCATGGTTTGGAATATCAGGTAAACGTAGTTGTAAATTAGTTTATTGTTATTTTTACTACATGAATTTTCAATTGTATGCTCTATTGTTTAGTTAGTGGATTTCTGCATTGTTTTTTGTCAATGTAATTTTTTCATAATAGTTCATAAATCTGTTTCGTTTCTGGCGGTTACTTAATTTCGTTTATTTCGACATGAATCTCGGGCTACTTGTTTATCTTATTGTTTTCATCTCGATTGATTTGAAGTCTTTTAGCAGTCAATTTGAATATTCCTTTACACATTTATTCACATGTTATGCAGATTTGGAAATGACCAAGGTCAAACTAGACTGTTTAAGTGGTTTACATACCTTAAAAAATTTAGTTTATAATTGCTCTTATTGATAGCAATATGAATTGGGCATGATTCTTTTCAGTTTTTGCAATTAGATATAGATGTATCCATATATTTTTATTTATTTATAATTAGTTTGCATGTTTTCTATTTTAATTATGCTGTGAGAAGGGTGACTACTAATTTAGGCCATTTGTTTTTCTAAATTATGTTTTTTCAGTGTGCTCATGGAAGAAACATGCATGTGGTCAGTGATTAATACAAAAAATTTTGATAAATTTGTATTCTTGTTTTTGAAAGTGTATATTTGAATGGCGGCTGATCAACTGGATAAAGGTTCTAAAGCAAACAATGTCATCCGTCACACTTGTTGGGAAATGCAAAAAGCAAAAAAGAAGAAATTATCTCATTATGATTTAAATACAAAATCAAACATTTCTCTCGAGTGGGATCACAAGAAGGAACAAGTCGTCCCTAAGAAGGAACAAATAAGTATTGCACGCAGAGAGTTGACTCCATATCTGACAAATTTTGCAAATGACCAAAATACCCTTGGCGATGTATTTGAAGCACCTGGTGAATTATTTACACTCAATTACTTGACCAGTTTGCTATCTTATGAGGTAAAACTAACCACACGAGGCCAGATTGGGTTGACCCAAAACACTATTCGTCCAAAAAAAATAACTTTTTAATTAATTATTAGTACGCACCTAATGTGATTACAGAAATTATACACTTAATAGTGAAATGTTTTATACCTGGTTTCATTTAAACTAGTGTTTGATCTAACCCGTCTTACCTGTTAGATATAAAACATAACCTGAATTGACCCATTCTTAAGTAAACGGGTCGAAATTACCAACTCTACACATAAAAAGTGATTTAGTCTTTCTGAATGCAGAATTTTTTTATTTTTTGGATTTCTTGCTTATTTGTTGGGGTCCCATTTCTATATTTATAGGTTTGGCAAAGTCATTTGTCTGCACAAGAAAGAGATTTTCTGACCCAGTTTCTTCCTGAAGAAGCTGACCCGAATAAAATTGTTGATGAATTGCTATGCGGGAATAATGTTCACTTTGGAAATCCACTTTCAAAATGGTAAATTCAAACACTCAACTTTAATACTAAATTTTGCAGATTTTGTCAGTTTCTCATCTTCATTTTCTAATGCTGGAATCCCTCAAATGTTTAGAATTAATCCTTCTCTGTATTTATTTAACTCTTTTAAAATTGGTCTAGTGGGATAGAAATTGTGTTTTTAGCCATAATCTGGAAACTGTAATGGATTAACTGTCAATTTTCAGTTGGTGAAGTTATGTGTAATATTCGTTTGTAGGGGTGCTTCACTTTGTTCAGGTGATTGTCATCCTGATGCAGTTCTCCTTCAAGAACAACGTAATAAGGCTAATAAAAAAGCATATTATACAGAACTAAACGAGTACCATACTAAGTATGTCATCTTATATTGTTTCTCTTGTAATATATTCTTTTTTTTTTTTTTTAAATTTATTTACCAATTGTTATGTTATATCTTGCTGAGTTGTTTGACAGAATGATAGGGAGTCTACAATCATGGAAGGAAACATGGGCAAGCTTTGCGAATCCAGAAAATGATTTTATGCAAAAGATAACGAGGTTATTTCTCCTTTAAATTTCATTTTGTAAGCTTTTAATAAATAGATTTAAATAGTATATATATTGAACTTGAACAGGTCCAAAAAGGAAAGTTGGCCCTCACGTGAAAATGATAGTCATGAATATGATTCTGGTTCTGGTTCTTGGAATGCTAATGATAAATCATATAGTAGTGAAACTATAGATTTAACTATTACAAATGGAGAATCTTTTAAAAGGTAGGTTTAAATCTGTTTTGTTTTTTTTTTTAAATTTTATATCCAACTTAAAATAATGTATTTTACATTTTCTTTTCAGGGACTCAAAAATGAGTTCTTTTGGTGGGAAACCGGTAGCAAAATCTAAAGAAGATTGTGGTGATGGTGCAAAATACATGTCATATCTTAAGGTAATTTTACTTAAAAATTAATTAAATGACATCATAAATTAGATTGAGTTTGATTATGAGATTTTTCAGGTTAGTAAGGAGCAACATGAACAAGTTATGAAACATAGTATTGAGGGAAGGTCTGTTAATCATGTTTTAGGTGATCTTGATACTCTTTCTGTTCAACCGTATCAACTGTTTGAGGAAGAAGAGAGACAAAACCTGCATCATCACTGGTTTGTCTTCTCATTCAAGTTTTTTTAATCCATTTGACCCGTTTGAAATTGACCCGTTTAATAGTAAACGGGTCGATTAAATTCAGTATCTTTTGGACAGGTTGCATTTGGCAAAAAAGACCTCCCGGCAGGATATGAGAATTGGAAAACATGGCAATCTGCCAAGTTTCAGTTAACAAAATCTTTAATGAAAGAAATTGAAGTCAAATGGAAGTCAAAGTCAAACAATCAAAACCAGGAGAATTCGGGCTTTATTTGTTTAGAACAAAACGGCTTCGGGTCAGAAGAACCGGATCTTAACACCATGCAAATTGAACGTGCAGATGAATCTAGTCAAGATTCAGCTCAAAATCAACATCTGGCCCAAATTTATATACCTAATAATAGTCAAACATACGTCCCGTTGACCATGGATGCTGATAATGATGTTTTAACTGAATCAGATGTTATCCCTTCAGATTTAGTTGAATATACTGATGATATAAATCATACAAATGCTACTGTTGGTGAACAGTTTCTTCCACCGCCCTCTGCCGCCACTGAAATATGGCCGCCACCTGTCTACTATCATCAACCGCCACCTGGACACCCTTCAAATTTCCTAGACAGACGATCCAACGGTGGAGATTCGTTCTTTTATCCGTATGCTAATCAAGATCATAACGAGTTATTACTTCATTCACTTTATAAAGACCCCGATCTTCATGAACAGAAGTTATCTAGACTTAATTTTCACCCAACTGTGAGTGACCCGGTGGCGGGACCCGGTCAAATTTCGAGAAATTTAATCTCATCATTACCATTACATCAAAACTTTCAAGAAAATGAATTTCAACAACACATGTTGTCGATCAATCATGTTCCCGATTGGCCCGTTAACCGATCGACCCATCACCGCATAAGTCAAAACTGGTTTTCCGGCGATGAGGTGGCGGTGGCTCGTGACGGGTGGTCAGTCGGCATAGCACCGAATCATGGCCTCGGGAGTGTTGGGCAGGTGACCGATGAGAGCTTGTTTAGTGTTTTAACTCGGTGTAACGGGTTGCGTTCGGGCGGTCATTATGGGTCGCCAGAGTTTGTTCAATCCGGTAACTATGTTGGAGTGGGGCGTGTGGCGGTGCCACCTATGACCACCACCGTGGTGCCGCCTAGAGGGTTGCCGGGGGTTGATTATTTGAGTGGTAATGAGTCTCTATCTGTAACAAGATGGATAAATTTACCGGAAGACGGTGGGAATCGTTTTCTAGGTTATGGAATGAGAAAGATTTAGGATGATGTTTTTTAGTTGTTAGATTAAGGATTAGGATTAGAGTGAGAGAGATAGAGAGATTGGAAATATGGAAACAAAATAGGCCTATAGATATAGATCGATATATGAAAAAATCTTTTGCAGGATTAATAACATGGCAATGGTTTTGGTTTTCGCTTTATATTTATCTTTAATTTTGGTATATACTTCATCTGATTCAAAATAAGTATTACACTTTGAGTTTCACGGTTTTTGAGGCAAAAGATTATAATGATGGTTAAATTAGATTAATTGAATGATTAGTGGAAGGGTTAATGATGTTTAAAAATAAAAAAGTAAGTATAAATAAGTCATTTGACTTTGTTAAAGTAGATAGTTTGTGGGTGTTAGTTCTACTATTTTTTTGCCAAATAAGGTAATTTTCCGAAGTGTAACACTTATTTTGAATTACCCATATAAGAAAAATGTGACATTTATTTTGAATCGAAGGAAGTACAATGTTTTAAGCCCTAACAATCTTTTTTGTAATGGTCTAGCCCGAAGCCGTTTTTAATTAACGAGCCGCCTTTAACATAACGATCTTTATTTGTTTGGAACAAAATGGCTTCGGTGTCGGCTCGGTTCCGGTTTTCATACACACCCCTAGATGTTATAGTTTTGGTCATTACCTATATATACAATTACCGTACAAAAGTATACTGTTCATTATAGGTTCAAACGGAGTTCCGTTTATCCGTTCTTACGTTGAAGAATCCTCCTCACGCGCTTAAATTTGGTTCTCATTCACATGGTTGCATGGACGTACGTTTTAATTATTTTCCACTTAAGTCCCTATTTTTTCAAGAAGTTGGCATATAGATAAAACATGTTACAGAATTTATTACTATTTTAAAATTCAAAATTTAATGATTATTAGTGGGGAATAAAATTTAGATCACATATTTTTTTTTTCTTTATATTGAATCAACCAAAGGGAGTGAATATATTTCATGTTATATTATTCGATCAGTATTATAGTTTATTTTATATAACTTCTATAATTAGATAAACGAATAATAAAAGCGCCATAATAGAAACGTCGAAACGGTGTTATTGAAATTTATAAAAATTCCCCTAAGCTAGGAGTGTGTTAGGGGGTGTTTGAGAAAACTTATTAAGGGGACTTATTAGCTTAATAAGCCTAAAAAAGCTTGAAGCTTATTAAGCTAATAAGCCCCTTTAATAAGTTTTTTCAAACATACCCTTAGTTAATATTAAACATCTTCAATATTTACCCCTAAACTATATATTAATAACAAAAGAAATCTACATTATATCTTCATTGAACTTTAATTTTGATATAATAAAAGAGAAATAATATTTAGTCATATAATTTTGTCATACTTATAATCTTACTTACTTCATAAAATAGCATGTGTAATGTACATATTAAAACTCGCTGCAACGTGCGAGCCTTTCTATCCTCATTGAAATAATTTTTGTGATGGAAATGGAATAACAAAATGAACAAATACATCAAATCTTAAAAACTGACAAATAGACACAGTAAATCGTGAAAATTTGACGCATTATGACTTCATTAATGAAAATTTGTGTAAATTAGTTATAGAAAAATAGGGTTTTCTAACCTATGGGCATATATATAATAGAGTGTATTTAATGAAACAATTTTTTCTTAAATATATATCTAATAAAATTAATAAATGCTAAATTTTACCATTTTAAAATAAGATTTTCTGTTTAAATGAAAATAACAGTTAAATGTAACCTAACTTATGACAATAACCCATAAAAAATAGGAGTGATGTTTACACCACAACTTTTAATATAACCATCACAACCATTGTTAAACACAGTTATACAATAAGCTATAAAATTTATACTTTGTGGTGTATGACTTAAAACTTATGGTACATAAATGAATTCCCATAAAAAATAGTTAGACATTCCTTAATTCACCTCTCTGATTAGAGAGATGGTATTGGTGTTAACCGTTTGTGCTTACTTATGTGCCTACCCATTTAATGAGGACGAGTGTCAAAATCAAATAATGATATGAGGAAATAAAATGAATGGATTCAAATCTAGAGATGATTAGACACATACATATGCACAAATGATAGACATAAATATCATTTCTCGTATGATTATTTATGAGAAGATGTTACTAGAAAAAAAGTATACATTGCATGTCGGAAGCAAACCCAATTGCATTAACTGTAATTAACCCTAATTCCTTTCACCACTAAATAATCTTCCTATCAGATGATAGTTTCATTTGACCTCTCCCATTTCACCAATTGTGTGATGATCGAAAGGAGATTAAGATTCTTCAGTTAACGTTTGAATCTGATCAAATTCATACAAAAACCAACACAAAATTATGACAAGTGAGAGCAAAAGCACACAAAAGAGAGAAGTGATTCGATTAGAACGTGAAGCTGTAATTCCAGTTTTGAAACCCAAACTCATCATGACGTTGGCCAACCTCATCGGTAATCTCCACGTTCATAAATATCATTTAATTCCGTAAATTCATTTTTACTCGATTGATAATCAATGAACGATCCCTTTATAAAATGTTTGTGATTTTAGTGTTATATATTACAATTTTAGCATAATGGAAATAATGTGAATGTATGAGTTTTATATTTTGTTTCTAGTACAAGTTAGAAGTTGCATACTGCATACTTGTACAATGGTATGGTCTAGTTGCTGCAGCGACTATGGGTGTTCGTTTGGACAGTTTGGTTTTATCCGAACCAAATAGGTTAAACCAAATAAAGTTCGGTTTTCAAAAAGTTCAAATCGAACCGTCCAAAATAATTCGAAAACCAAACCGATCCGAACCAAATAACAATTTGGTTGGTTTGGTTTTGTTCGCTTGTTTTTTCCTTAAAATTTTCAAAATACTACAAAAATATATAACATAAATAATATTAAGTTCGATATGTAAAATTCCAAAATGATAAACTACTTTGTACATAAAAACATGTCTAATTCATAGCTTGAGATATTTACAATCATATATGCAAAAATCTTGACATCAACTTTATCAAAAGCTCCAAAAAGATTGGTACATCGCCAACTAATACAATATTAAATGGAACAAGTGTTAATATATAAATGAATTTACTATAAGAAATGTAAAGAAAATGAGTACTATAATTGTTTACAATGGAAATCAACAAGTGTTAGTATATAAATTAATTTACTATATATTACTATTCTGTTTTTTTGGACTATCCGGTTTTCACAACAGAAACCAAATCCAATCCGAAATCCAAACTATTAATTTGATTCAAGTCCAAACAGATCCAAAAAACCAAAAAACCAATCCAAATAGTCTGGTCCAAAATGTCCAATTGGACAATTCGGTTATATCCGAATAGTGAACACCCCTAGCAGCGACCAACTGTGCAGTATAATATTGAAACGAGCGAGCAGTTATAAACCGTTTATAATTGCCCATAATTTCCTGGAACTGCTCCTAATTTCTTGGAACCGCTTTAACCTTTTTAGTATATTTGACATCAAAGATCATAGTGTATCTTTTAAAAACAAAGGTCTAATTAGTATATGTTCTGATTTGTTGAAATTATTTACCCGTTGCAGAACAGAGTTCTGATCGAACACAGTTCTTGAAACTCTGTAAGAGAGTTGAGTACATGATTCGAGCATGGTATCTTCTTCAATTTGAAGATCTTATGGTATTATTATTTCATATAACCATTTTATTCTCCAAATTTTGTATATTTATTTATGATTTCATCACTTGCAGCAACTATACGCACTCTTTGATCCCGTTTACGGGGCTCAGAAATTAGAGCAACATAGTTTTTCCTCCGAAGAGATCGATAATCTTGAACAAAACTTCCTAACCTATATGTTTAAGGTATCATACATGCATGCATCACATATATATAAATTAAACAAAACTTTAATTTGAAGTACATCAAATAATTAATGCAGATTATGGAAAAGAGTAATTTTAAGATCGCTACTAATGACGAGATTGCAGTTGCACAATCAGGGCAATATCTTCTTAATCTTCCAATTTCTGTTGATGATACAAAGGTTTGTTATACATGCAATTTCTATATGGTTGTTCATATATATATATATATATATATATATATATATATATATATATATATATATATATATATATATATATATATATATATATATATATATATATATATATATATATATATATATATATATATATATATAGGGTCCGGATCCAGTGAGGACTCTGTTGAGTTTAGAACAACTCTATATAAATCGATCTTTAGGCTCAAGAATAATTAGTTCTTGATCTGGAATATACAACTACAAATAATAAAACTTGCGAAATTAAACGAACAGATTTGTATTGCTAAACAAGGTTTCATCATCATCTTTATATACAATGATTACTAAAAGCCCCAATTCTACATATAAATATGTAGAACGGTTTTGGTTAACATGATCAAACGACCTTGAGGCTTAGAGTACACACACATACACGTTAAAACGTGGGTTTCAAGAACGACTAATTCTATACCTCTAGGTTTCTTTATATACTAGAAAACCTAGAGATTTACAAGGAAAAGATAATACTAAATCTTTTAAGCTAATAAAGATATACTATATCTTTTACATTTATGATTATCTCCTAAATCTTTATTCAAATATTGACTTCCATATCTTCAATTTAGGTCCTTGTACTTTATAAGTTTTGACACATCAAATCTTTAATGAATATTATAGAAATATTCCTAACAATCTTTCCCTATTTGATTTGACAAAACTTATAGAATTAGCTTGGAATCTTCAAGTCTCTTCCCCTTTTTGACATAATCAAATACAAATCTGAAAAACTTGAACTTCCCCTTGAATGATCAACACTTTTTCTTCCCCTAAAAGTGTGATATCATTCCTGTGTTCTTCAAGGCTATATCAATTACATTGAAAACCAACTATCTTCTATTTGAAGTTGAAGTAGAAACTCAAACTATGCATCACATTCCGTCTAACTATAGTAATCAGCAACGTCATAATCTTGTATGAAGGACATCTTGGTCTTCAACATATCTTTTCGTTAAGATTCTGTTGAATTGCAGTTACATCTTTACATAACATCTTATGTAGTAAGACTTTCAACTTCTTCTTCAAATAAAATATAATCACTCTTCTTCTATAATCAACTGATAAAGATCAAATATGTAACAAATAAAATCATCTTCTTTTATCTTCATCAAGCCTTTAACCTGTGTGTGTGAATAATGTGATTCGTTTCACATTGATAACACAAGTTATTTTTATTCTCTTTTTATCAAGAAAAAAAATTAACAAGTGATTAACCAAATACAATCAATAAACCGTAATATGGAATGAACATGGTGTGTGTCATGTTTTCCAAAATATGATGTATCGGTTATAAGGAAGAAATCAGTACTAAATTTGTACCCATGAGGACCAGTAGCAAAATTCGAATTAATAAGATCAGTAGTAACTTTGAATTTTATCTACTTTCCTCATTTACTACTGATCAGTAGTAAAAACGATGAGCAGTAGTAATCGGATCAGCAGTAAAAGATAAACATTAATCTGATCAGTAGTAACGAGTGTGAACCAGTAGTAAACGATTTGCGACTAGCAGGAATAATTTATTTATTTTTAATTCAGTTCGTCCATTGTTTCCGCCTCTGAATCGTAGATTGTTAATAAGAACTTAAACAATTAAAATCAAGGAAATATGCTTCACCACTTTCTCTTGTTCCTTTATTGCCTTTTATGTATGAATATCGCATAAAAAACCATATATCTTCTTAATATAATACGTGGATTCTTCTTTTCGTGGCCAACAACCCCTACGTGGGTTTTTTTCTTCTTATTTTTTTCTTTAATTGAATTTCGACCTCTTCTATTTGTTTCTTCACGAGCACGAGATCTTTTTCTAAACGTTTCTCTTTGATTCATCGATTCATCATTAATAAATCCTTGTTTGATTCCAGATCTGGAGCCACCTTGCTCTGATACCACATGTTGAGTTTAGAACAACTCTATATAAATCGATCTTTAGGCTCAAGAATAGTTAGTTCTTGATCTGGAATATACAACTACAAATAATAAAACTTGCGAAATTAAACGAACAGATTTGTATTGCTAAACAAGGTTTCATCATCATCTTTATATACAATGATTACTAAAAGCCCCAATTCTACATATAAATATGTAGAACGGTTTTGGTTAACATGATCAAACGACCTTGAGGCTTAGAGTACATACACATACACGTTAAAACGTGAGTTTCAAGAACGACTAATTCTATACCTCTAGGTTTCTTTATATACTAGAAAACCTAGAGATTTACAAGGAAAAGATAATACTAAATCTTTTAAGCTAATAAAGATATACTATATCTTTTACATTTATGATTATCTCCTAAATCTTTATTCAAATATTGACTTCCATATCTTCAATTTAGGTCCTTGTACTTTATAAGTTTTGACACATCAAATCTTTAATGAATATTATAGAAATATTCCTAACAGACTCTTTTCCTCGCGAGGACTGTGAGGATTCCAAAAAAAACTCTAAAAATGATCCAAAACAAATTTTTTTCGAAAAATTCCTTTTTTAAACATTAAAATCGCTATGTATAAGATCAAATTTTTTTTTTTCCAAAAATGATCCAAAAAAAAAAAATATGGATCATAATAATGATCCACAAAAAAAATCTGGATCATTGTTATGATTCGCTAAAAAAAGTAGTTCATAATATTTTTTTTTGAAATTTTTTTTGTCAAATGTAGTAATAATCATGGTGGGTTATATATATTTTTTTCGGAATTCTTTGAAATTTTTATGAGGTGTACTCGCGAGTCCTCACCGAAAAAAGAGTCCTCACAGGATCCCACTTCTATATATATATATATATATATATATATATATATATATATATATATATATATATATATATATATATATATATATATATATATGTTAATATAATAATGATACCCAATCTCGTCAAAGACGTGTATTGGGAGGTGAAATGTAAATAGTCGTACCTCTATTTTGGAGTACATAGACTGCTTCCCAAAATGTGCGATATCCTGAGTATATATGGATATCCTAAAAGATAAATAATGTGAAGCATGTATGCCATATAATACATGTGAACCTACAGTTCTAAAAGACCATATAATATATATATGTCAAATAAAATTTGTATCATTTTAATATATTATTGTAGCTTGATAAGAACTTATTAAAGAGGTACTTTAAAGAGCATCCTCAAGAAAACCTTCCTGATTTTGCAGATAAGGTACATATACATTTTCATCAAATTGAAAAACATATGCTTAATTTATTTATAATTGTATTAAAATATTGTTTCACAGTATATAATCTTCAGACATGGAATTGGAATTGATCGAACGACTGATTACTTTATCATGGAGAAAGTGGATATAATCATTGCACGTATATGGGCATGGATTATGAGAGTAACTAAGCAAGTTTTCCTACTAATTAAACTTGATTAATTACCAAAATAAAACTCCAAAATATGTGGTTTATGAATTATTATAAATTGTTGCAGGCTAGAAAAGTTCTTTCCTACAAAAGTAAGTACAACAACACCCGATAAATTTATTAAAAAAGATGATGAAATTACAGATGAAGAACTTCAGCATGACTTGTATGTTGAGCGAATCCGTATAGAAAGTTTGGATTTCAAGTAATAAATTAAAGTCTTATTATTGTTATAAGTTTCAGTTATTGCTGTTGTTTGAAGTTTGAACTTTAGTAAGACAAACTATATGGAAATATATCCAACTATATACGAACTGTTATTGTATGTATTGAATAATTAAAATTACCTCTTTATGTAACAAATTTTTGAAACTTACCTTTTGATGTAAATAGATTACGTTAAAAGGTAAAAAAAAAATTCAAAGTCTATACATACAATACAATTTGTTAATAGTCGGACACATTTTCATATAGTTTACCTGCTGATAATAACTATTAACGGACACATGAATTCACTCATTCTACCAGTTTACAGAATCTGACGAGTAAGATTACAATTCAAGAACCAACATTTGACAGGATAATCGTCGTTTACAGGTACACTTTATAGTTATTAAATCTGATAATTTCACGAATCAAATCTCATAATTTCATACGTAGACGAGCAGGCACCAAGACCAAAAAGGAACGAGGAATATATGTGAAGCATTTAAAACAGATTCCAATGGCAGATATGGAAATAGTGTTAGTAAGTTTTTTGTCACACGTGTCATTTGACTGGTACTATAGACACTGAGATTGTTGTAATGTATTATGCAGCCCGAAAAGAAGAACCCGACTTTAACGCCTATGGATTGGGTGAAATTTTTAACAACAGCTATACTCGGGCTGGTTAGTTGTTTATAATCCATGGAATTATTTATTTATTTCTATTTTATAAATCATTGTTTTTTTTATATAATATTTTAGGGCGCTGCGACAGGCTCAATCGAGACGCCTCAAGCTGACTTTTGGGTGATTGTTGCGGTTGTGTCTACAGTAGTTGGTTATTGTGCTAAAATATACTTTACGTGAGTCTTATGATTTAATAATAGTAATACATTTTTGCTGTGAAAATATTATTAGATTAATTGATATAACAAGTGAATGTAATGTAGGTTTCAGGCAAACATGGAAACATATCAGTACTTAATTACACAATCCATGTATGACAAACAGCTAGATAGTGGAAAAGGCACTCTTCTTCATTTGTGTGATGACGTCATTCAACAAGAAGTAAGCATCCTAATTTCATCTTAAAAATTCAAATATTACTAATTTAATCAGATAACAAATTTCAGGTAAAAGAGGTGATAATATCATACTTTATATTAATGGAACAGGGGAAAGCAACTTTAAAGGTAGGTATTGCTTAATTTCTCTTTCTATTTAATAATCATAATAATAATCATAATAATAATAATAATAATAATAATAATAATAATAATAATAATAATAATAATAATAATAATAATAATAATAATAATAATAATAATAAACCAAAAGTAAATATACGTGTTTTTGTGATAGGAACTTGATAAAAAATGTGAGGAGCTACTAAAGGAAGAGTTTGGTGTAAGATGCAACTTTGATGTCGATGATGCAGTACACAAACTAAAACTATTGGGCATTATTTCTAAGGTCAGATTATTCTAAATTAAGTTTAGTTTAATATATTTGGATTAATAACAAGTGATTAATTAAGTTTGTTAATTTAGGATCAAATTGGAAGGTATTACTGTGCTGGTCTTAAACGAGCAAACGGAATCATTGGCACCACAACAGAAGAACTTGTACTTAAAGCAAGACAGGAGGGCGGTCCTTAAATCATAGCAATTCCGTTGTATAAAATTTCAAATCTGGTGATAGTTAGTTATATTCTGCTATTTTTAACTGTTTATAGATTTTTCTTAATTATGTAATTCACTCACCCATTTCTTAATACAAATTTCCCGAAACCCGAGATTAGGAATCACCCAATGAATTCGGTCAGGTGCTGAATCTGATGCACAAATTATTAATACAGTTTTCAGAACAATAAATCTTTCTTTTTAAAATTTGTAAATAATTTTTCAAAATTAAAAGGCCAAATAATTACTTGGTTTGCAACTACAAGCACGAGGCTTTTACGAAGATCTTCACCCTTCAACTAGAGTAACAAATGCATATATCCCCTGCCCTTTCACCTAAAACATAACAGATGATGTATTATTACAATAACTGTTTTGACTTTGAGATAATATTATAATATAGAATCAAAATCGACCTGTTTATAAGTAAACGGCCACATTTAATTCAGATAAAAAGTTACCTCAAGCTGCTTCACCACATTGAGGATGTGAAACTAGAGCTGATTCAACTTCTGCAGTACCAATACGTCCACTGTTGATATTAAAAAGTGTAATAAATAAATTAATTAATTAATAGATAAACTGAATGGTTAATCAAAAGAGTGTAATGTTACCTATTTTTTGTTTTGGAAAAAGTAAATGTGTGACTTCACATATTTAAATTTAGGTGTGGAACCACCCAAAACTACATAATTTTGCTTAAAACATTCAAAACTCATCTTATATATCCATTAGTGTATTAAGACCCAAGTCCTAGTCGATGAAAACCCCAATATGTTATTCTCCTCAAGTTGAGTTTTATATTATATCAATTTTAGTTGTGTTTCCAAAATTTTAATTTTGTAATGTTAACCCACTTCATCATTAGAATCGCAAGATTATGTAGACTCTAAAGTAGTACTTTAAGTAATGTTAATTCAAAGTCAATTTACGTTATGTTAATTCCATACCATTTGATTCATAGTATAATGTGGTAAAATTGTATAATTCAAAACACTTCAACATGTCCGATTAATAAGATTATAAAAACTTGTTTACTTTCATCATGATATATCTCTCCAATAAAATAAGTGTTTTAAAGTTTTTTTTTTATAACTAAAACTATATAGTTTTAGATGATTCTACACCTAAACTTAGTATGTGTCAGTCTCACATTTATTATCGTCTTTTATTTTTTAATATAAAACAATCGATATTATATGAAAACCCCCAACGGATAAAACATACTTGTTAGCTATCCTCATTAAAACATAGTTTCTCTCTCTTCCACCTACACCACCCAATCCAACCTAAATTTTCACACACATTAGCAACCCAACCCAATTTAAACTAATTACCAATCAAAAAATTACACATTATCATCATTAAAAAGTATAAAAAAATTGATGACCGTGACCTTAGACCGGTGCCATCGGAGGGTCGGTTGGCCGCCGGTTGGCCACCGCCGGAACCGGCGCCGTTGGCACGGTCCGCCGGTTGGCCCGCCGGTTGGCCGCCGGTCGGTAGAGTGGCGAGAGAAGCGGCAGTTGCGGTTGATTTTTTAATTTTTTTTTCTTTTTTTTTCTTTTCTAACGGTAATATTACCGTTAATATATATATATATATATTTTTCCCTTTTAAATCCCTATAAATACCACACTCTCATTCTAAAATTTACACAAAAAAAAATTCTCTCTTCTCCCACCCAACCATACTTACAAAATGTCAAATGCTTCCGATTCCTCTGCCGAATATGATTCCGATTTGGAAGCTATTTTGGCGTGTGCCAATGCGTACAATGCCGAGATGGAAGCCATTGTGAATGCTCTTTCATCTGATACAGAGGACGATGAAGAGATCGAGCCGATCCCCAGAGCGCCGAGAAGGTATGTGCCACGAGATCGTGAAGGTGCCGGTGAGCGTTTGTACGCAGACTACTTTGCTGAAAATCCCACGTTCCCGCTAGATTATTGTAATGTGTTTTTTATTTTAATAAAAGTATTATGTTTTAGTTATATTTTTATTTTAATTAAAAAGAAAGTAAATTAATTAAAGTTGGTGAAGTGACGGAGTGCTGTTGGCACGAGTACGTCAGTTTAGTGTTAGTTAGTCTGTCTGCTGACGTGGCGCTGAGTTGGCAGAAACTGACGGCGTCAGTTTCCGTCACCATTGGCACCGGTCTTAATTAGTTCTGTAGTGTGACCTACGTCACACCCTTTTGGTGATCCTCTTTTTTTTTTTTTTCCTTCCATATAATACCCAACCAAACTAAACCCAGCCAAACAAGATTATTTACACAGATATTTTTGATTTTTGACTGTAAAAAGTTAGGGTTCATTCTGCTCCAACTCAGTTGAAGGTAAGTTCCCCATTTGATCGCTTTAATGTGTTAATTTATACTCTCTATTTTCGCTTTCAACAACTGGAAAATTAGGGCTGTTGAACTTTCATATCAGTTTCGTTCATGTGTTTCATGATTCATATCTAAGATTTCTGTTTTATCGATTCGATTTACAACTATTATATTCGAATTCAAGCTTGTTTGATGTGTGACTTTATTATTGAGTATTCGAGTGAGTAAGTAAAAGCTGATTACGCCACACCAGAGTATGAACGTTCTTCTTCTTAGGCTTATATTGTGCATATGTTCATCTTAAATTGATTTTCAGAGCAACTAATTTTTGCAGCATTATATACCTTGAGATGGAAGCTAAACGTTCATCTTTGGATATAATCAACAGTCTTCCTCAAAACATAGTTGAAACCGTCTTTTACCGCTTAAAGAGGCAGAGTGTTCTTTCGAAGAAATGGAGATACAGTTGGACCACAATTCCTAGACTTGAGTTTTATGAGAAATCTATGTTTAATAAATCAAGTGATGGAAATCAGCCAAATGATAGGAAAGATTTGACCAAGAGTTGTAAGGTTTTCTATGCAATATACCAAGTTCTGTTACTGCACCAGGCTCCAATCCATGAGATGAATACCTCGCAACTCATCTCTCATTTGATGATGAGTTCTATCGCGCTGGCAATGTCATTATTCAAGTGTTTACCTATGATTGAACATTTGAATCTTTCTCGTTCGTTCCTTAAGGTATTATTATCCACTTGCTATATAAATTATTGAAAATAAACTTTGGTTGTTAATCTTTATTTTCTTTATAACTGAAGGATTTAGCTAAGAATGGAGTTCCTCGAGAGTTACCAACCACATTAGTCAACCTCAAATACCTCAATTTAAGACATATGCCGCAAATATTATCGTTTGTTGGTCTTTTGATGAGAAGCTCCCCGAGACACTTTCGCTAGAGGTATTCAAAACATATTTGTGTGTATTATTTCCTACTCAATGAACTACCAACACTTGTTGTATGTAGATTGTGTTGGAAAATTGTGTATTGGAAATAATTTTTCACCAACTTTGGACCCATATAACTATATGTATATTTGTTATATATAATTAATTGTTGGTAGCCTTGCGTTCTCTTTTGTGAGATTTACGCAACGAGCTAAAGTACGTCCAAAATGAAGTTGCGGTGAATGAGATATCGACTCTCAAAGTGGGTTGTATGGAACAAATATATCAAACAAATAAAATGTGTGGGAACTTGTCCCACATTGGTAGATGAAGAAACCCCATAGAGGTTTAACATAATGAATCATTTTCTATTTATAAATAGAGAGTGTTGGTTCATTTGAATACACACTTTTGAAACACATACAACACTAATTCTCTCCAAACGAAATTACCAAAGTTGTTAGAGTTTTAAGGCATTGCATTAGTACAAAACTACCTGGGAATAGGCGACGACGAATCTATTTTAAGGGGATCGTGTTAAATCACGAAACTCAACCAAACTCGGTTTTTACTTGTTTCTCTACATATTATGTGTCAATATTTGTTTTAATCATATTCATCAATATCCTTTTATTTTATATAATGAAATTGATATTAACTTTTACAATCTGGTTCGTTTAAGACGGACTATGAGATGGACTCATTTACAGTTGAAGAATATATGGATATTCGGTTGGAGCATCTAAACACATTAAAGATTATTTGTTACACCAAGTGGGAGTCTGAAATGGAGTTTGTGAAGGTTATCTTGGCCAAGTCAACTGTGCTTAAGAAGGTCAACATAACACTTTACATGAAGATTGCTAAGGATAAGGAGTCGGAGATATTAACATCTCTGTTAAGGTCCCCACGTGCATCACCAATGGCAGAAATTATTGTTAATTAAGTGCATTACGTAGTAGTTATAGCTGCTTGTTTTTGTGTATTTTCTTTGGTTAATCTTTCTAAGACTGTGGTTGGCTAATGCGCGCAACAATGGTGATTGTTTTTGTTTCTTATTAACATAATGATGATATGTTAGGACATACAAGTGACACAGAAAGCATCTTTGTTGTTTATACCTTCCTCCATATTCATGTAAACCAAGTGTTGAAACTTTGAAAATGACCGTTAAGCAGTTAATATATAGTTTAGGGGTGAGCATTTGGCCGACAAAACCGAACCGAAACCAACCAAAACCGAAAATGTGTAATTGGTTCGGTTTTGTACTTTCAATTTTCTCCTTGCTCTTTAAACCACTAGTACCTACATATTAGAAGAAGTTGGGTAAGCAAAACGTTTAGTTACAAACAATTGACCAACAACACAAATCATATCAACATACATAATTTAAATAATATTAAATTATATTATGAAGTGTCTAGGTGTTGCAAGTAACCGCTGGAACACACTTTCTATATGGGAAGTGAAATCTACATCACATAAATTACTTCTCTTATTACACTGTACAAGTTTTAACGCAGAATGTACGACTATGATAAAACATAAGTTGTGGTGTGAAAAGTAACTTGTGTGTTGTTAATATCATCTCCCTTTCTATATTACTAGGTAGTTGGTGTGATGAGTATTTTCTGAAAAAATAATGTGGTATGCCTAATGTGGTAATTGATGTGACAGAAAAAATGGTGTGGTGTGGTGACTCATACGTTATTGTAAGTTTGTGAGATTTCATCTTAAAACCAATTAGTTGTAAGAGGAGTAGCTCATGACCTTTATAAGCATATTACATATTTATTATTTGTCGAATGTTAAACATTAGTTAATACTTATAGTCTTACAGAATAAAAGGTATAAATTATTAATCACGTGGAAGTCACATTATTCCCCAATTGAAACAAACCCCAGGGACTTTGAATACTCATCTTCTCAACCCTTGTGCTGCAATAACAGTGCTCGTCCACCAGTTTGCTTGAACCTAGCTGCTAGGTGTTGTTAATTTCTTTGTTTTCTTTGGTGGGTTTTTGTAATTTTTGTTCAAATTCATAAATAGTCAGGATAAATGGTCAAAACGGCAAGATATCATAAAGTATGGGGACCATATGTGTATAACTTGATTAGTATAACATAGCTCAGTATTTTTCACTTGTGTGAAAAGTTTAGGGTTCATTATGCTCAAACTCAGGTGAAGGTAGGTTCCCCATTTAATCGCTTTAATGTGTTTTATATCTAATTCATATCTATGTTTTCTGTTTTATCGTTTCGATTCACAACTACAAATTCAAGCTTATTTGATATATTGAATTGATTATTTGTTTGATGCGTCAGTTTATCGATTCGATTAATATGAAGTTTCTTCTTATTAGGCTTATATTGTGCATATGCTCATCTTAAATTGATTTTTAGATCAACTAATTTTTGCAGCCTAGAGATGGAAGCTAAACGTTCATCTTTGGATACAATCAGCAGTCTTCCTCAAAACATAGTAGAAATCATCTTATGTCTTGTACCTCTTAAAGAGGCAGTGAGAACGAGTGTTCTTTCAAAAAAATGGAGATACAATTGGACCACAATTCCTAAACTCGTGAGGATGATATATTTCAAAGTTTTGGAGGACCACCGAATGATTTGAGAAACAGTTGTGACGTTTTCTTTGCAGTATACCAAGTTCTGTTAGTGCACCAGGGTCCAATCCATGAGTTCACCCTTCAAATGCAAACAATATAAAGATTGACCAAATAATAACTCATTTATCAAGGCACAATAATACTGTTAAGAAGTTAATGATTAGATTGACTCATGGAATGGAATATAAGTATAGGTTACCCTCATCTTTCTTCTTGCTGCACCAATTAACAGACCTATGTCTAAATTATTGTGACCTTAACTATAAACCAACATTGAGTGGATTTGGTAACCTTACAAGTTTAACCATGTACAATGTTGACACTAATGTTGAAATGCTTCTACATATTTTATCTAAATCTCCATTACTTAAGAGATTCAGTCTGGTAAGTAGGTTGTTACTTACTACAATATTAATCCGTACAAAAACTTATCTGAAAGCTGTTACAGTTCTCATTTAATCACGACTTATGCGCTGGCAATGTCACCATTATTGAGCTATTCAAGTGTTTACCTATGATTGAACATTTGTATCTTTCTTGTACGATCCTTGCGGTATTATTATCCACTTGCTATATAAATTATTCAAAATAAACTTTGCAGGCCGTTAATCTTTGTTTTGTCTATGGTTGAAGGTTTTAGTTAAGAACGGAGTTCCACGAGAGCTTCCAACCGCATTAGTCCACCTCAAAAGCCTATCTTTAGGAAATATACCGCCTTTTATTGGTCTTTTGATGAGAAGCTCCCCGAACTTGGAGAAACTTGAGCTACAGGTATTAAAAACATGTATAAATCTATTTATATGTATTACTACCTCCGTATCAAAATAAGTGATACACTTGAAAAATTGCGTTTTTTGAGGCAAAAGATTAAAAAGTGATTTAAAATAGATTAAAGTGGATAGTTAGTGGATAATGGGTCCCACTTCTTTTGGATGAAGTGATATTAATGATGTTTAAAAGTAAAAGTAAGAGTAAAAGAGTAATTTTACTATATTAAAGTAGATAGTTAGTGGAGAATGGTCCCACTTTTTTACCAAATAAGGTAAGTTTTGGAAGTGTATCACTTATTTTGTTCCACCCCTAAATAGAAAGTGTATCACTTATTTTGATACGGAGGTAGTATTTCTTACTCAATGAACTACCAACACTTTTGTTGTAGGCTGGATTTCTGTTATAACCGTCGTGGCGAGATAGACTCCTCTACACTTGAAGAATATTTGGATATTCAGTTTGAGCATCTAAACGAATTGGAAATCAAGGATTTCAACTCGGAATCCGACGTGGAGTTTGTGAAGCTTATCTTGGCCAAGTCAACTGTGCTTAGGAGGGTCAACTTAATACTTCACAGCCTACTTGATAAGGATGACGAGTTGGAGATATTAAGAATTCTGATACGTTCCCCACGTGCATCACCTATGGCAGAAATCATTGTTGAGCGCAAGAAGTACATGTAGTTATTATTATTGCTTGTTTTTGTGTGTTTTCTTTGATTATTTTTCTAGTCTTGGACTATGGTTGGCTAATGCAACAATGGTGAATGATTTATGATCTAAACGTGTAATCAGTTCGGTTTTGTAGTTTCTTTACTGCAACTCGGTTTAGTTCGGGTTGACCTATGACCTAACTTAAATTCTTTTTAACTGGTTGAAAGTTAAAAATAGCAATTAATTAGGTATATACCACAATAGAAAGATGGATAATAAAATTGAGATAGAGAGCATAAAATTAGTAAATAAATGCGTACCTATAGGTTTTTTCATCTAGACAGCTTATAAATATACAATGAAATAATGATGTTTAATGATAAGTATAAAGTAGGTATATAGATAATTATACTTTTATCATAGTTCTAAAAAGTCCGTCTTGATTCCGCCATGGCTCGTAAGGCTTAGGCTTAATCGTGCCGCCACATCATGATCCAAGGCTTGTGCGTAGACTTGTGCACAGTCCAAGAACTGGACCGACCCGACTAGGATCGAGAACCTAAAAAATGATCTTTGCCAGAGTGAACCGATGATAGTCGGAACCGAACCGGATCGAGAACCGGCTAGAACGAACTGAACCGAGAACCGAGGTAATTTCTTCAACTTTTTTTCAGTTTTTGTCGACTGAACCAGCAGGATATCTTAAAGTATAGGGACCATATGTGTATAACTTGATTAGTTGAAGTATAACAAGAGCTTGTTCACACAGAAATTTTTGACTGTACAAAGTTAGGGTTCATTCTGCTCCAACTCAGGTGAAGGTAAGTTCCCCATTTGATCGCTTTAATGTGTTAATTCATGCTCTCAATTTTCACTTTCAACACTTGGAAAGTTAGGGCTGCTAAACTTTCATTTCAGTTCCGTTGATGTGTTTTAAACCTGATTCATGATTCATATCTATGTTTTTTGTTTTATCGATTCGATTCACAACTATAATTTTCAAATTGATTATTTGAGTGAGTTATTCATAAGTAAAAGCTGATTACGCCACACCAGAGTATGAACTTTCATCTTGTTAGGCTTATATTGTACGTATGTTCATCTTAAATAGTCTTCTGTCAACACATATGGTATGGAGTTTCCTTCCCAATTTAAAAAAAACCGTTCTTAAAAAATAACTGATTTAATAATACATTCTTTCAGGACATTTATACATGCCTTTAATAAAATCCATAGAGCTGTCATTTCTTGAAAACTCAAGTTTTCAACATACAAAATACAATACTTTTAAATCATGTTTAAATAAACATATAATTCAGAAATATTTTTAATATTCCCGTAACGTACGATTTAAAAAACGCGTAGAGTGTAAAAAACGCATGCTTTGCAATGAATTTAGATTTCAAACACATGCTTTTTAATGATTTTAGATTAAAGAACGGATGCTTTTCAATGCATTAACATACATATTCCGAATTCATTTAGTGTAAAGGAAAGAGGAAAAAATGAAACGGTCTAACATTAAATTGGTTTTTTAATGCAGCGAATATTAAAACGAACGATAATGGTATAAGGTCGTTAAGCATCAAAAGGATAATAAAAAACCAAATGGCTGAGTGGTTAGATCGTTGCTTGAACTCCATCACGTCTTGGGTTCGAAACTCGGCTGAAGCACTTTTAAAATTTTGATTTTAAAGGGTGTTTGGACATTGCTAAAAATGGAAGTATTGAAAATTCAGACATCCAGTTTTAGAAATGTCAAACACTCGTTTATAAGAGTGATAGGTGTGGTGGCTTAAGCCCCACATCTGCGCCACCTCTGCGCAACATCACCATTTCACATTTCACATTCAAAACCCCCAAATACCCCTCTACCATCACTTAAGCCATTTGGACCCCACCTCTTTTTTTTTTCTTTTTCCTTTTTTCAAACAACTTAATATTTCATTAAAACAACAAATACAAACTACAAATTAAAAAATACAAATACCGAATAAATAAATAAAAAACCGAAAAAAATAAATTGCCGAATTTTTTTAAAAAAATTCCCAAAAATTACACACGATTTTCTTGATATCGTTGCCAAATATGGTCCAAAATATTTCGTTGGAGCGATTCGTGTGTACGTTTATCGCGTAATTCCCTTGATCTCAGTCGTTGTATTTCGGCTCTCTCGACCCAAGTACGTTCTAAATTAAGTTATGGAGTAACATACAACTCGTTGACATCGCTTATGGCAAAGTTTTGATATTTTACAATCATGTTATGCAATATGATGCATGCGTACATGGTTCTACGTAGCTTGTTGACACTCCACGAACGAGTCGGTTGGCGAATAATCCCCCAACGCCCCTGTAAGACACCAAATGCACGTTCTACGTCTTTTCTTGCACTTTCTTGTCTTCGTTTGAAGTAAGCACGTTTTTCGTCTCGTGCAACAGTAAATGATTTGACAAAGCTTGCCCATTTGTGGGTAAATACCATCAGCTAGGTAATACCCGTTCGGATAAGTCACTCCATTTACAACAAAAGGGACCGAAGGAGCAATATCGCCAAGAAGATTATCAAACAAGGGTGAGTTATTTAACACAGTGAGGTCGTTATTGGCACCCGCAACCCCAAAAAATGAGTGCCAAATCCACAAATCTTGCGAGGCGACAACCTCTAGTATTATAGTTGGGTATTTTTTATCACCCCTACCATATTAGGCGTGCCATGCTTTTGGACAGTTGGTCCACTCCCAATGCATACAATCTATACTACCAAGCATTCCAGGAAACCCATGGGCGTTCTCGTGTTTTGTATATAGGTTTTGAACGTCATGGATGTCGGGTTTCTTTAAATACTCAGTGGTATATAAGTCGATAATACACTTGGTAAAATGATTTAGACAATCACATGCACAATGTTCACCTATTTGTAAATATTCATCAAGTGAATCAGGTGTTATGCCATACGCCAATTGGCGAATGGCAGACGTGCATTTCATTATAACACTAAAACCCATTAGACCGGTGGCATCCGGTCGTACTTTAAAAAATTCAAAATGGTCGGGAAGAGGTTCAGCAGTATAGTTAGAAATACCTTCGACTATTTCTAAGAATAATCGCCTGCTCATACGAAATCGACGCCGGAAAACCGTCTCAGGGTACTTTGGATTATCACCAAAGTAGTCATCCAATAAACGTTGCTCGGCAGCTTCACGATCTCGATAGACTGGCACGCGACTCCGGGTTGGTTGAGCTTGTTGGCGTTGCATGTATTGATGCGCTTGAGTCATAAAAAAAATATTCGTCTCATCGTCGACATCGGACGAATAACTTACGAGATCCATCAAATTTCGACGCATCTTGATCAAAGATTGTGTAGTAAATACTGTGTGAAAGGGTTTAGTTTGAGAAATGATGAGAAATGTTGTGTGGAAATATTGTATAAAAGGGGTGATATTTATAAGGGTTAAAGGTTTATTTAAAAAAAATTAATTTTTTTCAAAAATAGCCGTTGCCCAACGGCTAGTCCACATGGCAGCGTGTGATTGGCTCGTTGGGTTCGTCGACCGTCCGGCGCCGGGACTCACTGGCGTAGCGCACGGTGTGATGGCGCGCCCGACGAGCTGACATGGCGTCCGGCGCCCACTACCCTTCGCCACCATACCACTTCCTCTAAGTAGTATAGATTGAGAGAGAGAAAATAGGACAATTCAAAATCCAATTTTATATAGAGGCCTAAAATTGCACATTGGGTTTAGCTTAAGGGGGATAAATGTAAATCACTCCCAAAACCATTTTTTGTTCCCATTTCCTCTTCCGGCATTGCCGTTAGGGTACTGAATACTGATAGATGAGTGACTAGAGAACTCAGCGACAAAACTCAAGCTGATAACAGTGAAGAATCCTGTATAATATTTCTTTCACTCTTAAACCCTAATCAGACATCCAATTGCGACTATTGATCGGAGCAATTATCACCCTGCCAAATGATTCCGGCAAACGACGGCCGGTGTGTGTGATAATTTCCGGCGAATTCGAGGCATCGAGTCCGATGATGATGAGACTTTGAATGGAGTTACAAATTCAGGTGGCGCAGGCGGTTCACGTCTTAAATCACGATGCTCAATCTTGTAATCGTGTTTCTGCTAATCAGTGGCTGGTTCAATTCCAGCAGACAAATGCCGCTTGGGAGATTGCAACCTCTATTCTGACATCTGATCATCCTACACCATACGTTTCTGATTTTGAAGTTGAGTTTTTTGCTGCTCAAGTTCTTAAGCGAAAGGTTTGCTTCACTAATTTACTTCGATTTTTCTTCGCTGTTGTGCTGTTTCTACATTCACATAAATTCACCTTTCCGGTGAATAGCGTCACCTGAATATTAATCAGGAACAAGTGACTGCATATATATATTGATTTAGGGTTTTAATTAGCTTGTGAATTACACTAATTGCTCTCTATTCCAATTTCTTCTTCCTGCTATGGCCTACTATCAACTCTCTAATCATATACCCAAGCAACTAAATTAACTATGGCATCCACAGTTTCTTCATCAACTTTGATTGGTTTTTAAGTTTAGTTGGCAGGATTTAAGGCTCAATTAGACATGAATTTTATTAAATGATTCAGTAAAGTGGGAGCTCCACAAGATTTGGATGCATAGTTACACCTAATTTAATCCTACCTTTCACATACATAAATCCAGTGAAATGATTTTACAAAACTGACCTCTTACTATTATCATTACGTTTTTAGGGGCCTTTTTTACGAATTATTTCCTGCTGCTTAACCTATAAAATGTGGTCTTCCAATTTTTTTTAATGAGTATGCAAAATCTCTTATTTTACCAATATTATGTACATTTATTATCGATTTCTATTGTATTATGTCACTTTTAGATCCAAAATGAAGGACATTATTTGCAACTTGAAGCAAAAGAATCTCTTGTTAATGCTCTCCTTCTGGCTGCTAAGAGATTTAGTTTAGGTCCATCTCAGGTACTCTTCTTCTGATATTTGGGCATATTTTTCTAGGTTGCTTTCGTGATTGTTATAACTTATATACTTAAAAATGGAATTTACTAACTTACCCTTCATTATGTAGCTCTTAACACAAATATGTTTGGCTCTATCAACACTCATACTTCATGCTGTTGAGTTCTACAAGCCAATAGAAAAACTCTTTTACAGTCTTCAGAATCTTCAAGGTCAAGATGATGGAAATATTATTGTTCTGGAAATGCTCACAGTTTTACCAGAAGTTGTTGAAGATGAATCTGCTAATTATAGAACCAAATCAGGTCAAAGAGTTGACTATGGCCCAGAGGTATTAATTAAACCTTTCAATTATTTTCATTTAATTTAGTTATCTTATCTAGCAGTTAACGAAATTCCATTTCGTTAGCAGTTACTCTCGCACACGTCAGCAGTATTAGAGTTCTTAAAACAGCAATCTGAGGAAAGCTTTGATAATGTTATTCAGTTACATGAAAGAAGCAGGAAAATATTGCGTTGTTTGTTAAGTTGGGTAGGACAAATCTGACATTTATATGTTTTATAGTCTTATTAATCTGTAACACAAATGAATAAAAACCTAAATTTATTTGTTTATCCATGAAATACAGGTTCGAGCAGGATGCTTTTCAGAAATTGTACCAGTTACATTATTAGCACATCCCCTTCTTAATTTTGTTTTCAACTCTTTACAGGTGAAATTCTATTCTCAAGGGTATTTTGGTCATTTTACACGTCCCTTATAGATGACATCTTTTTTCCCTGAGACTTTTGTAGGTCCCGTCCTCATTTGATCTAGCAATTGAGGTTTTAGTGGAGCTTGTTGGTCGGCACGAGGTATGTATATTCCATAAAAACTGTCATTTAACTTATATAATTGTTTAATTTTTTTTTTCTTTCTAGATGTTTTGTGAGTTGTGACATTTATTTAGTATTATTAAGTTAGCCCTATTAATGTTTGCAATATTTATATGTTTTTTAATAAATGAAAAATAAAAGTAGCCAATTTTCAGGGACTGCCACAAGTTCTCATATGCAAAATTGGATTTCTTAAAGACGTTCTTCTTCGAGCATTCGGTAATGGAGATGAGAAAGTAATTAGCGGTCTTGCATGTTTAATGTCAGAGATTGGTCAAGCTGTAAATAATTTTTTTAATTATATTTTTATTTCAAATAACTAATTATCAACATTCTAATGTGAATAAGACACACAAATCTTGTAATTTATTTGTATGTAGGCTCCAAATTTGATTATAGAAGCCCGTTCTGAATCACTTATGCTGGTAGATGCACTTTTGAGGTCAGCACTTAAATTAACATCTTTTTATAACAATAAATTACATAATTATTATTAAAATTGGGACATTTTCTTTGTTTTTTTATTGAAAATAAGTAGTTATATTTTTGTCGCAGTTGTGTATCGTTTCCAAGTCAAGATTGGGATATTGCAGACTCAACTTTGCAGTTCTGGTAACTTTTTATTTCAATTAATCAACATTAAAAAAAAGTAGTTACTGAAATATTCACAAATTTAATTAATTTTTTGATTTTTGATTTTTTAGGTGTAGTCTTGCAAGCAATATTGTTCGAATGGATGTTGGGATAGCAGAAAACAATAAACATGTCAAAGATGTTTTTTCACCAGTATTTTTAGCATTACTTGATGCTCTTTTAATGCGTTCTCAGGTATTTCTTGTTTACTGTTTATTTGTTGGTTGTAAATTAAATAATTAATGTCTAAATGTCTAAAACTTTTTTTTAATTTTTAATTTTTAATTAATAACATTAAAATAGACATTATCTGTGGTAGGTGGATGATTCAACATGTACCAATGAGACTGCAACACATGATTTACCAGATGGCCTTGCTCAATTTAGATTAAATTTAGTTGAGCTTTTTGTTGACATTTGTCAGCTTTTAAAGTCTACTATATTTTTGCAAAAGGTATGCAATTAAATAAAATATTATATTATATTAAATCCCACATTATTATAATTTCTTCATTTGAACTTGTGAATCAGATTCTTTTTGGTGGTTGGTTGTCCTCAAACGTGCAAATTCCTTGGAAAGAAGTGGAAACCAGAATGTCTGCTCTTAATGTGGTCAGTTGCTTAATGCTTATACCACATTATAAATTTATAATTCATTTTACTACATTGAATTATACTAAAATCATTTTCTATTTTCTATTTAATTTTAAAATTTTAACCTTTTTACATTTCAGGTTGCTGATGTAGTACTGCATGAAGGTCAAACATTTGACCTCTCAATGGTCTTACACTTGGTGACAATTTTGTGTGATAGGGCATCATACGAGCCAAAAGGCTTTATGTGCATTGTATGTAATTTACTTCTGGTTTATTATTATGAATATTTGGTAATTGTTTATGTTTAATAAAATAATATATTATATTTATTTGACTTTTAGGTACATAGATCACTTGCAGATGTTATTGGTTCTTATTCCATGTGGATGTCTTCGTACATAACTAATGCCAGACAATTACTGTATGATTTTTTTAAATAATTGATAAAATTAGAAGTCTGATCCTCTGATTTTTTTTATTTTTTTTTGTCAGTTTATTTTTTGCATCTGGTATGTCAGAACCGTTGTGTTCACATGCTTGTGCAACTGCTTTTAGAAAATTATGTGAAGATGCTACTGAGGTTATGCACGAACCATCAAGTTTAGAAATGTTAATGTGGATCGCAGAGGTTACTTTTTGCTCGATAAATCATTTCTTTATTTCTTACTTTTGTCTCTTTTTTTTCATTTATTATTATTAAATAATTAAATAATATTAGGGTTTGGAGAAAAGACAGTTAACTCTAGAAGACGAAGAAGATGTTATTGGTGCTGTTACTGTAATACTTGCTTGCCTTCCTAATATTGAATTAAGAAACAATTTGTTACTTAAATTGCTTTCTCCTAGCTGTGGATCTATTACTAAACTTGTAAGTTTTTAGTTTTTTATTTTTTTTAACAATAATTAAAACCATCACTTAATAATTAATATGATTCAGATTGATGGTAATTCTTTAAGGCAAGAACCAGCTGCTTATACTCATCTTGTCAACTCTGCAGTGAGAGGATTTTGCAGGTTTTCACTCGAACTTTTATGTTAAATTATTAATATATATATATATATATATATATATATATATATATATATATATATATATATATATATACATTCTGGCTTATTTTATTTAAATAAATTATTTCAGGATAGGAACTGTTTTCAGCCATCTTGTAGTAACACCTGCCACCTGTCATGATATAGACAATTCTGTAATCGTTGTTCTTGGGATTTTTTGGCCTTTACTTGAGAAATTCTTTCAATCAGAACACATTGAAAATGCAAGTTTATCAATGGCAGCTTGCAGATCTCTCTCACAAGCAATCAAATCTGCAGGTAATTCCCATTTTCCAAATTGCCCTTCTGATTTTAAATTAATTATTCACATTTCTGAATAATTTTTTTTAAAAAAATTTGCAGGCCATCATTTTATCACACTGTTGCCCAAAGTTTTGGATTATTTATCGAAAAATTTCGCGACATTTCAAACTCACGAATGCTACATTAAAACAGGTAAACCGTGTGCAAATCATGATGATGAATTTATGTTAGTTTTTTAAAATTATTTTTTGGTTACGTGACAGCTGGCGTTGTGATTGAAGAATTTGGTAATAAAGAAGAATACGGAGGTTTATTCATGATTACACTTGAAAGATTTACAAATGCATCATCAATAATGGCTTTAAATTCGTCATATGTATGTGACCAAGAGCCTGATCTTGTGGAAGCTTATTGTAATTTCACATCTATTTTTCTTCACTCTTGTTCAAAGGTATAATAATTATAAATAATTCATTCTTTTTCATGCTGATGTGATTTATTTAGGGTTTTTTGTGTGTTTTTAGGAAGTATTGGCTTCTTGTGGTCATCTTCTAGAAACTTCTTTTCAAAAAGCAGCTATATGCTGTACAGCTATGCATCGAGGGGCAGCACTAGCAGCAATGTCATATATGTCTTGTAAGCATTCAGAAAAAGAGAAGGTTAAGTTTGTAATTTTGGTTTCTAAGAATTTGTTCATGTGTTTTAGGTTTCTTAGAGGTTTGCTTGAATTCATTGGTGGAATCAGTGACGTGTAACTCTGAATCATCAATTACATCAATGGCTGTTCATGTAATATCTCACAGTGGTGAAGGACTTGTGTCAAATGTTATGTATGCTTTACTTGGGGTTTCAGCAATGTCAAGGGTAATACACTCAATCCTTACTTTTAATGTTATTATATCATATACTAAAAAAACTCTTTAAATTATTAGTGTCAGGACTGGAAAAATTTATTAATTTAGAGAGTTATTAATTTATCGATAAAATACTAATTATTAATCTAAAGAGTTTTTAAGTAATTATGTTGTTCATACCAAATAAAAAGGCAAATTAGTCTATGCCTCTTACAATTACATTGCAGCGAACATTAGGTCTCAACGTAAATTAGTAACTAATGTGTTCATATGCATTGGAAGGAAAACAGACAACTATTGAATTATATTTCAATAAAGTGTAATATATATATTTTTTTTCAGTTTCTATGAATTATTTTTTTAATAATTTTCTTGGGACTGAAAATTATAAAGGGATCTCCCAAAAAAGTATTCTTATTATTTTATCGATTTTTTCAATTTTTTATATTGTCCCAAGTCGGGACTGGACAAATTTATTATTTTACAGAGTTTATTAATTTACCTTTTTTTTTTTTACTGTATATTGTGTTCTCTCATGCATTTTTCCCAACTTTATAAAAATAACGCTGGAGTATTTATCATTATGATTAAAAATTGTATTATTTTGCGTGTGTGGTTGTAGGTTCACAAATCTGCAACAATCTTACAACAATTAGCAGCAGTGTGCAGTTTGAGTGAGAAAACCACATGGAAATCTATTCTCTCTTGGGATTCTTTACATGGATGGCTGCATGCTGCGGTTACATTCCATCTTTTTCTTCTTCTTGTTTTTGCTTAAAAACGGGTTGACTGTAATTAAATTAATTAATATTAAAAGAATAATAGTATAATTTATGACAGGTTGGGAGTCTGCCTGTTGAGTATTTAAGGCAAGGGGAAGCAGAGTCATTAGCAGGAATATGGTTAAAGGCGTTACATGATGCAGCAATTGATTATGTGGAAAGCAGAATGAAGGAAGGAGATGGGAATCATAAGCATATGAGAGGAAAAGGCGGGAGAATACTCAAATGTTTATTTCGGGAATTTGTTGATAGTCATCGCAACATTGCTGCTGCGTAATAAAAATATTAAAACAATTCATCATTTTTGCCCTTGACAAGCAAAACACCTTCATTTGTTGTACCAACCTAAAAGATTATAAGTAATCTGCATTTTTGGACTCCCTCTGAATTTTGTATTTTCATTTTCACCTCTTTTCCTTTGAGGGATCGGGTTCGGGAAGTTTTGGAACTTTAATAATAATAACGTACATACTTTGTATATGCTTGGTTGGGAGGATTATAATGGGAAGGAATGAGCAAGTGACAATATGTTTTAATTGAAATTTATTAGTATCAATTTTAAATGAGTGTGAATTTTGAATTACAACAAATCATATCAATTTTAAATGAGTAAATATAAGATTTTATTGGTTGACGACAATCTAATAATAACACTTCCAAAAAAATCAGCGTATTTTATTTAGTGGATACTTATTTCCGAGCGGAAAGAGTACATGGTAAATTGATGTTTTATTATGTTAATTAATATAGAGTTAAACAACGTCATTTGAATAAAGAAATATAAAACTATGCTAAAATTACTAGCCTAGTGTTGCTCATGCTAAATGTTTGGGACCAAACTTATTTGAAACATGTACAAGAAACATGTATTGTACAGTTGTACTGGCATTAGTAAAGCTAGATAATTTCACAATTTATTTTAAAACAAACATGTTGGTTTGGGCTATATGTCAACTAAATGGGATAAATAGGCTGGATCAGGCTATACTAAATAATGTCATATACGTAATATTTATGTGGATCAATATATAAAATAGGAAGCAACCCAATAAGTCATATGTTGGGCCATATTAAGTAACAGATGTTTACCCGTGCGCTGATATGATACCAAAAAGATTGTTTATTGATATGCGTATAAAATGCAAGATATTAATTTATATTAAAAGCAAAAAATAGGTTTCAATATATTTATTTTCGGATATATTTTCGATGGCATAACTCTCATATATATATATATATATATATACTAATTTTAAATTAAGAAATTTGTTAATCATTGCCCTTAGGGCAATGGTTAAGAATAGTTGGGTTGGTTAATGTATAATTAAGGAAGCATAACTACTAAAGGTATTTAGTAAAATTCAATTGGTGGTTTTTTTTATAGTTGGCGTACAACATTTTTAAATACTAACTTTGTTTCTTAAACAATTTCCTAAAAGATATCATTAATATTTTCCTTAGATTACTACTCCTACTCAATCTCTATTTAAACAAGTCCCTCCTCACCAATTCTTTTTTCTCTTTACCTGCCGTCATCTTGAATAGGTTTTCTGTATTAGCTTTTTAATTAATATTGTTGGTTTTATTTCGCAGTAGCTGTTGTGTTATTTCCTAGATGCAACATGCAATATCGATCAATTCCCCCCTCTTTTTACTCGATTTTCTGTTTGTTATAAATACGTTGATGGATATGATGATTATTTCCCCAGATGATCGAATATGAAATAGCTGAGCGCTCAATTTCAGTTTTTCTCATTCGGTAGAAAAATCCAAGCCAGAAATCTCATCCATATGATACATTTTTTTTTCCATAAAATGTTTTAGTTTTTCCTTTCTTTTCATGACAATACGCTTTTTTTTTCTGTTTTTAAAAAGATACCATGGTTAAAACACGGTGGAAATACGCGTTTCTTTATACGCGGTGAAATACACGCTTCTGTACGCGGTTAAATACGCGCTCTTTTACGCGGTGAAATACGCGTTTCTGTATGCGGTGAAATACGCGCTTTTCTACGCGGTTAAATACGCGCTTAATGCGGTCAAATACGCGGTTTTTTTTACGCGGTGAAAGACGCGTTTCTTTATACGCGGATATGCGCTTCTTTACGCGTTGAAATACGCGCTTCTTTATACTCGGTGAAATACACACTTCTTTATACGCGTTGAAATACGCGCTTAAATGCGGTGAAATACGCGTTTCTGTACACGGCGCCTCTTTGTACGAGGTTATACACGTTCCTATACGCGGTAAAATAAGCGCATCTTGGACGCTGTTAAAATACGCGTTTCTTCTGAACGCGGACACACGCCTCGCTATATGTGTTTTTTCTGTCCGTTGGTTAATTGGCCTTTTTTTTCTTTCTATACGCTTGTTTTTTGTATATTTATCCTTTTAAATTTTAAGTTCTTGGGTTGGAAGCTTTGAAATTTATGCCTTGTTAGATTTTATGTTAACCAATAAAATCAATAAATCAGTGGATGTGGTTTTTTAACATAGATTTGTAATGCCGCAAGAGTTTGAAATTTATATATAAATAAATATATCTAAATAAATCATTACAAAATAGGGTAATTCTGGATTTAAGAAAGTGATTCTTGAACTATGTAAATTGAAGATATATTTGACTCTGATTTCTTTTTGATGATCTTTTGATATTATAATGATTTGGTCGACTGCAATTTAGAATCATCTTAGCCATTTAGATCCACTGATAATAACACAAGTTTGACTCAATTGATGCCTAGCCCAATAACAATATAACAAAATTTAATAATAATTTTGTCAAATGTGAAGCCTTTTTGTTCTTTAAGAATGCTGATGCAAAAACTTCTCTTGCTCCTTCATGATGCAATAGAGTTGCTCCTTTTATTTTAGATTCACAACACTAATATCTTAACGTAGTGTCTACAAATATTAAATAACTCAATTTCAAATCTTGTTATTATAATAGAAAAAATCAGGCCTAATTTGTTAAGCCAGGGAAGATTGTCCAGATTGATACAAACCTCAAATGAAACAGGTCAAAATTACCCCCTTGTCCTGATTTACCCGTGTGACTTATAATTTACCAGTTTGACCCAAGACTGGCCAGATACACAACTCATATTAAACGGCTTAAAATTATTTTAATAAAAAATACATAGAAATTATTTTTAACTTATAATGACCCGTTTCCATCTTAGCCAACCCGATGGACCAGCTCAGGCCCATCACGCAAAAGTTGTTTAAAAAGGTGGCTCATCACTCAAAAGGTGGTTCAATGTATTCAAGCCTTTAAAGGATGCGGTTCAAATTAGGGCTGGCAAAATCAAACCTGACCTGCCAACCCATTTACAACCCGAAATTAGCAGGTGTGGTCATAACTTTCATCCCGTGGGTCGTAAACGGGTCAACCCGTATACAACCCGTCATAAAACAAGTCGGGTTAGGTTCAAATTTACAACTCATTTATGACCCGTCAACTCGTTTAAATATTATATATATATATCTTAAATGCATAATATAATACAATATGTTACTATTTATTTATTTATTTATTTGTTTATTGTAAATACATATTATGCTGTGGAAAGATGATGTCTAACAAAAAACAAGATGAAGATGATGAATTGATGATGAAAGTAAAACGGGAAGTTAAATACCTTAGGCTTTCATGTTGTATTTTGAACAACTTTTAATAGTTATTAACTTTCGTTTGTATTTTGCAACTTTTTTTTTTTTTTTTTGAACGGCAAGTTAGTAAGCTAGAGTTCGAGCCTAGACAGTGACATCCACAAGGGGCAGTATGCCTTCCCTCGAACCTTCCACCTATGGGGAATAAACCCCACGTCCACGACGGGATTTAAACCCATGACCTTGGCCATGGGGAACACCTTATTTTTTCACCAATACCACTAGGCTAGAAGCCTTGGGTGTTTGTATTTTGCAACTAATCAACTTATTTTTGTATTTTAGTCTTTAATATGTGTGTTTTTTCTATTTTTTTAATTATAAAATATAGTTTTTGGGTCAACCCATTTATGACCCAATCTGTTTAATAAATAGGCTGGGTTGAATATCTCAACCCGTTTAGATAAAAAGGTTGGGTTGGGTTGGGAATTTTCAACCCGTGAACCTAAACAATTCAAGCCGTTTATGACCCAACCCGCATTATTACCACCCCTAGTTCAAATGTGATGGTTTAAATATAAATACATGATTGACTTCTGAAATTTAGTAAACAAAAAATAAAATCAATGTTTATATAAAACATTCATTGGTTTCACATGTTAAGCTTGAAATGGTTTAACATGTTAACCTTGATATCCATTTGAAGTTAACAAACTGTGGAAAACTGCAGCTTCATAATCTGGGTTCCCGGAAATGTAAAATGACAAAATTGCTTTATTAAAAAGCATAATCTTCAAATAATTACATGAAATCGTAAATTCATAGTTGATGGAAATAAACCACAAAACGCAAATAAAATGACTTTTGGACAAAAAATGACCCATTTCCATCTAAACCGGGTTTGACCCATAAGCCAACCCGTTGGATCTAGGGTATCAAATTTGTACTGAATAAAACCAACCAACATGCTACCAACCGAACCAATTAAAGTTGGTAGCCACTATGTTGGTAGCCAACATGTTTGGTTGGTGGTACCGTACCAATCGAGTATTCATGGCACGGTAATGGTACAAATATTTAAATACCATGGTAATACCGTACCAACCAATATATATATATACATATATATAAATTAATTCTTACGATATATACTTACATAAATTGTGGTTTAATTTATATCTTTAAAAATCTCCCCACCATACAATATATATAATTGATTCTTTATCATAGATAATTTTTATATAACATTAATAAATCATCGATTTATTTATCTTGTTTCCGGAGTTTAAAAAATTTGTTAATATTTTTAAATGATGGACGATGGTAAAATATCATACTATAAAACATTTCTTGTTTTTAATATCTTTTTAGTATCATATTAGTTTATAATTTTGGTATACAGTACCAATTTGTACCAACCAACATTGTTGGTAGCCAAACAAATTGGTACCATGTATACTTGGTATGATAACGGTAATCAAATTAGTGTACCAACTATAATTGGTACGGTACATGGTATGAGGAAAATACGCGTGGTACCATACCATGTTCACCCCTAGTTGGACCTGCCCAGGCATAAACGATGGCCCATCACTCAAAAGGTGGTTCAAGGTATTAACAAATGTAAACGGTTAAATTAAACTTCAAATAGAGAAACTCACAAAATAATCAGTAATGTATTTCTAAATTTTACAAATGAAACTTTACAAATGAAACTTTAAATAGTAAAACTCGCAAAATATACACCGCTAATAATAACACTGCTAATGTACACTGCTAAACTTCAAAAACAACGATGCAAATACGAAGGATACCCGAAATTAACAAAACCAAACTTCAAACTAAACTTCAAACAAAACCTTTAAGAAAATTGAGTAGCTCGAAGCACAAACAATTGATCATTAAAAAGATTTTTGTTATAAATTAACTTTAATTAAGGCCCTATTAGCACTTTAATCAAAGAACTTTAAGATTATGAGACAAGATAAATAAAAGATGGAGAGAGTTTATAATACTTATGAAAATGTATTTTTAGGTCCATCTTTCATCTTTTACATACATGGGTATTTATACTAAATTTTATTACCCATGAACACATACTTTGTGAGTAATACAACATAACTATTTGGGTAAAATATTAATTGGATTGGACAAGGACGTTGACTAATTGATCATCGACTTGTTTAGCTTCATTATTGATATATCTTCAATATTATAACACTCCCCCTTGGATGACAATTATTCAGCCGGATTTCAACTTTAAAGTACTGCCTCGTTAAAAACCTTTGCTAAAGAAAACCCAGTGGGAAAAAACTTTAGCGAAGGGAAAAAGAGTGCAGTGTATAGTTGACTCCCCCTCATGTAGACATCTATCACATCTGATGAACATGTCGCATTCCAATACCGTGAACATGTTTTCTAGAACATTGCAGTAGGTAGTGACTTTGTGAAAAGATCTGCTGAATTATTACTAGATTGGACGTATTTCATTTCGATTTGATTATCTTAGCCACACACATTCTCTGATGGTTTCATGTAGTGCGATTACTTCGGCATGATTTGATGATGTCGAGACAAGTGTTTGCTTTTGGGAGCGCCATGAAATAGCAGTGCCCCCACTCATAAAAACATATCCCGTTTGAGACCTAGATTTATGAGGATCAGAAAGATAACCTGCATCTGTATACCGGCTAACTCTTGTTTTGAATCATTAGAATAAAATATACCTAAATCAGCAGTTCCTCGAAGGTATCGAAAAAAATGTTTGATACCATTCCAATGTCTTTTTGTAGGAGCTGAACTAAATCTTGCTAACAAATTAACTGCAAAAGAAATGTCGGGTCTAGTACAGTTAGTAAGATACATTAAAGCTCCAATTGCACTGAGATATGGTACTTCTTGACCAAGAATCTCTTCATTTTCTATACGAGGTCTAAAGGGATAATTATCAACGTTTAGTGATCGAACGGCCATTGGAGTGCTTAATGAATTCGCCTTGTCCATATTGAAACGTTTCAAAATCTTTTCTGTATAATTTGACTGATGGACAAGTATTCCATTATTCATATGCTCAATTTGTAAACCAAGACAATATTTGGTTTTTCCAAGCTCTTTCATTTCAAATTCTTTCTTTAAAAGTACAGTTGTTTCATAAATTCCTTACGTGTTCCGATAAGGTTCAAGTCGTCAACATAGACGGCTATGATTACAAATCCGGATGTTGTTTTCATAATAAAAACACATGGACAGATAATATTGTTGGTATAACCTTTACTTACTAAGTAATCACTTAAACGTTTATACCACATGCATCCAGATTGCTTCAACCCATACAAGGATCGTTGTAACTTAATTGAATACATTTCCTTGGGTATTTCACTTAGTGCTTTTGACATTTTAAATCCTTCAGGAACTTTCATGTAAATATCACTATCAAGTGATCCATACAAATAAGCCGTGACAACATCCATTAGACGCATTTCTAAATTTTTGGAAACTACCAGGCTGATTAGATATCTAAACGTTATTGCATCCATAACCGGGGAATATGTTTCCTCATAATCAATTCCTGGTCTTTGAGAAAAACCTTGCGCTACAAGTCTAGCTTTATATCTTATAATTTCATCTTTCTCATTTCGTTTTCGTATGAAAACTCATTTATAACCCACAGGTTTCACACTTTCTGGTGTGAGGGCAATGCGTCCAAAAACATTACATTTATTCAACGAATTTAATTCAGCTTGCATGAATTCTTTCCATTTATCCCAGTCATGTCTACTTTGACATTCAATGGCAGACTTTGGTTCAGGATCATCATTCATAATTTCACATGCAACGACATAGGAAAATATTTCATCAATATTTCCTAATTCATCCCGATTCCATAATATATTTGTTTGGCCATAATTTATGGAAACCTCATTGTTAACATCATTCATTTCCTCTTGTGGAGGAGTTTCAATATTTTGTGTTTCTTCATAAACACTTTCTTTATGATCATTTGCATTTTCTACATTCTTTCTTTTTCTAGGATTCTTATCCTTCGAACCAATTGGTCTTCCACGCTTTAAGCGTGCTTTAGACTCTTGAGTGACTTTATCACCAGATTTTTCATTTGGTATTTCAATCCGGGCTGGAGCATTAACAGCCGGTATATGTGATTTTGTCACTCTTTTGGTGTCAGTAAATGCATCAGGCAATTTATTAGCAATTTCCTGCAAGTGCATTATTTTTTGAACTTCTTTTTCACATTGGTTAGTTCGAGGATCAAGATATAATAGTGATGGCTCACACCATGATACATCTTTTTCTTTGTTTTTCTTTTCTTCTCCCAATGTTGGAAAGTTTGCCTCATCGAAGTGGTAATCTGCAAAACGTGCTATAAAAACATCACCTGTTAAAGGTTCAAGATATCTTATGATTGAACTTGTTTCATACCCAACATATATTCCCAACCTCCTTCGAGGTCCCATTTTTGTACGCTGTGGTGGAGTAATAGGAACATATACAGCACAACCAAAAACTCTAAGGTGGGAGATGTTTGGCTCTTGCCCAAAAGCAAGTTGTAAAGGAGAGTATTTATGACATGCACTTGGTCTTATACGAATTAATGATGTAGCATGTAAAATAGCATGACCCCAAATAGACACATGAAGTTGTGTTCTCACTATTAATGGTCTAGAAATTAACTGAAGACGTTTAATCAAAGATTCAGCTAAATCATTTTGTGTGTGTACATGAGCAACTGGGTGTTTAACAACAATTCCTACAGACATATAATAATCATTAAATGCCTGAGACGTAAATTCACCAGCATTATCCAATTTTACTCTTTTTATAGTATGATCAGGATAATGTGCTCTTAGTTTAATGATTTGTGCAAGAAATTTTGCAAATGCAACATTACGTGTTGATAAAAGACAAACATGACACCATCTACTTGATGCATCTATTAAGACCATAAAGTATCTAAATGGTCCACATGGTGGACGAATTGGTCCACAAATATCTGTAGGGTTTCATAACACTGATCGACCACTTGGGTCAACCTCCTAGTATGCTTGGTTCGACCATACTGGTAAGAACATGAAGGTGTTCTTGACCGGTTAAAACCAACTAGCTGATTTAATCCCTAAAAGCTGAACTGGGATTAAACCTAATCCTTAAACCCTAAAGGATTGGGATGTTGGAAATCTAGATTAGATTAACAAGAAAGAAACCTTGTACGAAAAATTCGACCACACACAATGTTTGTGTGTGTTCGTCGAACACTGACCAAGAACCCTAGGGTTCTTGGTGTTCTCGTCCGATCGAACAAGAGGGAGAGGGAGAAGAGATTTTCCCAAAACATACCTTATTGCTTGCTTAAGATAGTCCACTGATGATGAACAATTCGAGCGACCTTCTAGTTGATCTAAGCAATGAACTTGATCTTCGAAACTCGTGTAGGAAAACCTTGTAGTATTCACATGGCGGAACTTGAATACCACATTACTGGATCTCTACTAGTCAATGAGATAACGAGAAGAAGGAGATGATGAACATTACCTTTAGATTGCTAAAGAAGTGATCCACCTCTACTGCACCACCTGGACACGCTGCAAGACCGCGTTGTACCAACAAAGCAATACACGAACTCGTGTATGTGTGTGTGTGTTCGTCGAACTCGAACAACAAAAGCCGAAACCCCCTTGGGGTTCTTTTCTACGAACGGCCGAGAGAGATGGAGAGGTTTAGGGTTTTGAGTGTGTAAAGTGATTAACCCCTAAACCTTCACATAAGCCCTTTATTTATAAGGCTAGATGTTACGGTTTAGTCCTTGGAGTTTAATTATGATTAATCTCATAATTAAACTTCCTATTACACTTTAAACCCTTGGACTTTTACTAGTTAATTAATAGACTATTAATTAACTGTCCATTAAATACTTAACCTAATATTTAACCATCCTCACAAATAATAAATAACTTATAATTATTTATTCTCTTCTTTATAATTAACTTAACTAGTTAATTATTCCACACAACTTATTTTATTCGGTTGTCCATTATTAGGTGTGTAGCGGTGTAACGTTAGATAAATGATAAAGATCAGAAGTCATCGTGTCACAAACCAAAACGTCTCAGGTCAGAGGACATCTACTCGAAATTACTCATGCTTGGGTTCCATGAAGTAATCTCGATCTTTTGGTCACGTCTAATGTTTAGCAAACTCTGTAAACATCTATGAATAATTATTTTAACAACACTTGTTTCTCTATTCAATAACTATGAAATAGATAAATATTCATAATGGTATTAACTCTTGAATCTAGCTCCCACTAAATTCAAGCAACCACAGACAATTTAGATACTCAAAAACTTTGCGTATCAAGGATAGGATTAAAACATGTTAAGAATAGACAATGTGAAAATATTATGTAAAACCTCCTATTTCAATCCCACGAAATGTTATTACATAATGTACCGATTTCAAACATGTCTATGAATCTAATCAAAATTACTAGCTAGCAATATTTAGGTACTGCATGCCTATAGAGTGCGCATGTTTCTCATGCTTTGGTCCAGCTAGTGGTTTTGTCAACAGGTCAGCAACGTTGTCATCCGTTGCTATTTTCTTGATTATAATATCACCCTCTCTAACATACTCACGCATGAGGTGATATTTCCTGCGTACATGTCTGGTCTTTTGATGCTCTCTTGGCTCAACAGCTTGCGCTATTGCTCCACTATTATCACAGAATATTTTGATGGGTCTAGAGATACTGACAATAACTCTAAGATCCTCAATAAAATTCTTAAGCCACATGGCTTCTTTCCCAGCATCATTTGCGGCAATGTACTCAGCCTCTGTAGTCGAATTTGCTATCGTATCTTGTTTCTGACTCTTCCAAGATATAGCTCCTCCGTTTAGTGTGAAGACAAATCCCGATTGAGATTTGTAATCGTCTCTGTCGGTTTGGAAGCTTGCATCTGTGTAACCAGTTACACGCAAATCTTCCAACGAACCTCCAAAAACCAAGAACATTTCTTTCGTCCTTCTCAAATACTTGAGAATGTTCTTGACAGCCACCCAATGGGGTTCACCAGGATTCTTTTGATATCTGCTTGTGAGACTTATGGAGTAAGCAATATCAGGCCTAGTACATAACATGTCATACATGATTGATCCAATTGCCGAAGCATATGGTACCAAACTCATCCTAGCTATTTCCTTGCTAGATGTGGGACTCTGAGCTTTGCTCAGTGTAATGCCATGTGTCATTGGAATGAGTCCTCTCTTGGAATCACTCATACCGAATCTCTTCAGTACTTTGTCAATGTATGTACTTTGACTAAGTCCAATAAGCCGCCTAGATCTATCTCTATAGATACTTATACCCAGTATAAACGCGGATTCTCCCAAGTCCTTCATCTGGAAACATTTACCTAACCAGGATTTTACTCCTTGTAATGCTGGTATATCGTTTCCTATAAGCAGTATGTCATCAACATACAAGACTAGGAAGATCACTATGCTCCCACTGAATTTTGTGTAGACACACGCCTCGAACTCACTCTCGACAAAACCAAATTCTTTGATTCTTTTGTCAAAGTGTAAGATCCAACTTCTAGATGCTTGCTTCAATCCATAAATGGATTTTAGCAACTTGCATACTTTATCAGGATTCTTTGGATCAGTAAAACCATCCGGTTGTATCATGAATACGTCCTCATTCAACTCCCCGTTAAGGAAGGCGGTTTTAACATCCATTTGCCATATCTCATAGTCGTAATATGCTGATATGGCCATAAGAATTCTAATAGACTTAAGCATGGCGACTGGCGAGTAGGTTTCAGAATAATCCACACCATGTGTTTGCGTGAAACCCTTCGCGACAAGTCGTGCTTTGTAAATATGCACTTTTCCTCCCATGTCAGTTTTCTTCTTGAAAACCCACTTGCATCCAACAGCACGTGACTGTGGTGGCAAGTCTGATAACACCCAAACTTGGTTGTCATACATGGATTGCATCTCTGCTTGCATAGCCTCGAGCCATCTTTTAGACTCTATGCCGTCAGCAGCTTCGCTGTAGGTTAATGGTTCTAGTAGACTTCCATCATCTTCATCGATCATGAATCCAAGATACCTATTTGGTTCTTGGCGTGGTCTACTGGACCTACGCGGATTGCGTGTCTCTTCTTCCTCAACCGGTGGGTCTGGTTGGGAATCAACAATTCTTTGTTGAACTACTGGTTCGACTGAAGTCGTCGGTGGATCTTCATTCTCTTCAATTTCTTGAAGCTCTATTTCTTTTCTTGGAGTTTCAGTTCCTAGAAACTTCTCCTCCAAGAAGACACCTTTCCGAGCAACAAAAACTTTGTTGTCTTCTTGATGATAGAAATAGTATCCTAAGGTTTCCCTTGGATATCCAACGAAGATACACTTGTCTGACTTGGGGTTTAGTTTGTCTGTGAAGTTACGTCTAACGTACGCTTCACAACCCCAAATCTTGAGAAAAGATAATATAGGCTTTCTCCCCGTCCAGTGCTCGAACAGAGTTTTTTCTACTGACTTGGTCGGAACCCTATTCAGTGTGAATGCTGCAGTCTCGAGTGCATGTCCCCAAAATGATAGTGGTAGTGGGGCACGACACATCATTGATCGTACCATGTCTAACAAGGTACGATTTCTCCTTTCTGATACACCATTCATCTGAGGCGTACACGGAGGTGTGAGTTGTGAAACAATCCCACATTCCTTCAAATGATCGTCGAACTCTTGGCCTCCTCGGTCAGACCGAAGTGACTTAATTTTCTTGCCTAGTTGGTTCTCTACTTCCCTCTGATATTCTTTGAACTTGTCAAAGCTTTCAGACTTTAGTCTCATAAGAAAGACATAACCATACCTACTGAAGTCGTCAGTAAAGGTAATGAAGTAGCGGTATCCTCCTCTGGCTTCTAGAGTAAAGGGTCCACACACATCTGTGTGTATAATCCCTAATATCTCGCCTGCCCTTTCATTGTAGTGGTTGAAAGGGTCTTTTGTCATCTTGCCAGATAAACAAGCTTCGCATATTGCATATGATTCCAAATCAGATGGCTCTAGAATTCCATCATCGTGGAGCTTCTTTATGCGAGTCTCGTTTATATGACCTAAACGATAATGCCAAAGATAAGTTTGATTCAAGTTACTCTTGGATCTTTTACTTATATGATAGATGTCTCATTCTATGTTATTTAGATTTAACGTGTATAGACCATTATGAGAATTTCCGTTAAAATATAAAATATCATCTTTTAAACATGAAATTGTTTTTCCATAAAACTCATAATAAAAACCATTGTCTATAAGTAAATCAAATTAAATGACATTTTTAATAAGTCTAGGAACATAATAAAAATCTTTAAGTTCCAAGACTCTTCCTGAAGGCAACTTGAGAAGATATGTTCCTACGGCTTCAGCTCCAACCTTGGAACCTTCGCCTACTCGTAGTTCAACTTCTCCTCGTCCCAGCCTCCTGTTCTTCTTAAATCCCTGCAAATGATTGCAAATGTGATGACCTCATCCGGTATCCAATACCCAGGATTCACTAGAAGTAACGAGACAATCAATCATAAAGATACCTGAATCGCTGACAAAGTCAGCGTCCAACAGCCCCACGTCAGACGTGTGCTCGCAAATATCCTTGCTGCCACAAGCTGGGCAACACAAATCAGCAAATTCATTCAACCATTCTTGGAACTCATCCTCCTGAATCTCGGGGAGAGATTCTTCCTCTAGCCTTTGACCATCGTGTATACACAAGAGATTCTCGTGTAGACCTGCGACACTCAGATAAAAAATTCCCGACTATACGTACTACCTTGTCCTGATAGTACTGAGTGAGAGACCCAAATAAGAACAAGACTTGTTCATGCTCGTTTGATGTGCCAGTAACTAGGGTGAGACAATCTAGTAACCTTTTATGTTAATAAGATGGTCACTAAATGGTTGATCATCTTTCATCTTTGACGAAAATATTTCTTGCAAAATGAACTGCTTGCTATCTTCAGTATTATCTTTAAACGTCTCCTCAAGATACTGGACAAACTCATAGCATGGTTTCTTACGTAGATTATCAGTAAGCTCTGATAATGAAGTAAGAATAAGAATCGACATAACTTGTGATTCATCTGCCAGATACTGATAATAAGCATCAAGCTCATCATCCTGGGCATCTTGCCCTGGTTGTCCCTTGGGCACCTCGTCTATCACGTACAGTAGATTCTGTGCTTTTAGGTAACTCCTAAAGTGCACTTTCCAAACTTTGTAGTTCGGAGCAGTAAGCTTCCATTTTCCAGTGATGAACTTTCGCGATTCGTTTGGTGAGTAAAACGGAATTTCTGACGGTACATACATCTATAAGAAAAACGACAAACGGTTAGTAAGATTAGATAAATAAATAACTTCTAACATTATTACCTTTTAAGAATAATAGTTAGACTAGGATCCATATTTCACGCCCTCTAATGCAAGGTTTGGGCACTTCCCATTAGAGCCACGTTATTTCTGGTAGGTATAGCCATACCGATCGCTTCTAGACTAGAAACGATTCCTAGATCTTCGGGATATCAAGTTGAACAACAAACTTGTACCTGTTTTAATCCCTCTAGTGCATTTTGGGTCGGGACTCCCGATTATCACCAAAATAGATCGTACCACCTAAGACAGTGCGATCCCTTGCGCCGGGACTCCCGATTATCACAAGACCCTACGCACCCTAACACTCACAATGATTTGAATCCACATCTAAGGTTCTTTCTCCTTACAATGTGAATATCCTTGAACAAGTGAGGTGTTCCATTAAGTGGGTTGCACTCTGATCTAAGATTTTCTAAAAAGAATTTTCCATTGTTCGAAAAATGTTAGCCAGTTTTTAATTACTTGGTTTTATAAACTAAGTGTTTATAAATTCCACTTTTAATTTTGTCTTTTATAAAAACTTGGTTTATAAACAAACTGTTTACTTTACCAGTATTAATTTAAAACTTGGTTTTCTAAACAAACTATTTATAATCGCCATCTTAATAATTTATACCTTGGTTTTCTAAACAAACTGTTTATAGTCACCATCTTATAATTAAATCTTGGTTTTCTAAACAAACTGTTTATAGTCACCATCTTTTTATTTCAACTATAATAAATAAACGAAATAAAATAAATAAATAATACTTGCAATTTCAAAAAATTGCTATGCCATAACCCCAAAGACTTGGTTTTGTGTTTTGTATATATTTAAAAAATGAAAATTTAATAATTTCCGAAAATAATTAAAAAATTCGGAACTTTTAAAATTAAACACAATGTTACGACTTTTGGGTTATGTCATACTAAATAAATAAATAAACTGATAATTTAAATTACCAAACTGATAATTATTAAATTACCCATAAACTAGTTTCTTATTTCCCCGTTAATTTAATGATTATCATGATTTTAATCAACCTTATTAAAATCAGTTTGAATTTAAATGTTATTGACTTTATTATAATAGACGGAAAATAATAAAACTTGTCAAAAGAGCAAACTTTTGACACCCGATTTGATCCGGCGTACCTATATGCCCGATACTGAGCCTTAGGTTAACGAGACTGGATCAAATATACAACGAGGGAAAAAGGTGATCGATTAAACGAAGACCGAACCGTGGCTCGGTTCGGCTCGCCTCGCCCGTTCGGCCCGTTCGTCCGAACCAGGTTCGACCGAAACTCGGTCTTACTTGGTTCGACCGAACCCTATCCCCCCCCCTTTTTTTTATTAAAAACGAAAATTATAATAATAATATTAGTAATAACAAGTAAATAAATGTGTTATTCTAATACTAAGAATAACACAACTTTCCTTATTTTGTCTAAAGCCTAATTTGTCTATTGATTCACCAAATCTCGGTTAATCAATTACTTGGACTAATTTTTCTAGGATTTTTACTAGACAAAACAGAAACCTAATTCTTTTTATCTTGAAACATATTCAATCCAATTATTCATAAACCTGAACAATGTTCTTGGATCAAACTTACTAGGTTTCTTTCTAAGATAAAAAAAAAACTTAATAATATATAACATATATACGAAATTTCGAAAAAAAAGAAGGGAAAAAGAAACCTAATTTCTTTTTATCTAGAACCCTATTCAATCCAATGTTCATTCAAAACTTGAAAAACACATGCTTGGATTCGAAATTCTTAGGGTTCTTTTCTAGACGAAAAGAAACTAAACCGAATATCATTGAGATTAGTAGAAAGCTCTGATACCACTGTAGGAAAACCTTGTAGTATTCACATGGCGGAACTTGAATACCACATTACTGGATCTCTACTAGTCAATGAGATCACGAGAAGAAGGAGATGATGAACATTACCTTTAGATTGCTAAAGAAGTGATACACCTCTACTGCACCACCTGGACACGCTGCAAAACCGCGTTGTACCAACAAAGCAATACACGAACTCGTGTATGTGTGTGTGTGTTCGTCGAACTCGAACAACAAAAGCCGAAACCCCCTTGGGGTTCTTTTCTACGAACGGCCGGGAGAGAGGGAGAGGTTTAGGGTTTTGAGTGTGTAAAGTGATTAACCCATAAACCTTCACATAAGCCCTTTATTTATAAGGCTAGATGTTACAGTTTAGTCCTTGGAGTTTAATTATGATTAATCTCATAATTAAACTTCCTATTAACACTTTAAACCCTTGGACTTTTACTAGTTAATTAATAGACTATTAATTAACTGTCCGTTAAATACTTAACCTAATATTTAACCATCCTCACAAATAATAATTAACTTATTATTATTTATTCTCTTCTTTATAATTAATTTAACTAGCTAATTATTCCACACAACTTATTTTATTCGGTTGTCCATTATTGGGTGTATAGCGGTGTGACCCTTTAGTGTCTTATAACATTGGACACGGTGACACGTGTACTTATCAGTGCACATACATCCTTCAACTCGAAGAACATGAAGAATGAACGAAGAACACGAAGAACACAAGCTTGTGTTCTTGGGGTGTTCGGCCAATCGAATGGGGAGGGGGGAGGAAGTATGCGTGTTATGTTTATGGGGTTTTAGGGTTACCCTAAGCCTCTTATTTATAGTTAAATAAGTTGCGCTTAGAACCCTCTAGTTTAATTAAGATTAGATCTTTAATTAAACTTTCCTTTTATACTTCCATCCCTTATAGTTTTACTAGTTTATTATTGTCACACTTAATTATCAATGTCTTAGTATTATACACTTATATATTTCGGTACCCATATACACGAAATATATATACTTGTATTTTATACCATTAACAATTAATTAGATAATAATATTATCCAATCACTATATGATTTAATAGTTTTAAATCATATCATGGATAATCATTAATTAACACATTGTATATTTACTCAACTAGTAAATGTACAAATACTTGTATTAATTAGTTAGTTAAGCTAATCCAGTAATAAGTTAAACTTAACTCAATACTTAGCCGACTCATAATGACTATTATGAATCATTCCTCTTCGTAGTATCATTGCATATCTTGCTCGTATTACATGCACTCACCGGTGTGACCCTTAAGTGTTTCGTAGCCATGGAAGTATCATCATAGGTTGACTAACTATGCACATAATTCCTTCAGACTCCCACTTGTACAAGTTTGTAACCTTTATCTTAATGACACGAGTTACATTGGCCTTCTAGATGGGCATGTAGGTAACCAACCCCATAAAAACAGCTTATGTAACCCAGGTATAGTTTTTCAGAAACTCTTTTAATAGCGTTGCCTAGTAAAGAACACTTTGTCTTTACTTCTTGGGTAACGTTGTTAGGTACATCCCTTGCAGCATGATATTTGTGATAACGAATACGAGCATGGTAGAAATTATCAACTCTTGTATTCGAAATCATTTATTGACTTCTTGACTTAAACTGCTGTGATAAACGACAAAGAACAAATCAGTTCGTTTGGGCATGGCCATGCACTTGTCAATTTTTATCATGTCAAGGGACCCATAAATATATCTCCTAAAAAGGAGGTGCAATTACCATCTTGTTATATTTCGATTCAAAATACAATTTCCTTTGTACCCAGTAAGGCCTCGTATGAGAACCATATTTCAGGCTTGTCTAAGACGAACCAATGTACATTAGTCATTGTATCCTAAACCAAATACCTAAGGCTTAAGGACAATCCTAGTGAATAATACTTTTGAACTTTTCAACCACGAAGTATTATCACGGTGATCAATCCAATATTCGTTGAGCTCCAACAGAATATCACCGATATTTGGTTTACACAAAACTTGTTTAGCTATCTTCGAAGAACTTCGAATTTACCAACAAATATCGCGATGACGTTATCGTCCCATTAAGGTTCCCACCAAGACGAGTAGTCACTGATTTATACCTTTTTGAATACAAAGATTTTTATTCATGGATATTGTAAAACATACAAAGTCTGAATAAAAATGATACTAACTCATGTATTATTCCTCACTGGACATAGATACCGAATTACTACTGGATCATTACTTATTCTTTGCGTTTGTGTTGATTGCTCAGTGAGTTCTTTAATTGTAACTTTTATCACTAATTACAATTTAGTCACTTCTATTAAACTAAAGACATAAGACGAGTATTTTAAGAATACTATTACTTTTGTCTTTGCAAGATATTGCTCATGCAACATTGGAACATATTCTAGTCTTGCCCTTTTTATATGATTCGGTAAACATAGGAGATTGGAAAATTACTCCTTTAGTTTCTTGAATCTATAAAACTTGCCTTGTAACTAAATCTCTTTTAGCTACTTGATTTGTAGATACTTTTACTAGTTAAAGAAATTTCCTTAAATGATTAACTTGTTCACTGGAGTGTGATACCATATTAGATATGCAATGATTAATCACAAGACTTGTGACCACGCTATTAGGCTTGCAAAATCTAATCCATGATCATTTATTTCTCTTAACTCTTTGGCTAACGACTTGGTAATTCTTTGTTGTTAATGTCTCATTAACTTACTAAATTCATTAATGTCTTTAATGAATTATGTTAGCCATAGCTCCCACTACCTTTTATGGAATTTAAGCATCAATTTCTTTGACCAAGTCAATAACTTGTAGTTTAATTTTTTAAGAATTCTATCAATAATTAAGACCATCCTTTGGATTTGCGAATATCCACTATTCCTGTTTAGGGAATCATGACCTTTATTGATTAGTATCCTTTTAAGAGCTTCATTTAATGCCAAAGTCATTTCTTGGATTTCTCAAATATCCATCATTCCTATTAGGGAATTATGACTTGATCAAATATTGTATTTATTACAAGTATAAAAGACTTACAATAATACCTTTTAATTCTTAAATACATTAATATAGTTTGTCCCTTTTAAGAGTTCATTTAATGTCTAAGTCATTTCACTTGGATTTTACGAATATCCAATTATTCCTGTTAGGGAATTATGACTTCATCAAATCCTTTATTACAAGTATGAAAGACTTGTAATAATACTCTTTAAAGTCTATCTTGATTATATCCAATATAATCACACTATATTAATACTAATACTTTAAAACATACTATCATAAGTAATGACTATCACTTAAGATGTTTTAACTAAGTTCAATAAATTTTGAACCTTATGCTTCCATAAAACTCTTAAATATTTGTATTAAGACATTATTAATCAAACAAGTATAAAACATGAAATATTAAGTAAATCAAAAACTTGACTTACAATCTAGTCATAAACCTTGACTAGTGTAATTGTCACACATGCACACATAACACAATATAATTCATTCATGGATTCCAATTGATTAAAACCAAAAAACTTGTTTTAACATAAATTAAAATGATTATTCGAACAATAAAATAAAATTGTTTTACTGAATCCATAAAATACTGAATTATAAAATCTTGATGCTCGTGGGATCATCACCATCTCATTCCGGTCATCATCACTTTCCATCTCCTCCCGCAATAAATGATTGTAAAAGTTAGATTACTCGTAATGTACTTTACAAGTATCTTAAAGTGATTAAGAAGTGTGGCCGTGTTACCTGAGGAACTTGCGTTTCCTCCACCACTTGCGCCCTTTGGACAATTTCTTTTCCAATGCCCAGCCTCGCCACATTTGAAGCACCGATTCTCGGTCCTCACTGTGTTAGGCTTCACCTTCTTGACCTTTTGTTTGACACCTTTTCCATTTGGCACTCCTTGGCTAGGATTGGTTTTACCCTTTCCTTTACCACAATGCCCTTTTCTCTTCTTGCCACCGCCACTGCTATTACCGATCATTAGAACATCCTTAGATTTAGTCCCCAAACTCAACTCAGCTGTCTTGAGCATAGAATGTAGCTCAGCAATGGATTTCTCCATATTATGCATGTTGTAGTTGACCACAAAAGGCTTGTAGTCATCAAACAACGAATTGAGTATAATATCTTTTGCCATCTGCAACGGAATGGGGTGACCAAGTCTAGCGAGGTGATCCATGTGCCCTTTCATTTTCATGACATGGGCACTCACCGGTGTTCCTTTGACCATCTTGCAAGAGTTGAAGGCTCGATTGATGTCGAACCTCTCGGTGCGAGCTTGCTCTTGAAATGAATCCCTTAGTTGCTGGATCATTTCAAACGCAGACACATCCATAAGTCCCGCTTGTAGCTCGGGACTCATAGTGGCGAGCATTAGACAACTCACATCGAGTGCATCACTGACATGCTTATCATAAGCTTGCCTCGTCTCAGCTCTAGCATTAGCGGCAGAGACATTTGGTACTGCTCTTTCCAAGACATACCACTTTCTCTCATGCCTGAGCACAATGCGAAGATTGCGCTCCCAGTTGAGAAAGTTTGACCCAGTCAACTTGTCTTTTTCGAGGATTGAGCGAAGTGAGAGATTGTTGGTACTTGTCGTCGTGGTTGTTGCTGCCATCTACTAATCAAAACCAGTTTAATTAGTAATCATCAATAAACATTCTCTAAAATATATTATAAACCCATAATTAATATTTTAGGCCTAGGATCCATATATCACATTCTCGTCGCAAGGTTTGGGCACTTCCCAACGAGACATGCTATTTCTGGTAGGTAACATCCTTACCGATCGTATCAAGACTTGACACGATTCCTAGGGGTTGTAGAATCTTTAGACTTATAACTTATTACAACTTTGTACAATCTAATTATACATTTCTAAGTTAGTAATAAAGTCTAGTATGTTTATTCTACTCAAGTACTTTTTGGGTCGGGACTCCTGATTATCACCAAAGTAGATCAGACCATCTAAGACAGTGCGATGTTCTGCGTCGGGACTCCCGATTATCACAGAACCTTACACACCCTAACACTCGCAATGATTTGAATCCATATCTAAGGTTCTTTATCCTTACAATATGAATATCGTTTAACAAGTGAGGTGTTCCATTAGGTGGATAGTACTTAGATCTAAGATTTTCTTGGGTTTGTTTAAGTCTTAAACTAAACTTAAACCTTTATTCCAATCTTAATCCTTTGTTTAAAATGTGACTTGTGAATTCAAGAATTCTACAAGACACATTTTTAAATCTTAAGAAGTTATCTTTAAAACTTTATAGTTTCAAAAGTTGCGCGACTTATATGTATACCTAAAACGAGGTGTACAAGACGTTTTACCAAGTTTTGTGAAAAACCTTATCTATAATAAAACTTACTTAAAAAACTTTAAAACTTATGTTAAACTTTTAATTCTCTTATGATACATAAACTTGAATCATAAATCTAGTTTAACACACCTTGTTTTTCACATGTTTAATAATGAAATTAAACATTTGTTTTGACTTATTAGATTTGACCAAAACTTATGTCTTAACGACACATTTATAAACTTTGTGATTTTCTTGTGTAGCTCCCACTAGCTCCAACAACCATGATGGAACTTAAGCAAACACAATCACCGGTCTATATTTGCTAAAACTAATAAATTTATTATATAAGGACTATATATAGTAATTCTTAGTTTGTTTAAACCTTTCTTACATTTAACTTGAACTAGTTAAATATAGGTTATAAAGTTTTCTTGTTATTTATCCCTTGATCATTAATCTAGTATCTTACATTACTTGTAAAATACGTATATTATACTTGTATAATTATCTAGTTATAATAACTTACAGCTTTATACACCTTATAATAATATATAATATATAACTTTGTACATTTCTAGTTTTTCATATAATTTCAACTTGTACAATTTCTAGTTATAATGAAATCATAACTTTGTACTTTCTAGTCTCAATTATATAATAACTTATACAATAACTAGTTATATTTATTATTGTTTAAGATCAAAATAACATTACTCTTTTTAATGTTCCATTTTATCTTGTATTTAATACATATACATATATATTTCATTACTTTAAAATAAACTTGTAACATTCTAATAAGAATATTACATCTAATTTCTACGTATGTATTTTAACTTGATCTAATTAAAATACGTATAAACTACTTTATCTATTAAAATTCATTTTTCTTTTTAACATTTAAAAAACTGAAATATTATATATATATTTATATAAACATCTTGTTAATTTTAGAACTTAAAAATTAACACTTCTTTTAATCCTTATTAATTTCCTTTTATTAATTAATTAAACCCTAATCTTGTTCTTGATCAATCAAAAACTAGGGTTTTGACTTTCTTGATCAAAAACATTATTCATTAAAAGATTAATTCTAATCAATCCTATCTAAACAACAAATTTTATTTAAATTCTAGGATAGATTATAACCTTAATAAATTTATTTAGACTTTTTAATTCAAACCTTATAGACAATAAAACTTTGTCTAAGTTTCTAGGTTTAAAGAACTAGTTTCAATCAATCTACTGAAATAATAATTAAACCTATTAAACATGAACTTGCTTAATTATCTAGGTTTTAGATTATTATTTTAATTAATTCTTTTTAACCAATTAAACTAAACTAGTTTAATGTTCTTGGTTCTAGGGTTCTTTAGGGTTTCGAAAATCTTAACACTAAGAAACTTTTCCACCAATTAAACTAGACTAGTTTAACATACTTGGTGTCCAAGTTTCCTCCTAGATTTCGAAATCTAAAAAGGTAATAGGAAAGAATCCTTTTGACCAATTAAACAAATCTTGTTTAATATACTTGGTCCTAGGGTTCTTCCTAGATTTCGAACTCCTTGGGGAAAAAGGAAAGAATCCTTTTGACCAATTAAACAAATCTTGTTTAACATACTTGGTCCTAGGGTTCTTCCTTGATCACGAAAATTCTAGGGTTTTTAGAAACCTCTTGACCAATTAAACTAAACTAGTGTAATACTCTTGGTCCTAGGGTTCTTACCCTTGTTCGAATATATTAAGAAGAAGAAGAAAAAGAAAATGGAACAAAAGGAAAAACTTTAATAAAATTAAACAAACTTTGTTAATCTAGCTTAGATTTCTAAACCAACGCTCTGATACCACTGTAGGGTTTCATGACACTGATCGACCACTTGGGTCAACCTCCTAGTATGCTTGGTTCGACCATACTGGTAAGAACATGAAGGTGTTCTTGACCGGTTAAAACCAACTAGCTGATTTAATCCATAAAATCGGAACTGAGATTAAACTTAATCCTTAAACCCTAAAGGATTGGGATGTTGGAAATCTAGATTAGATTAACAAGAAAGAAACCTTGTACGAAAAACTCGAACACACACAATGTTTGTGTGTGTTCGTCGAACACTCACCAAGAACCCTAGGGTTCTTGGTGTTCTCGTCTGATCGAACAAGAGGGAGAGGGAGAAGAGATTTTCCCAAAACATACCTTATTGCTTGCTTAAGATAGTCCACTGATGATGAAAAATTCGAGCGACCTTCTAGTTGATCTAAACAATGAACTTGATCTTCGAAACACGAAGAACGAACGAAGAACACGAAGAACACAAGCTTGTGTTCTTGGGGTGTTCGGCCGATCGAATGGGGAGGGAGGGAGGAAGTATGCGTGTGATGTTCAAGGGGTTTTAGGGTTACCCTAAGCCTCTTATTTATAGTTAAATAAGTTGCACTTAGAACCCTCTAGTTTAATTAAGATTAGATCTTTAATTAAGCTTTCCTTTTACACTTCCATCCCTTATAGTTTTACTAGTTTATTATTGTCACACTTAATTATCAAATGTCTTAGTATTATACACTTATATATTTCGGTACCCACATACACGAAATATATATACTTGTATTTTATACCATTAACAATTAATTAGACAATAATATTATCCAATCACTATATGATTTAATATCTTTAAATCATATCATGGATAATCATTAATTAACACATTGTATATTTACTCAACTAGTAAATGTACAAATACTTGTATTAATTAGTTAGTTAAACTAATCCAGTAATAAGTTAAACTTAACTTAATATTTAACTGACTCATAATGACTATTATGAATCATTCCTCTTCGTAGTATCATTGCATATCTTGCTCGTATTACATGCACTCACTGGTGTGACCCTTAAGTATTTCGTAGGCATGGATGTATCATCATAGGTTGACTAACTGTGCACATAATTCCTTCAATATCTCCCTGGATTCTTTCAAGAAACGTAGGGATTTCCATTTCAATTTTAATAGGTGAAGGTCTTATAATCAACTTACCAAGGGAGCATGATGCACATTGAGTTGTTTTACCTATATGAGGGATCTTATGATCTTCCAATGGATGCCCATGAGTGTTTTCAATTATTCTCCTCATCATTGTTGAGCCTGGAACCCTAACCTGTTATGCCATAACCTAAATATACTAGGATCGTGACTATTTACTTTGACTACCATGTGTGACTCTGCCATGTTTATATGTGTGTAATGTAGACCACATTGAATCAATGGTAATTCTTCCTATACATGACTTTTATTAGTAATGTGTAATATTTTCTCATTATGTGCAGTCACACTCTGAGTGTCATATCCATTATGATATATGTCCTTAAAACTTAATAAATTTCTCTTTGATTTGGGAGAAAATAAAGCATTATCTAGCAAAACTTGTGTACCATTAGGTAGTATAAAATTAGCCTTTACTACACATTCTATCAAGTCTGCTGGACCTGATATGGTGTTTATGCTTGCCTTTGTTGGTTTTAGTTCAGAAAAATATTTCTTAGATTTAAGGATAGTGTGCGTGGAACCAGTATCTAGAATACACAGATCTCCAACCATCGATTATTGTTTTGCTCCAGTAGAGTTCATATCAAACTTGAAAAATGGAAAAACATAAGTTATTATACAGGTGATTAGAAATTCATTACATGAAACACAAGGGAAATCCTAGTTTAACAAAATGCATAGACGAATTACTTGATGAAAACATAAACATAATTATGATTTAGACATGAGTGATTAAGCTTCATATTACTCCATGTCATTCAAGAAATCAGAAGCATTTAGATCAGTGTTCTCAGATTGATCCACAAAGTTTACTTCTTTCTCCTTTTGCTTAATTGAAGCTTGATATAGCTTGCAAAAGTGAGATGGTGTGCGACAAGTACTTTTCTAGTGGCCCGTACTACCACATCTATAACACACATTTTGATTGTTCTGAGAAGCACTTGCTTCAACATCATGTTTTGTGGTCTTGTTTGGTGGCTGGACTTTGTTACCTGGTGGAGCATGATAAGTATTATTTCTTGGACCACGTCCATATCCACGTCCACGCCCATAACCACGACCACGACCATAATGATGACTTCAACCAAAGTTTTGGTTTCGGTCATTAGTATAGTTTTGAATAAAACGACCTCGTCCACGACCACGACCACGTCCCCTTGTGTTATTTCGAGGACCAACGTTTTCTGCAACATTGATTTCAGGGAGTGTTGTTGATCCTGTGGGACGGGACTCATGATTTTTCATTAAGAGCATATTATTTTACTCAGCCGTCAGAAGATATTCTTGCTAATCAGAATATTTTGAGAATTTTTGCAATCGCAAATTCTCTTGCAAAGTAACATGTGATGCATGGAATATGGAGTAGGTTTTCTTCAACTTTTCTTCATCTGTCACAAGATCTCCACAAAATTCAAGTTGTGAACATATCCTGAACAACGCTGAGCTATAATCAGACACTTGTTTAAAATCCTGGAATCTTAGTGATCTCCATTCTTCTCTAGCAAAAGGAAGTAAAACCCTTTTCTTATTATCAAATCTTTCTTTAAGAGACTTCCAGAAAATATATGGATCTTCAATGTTTAAGTATTCATTTTTTAAACTAGCATCAACGTGTTTACGAAGATTGAAAACTGCTTACCATTTTTCTTGGGATGAGCAATTATTATTTTCATTTAAGGCATCTAAGATACCCATTGATGCTAAATATGCTCTCATATCAGTGATCCACGAGTTTTAATTTTTACCAGACGCTTCTAACGCATTAAACTCAATCTTCGCAACGTTTGACATTTTATAACTATATATATTTAGAACAAAAACAAGTTAAAAATCAGAATCCATATATATCAATATGTATTGCACAAAACAGAAGTGGGAGAACAATCATCCCATACGTGAACAAGAAAGGATAAAATACATCAGGCGTGAGACTAATTAAGATGCCAAGTACAATAACCATTACAATCATGAAAATTAAAAACGGGTGAATCATTCTTGATCTTGATTTTGAAGATGAGAGAAATTATTTTGTAGTATAAATAAGTGTGGATGATGTGTTTATTTATAGTGTAAAAATATAGCCGTCGTATATTTTATATAATATTTTTTTTACCGTTTATAAACGTTACAGATATAGCTGTTATATATATATATATATATATATATATATATATATATATATATATATATATATATATATATATATATATATATATATATATATATATATATATATAAATTTTTTAATAAAAAGAATAATTAAAGAAATAAAAATTACATAAACAAATTTGTAATAATATTAGTGAATTTTAAATAAATTAGTAAATAAAAGAAAGAAAAAATAAGCGTAAATGTTGGTATACATAAAGGAAAGTTAGTATATATAAATAAATGTTAGTAACATAAATAAAGGTTAGATGCAATAAATTAAATGTTAGTTTGCATAAGTAAAAGTTAGTAAGCATAAGTTAAAGTTAGAATACATAAATGTAAATGTTAGCATAAGCATAAGTAAAAGTTAGAATACATAAATGTAAATGTTAGTTTGCATAAATTAAAAGGGTTAGTAAACATAAGAATAAAATTAGTGCAATAATACATGTAAGTATGTTTTTTTTTAACGGCAGGTTAGTAAGTTAGTGGTTCGAGTCTAGACAGTGACATCCACAAGGGGCAGTATGCCTTCCCTCGAACCCTGCACCTATGAGGAATAAACCTCACGTCCATGATGGGACTTGAACCCAAGACCAATAGGTCATGGGCAACACCTTATCTCTTTCTCCAATACCACTAGGCTAGAAGCCTTGGGTATAAATGTAAGTATGTTAGTAGTCCCAAGATTAATAGTCCAAATGTCATCATAATGTCTTTGATTAAATGTGTTTGGTTTCATTTAATTTATTATATTATATTATAACTTATTGTTATAAGAAATGTTTAACTTAAGTAATTAACTTGATTAAGTAAATGTACCTTGTGATTGAGTTGATCTTCCTTGATTAAGAACTTTCGTGTTGATAACGTGTTATAAATTAACTTTAATTAAGGCCCTATTAGCACTTTAATCAAAGAACTTTAAGATTATGAGACAAGAACAAGAAAAGATGGAGAGAGTTTATAATACTTATGAAAGTGTATTTTTAGGTGCATCTTTCATCTTTTACATACATGGGTATTTATACTAAATTTTATTACCCATGAACACATACTTTGTGAGTAATACAACATAACTATTTGGGTAAAATATCAATTGGATTGGACAAAGAGGTTGACTAATTGATCATCCACTTGTTTAGCTTCATTATTGATATATCTTCAATGTTATAACAATTTTAACTTTTTAATTTTACCTTTTAAGAAAATTAAACACTGATCAAACGAAAAATAAACATTTTGGTAGCATGAATCATTGAACAAGAAGATTACACATTGCTCAAACGAAAATTAAACAAAATGAATCACTGAACGAAACATGAATAACTGGGCGTATATGAGTTACTAAACCGAAATACTAAGTATTAAGATAATTAAACAATGAACGAAGAAGATTACCTGAAAAATAAATTATTGCCGAATGAAACTGGAAGATACATCAAATCGGTTTGGTGTATTTATGGGGTGAAGAGGGATACTCATCATTGAAGCAGTCAAAGAGGCTAGTTGCAGAATCGAGGAAGCCTTTGAAGGTGAGTGGCTAACTTGAACATCGGGTAAATCGGGTCCGGATATTTCGGGTCTGGGTAATTTGTGAGATGTTTAATTTGGGTTGTTATTTGTTTTTAGACTTTAGATTCCTTTTGAAATTAATATATTTTCGTTTTAATGCTTTTTTGGATTACTAATGGGGTTTTTTATACAATGAAATTAAAATGACTTGATAACTTGTAATTAAAAGTTAAATACATATGATTGGAACACTTTTGAAATTTGATTACTATTATGGAATGAAAGTAAACTTTGAGTGACCTAGATGGAAAACTTGTGAAACTTCATTACTATTTTATTAAATTAACCAAGAATATTTTTTTTTTTTTACCACACCGAGAAAATTGAATAGAGACACATGCCACTGCGAGCCCTGTAATAGGCCCGCCACTGAGTATAACAATGGTCACTTTTCATAATGTGCACGAAAGATAATAAAACTCATGATAAAATTGTGATATAAATAAGTTGTATAGATAGTGTCATACCAGAAGTATTTACTTCGTATTAAATTAAGTGTTCACCTTAATATTTAATCTATTCCAAAATAAATTTGAATTTCAAATTACAATAAATCATATCAATTTTAAGTGATATGAGATTTGTTGGTGGACAACAATGTAATAATTGTATTTTCAAAGAAATTATTTGCAAGTCAAATAGTTAAGTTTTTGTCACTAATGTACAAACTAGATCAAATCTGATACAAACTAGATCAATATCGCTCGTTTGAAACAAAGCTAACATATTATATTTATGAGTAATGGGTCCGGATCCGGTGATGACTCTTTTCCCGGTGAGGACTGCGAGCACTCCAAAAAAAACTATAAAAATGATCCAAAACAAACTTTTTTCAAAAAATTTCTTTTTTAAACATTAAAATCGCAGCATATAAGATCCAAAAAAAGTAAAAAAATTTAAAAAATGATCTAAAAAAATATGGATCATAATAATGATCAAAAAAAAAAAATATGGATCATTGTTATAATCCGCAAAAAAAGTGGATCATAATTTTTTTTCAAAATTTTTTTTTTGGTCAAATGTAGTAATAATCATGGAGAGTTACATATATTTTTTTTGGAATTTTTTGGAATGTTTTCTAGATGTCCTCAGGAGTCCTCACCGTTTTTTGAGTCCTTACCGTTTTTTGAGTTCTTACAGGATCTCACTTCAATGAGTAATATTATACTTGGAATTACATTTTAACAAAGAAATAAAGCATGTCTCGCTTCAACAGACAGAAATACATGAACGACAACTTCAAAATTCAAGAGATTTTGTTTTATTATTCCATACATTTTCAATTCCACACAAAGAATTTCATGCTTACAATTTCAACAGACTTAGCAAAGGTTGCCATTACAATAACAACGATTACTGGTACATTGTTGTTGACTAAGGTCACATGGACACATTTTTTGACAATCAGCGGCGGTTTGACATGGGTAGCCTCGAGCCGAAGGCCCACTTGGAGGACTCGGATTTCCCTTTGGCTTCATTGAGAATCTTAAAAAACCTGATTATAATTATAAACAAAACAAGTATATCTTGAAAACTATATACTTATAGTTATGGTGTGTTTAGTGTGTCGGTATGTTATAAGTGTAACTAAAACTTGAAGGGTACAAATCTGATGCTGATACACAAAGCAAGAGTAGGAAGCATATTTTAATAAGACCCTTCTCCATTTGTGAGATGCTGAAATGATCGTAACTATATATGACAAAAATTAATTACGTTGAAATTGTCCCTTGATATAAGAAATAGTGTCTATCTTCCTCCGGGCCACGGTGTGGCAAGAAAAGCAAACACCATCCCCCAAACGGCGTGGGGGGGTCCGCGTGGTGGGAAATGGGGATGGCCAACGGCTGGAAACGGGGCGTGGGGGTGAGATGGGGTGAGGTGGATGCTTTTGATTGGTTGGTGGGTATTTTCTTTTATATTTTATTTAAAATTTAATGAAATAAAAGGGTGTGGTGTGGTGTGGTGGGTATTTCCTAGAGATGATGTGGTGTGGGTATGGTGTGGTTGCTGAGGTGGCAGATGATGTGGCAGAAAAATTGGGTGTGGGTGTGGTACCCATACCGGGCAACCTTAGGATTGTGGTTTATAATGATGGAATGCCAAGGGGTGGGCAAGATAGGAATTTGCCACCCTGAATTTTTTCAATTATTATAAATTTTTTATATACTTAATTTTTGTAATTGATATACTTTACTGGGTGATTTTAAAAATATATACTTGGTATATAATTGGTAGTAAATTCAAAAATTAAATATATCATTAATATTAACTTGCACTAATAAATGGAAAAAAAATTATTTAATACTCCCTTCGTCCCACAATTTTTCTTTTATTTCTCTCTAAACTTTGTCTCATAAAAAAGTACCAATTTCTTAAATTGAAGGGGGTCCACTTTATAAAATAATATTATTACAAATAACATCATCATTAAAAACATATCTCTCCAATCTGACCTTATATTTTAATTAAAATTATTACTAAATATTCCACCATTATCTCCTAAAAACTTGTACCAAAGAAAAATTGATATTTTCTTTGTGGGACGGAAGGAGTGCTATTTAACAAATGCATTTCTTTATTACGATTTGATCAAGGTTAGTCTAATAAAGTTTTGGGTCTTGCGCAAATTTTTAAAAGGAATCCTTTAAGTATATTCTCCCAAAATAAGTACAGTCTCCGTTCAAATTTTATTGTCCATATTTCCTTTTTTAAATGTCTTAAAATTATTGTCCACTTGAAAATTCAACTAATCAAAAAACAGTTACGTAATAAATGCATTTTTTCTTAAAGTGTGTGATTTTTGTCCATGGATAATAATTTTAAGATGGAGGAAGTATTTTTTTTTTTTATCGCCAAGTGCCACCCTGATCCCATGTTAAACATCCGGCATTTTCTTTTAGACCTTTAGTTCGCCATTTTTTTAAACATTTTATTTGATTTATTTTGATTCAAGTGACTTATATACACATATATAAATAGTTTAAGTTATTGAAAATGAGCTCCTAAATTATATAGGTCCTGAACAGTTGCCATGGTAGCCTATGTCCATGACAGGGCTGGATTTGATTTATATGAGCACAATTATACAGTGTAACGACATCTTTAATAGACTGGTGACAATGTGACATCCGTAGGCATTTTGCCTATGGACCAACTTTTGTACAGCAAGGATATACATTTGATCGATAGACATAATCCTTGCGTATTTATTTCAGTACATTCGTTTTGAGTATTAGATAAATTATCTTACTTTCACAGAGACAATTATACAACTACATTGAGTCGATAGAATATTACTGTGACATGACATCTTTAAATCATTAGAGATAATATGAATACTTCAAACAAAACAAACGTACATTATTTTTCTCAGCTTCATTTAGGTTGGCTAAATAAACAATCCCTAGTCAATCTTTTGATACAACAACAACAATGATATTTAATCTCTTTAAATGAGCGGCATGATTTGGGGAAGGTAAGACTATGCGTAAAGGACTAAGGGCTGACCATAGTTTTTGGTCACCCCTGCCAATTCTGTGTCACATTAGTTTTTTATGTTCCGACTAAACACGTGACAAATTCCGACCAAACTCAGGTAGCAATGACCAAACCCACATCAAAACCTTAAAATTAATTTTATTATTACATGTACCACTTACCAAGCACAAAGTACAAACATCTTTTGCATGCGCCAAGCGACTTCCTTCGTTCTCCCGGGTGGCCAAACGCTTGGCAAGTGAGCATGGGGACGTGTCGGAGACAAGGCACATAAGGGGGCGGGACGCGTCGTGATTGGCGACCCAAGGGGACGACCGAGCCCCTTACGCCCAGTCTAAGACGTAGACAATCATTCCTCTAATCGGAAGTAAATAGACTACTTCCAGTGAGACCTCGACAAGATATATGTGAGAGAAAATGAGTGTAAATATGAACGTGTTGCATGTCTATACAAACATAAACAAATAAATTCACGCGAGTATGAATACATGTACAATAATGTGTGCTTAATTTGTGTATATGAAAGTGTGCAAGTATGCAAACAACATAGAAGAACATATGTAAGTGTGCACGAGACATGCATGTGGGAGAAAGTCATCAATCTTTTAATACGTTTAGACTTAATTAGCAAAGATTGGCACGGCAATAACAGAGTTTATTCGTACAATGTTGCACATTGACATCACATGGACACTTTTTTTGACATTGAGCAACGGTTTGGCACGGGTAGCCATGAGGTGCAGGACCACTTGGAGGAGACGGTTGGTCCTTCGGCTTCGATGGAAATCTTGAAATACCTGAAAAGGCTGATTATAGTATAAGAAATTAAAATATTAGTATATACTAAATTATGTAGTTTTGAGGTGTTTTGCAGGTTGTTATCATGTGTACTAAACAATAAATATAATAATATTATGAAAACATAGAAGTGTTTTGAACCTGATGCGACTACACAAACTATGAAGAGTAAGAAGCATATCTTGATGAAAACTTTCACCATTTTTGCAATGTCGTAAAATGACTAGCTAGAATCATCGTTTATATAATGTTTAGTGAAGGAATGGAACTATGGGATTTTGATGGGTAGGAAGTCGGTAAATACAATAAATTGCATCAGTATATCATTCATTACTATTTCACAGTTAATAGATTTATGGATTCCTATTGCCAATAAATGTTAAACCAAAGTAATTATCATCCTGATTTAATTTGGTGTTGACTTTTTGGAATTGTTATAATGGCATGCTATAAGCAATCCCGAATATGAAGGTGGACGTTAACTTATATTTATTGAAAAGATCTTATACATAAGCTTTTATAACGTGTAGGGCATACATCTAATAAATCAGTTATTTTTTAAATATATATTTTACATCTTATACTGAACATCGTCCCGTCCTTATGATAATGGTTAAGAGATATTAATGTAGTTTATATATAAATATTTATGCATAATCACTCCTAGATAGTTAGTGATTTTTAGAGTGTACAAAACTTTTAAGTATTCAAGTAATCATTACTCTTAAGGCATTAGTTAGCAAAATCGATATTTTATAAGTGATTGAGATTGTCACAATAACATTGTCTTTCATTCAAAATTTATGGATTCTCTAAAGAAATATAAACCGAACCATTGCTAAGGTAACAGATTATTTGTTATTAGTCGTTGGGTTAGCCTAAAACACAAATTTCTACATCTCTTACGTTATTTTATGAATAATTAATTTCATTATTTTAAATCATAAATCCAACCAATATTATACAATAATTACTCAAACGTTCAAATAGAAGGATTTTTAATGTTGTCTGCATAAAGAAAAAGAAATAGAAGTTGTGGATAACTTATTTGACACATTTAGTTATACGTTCTGATTTGACGAAATAATTAACAAAACGAAACCCTTCTTAAATAAATAAAAAAACTCAAACGAAACCCAAAAGCTTTAGTTCACTTGTACGGTTTCCAAAACAGTCTCGTATTTCGGTTAGAAGGATGCTAACATTTGTGAACAAAACTAAAAAAACAAAACAAAATGTTGCATAAAAACTCAATTGCTAACATTTTTTTGGGTGGATTGAAAAAATAAAAAAGATTCAATTTCGGGCCTTAAACAAGAAGATACCGAGACCGCCAACAGCCAATACTAATACTAACGAAACAGCAACTGCATCAACTTTGTGGGGTCCACTGTTTTTCTTGATTTTTCGTTCTTGGCGCGATCTTTCTCCTATTTCATCATATATATGTTTGCTGATATTGTCTAATTGATGCATAATTTTGCGTTGACTTTGGGCAATTCCAGATATCTGTAATTCGTAAAAATACATTTAGCAAGATTTCATTATCATTGGGACACTAAGTGAAAGTAAATCATGTAAGAAAACACGATCAAATTATAGAGTCGGGTACTAAATTGACTACTTTTCCAAGTTTAGGGTACTAAAATGTATTTTTGCCATAAATAAATAAAGTGAAATTATTATAATAAGTACCTCGTCAATGAGGGGAGAATCTTTAGTTAATTGTGTGGATGAATTTGAAATTCGAACTTTAGAGGGACCATTTGCGGTGAAATATGAAGTTGAAGGAGCACCATTGTTACTTGACTCCATATTACCAGAAAATGCTCTTGAAATTTGTGAACTTTGAGCATCAATTCGAGATGTGAATTCATCCATACGGTCATTTAAGGTAAATATTTGTTCTGTCAGATGGCTAATTGCTCCCTAAAAACCATATAATAAGTCTTTAGTCAAAGTCAAACAACTGGTCAAACAATAAACATCAATAAATCAGCTCAAAAGGACCTGGAATGCAGTTGAGTCTGTTGGCTCTGTGTTTTTGTGGTCAAACCTTGGAATGTTGGTCAAATTTTTATCCCTTGCAGTTGAGTAAGAACGTGACATTCGACTGGATTTCACAAGTAGCTAATTTTAATTATTAATTTTAATTTTAATTATGAGTAAATTATACCTTGTAAAGTAGTTACTTCTTGTTGCAGCAAGAGAAAGTGTTTCTTTGGGACTTGAAAAAATTTCATCATCTATACTTAGCTTTGTTTTTAATTCCTCTGGGAGTACCTACAAACACAATACTCTTAATTACCCTTTAATCATTTAAATTTAATTAATTATTATTATTTTGGAAATTAATCGTACCGTGACCTCATTAACCAACTTTTCAAGTTGCATTAATTCAACGTATGTACGTGGAACATATGAACCTTCTAATCCCAGTTGATCAGCAACACATCTTACACTCACACGATCTCTTCCTTGCACCTTTTCATTTTTCATATAATAAATAAATAAATAAAATAAAATTTTATAAATAATAAAAGTAATATTGTTACCTGAACATAATGTCGACTAATTTGTTCCAACCAATCAATTTTCACACAAACTCTGTCATCAACAAACACATGACTACTTCTTTTCAAGATAGATGCAATTGTGTACCCTAATGCCATTAGACCACCAAGAAGCCGAACACTAACTTCAAACGTTATTCTTGGTGAAATTACAAATGGCGAATCCGTTACCCATTCCTAAAATAATTTTTTAAAAAAATAAAAAATTATAAGTTCTCATTGTTGGAGGTCAAAATTGGCCCGTAATTAGTCAAAGCAAACCTCAAACATGAGACTGTATCTTCCTTCTCTATTTCGCATTCTCAAATACGATTGGCACGTTTCTGGATCTTCGCCAGGTGGCAGAAGATATATATCATATGTTTCCTCCAATGTTGCAGTGTGTTCTTTGTTCATGACAGATTTCACTTGATCCACAGTTAAGACTTTTGATGACTAAAAATGGTATCAAGAAAATATTCAGAGGCCCGATATTTAGAAAAATAACATTTTTATTTTTAAAGAAAAAGTTGAGACCTTTAGAATATAAGTTGGACTCTGAAATCCTGTGAAAGGATTAAACTTGTTCACGATTCTTATATGAGCTGTTTTCAGGTCAGGTTCTATAAACGCTTTGTACATCGGATAAACCTGCATGAAAAAAATCATTACAAATTTTTTTTAAAAATTCTAGAAAATATGTGTGTATGTTGTAATGTTCCACTATAGAAATGGCATTTTCGACTTTCGGCCCGTTTACTTATGAATGGGCCAATTTGGGTTGTGTTTTATGTAAAACGGGTCAAGTTAAAAAAAATTTAGATAAAATGGTAACGCGTCAAATAGGTTATATTTTACCTAACTACACTTAAGTGTTTTATTCGAAAAATTAGGGATTATTGTTGAAATAACATAAATTTCTAATTATATGTGTTTGTTTCGACCCGTACAAGAAATTACCCATTTTGACCCGCTAAGAAACGTGCCATAACCCGCCCATTTTACCACCTCTTGTTATAAATTTTCATTAAATTGTACACATATTAAAGCAAAAACAAACCGTCTCAGATATTTGGTAGATAATTTCTTCGGGTTCTTGGCCAACACGTTGTATGTCCCTTAAAACCCGTTTTACAAGATCAAAATGAACGCCACCTGTCACCGACACCCGAAGATCCAAAAACGGGCGCAATTTCTCACTTAAAGCATAGATTCCCTCAATTATTACAATTCGGGAGCTCGGGACTTCAAGTGTCCTATTATCACCATTCAACTCATAAGTTGCATATTTAATAATTTAAATAATACATAAAGTTTGGGAAAACGACACATAATAGCAATATACTTTCGGCAGTTGTCCATTAGGTAGTTCTAACTTCTTTTTTTATTTATTATTTTCGTAATTAAAGTTTTCTTTAAATTATAATATTAGCATATCATACTTAATGGGGAAAAAAAAGATACAAACCTATAACCGGTTCGGGAGCTAGACTTAAAATCATATATTGGAACTTGAACCGATTTCCCATCTTTTAAATCATAAATGTTTTTCAGCAACGTGTCATAATCTGTCAAACGAGGATCTGTTCAAAAAAATGACATTAAAATGTTTGCAAATAATAATAACTTTAAAATTCAGCCAAAAGTTACAAAATTTACCATCAAAATTATCATCAATTACTCGGGTACCATCATTATAATTATCCATTGAAATAACAGCAACACTTGGCATAAAGTTTAATATTTTCTCTGTAAATGAGCTTTTCCCGGCACCTGAGGGGCCCGCTAACCCAACCAAAATAATTCCCTCATTTTTTTGGGCTAATAACTGACAAGCCCGAATTACAACAAAGAAACCCTTCTCAAATGATAAATTATCTTGAATTCTTGTAATTTCATAGCGATCACAATCTTTTCTTTTGACTAATCGAACTTGATCTTTTAAAAGCCCTTGCTTTCTTGACCCCAATTCACCAATTGAGATTTCTTGACTCATTAAGCTAAGATTTTTTCCTATTAATGTAATAAAAAAACAGATATATCATAGATTTTAGTAAAAACAATATGCAAAAGTGTGTGAAAGTTCAGTTTTTGACAAATTTACAAGTGAAATTTCGATTTTTGACAACTTAAAGACCCAGGTATAGTTAATTTTAAGAAAATTTCCCTAAATTTTTGGAAATTGTACTTTCACCAGAAAAAAAAAAATTTGGTACCCAAGTTGTCAAGTTTGGATATTTGGTTTCCATAAACATACATGTAAACATTGGAATTAAATCACATTAAACAAATAATGGACTGCAAAAGTCATAATTGACATTTCCACAATATATAATGTCAAAATGTTTACATTAATAATAGTCAAAATCATGACAGAAATTTCAAAAACATTCAAACGCATAATAGACTGACTCATTCCTCCATCATTTAAAAGCTATGACATCATATACCAAAATGGGTACTTTACCATTTCAAAATTGTTTTCATTTTCATAATAATTACTTCAAATTGAAATGTTCACATCAAATTAGTAAACAAATTCACATCAATTTCGCATTTAAAACATCCAATTTTGACATTACAAATCAAAATATCAACATAATTTTCATCATTGATAAACGAAATCATTTAAGGATTCAATCCAAATCAATCATGTAACATTACCCCACATCAATTCGAACGTTTTCTTCAAAAAATCAAACAACAGTTTCAAAAACCCGGATTGGATCTTAAAAAACCCACTAACCAAAATCAACCGACTGAATCATCAAATTAACGAAACTAGAATTAAACATTAATCGAGCAAAGAGAAACATAAATTACCAATGAGGGATTCCCTTTTGGTACAGTAAGAACTGATCAAAAGGGAGATGAATACAGTGTTGTGAAAGCTTTACACAATGGAATGATGGATTTTGAGCTCTGATAAAAGGCAAAAAGAGTACGAGGGGAGTCAGCAAATAGGTGTGTTTGGATACGTGTTTATAGATATAGAGATAGAGATAGATAGATTGTATGCATTTTTATTTGTGTGTGTTGAAAGGGGAAAAAGGGTTACGATTTTTTGGAGATTGTGTAACGGGGAATCGGGAATTATGCAGGATTTCTAGTTTGCAGACAGTCGTGGCAGAGAAGGAGAATATACTATATTTATCATTAAAAAATAAAAAACCCTTTGAAGCAAAGGAAGGGAAATATCCTAGTAATTTTACATTTTTAATTATTTACAGAAAATATTGAATATTCTGGGATCCATTGTGTTTCATTTACTCAATTTGGAGAAAATTGTTCTTCACCCTTAAGTTGAGATTATTATAATTTTATTTTGGGTTTTTCTAACTCATGCTCTAAAGGCATAAGATAAAAGCATTTAATGATATTACAAATGTCATTTATGTTGAAAAATGCATTTAATAATTGTAAAAATTAGACTTCATTTAATGTATTTTTAGTATATTAAAAAGTTTTTGTTCAATTAATGTTCTTTACCTCATACCCTTAAGGCATGAGTTAGTCAAACTCTTTTATTTTATACGATTATCACGTTTTAACTAACTTATTGCTACATATTTAGAATAATTAATATACATAAATGGAGTTGGGTTTGCCTTAGGGTGGCAATAATGCGGGTTGGGTCATAAACGGGTTGAAGTGTTCGGGTTCATGGGTTGAAAATCTCAACCCATCCCAACCTTTTTATCTAAACGGGTTGAGATCTTCAACCCGACATATTTATTAAACGGGTTGGGTCATAAACGGGTTGACCCAATAAAACATCAATTTATAAAATAATAGGGAAAGACACACATAATTAAAGACTAAAATACCAAAATAAGATGATTAGTTGCAAAATATAAATAAAATTTCTTTTAAACTTATTGTTCAGTGAAAAGTTATTCTTTAAAAATATTAAATATTAAAATAATAGTATAACACAAATATCTTATACTTCCTCCGTATCAAAATAAGTGACACAAATTGACTTACACGTTTTTTGAGGTAAAAGATTAAAGTAGAGATTAGGGGTGATTATCGGGCCAAAACCGAACCGAACCGAACCGAACCGATAGAACCGATAACCGATAACGATGAATTTTTAAAACCGAAACCGAACCGATAACATGTTATCGGTTTTGGTTCGGTTCGGTTTCGGTCGGTTTTCGGTTCGGTTCGGTTATTTTAGGCCAAATGTTCATCCTTTTCCGAAAACCGAACCGAACCGATAGAACCGATAACCGATAACAATGAATTTTCAAAATCGAAACCGAACCGATAACATGTTATCGGTTTTGGTTCGGTTCGGTTTCGGTCGGTTTTCGGTTCGGTTCGGTTTTTTCGGTCAAAATGCTCACCCCTAGTAGAGATTAAAATAGAATAAAGTACATAGTTAGTGGATAATGGGTCCCACTTTCCTTGAATAAAATGATATTAATGAGTTTTAAAAGTAAAAGTAAGGGTATAAAGGTGATTTAACTTTATTAAAGTTAGTGGGTATGGGTCCCATTATTTTTACCAAATAAGGAAAGTTTTCAAAGTGTGTCACTTATTTTGATACACCCCAAAATGGAAAGTGTGTCACTTATTTTGATACGGAGGAAGTATAAGAGATTTAGGTTGTTCAATTTCTAAGAAAATAAATATGTGACTCATATTAAGTGTATGCAAGATTTTAAATTATACTCCCTCCATCCCACAAAAAACTTCTCATTTGCCTCTAAATTTTTGTCCCATAAAAAACTTCTCATTTCTCACATTTGATGAGCTCCACACAATAAAAAACTATTATTACTAAACACCCCACCACTAATATCCGCTAACTATCTTTCTCTCTCCCACCCAACCTTATATTTTAATTAAAAGTATTATCAATGACCCCGCCATATAATATCACCTAAAAACTTGTGCAAAAGGCAAATGAGAAGTTTTTGTGGGACGGAGGGAGTAATATATATTATATTATGTATTTAAAATAAATTAATAAATAAATAGTAATATATTATGTATTATGCATTTAAGATATACTCCGTATATAATATTTAAACGGGTTGACGGGTCATAAATGAGTTGTAAATTTGAACCCAACCCGACTTATTTTATGACGGGTTGTAAATGGGTTGACCCGTTTACGACCCACGGGTTGAAAGTTATGACCTAACCCGCTAATTTCGGGTTCTAAATGGGTCGGGTTGACATGTCGGGTTTGATTTTGCCAGCCCTAGTTTGCCTACACATCTCTCTCTCACACACACTGTGTATGTTGGTCAGTGTTTTAAACTTGGGTTAACCTGGCCTTTTAAACAAGGAACCGTTGAAGAGTATCTAGTTTTGCTCATTTATGACCCGTTGTGACCCGACAAGTTTTTGTGAAACCCGGAAACCAACCCAACCGTTTGTAATCCGGTTGTAGGCATAAATCTCGTTTGAACTTCAATTTTGAAAGTTGATTCGTCGAAATTAGAAACAAAATCAGACGATTTAGAAAGTGATAATGAGATTTTAGAAACTAAATCATAAGAAATAAGACGATTTGACCCCGAGTTGGCCCGCTTGTTCGTAAGAACTCGAGTTTTAAAACATCCGGTGAAGGCGTAAGTAGGGAAGGGGTTGACCGTTGACCAGACAGTGAGGTGCCTGGAATTGTAGAGAGGGTGGGCCAAATATGGAGCCCAAACAACTGGACAGATTGGAGGAGTTCCATTTTGGGACTTATTATACTGTAGTTATCAATTAAATGATCTCACGGGCTCCTTTGTGGAGTTTCCTTCTGAGTTCTGACCTGCCAATTACTTGTACGAAGTAATAAATTTCTGAAATTTTGTTATTATTGAATATATGTTTTTTTTATATAAGATGCGATGATATAAATATATTAATTTATAAATATGATGTCTATTTTTAATATTGGGGAGGATAGATGGTGTGGCGGGGAGAAGTTAAGAGATAGATTCCTGGCGATAATGTTAATATTTTGTTTGTACACTAGCTTTAAGTTGAGTTGGTCAGCTGACCTTTTGGCTTGCTGTGTGGCTATGGTGGCCATCTTTCTTGTTCCTTTATTTAATTTTTTATATATTATTACTTTCGGAGAATTATATTACTAATAAAATATAATTTTGTAAACTTTAAGTTGAGTAAGCACGGAGCTCAATAATATTCCCTCTTTGAAATTAAATGTTTAAATACAGTTAATAAGATATAGTTTTGTGAAAATCATTGTGATGTTAGCGGCTCATAAGTTGTTAAAAACAAAAACAATGCGTTTATGGTTAACTATAAGTTTGTGATAAGTTTGTGATGGTTTGAGTACTAAGCGTAAGAGTCGCGGTCGTCCCCTTCAATCGCCGATCACGACGTGTCAACCCCCCCCCCCCCCCCCCTCTCTTACGTGCCTTGTCTCCGAGACGTCCACATGCTCACTTGGCAAACGTTTGTGAGCAATGACTGTTTGTAATTCGTTCTTAGTGAGTGATACATGTAATAATAAAATCAATTATAATGTATGGTTGTGAGTTTGGTCACTAACTCACTACTACATGAGTTTAGTCGGGATTTGTCATGTGTTTGGTTAAAAGAGAAAAATCGATATACCACTGATGTGACAGAGGTGACCAAAATGAGTTTGGTCACCTTATGGGTAGTGTTGTAATCACATCTCTTTCATAATGAGTGATTGAGCAGAGTATAAAGTAATTAAGATATAAATAGCCATACAACTAATGGGCGGATCTATGTAGGTTAAGGGGGTGCATGGCCACCACTTGGTGAGCCACTCATGTTGGAAAACATCTAGTAAAAAATTGTGAAATTTTTTATATGATATTCGGATTAAATTATGTGAAAGCCCCGGTTAATTTAAGTCTTAAATTTGCCACTTAGTACTAATGATGGTAGCGTAAAGTCCTTATTTACTACCTAAACTGAGATCGTTATAAAAAATTGTAATTTAGTTGTAAAAAAGCAAAGTGCTTAGTGAATACTAATACTTCCTCCATATCAAAATAAGTGAATCACTTTCCTTTTTGATGTGTATAAAAATAAGTGAATCACTTTAATAATTTACCTTGTTTGGTAAGTTTATATATTTTATTACCCCTTTACCCTTACCTATCACTCTTTAAACATCATTAAATGTGTGGGGTCCCATCCATTTTTGTCATCTTCCTATATTTTGTCTCGAAAAACGTAAACTTAAAAGTAATTAACTTATTTTGATACGGAGGAAGCATATATTTAGTATGCTAAAACATGTCTTTAATACCCAAACGCTGGTAGGAGTCTAAAACAACACGTTGTTTATATTTGCATATAGGGAACATGTGTGAACCAAAGACCGACTATCATTGCCACGTATCATAGCCTATGCATTTATGTTCACCGGGAAACTGTCATCGATAATTCTTATAACACTTCAGCTTTACATTCAACATCAACGGCATCACTACGACACCTTCACTCTAGTTTTGTGACAAGGAACTTGACACTCTAGTTTCGTTCACATCACACGTGACAAACTCCGATCAAACCCAAATAATAGTGACTAAACCCACAACCAAATATTAAAGTTAATTTTATTAATATATATACCACTTATCAACCACAAACCACATACAACCATTGCATGATGCCTCACGACCTTCACCAGAAGTCCAGAAGACCGAACCCATGCCAAGTAAGTATGTGGAATGGCTAAGCATAAATTTATGAAATAAAATATAAGAGTAAATTACTGTTTTTGTCCCTGTGATTTACCCGATTATGCGTTTTTGTCCCTATACTTTTTTTCCCTTTGTCTGTCCTTGAACTATGCCAAATTTTATTTTTTTTGTCCTTCCGTCCAAATTTGACCGTTAACTAACGACAAAAACGATGAATTGGGTTTGTATTTTGTATATATATTTGGGTTTGGACTTCAACACTTGTGGGTTTAGTCCATAGTTTTCCTAAAATGGCTGGCCCAATATATTTACTAAAAATCTTGGCCCAATATGTATGTATCTTAACATTGAGATTATTTGTTTGAATATTTTTGTATCATTTGAATCAGTAATACGAAGTATATGGTTAATATGGATCTGAATAATTAAATATATGATATAATCTGAATCAGTAAGATGTATGATATGCATATTGTTATAATTAATTATAAGTTCGGTCATCATTAGCAATATCATCAAGATGTCTAATCAAACAACAAAAAATAATTTAAAATGATCATTTGCATCATTCAAAGGGAATCATTCATATGTCCGAGTCCGACCAAACAACAATCTATCATTCTAATACATATTAATACATGGTCTCTACATCATCCACGCATTTGCATCATTCATATATTAGTATATCTTTATACAAATTTGGTGCAACATCAAACTCGACATCAATTTCGTCAGTGATAAAGTCCTGACATTTCTAGTTCACTAAGAGGATTCAAGACTAGTTTGAACGTTCGTTCACTAACTCCCGTTCCACTGTGGGAGCATATCAGACCACACGTATTTTATGTTGTATTTGGATCGTATATCATTAGCCCATGTACTCTTATTAGGTAGGTTATTTTTTTGAAGCCCATCTTGAACCCAATTAAATTAATTGAATGAGGATAATTGGAAATAAACCAATATTAGTTCAACATGTAGTAATTTGTAGTTATAGAGAACACATTGTCAATGCACGAGAAAAAAATATTCCGTACAGAGAAAGATCACTGTGAGTCTAGCTGTGATCATCAACATTCTTTAATGAGCGTGACATCTCATATTTGAGAAGTTCTATTTATTTAAATTTATTATCGTAGGTACTTAAACCGAGCTAAAACATACATATAAACTAATATGATATGCTACATAAAAAAATCATATAAATATTGAATTTGATTTTGAGTTGAGTGGTTGAGAAGGTTACAAGCAGAACAATATTTGAGTCGGGGCATGTTAAGGTTGATGCTCATAAGATGACAAAATAAATAAATTTACATCGCACGTTTAAAAAATAAATACTTTACAGTTAATATCATTAAAAATACAATATTTGTCATAATAGATATTAAACCAATTTTTTTCTATAAAATATATTAAGTCTATAACGCTAAGCTAACTTCATTTATAAAATTTAAAATTTTTCCAACATACTTAAATATTAAAAAGAGCATCCAAATACTTCATATATGTCTATATTGCTAATACAAGAGTGACAAGTCATTAACTTTTACTACCAAATAAGAATATAATGATACGAATTGGAATAACAGAGGACAAATCTAACGACGATTAATCGTTAGTCGAATGCTTAATAGATAATCCTGGAATTGGAGAACCATGTTTCTCCCTAAAACAATAAAGTAGACTAGCACAAAAATAATCGACACCCTAGAGGGGTTTGGCCGATCCCTATATATAGGGTCGGACCCCAATACTTATCGAATAAGGAAACGAAATAATCTAACAATATTTCCTACTAGATAATTAAGCATTCGAATCTTGTATCAAGATAGACTTTAATTAGGATCTTTTGGTTTACGTCTCTGATACACTTGGCCCCACTTGTCTTTTACAGCACCGATCGTATCATTACCCCCTTCCCAAAGACTCACCTTGTCCTCAAGGTGAAATTCTGGGTACTGTAGTTTAAAGTGATCCAATGATTCCCACGTAGCTTCTTCTACGGCCAAGTCTTTCCATTTGATCAAAACTTCTCGACCTTCGGATTCTTTTCGCATCCCCAGAACTTGTTCAGGTGTCCATCTCATCGTAATGGCTTCGGGTAACTCCGCGGGTAGCTCAGATTCGACCGGTTGCTTCCCAATGACAGCTTTTAATTGAGATACGTGGAACACCGGATGAATGCTAGACGTTTCGGGTAATTGAAGGCGATAAGCGACCATCCCGATACGTTTTAAGATTTCATATGGTCCGTAGAATCAGGGTGCCAATTTAACGTTCATTCTCTGCGTCACCGAACTCTGCCGATACGGTCGTAATTTCAAAAACACTTTATCGCCGACGTTAAAAGTTACCTCGCGACGGTGTTCATCGGCCTTTTGCTTCATCATTTGTTGTGCCTTATGAAGATGATCTTTCAAATCCTTCATGACTTGGTCTCGTTCGCATAAATACTCATCAACTGCGAACGTCGTGGTCGTTCCCTTATCGTAACTGAGCAAAGTCGGGGGATCTCGGCCGTACAACACTTTAAACAGCGTCAAACCGATTGACGAATGGAATGACGTGTTGTACCAGTACTCGGCCCATGGGAGCCACTTAACCCATTGTTTGGGTTTGGAGGATGTGAAGCACCGTAAATAGGTTTCTAAACTGCAGTTAACAACCTCCGTTTGACCATCTGTCTGGGGGTGGTACGCGGTGCTTCGCTTAAGAGTAGTGCCCTGGTACTTAAACAATTCTTTCCAGAAATGACTGATAAAAACTTTATCTCGGTCCGAGACTATAGAGGTCGGGACCCCGTGCAATCTCACGATATTTCTGATGAAGGTCGCGGGAACTGACGATGCGGTATATGGGTGCTTAAGGGCCACGAAATGAGCTGATTTACTTAATCGATCAACGACCACCATAATGACGGTATTGCCCTTGGATTTTGGGAGGCCGTCGATAAAATCCATTGAGAGATCTTCTCAAATGCGTTGTGGTAGATCCAAAGGTTGAAGTAACCCGGCCGGGGACATATTCGAGTATTTGTTGCGTTGACATGTCATACACTCCGCCACCATTTTGGCGACATATCGCCGCATGCCCAACCAAAAGAATTTCGTGGCTATACGGTGGTAGGTCTTTTAGCACACCGCCATGGCCACCCACGGTACCACTATGGAGTTCGTCAAAAACTCGTGAGATCCATGGTGACATACATAGCAATACTAAGCGGCCCTTACACTGCAAATTATCTCGTGTATCGTGTAATGCTCTAACCCGTCTTCTTTGGCTGACACTCGTGCCCGGATGCTCAGAATTTCAGGGTCGCGTCGGAGTTCGCTTAACAGTGTCTGTTAATCGCGACTCGAGTGACGGTTAATTCGCGGTATTCGATCAATTTTTCCCATCACGATAGTGCATCAACTGCGCTATTCTCTCGGCCCGGCCGGTATATGATGTCAAATTCATAGCCTGAGAGTTTAGAGATCCACCTCTGGTGTTCCCCGGTTATCACGTGTTGATCAAGTGAGTACTTAAGGCTTCGTTGATCAGTAACGACTGTGAATTTGCGGCCTAAGAGGTATGGTCGCCATTTCTGTATTGCAAGTACTATGGCCATTAGCTCCCTTTCATAAACGGATTTTAATTGTGCTCGGGGCCCAATAATTGGCTGTAATATGCAATGGGTCGACCTTCTTGCATAAGCACGGCGCCTATACCATATCCTGACGCATCCGTTTCGAGGGTAAACGATTTAGCGAAGTCCGGCATGGTGAGAACCGGTACGTGGGTCATGGTTGATTGCAACTGCTGGAAGGCGGCGGTGGCGTCGTCAGACCACTGAAAATTATCTTTTTTGAGCAACTCCGTCAGTGGTCTAGCAATTTTCCCCATAATTCTGCACGAACTTTCGATAATACCCGGTTAAACCGAGAAACCCGCGTAATTCGCGTAGCGGTTTTAGTACGGGCCATTCGATCATTGCTGTAATTTTGGTGGGGTCGGCCTTGACACCGGTGGCGGTAACGATGTGCCCGAGATAGTCAACTTGAGGTTGACCGAAGATGCATTTCTTTTCGTTACAGTATAACTTTTCCGCCCGTAGGAGTTCAAATACTATTGATAAGTGTGTAGCATGTTCTTCGGCGGTCTTGCTATATACTAGAATGTCATCAAAGAAGACCAATACGAAATTCCGAAGAAACGGCTTAAAAATTCGGTTCATAAGGGCTTGGAATGTTGACGGTGCATTGGTGAGACCAAAGGGCATTACTAAGAACTCGTAATGACCTTCGTGAGTGCGAAATGTCGTCTTTGGTATGTCTGTTTCTTGCATGCGTATCTGATGGTAACCGGATTTGAGGTCGAGCTTGCTAAAGATGGTGGTCCCGTGTAGCTCGTCTAAAAGTTCATTGATTATGGGAATTGGAAATTTATCCAAAATGGTTGCCTTGTTAAATGCTCGGTAGTCAACGCAGAACCTCCAGCTACCGTCTTTCTTTTTCACAAGTAATACCGGGCTAAAAAACAGGCTCGTGCTTGGCTTGATTACACCTGCTTCCAACATTTCTTTTACCAGCCGTTCTGTTCCGTTCTTTAAAATGATAGCATGCTCGTGATCACGGTAGGGCGCTAAACCTGTGGGCATATCAAACACATCAACGTAATTAGCTAGTACTAACCGGAGATCGGGGTGTACGTCCGCTGGTGTCTGTTCGGTCTGCTCTACGTTTGCGACTGTCACCAGATAGCTCTCGGCAGTTTCGGGTAAGGCTCGTGCTAGCGACTGTAAGGACGCATGGGAGCGCTGTAAACTGGGTTCACCCCGTATCGTGATGCGTTTGCCGTCTTTGTAAAACGACATTATCTTGGTCTTCCAGTTCACTTCCGTGACGCCTAGCTCCTCTAACCATTTCATGCCCAGTATGACGTCCGTGCTACCGAGTTCCAGCGGGTAGAAATCGTCCTCGACCAAAATTTCTGGTAATTGTAACTGTATATTTTTGCAGATTCCATAGGTTGCATCTATTTTCCCGTTGCCTAAAATGATACCCTTGCGCCGCTTGCCCTTGACCGTTAAGTCCAGTGGCTCGATCAACCTGACAGACACAAAATTATGGGTTGCCCCACAATCGATTAGTACAACTACCTCACTTCCCTTAATTGTACCTCGAAGTTTAATGGTGCGGGGGGAGGTTATGCCGATGACTGATTGCACGGATACTTCCAAGTTGTCGAGGTGAGGATGTTCGTCTTCGTCATCAGATTCTTCCTCGTCACCTTACGCGACCATCAGTACTTGGAGCGTTTTGTCCAGGCAGCGGTGTCCGGGCCCATAACGACCATCACACCGGTAACATAGGCCCTTCACCCGTTTATCTGCGTATTCCGCCTCGGTCATCCGTCGGAACGGCTGCTTCGCGGTTGTTTGTGCCGTTTTAGGGCCGGTGTTGGGTGTCGATCCGATGGTGTTCGATGTTTGCCCGACTTGACCGCTTCCGCTATTTCGGCTGAAGTTTGATTTCGGGGCTGCTCTATTTTTCTCCCCCGTGTCGTCCGCTTTTACCTCGTCAATCATGAGAGCTAAACACATCACTTGGTTAAGCCCGCGTGGCTGGAGGACCCGTGTCGTCCGCTATGCGGACGTCCGATTTTAATCCTTTTATGAATGTTCCTTCCAGAACCTTCTCGGAAATTCCATCTAGCTGCGCTGCTATGGATTCAAAAAGGGCGATGAATTCGCGAATCGTTCCGGTTTGACTGATGTTTAAAAATTGTTCATGCATGTCGCCGCCTTGGGATGGTTGGAATCGTTCCAGCAAGCGTGTTTTCATTTGTTCCCACCCCCGGAATGGTTCCCTACGCTCGCTCCATCGGTACCACGACAAGGCTTTCCCTTCTAAGCATATCACGGTGGCCCGTAAGCGTTCATCGGAATTAATGATCCCTTGAACGTCAAAGAAACGTTCGGCTCGGTATACCCAGCCGTATGCATCTTCCTCGTCAAATATAGGCATCTTCAGTTTTCACAGTCGGTGGTCCGCCCCGACGTTCCATGTGCGATCGCCAGATCCGGTGGGAGCTACCGGTCTTGGTCGATACCCGAACGGATGCTGCACGTATTCGTCATCATGTTCGGAACTAGTACGATGATTATCATACTCCATCTGGTGTATCATCTTCACGTTACTCGAGCCTGCCGGAGCATCGAATGATAGTAACGGAAACCCTAGGTCGTCAAAACGCAGTGGTGTGGCGTTCCGGTTCGGTTGAGGCCCCCTGGTTTGCGGTGGTGGACGGGAGGTTGTTTGGGTTGCGACCGAAAATATGGGAGCGGCGGCGGAGGCGGCTAGGGTTTGCACGGCGGCGGTAGTGTGAAGCTGTGTGAGAGTGGTTGCTGTGGAGGTGGGTGGCAGCGACAGAAGTTGTTGCTGTTTTTGTTGGAGGCTGAGCAGAATCGTCATCATCTCCTCGTGTTTTCGATCGTTTCCTCAAACCTCTGATGTGATTCGGTCTGCATAGATGCCATGCGCTGCTGCGTTTCAGACTGCATAGCTTCGATTCGACCGATCTGCACTGCGGTGGCAGCCTTGTGTTCCGACAGTTCATTGTCGATGTCCGCCACTTTCTTTGTCATCCCGGAATCGAACGCTCTGATACCAATTTGATACTTATTGGAATAACAGAGGACAAGTCTAACGACGATTAATCGTTAGTCGAATGGTTAATAGATAATCCTGGAATTGGAAAACCAGGTTTCTCCCTATAACAATAAAGTAGACTAGCACAAAAATAATCGACACCCTAGAGGGGTTTGGCCGATCCCTATATATAGGGTCGGGCCCCAATACTTATCGAATAAGGAAACGAAATAATCTAACAATATTTCCTACTAGATAATTAAGCATTCGAATCTTGTATCAAGATAGACTTTAATTAGGATCTTTTGATTTACGTCTCTGATACACTTTGTCTTTTACAGCACCGATCGTATCATATAACATACTAGCTACAAAACCCGCCCGATGGGCGGGTATGCTGTAAATTTTAGTATGTAGAAAAATGTCCAAAAAAAACTTTATATATTTCTAAATGACATAATAATCGATAGATGTGATGATGATTTTGTACAAAAAAAAAGGTAAATGAAGAAATGTTACACGGGCATTTTATTAAATGAAGAATCCAGCTTTTTATGCCGTACTCCGTAATATCTGAAGTCTGGTTCCGTTGCACAATCCAGCTTTTTATGCCGTAAGCATAGAATGCCGGTTTTATGGAAATTATATTGAGTCGTGTATCACTTCTGAATAAATACGATTGAGTCGCTGATTGATCTTTTAAATATTTATTTGTTTCCTTGTATGTAGGATCTTTTAAATAGTTATTTATTTGTTTCCTTGTATGTAGGAAGCTGTATATGGAGCATATGAATGTAGACCGTAAGCCGTACCAGATTCGTTTGCCGTATATGGAGCGTATGAATGTAGACCGTAAGCTGTACCAGATTCGTTTGTATTAGTGAAAATGACGTGGAACAATCAGGGAATTCCAAGTGGCATTATGGACGAATAGGAATGCTTGGAATTGCCATGATGTCAAACTCTCTTCAAATTTAGGCCTCATATATAGGGTAGGATTAGTCTCTTCCTCATCTTACACCCACCACCATTAGCCAACCCCAATTGCCTCTGATTACTTTTAAAATTTTCAAAAGAGATAGAAAACTCTTAGAAAATTATCTATTACCACTATTTTGAACAAATATCATACTAATAACAAAATTGTAGACATGTTTTACTCTATACCATGATCTTGCCCCATATTTTAAAATAAATTTACATGTGGTTATAACTTACACCTATCCTATTTAAACATCAAAAGCTTATCCTTCTCAAGTACCAAATAGTTATGCAAGACGTACGTACTAATTTAAAATAAATTATCTACTGGAAACATAATCTTCCACATATATTTTTTAATGTGAGCCGTCCATATAAAAACAAAAGCTCTAAATTTCTTTCTATATCTTGTTACATTTTAAAAGTAAACTTGTACTATAAGCTAAATAAATAACATAGAACTTGTATGAATACAAGTTAATAAAATAGGGCTGGCAATCATGCCGGGTTTGAGTTAGTGGATTTGGGTTATCAGTTGTGGGGTTGGAATTAATCAACTTATTAAACCGGGCCTATTTAATATTCTGGGCCAGAAAAATCAACTTAACCACGACACGTTTAAACCATGGTAACCCGGACACGACCCATCTGACCCATACAACTTAATAAGTTTGTGAACCAAATGGGTTAGTGAGTTAGAATCAAATTGACAGTTCAGAATTAAAAATGGACCCAAATACAATGCTAATGTGAGCAACTAAAAGGTCAAAGAGAGATACATAATTGTTTTAGACGGATTTTATAATATTTACGTCCTTTTTACAAATTTATAAAAACTTTATAAAACTAAATGCGTTGGCAGGTCGACCTGTGTATACATAAGCCAGCCTGAAACATGACCCGATATATAAACGGGTTTGACAGCTTGACCTGGCTCAATACTCAAACCCAGACTTGATTATTTCCGTGTCAGGTTTCGGGTCGTGTCGGGAACTGCAGCCATGCACTACTAAAAAGAACCTACTTCGAGACCTCTACAGTCTACACATGGACGCACGACCGGGCTGACGGGCATATTAGACATTTGCATCGTGTTCATATTGATTTTGGACCTCAAAATTATTTCTTTTTTATCATATAACAATATGTATATTTGTGTAGTTATCGTTTACAATGATCTTAAAATCGGGTAGGGAAAACATTAGATACGGGAATGATCCCCTGGCCCATATATATCGGACCTCACCAGGTCGATATCGGTCCCACATCACACATGCAGCCCTATTATATGCACATTAACTCAATAAGTTACAAACCACTACTATTTGTCACTCCTAAAAGACAAATTGGTTGGGCTCAATTAAATTAAAATAATATATGTATGCAAAAACAACAAATATACAACTTGTTCACTCAACTACCCAACATAGAAAGCAATGCCACTTTTTATAGAGCTCAAAAACTCAAAATTAGCAAGAGTCCAAATGATCAAATCACCAATAAGTAAAATAGGTCCCTCCATTGTCTGGTTATAACCAGATAAGATGCTTCGGCCCGCCCGTTCAAGGGGTCCGAACAGACTGGAAAGTTCGATTCCCGTGCCCACTTATAAAACCCTAAAATTTGAGTAATTTATGGTTTTGGAGTTCGAAAAGTGTAAAAATTGACTGATACTATACTCGACCCGGTATGATGGCCGGGTAACGGGCTAACCGGTGGGTCAACCCGGGTCGACTAAAAAGTAAAAATATATTATACAAAAAATATGAAATTACTAAATTTCAAGGTAATATCTAATCATTGATGACTGATGTAGTGATTAATACAGTTGGATTTGGTGCCAGGTGTACTTAGCATCTAAACTTAACTCGAGTTCAATGACTCAGCGAGCCAACTCGGTAATAGTACTCGAATGCAATGACTTAGCGAACATCACAGTGAGCCGACTCAGTAAAAAAATGACGTGAACATGATTAGTACTTGAATGCAATGACTCATTGAGCTCACTTGGCAAGAAAAAATGACATAAAGCATATGCTTTATCTATTATCATGTATCAGGACAGACAAACAAAAGACTACTTGATGATAATTAGCAAAATTCAAATGGAATGACTCGGTGAGTGAGTCGACTCGATAGGAAAAATGACATAAACATGCTTTATGAGGACAGACAAGCAAAGGATTGATCATATAAAGAGCCAAATACAGTTGGGCTCACTGCATTATTAGAATATATAAAATAAAAAGTGTGTCCTTTATTCATGTCAAGACACAAGTACAAGGTGGCAATTCGAAAATTAGAGTAAATTACATAAATACTTGTGAATTTAACTCTTTTTTTTATATACGGATAGTCCTAAATTTTGAAACTTATAACACCAATGCTTCCTAAACTAAAAAGATCATAAAGTTTTTAGGGACCATTGATGTTTTAAGTTTCAAAATTAAGGATGATTGTGTTAATTATAAGTTTCAAAATTTGGGATGATGATCTTACAAGTTTTGAAATTAGAGATAATCATAACAAATGTACAAACTATAGGAACTATATATGTAATTTGATATAGGGATAATGAGTAATTGAGAAATGCATCAATTAATGTGATACCTCTTGAATATTGGGCTCCATTGCATTTCCCACTTCTAAAGCTGACCTTTCATTCATCTGGCAACTATGAGAAAATTAAATAAAGACTCCTCAGGTGAGACCTCTAAATGCAAATCAGGTGAGTTTGCCTTAACTTTGATAGAAAATCAGAAAAGTGGAATATTTGAAATCAAACTTTTTAGCCTTGTTTTGAACAAACTTATTTATGGAAAATGGAAGAAATGTTTTAGAATCCACTTTTCCTCACTTCACTAAAATGTGTTTCAAAAACTGTGTTTTAGAATCCACTTTACCTAGGAAAGTGACCGGAATCGTGGCAATTAGGAGATCATTTCAGGTGTTATAATTTCTGCTAGGCCATCACTAGATGGTTCGCATCTATATGTAATATTTTTTACTTTAATACGTTTGCTTAAGTGTCTTACTAATTGCGGTTTAGGCGATTAATTAAACTTGAAGGACACCCGACCACTTACCTCCATTTATAGTTTTGGCACTCGAGTGTATGCCAAAACACAAGTCATAATTAACAAAATAATGTGTGTTTATTTTTCACTTATTTTCATCATGTGCACCTTAATACCCCCACCCCCACAAAGACATAAGGCTACTTTATGAACAAAGAGACAACAGATAGAAAAGAGTAGAAGCGATTTTAATTTGGGCCAAATAGAAAACGCCAAAAAACAGTTGGATTGCCTGTACAATCTCACATGAAAGAAAGCCTTGTTGATGACATTACAGAAGAAAATTAAAATAATGCAGCAAATGATCGACTTCTTTTTTAGCCATTTATGATCATGTGAAATGGTACTTTTTTTCTCTCTCATATTCAGAGTAGGGTTACTAGCTCCCCCACTTGCCACTCACCTCAAAAGCTACACAATTCATGATGCTTATTTCATCTTCATTCATCACATTTCAAACTTCAACATTTTCAATCAAAATGGAATTCACCAAATACCTTAATGGATCAGTTTCTGAAGAGTGTAGCAGTAGTGAATCTGGATGGACCATGTACATTGTTTCTTCCATGCATGACCATGGTACTCATCATCATCATGACCATCATCATGATCATGATGATGGGATTGGTTACAACATGTATCATCATCATCATAATGAAGATAGTGATGATTCCATGGTTTCGGATGCCTCTTCTCGTCCAACTCGTGAAGTTGTTTCACGTGGGACCGCTAAGAAACGAAGTGGCGGATTGCATCGTGAGTCAAAGCGTTCGGTTAGTCAAAGGCAAGTTGAGAAGAAGCTATATGACAGAAGGCAAAGAGCCGTTAAAGAAGAAGAACACAAAGCAAGATTTGATGTTAAGGCAAGGAAGACTACTAACTAGCTAGTTTGTTTAAATTTCGTAACTTTATTGTTTTTAACGGATTTGGAAGCCTGATATTAAGGTGCAATCCATGCACGTACACACATTTGGCTAAGAATTTGTAGCAAATGCATGTACACCATGATATTGCACTACATAAGTGTGTGTTTGTGCTTGTATATATTTTAAATTATGATTTCATCATATGATCATGCTTTTGGCTTTCAAATAGAGTTCACAACAACGACAAAAAAAACCCATTCTTTGCAAATAACATCCCCTCACAAATCTTTTTTCAATTACTTATTGAAAAACAATTATGCATTTTAAATTAAATTATTAGATAATCAATTGTTGCAAAATGTGATTATGTAAAACAATGTTTGGGTTTGATACGTTGTTTGATATCGCAATAATTAAATAATACTCTGTAAGTTTTTTGTAGTGTTTGACAAACCGGAGTATTTATTTAGTTAATAGGTGAAATGCAATAGTTAGTTCTCAAAACGCAAATAACAGATAATTGATTGTTCAAACTTTTTTGCCAAAAACTTATTTTAAATTATATGCGTTTTAAAAACGCAATTAGCAGATAATACCTTGTTGAAAAAACACTTTACAAAGGGTTTTAGGAGGAAAAACCCCTCAAAATAATTAAATGGGAGAAATTGGGGAGGATTTTTGCAACTAGTTGGATGTATTGAATTGAACATTTTTTTTTTTTATTTTTTTTTTGCAACGGTAAGGTGAATATTTCTTAGTCCCCACAGATGACTCGCCAACTTTGTACGGTTTTGGCTGCTATTTTCTTTTGTCATAACTGATAACTAACAATTGACATAACATGACAAAAATTTCATGTCACAACATTTAAGATATTATTTTACACATTCCATTCAGCCTAAAAGATCCAAATCACATTAGAGCGTTATTATATAACGATCGACATGGTTGTCTAAACTAAATGATGTCTTTTCAATCCGACCCAACCCAACAAATTAAAATAAACGTTTTAATCTTGAAAATAAGGACAAATCAAGGGTCATTTCAAATTGGAGGGACAAAATATCTTTTGCTAGTGACCTCCTAAAGGACTTCATTATGCATGAAGATATTTTTCATTTACTATGGGAAATTCTCATATTTATTGGAGCATATAAGAGCAAGAGTTGCCTATGAAATTGGAAAATTGGGTTTCCAACCATCACTTATTAGACCTGGGTTGGGTCTTGTTTTGCGGTGAGGCGGTAGTGACAGTGGTGGCGGGTGATGAGTGATGACAGCGGCGCCAGTAATCATGGTGGTTGGTGGGCATGTTTGTCTTTGAGTAGGTGCAACTACACATGACTCACATTTTAAAAGAGCCCAATTTTTTTTATACCTCTTACATATAATCTTATAATTCTTAAGCCCACTTAATAATCTAATAGAAAAATATTATAATACCCAATATATACATCTTGTATTTAGATCCCACTTTTGTCTATTCGCACGTGATATTTCGAATTTAGGAGATGCCCATGTCGGTTGTTAGTTGTGATGATGGTAGTGATGGTTATTGTTTTAATTTCAACATTTTGACGTTTGGATGGTTAATAAGGATAAATATAGTTACATAACAAACATAAAATCTATTAGTTAAGTAGGTTAGGATATCGTGCTAATAATGGTTAAGTAGGTTAGGATATCGTGCTAAAAATGTAAGTGTCAAAAGTCTGAGACCTACATGAGGCATACTTTTTTATTAAAGTAACTAATTTCCAAATTAACAAGGCTTTTTAAATTTTTAAAACTTCTAATATGCGAAATGGCTAAATACCTAGTACTTATTTCATTTTCGTGGTCATCTTAAACGGGGATTACTTTTTATTAATTTTTTAATAATGTTTTGTTAGACTTCAAATTTTCAAGATCATCCACTTTTCATGTACCTTCAATGGAACTTATTTCAATGAATTCTATTTTCTAATGCTCCTTTAACGAAACTCACTTCATATATTCTAGTTATGAATTAACATCTTATAATTACAGAATTAAACTTTGTTTTAGAAGCTTAGGGTATCAAAATTTGGTCACACCATAGTACCACACTGGGACAGCCGACATTGCGATTGTAGTGGAAAAACAAACTACTTACAGTATCATGTATAAAATTATCCAAAACCAATGAATACCAAATTCATCTACCATTTACCTCTCTTACATGTTCTGTTACAAGTTACAACATTTCACAATTATCAACTAAAACTACAGTTACTTTACCAGATAATTCGATACAGCTACTACCTAATATTTTTAAACTCTGTAACGTATCATAAAATACGGCATAAAACAGTCGTACCATTCATACATGTCACAATCTTTAACCCTTTCCGGCTCATACTTGGGATTCTAGTTACAGTACTAACAAACAACTGAATTTTACATCGTAGAGGAAAATTTATTAACCCTTACATTACATATCTTTAATTTAAGTTAAAGACTACTATAACACTTGCTACATACTACCATCTCATGTCATGGACCCCATTTATTTAACTGCAAAAACAAATATGTGCATAAGCTTCTAAAAATAAAGAAAAGCCATATGATGCAGACATTACTATCACAACAACCTACTAATAGTTCAATTTGTAGATAATCCAATCGGTTATTTTACCCAAATTCATAAAAAAACTCGATTTATAAAATAAATAAATAGTTCAATTTTTTTTTAACGGCAAACACACACTTTAATTTTGAGCTTATGGTTCTGGGGTGTTTGTTATAGCTTGTGAAGTTCAAAAGTCGAATTAATATATTTTGCAATTTCCGATTTTCATCCCTTTAATTTACTTTTGCTTTTAGGACAAAAACAGAAAGTATTGACAATATCTGTTACACACAAAAAATTTTAGGGCAAACAAAACACTCAAATCAGTTGTCGATTTCAAATACCCCAACACCTACAAACAATTAATCAGTCAATTAAATCGGATATCAGAGACAAAAGCATACCGAATTTTATGAAGAGTGGGCTTTCGCGTTGTGGAAGAAGGCCACAGAACAGAGAATCGAAGCGATGAAAGCGAAGATCCCAAATCCAATCATCAACGAAATTCCAGCGACTGTTAAATCCATCAAAAGCTGTAGATTCACTCCCATCATCATTGTGTTCTTTAAAAGCCTTTATGCTTTACAATCATTCAAAGAAGCATCGATTTCGATGTTATATAATAAGCAAACGGAAAATTGCAGAAGGATAGAATGACATTTCTGGAAGTATAAATTTAGACGGTCCAATTAAATAGATGTACAAGTTTTAATGGGCAGGTTACAAGTTAGTAAGTTTCAATGCGTAGGTTACGCATAGCAAGTGTTGAAGGCAGGCTCGGAGTGGGGAGCTGCCCAAAACATTGCGATGCTTGCCCGTTGCCCGTTGGTGGCGATTTAAATTGGGCTTTCTTGGTTTAAGGCAATGGGATTGGGCTAAGTGACACCATGCTTCTATAATCTATTGATAGAGCTTGAGCTGGGCCCAAAACTAGTATTGATCATTGGCATTTTCCCTGATGTATATTTTGTCAAATTTTCTTTCAATGATTTGAGAAAATTTTATATAAGACGAATCTAACAGATAAACCCGTATTTCACGAGTACCATGAAAATTCCTGGAACTGGAAAAACCATCAGCACTTTACAAATCTAAACATAATAATAAAAGGGATTTGCTAATCATTGCCCTTAGGACAATGATTTTTTTTTTAACGACAAGTTAGTTAGTGGTTCGAGCCTAGTGGGCAATATGTTTTTCCTCAAACCCTCCAACTATGTTGAATAAACTCCACCACCATTTTATCCACGTCGGGACTTGAACCCACAACCTTATGGGACAACAAATCACCTTGATACCGCTAGGCTATAAGCCTTTTGGTCCTTAGAACAATGGTTAATAATTGATAATTAGATATTACGACCAAAATTTCATTAATATTAAATATTTAAACTTTTTATATATAAAATTAGATGGATTCTTTTTACATTTCAATTTTTAGTCCATTTTTTATTTGCAATACCAAATGCTAGTATATAACGTGTTTCACAATTATCGTAATTTTTATTACTCCCTCCGTCCCTAAATAAAGTTCTCAGTTCTCTTGGACACAACTTTTTAGGAGATAGTTAGTGGTGGTGTATTTAGTATTACTTTTGATTAAAATATAAGGTTTGATTGGAGAGAGAAAGTGTTTTAGGAGATAGTTAGTGGTGAAAGTATTGACAATAATATTATTATATTAAGTGGGCACTTTAAGTTTGAGAAATGAGAACTTTATTTAGGGACAAAACTTGAATGAGAAATGAGAACTTTATTTAGGGACATGGAGTATTACTTTAATGTAATAATAATTATATACTTCGTCTGTATTTTACCAGATAATCTAGTCTAGATTATAAGACTTAGACGTGTGTTTCCAACGAATTGCAACATATGAAATTCGAATTAGAGACCTCATTTAGAGGAATCCAAAACCTTACCAATCACAAATTTTAGATTATTTATGCTTTTAAAACGTAATAAGAAAATAATTTGAGTGACCAACAAGATATTTTATGGATATAGACAAGTTGAGAAAAATCAAACCCGGTCCAAATATCATTTAGGTAATAATATTTATATATAACCAACTATGATCACAGCCTCATTTAATCTTGTGGAGCATACTTATAAGAAGGTGGCCGTTCAAAAAAAAATTACTTATAAGAAGGTGAGGTGAAAAGGCTTTATTCCACAAAGAGGCACCAAACGAAAGGGCGACACCAACCCACCACAAGTTGTCCGTTTGCAAGAGTTTTTTGTCATATATCGGCACTCACCTGAGCCACTTGATTTTGAATTTGACGAAGGCCACCACTCACTGTTATTATGTGACATGTTTTGATTAAAAAGAGATTTTAATATTTGCTTTAGAAGGATGCTTTATAAAGCTAAGAAACCAACGTTGTGGGTTCTGTGCATATGTATATTGCTTTTTAAAGACAACTACCAAAAGTTAGTTGGAAGTCCACTTGGACTTTTTATGTGTTTCATGCAATTTGTTGGTGGTGTTCGTGTTTTTGTTATGTTTTATACTAGAGTAAATTACACGAATGGTCCCTGTGGTTTACACAATATTTTGGATTTGGTCCCTAAGTCTCAGTAATTACACCCGTGGTCACTGTGGTTTACACTTCGTATTGGTTTTGGTCTCTAATACTAACAGCCGTTAAAATTTGTTGTTAACTTTTTTTAATTGACAATTTTACCCTCACCCTCATCATCTCCTTCCTCTTTCCTTCATATCTGCACACAAATTTGCATGATTTTACCAATCTCTTCTTTTTCTTCTTCCTCTTAAATCTATTTGCAGTCTTCTTCCAAAATCATCTTCATCTTCTTCCCAACCATCGACCCCCATTGCCAGCCTTCTCCTTCTTCCCAAAATCACGGAAGCATAAACAAAATGCACCAAATTTCGAATCTAAATAACTCCAAATTAGAGGGTGTGTGTCACAACAGCCGATTGTGGAAGCTCTCTGAATTTCGAAAGGAGCAGAACTTTCCCAAGGTCTACAATTGATAGAAAATATATCAACGTAGTGTTCATTGAGAATCAAATAGAAATCTGCAATTCATCCTAAAACATTTCATGACATCAAACGAAATCTTAAAACCCAACTAACAACCAATAGAATTTTATAAAAATTATACATTAGTTTACCTTTATTGCAAATTGTTCTCAACGACGCTGCCCTATCAGGTGCCGGCGGCCAAAGCTTAAATCGAAGTAGAAGCAGAAATCCGGTCGGCGACCATGGTTTAAATTGAGTAGAAGCAGAAGAATATCAGATGGATGGCAACCGATGATAGCGAGTGTGGTAGTTGGAGAAGCATCGATCTGCTATTTCATGTTCATCTGTCGTTTTTGAAATCATATATTTGGTGGATCTGTGGAAGAAAGAAGAAGAAGAAGACCGCAAATAGATTTAGAAGGAGGAAGAAGAAAGAGGATAGATGAGTTTTAAAATTAAATGACAAAAATAAAATAAAGGGTATTTTGGTCAATTAAAAAAAAGTTAACAGCAAATTTTAACGGCTGTTAGTATTAGGGACCAAAACCAATATGAAGTGTAAACCACAGTGACCACGGGTGTAATTACTGAGACTTAAGGATCAAATCCAAAATATTGTGTAAACTACAGGGACCATTCGTGTAATTTACTCTTTATACTATTATTTTTCTTAGTAAAGAGTTTTTCCAAAGTTCAGTCCTGTAATATAAAAACATTGAAAACGAGGGTGGCTTATAAAGTTTTATAAAAAAACATTGTAAACTACAGGACCATTCGTGTAAATCAAGACTTGTTAAACTGAAACTTTTAGGAAAAAAAGTTTTATATTGTGATACCCATTTTTCAAACATTAAGTTTAGTGCTAAAAACGAACTTCTATAATTTTTATCTTCTTTGTTTTCTAAGACAGTAAACTGCTCTTATTTTCTAAACTGTAAAATGCAAACATATTAAATAATTTTAATAGTTTTCTAGAGATAAGAAAACACCTAATTTTTGGAAAAAACGAAGATGAAATCACTACTTCGGCAATAGGCAAATGCGAATGATTTTTGTGACGAGAATGTGATATAAATGGGGAAGGTAAAAAGTCAAACATTTGACTAAATTTGCGACAAAACATTTAAATGCTCTTCCTTTTCATCATAATATAGTTGTTAAACACTTAAACTCATGCTAAAACACCAAAAATCATTTAACTCAGATTTAACTCTATCATCATACATTCATACCTAGTGCTCAAATGGTACAGATTATAACATTTAAGAATTTTAAATCCTAAAAAAAAATCATAACATCATATTATTACAATACTAACACATTAAATATTAATTAACGGTAACTAGGGATACTTAATTTTCATAAATTGATAAGTTATCGTCGCGTTGATTAGTTTATTTATAACATTTGATAAATTCACTTTACAAGACCGTTAGAATCGAACCATGTTTTAGTGAGGAAAAAGAAATTAAACTTAAATAACATAACACGTTTGTTTTATATAATTGCATATAGGGTCCGGATCCGGTGAGGACTCAAAACCCGGTGAGAACTGCGAGGACAATTTTCAACCAATGGTGGTCATTAAGGGTATTTTCGTCATGGGTTTTTAATGATGAGAAATTGACAATGATCCACAATTTAAAAAATGATCCAAAAATTAACAAAGATTCAAATTAAGCAAAATGATCCAAAATTTTGCTTCTACAAATTTAACAATGATCCAAAATTTACAAAATGATCCAACATTTTGGTTTTTCAAAATGAACAATGATCAAAAAAATATAAAATGATCCAAAATATTTTTTTTTCAAATTTCATTACTATGCTCATTTCGTAAAAAATTTAATTTTAAGAACTTTGGTTTTTTCAGAAATTTTTTTTTTCAAAGAAAAAAAAAGATATATCCAAAAAACTTAAGTGGGTGGAAAAATAAAAAGGTCTAACCAACCAGAGTGTGACACGTGTCAGAGAGTGGAGAATTGGATCATCAAAGCGCGTGAAGCTAAAATTTGCCAGATTTCAAATATTATTTTTCCAACTTTACCCTTACTAAGTTAACCTTTAGAAGAAACTTCTAATATCTCTCAAATAATTACCAAAATGTCATTGTATCTCATGAGATTTTCATGATAAATAACATTGAATCTTGATCACTCATTTTTTCAATAAAAATGTTAAGATTTGTCCTCGCAGTCCTCACCGATTTTTAAATCCTCACTCGATCCCACTTCATTGCATATAATTTGTACTACTAGTTGATCCTTTGAAATTTTAGTAGAACTTCAAATCTTTTTTCTTTCTTCACTCTAAAAGCTCCATATATTGTTAGTTCCTATTTCTGACACACACAATGTTAGAAATTATTTCGGGATAAACGGTTTATCCATGGATGACCGATTAATCATAATCCGTTTATTTGCACAACTTACCGAGTTCATTTATATCCGCCAACGATGAATCGAATCAAATAGATTTCCACCATGTCGGATGAAGATTGCCATTTCTGTTTGAAACCAATACATGGAACCAACTTTTTACTCAAAGTTAAGTGACCTTTGAGTCACCAAGTATTACAAAACCAGAATTAAGTATATGTTAATGGCCTGTCTGTTTTCTAAACCTGAAAGGCCAAAATAAGCAAGCCATCTTACTTCTAAATATTTAATTATACCTTTTAAGATTTTTTTATTATATATTTATATTTCTATAATGATATCATTTAATTAATTTATTTATTCGTTAAATATTAGTTAACTTAATAATTGTTTATTAAAATTGAGGATCTACTTACAATGTACGTTTTAAGGACCTTTTAGGTTTAGATATAACCAAAAAAGCACTATGTGATGATGAAATAAGGGCATGTTTAGAAAGCTTATTTAAGGGGTTTTTTTTGAGCTTATTATCGTTTATTAAGCTAATAAGCTTAAAAGTCTCTTAAATAAGTTTTCTCAAACATACACTAAGTAGTTCAAAATGAACATTTCGTGATTTGGTTATCTATAGTGTTCATCATATGTTTATGACTAGTTGACTACTATATACTTCCTCCGCTTTAAAATAAGTGATACAATTTTCATATTTGGATGTATCAAAATAAGTTATACATTTTAAAAACTTACCTTATTTGGTAAAAAGTAGTGGGACACACACCCACTAACTATCTACTTTAATAAAGTGAAATGACATCTTTACCCTTACTTTTACTTTTAAAAATCATTAATCTTACTTTATTTAAAATTTATGGGACATATTTCCCACTAACTATCCAATTAATCTAATTTAATTATCATTATCATATTTTGCCTCAAAACCCGTGAAACCAACAATGTATCACTTATTTTAAATCGGAGGAAGTATATCTCTTAAATCACGAAAATATAGAATTGTCAAATACTCGAAGAATTGTTATTTGATTATCATGATTTCTTACAACGAAAGCAAAAACAGTCAGTATCTACCAGAATAAATGACCATTTCCATTTGTCATGAGTTATACATATTCTCCATCAAATAGTTTTATGATTAGTATATTTATATTGTTACAAATTAACCAATTTTTATTAAATATAGATCAAAGAAAAAAATAATAATTAATATAGTAAATTTTGTAGATGATTCTTGTGTTTTACCACTTGTTGCATTCGCATACTTTTATCCTAACTTTATACAAAAGGCCAAAATTTTGTCATTTATCAACTTTTAATGATGGTAAGGACCAACAGTGAAATAAAATTTATATAATAGTGATGTCCAGTGTAATAAATAAACTTATATGACTAAAGTTGTAATAAATGATATACTACATAAATCTTCCATGTAATTCGCCTTTGTTTATTGTTTCATTAAGTAAATCTATCATCATTAAAAAAATGTATTCACCCATCTCCTCTTACTCATTCAAATGGTGGTGAGTGCGGTCCAGATGCTAAACAACGCCACACCGAAACCGATAATGAATTTTCAAAATAAAAAATTCGAACCGATTAAATATTTTTAGTTTTGGTCGGTTTTCAATCCAGTTCAGGTTTTTCAGCCCAAATATCCACCCCCTACATTTAAAAACAAACAATTATAACTAAAAAAATTAAGTTAACACTATTTTTTAACGATGCTAATACTTTATATGATTAATGTAACAATTTTAATTTTGTTAAATATAACACGTGAGCAATCAAACACTTGAATCTCTAAATACATATGCTGTATAAAGTATTTTAAACATAGCATCCAACCCATTTATTTGTTCTAATTCTCTTTTAATATTCAACTTATTGGGAGAGAGTATGCACTAAACTTCCTTTAGCTTTTATAAGCTTCTATACGTTCATGAAGTGGGATCGGGTGAGAACTTAAATTCTGGTGAGGACTGTAAGGACAATTCTCAACTAATTATTTAAAAAAAATTGGATCATTTTCAAAAATTTTGGATCATTATCAAAAAATGTTTCCTCAAAAAGATCCAAATTTTTTGACAATGATCCAAATTTTAAATATAATTGGTTGAGAATTGTCCCCGCAGTCATCACCAATTTTTAAGTACTCACCGGATCCTAACTCATAGATTCATTCACTTAATAGCACGATTTTGAGAAACGGACCGGACCACACATCAAATGACCGCCCTACTAAATTATTGGTTCATCCGGTTGGACTGTTTTTTAAAAATTCGGATGATGTTATAAGTTATAACCAAACATAACAATAAAGCTAATTTCACATTTTAATCAATTATACAAATTATTTGTAATAGCAACATGAGAGTAAATGGGAGAATGTTCAATTCAATATTTTGTTTTTATCGGTGCCACCAATTCTCCGGTTCAAGCGGTTTTTACCCGTTCATAAACGGATTTGACCGCTTCGATGATAAGCGGATCGACTCTGTTTTCGAAAACCAATTCCATGAGCGGTTTCTGGTTCATCTGGTTTGACCGACCAATTTTTGAAACAATGCTTAATATTATGTTAGTAATAGTATATACTTTTGTTTTATTAGTTAGTTTATATAAAAATAAATAATATGAGATATATAAAACCCATCTCAAAAACAGAATCACTAACAATAACATCCCCAAATCACAAGCTAGATGCATACATCATACCCACTATAAATACCATCATCCATCCAAAGTCTTTGTTATCTCTTCTCAAGCTCTCCCCCTCCATTCCTAATCCATTAAGTTCATCCTCATATTATTATCATATATATACACACATGGCAAGAAATTACATTGAATATGAAGATGTATCCCCTACAACTTTCAGTTCATTCCAAAACAATATCCCATCTTCTCTACACTCTCTAACAAACATACCTAACTACTACCATCATCATCATCATGATCAAATACATGTTCTTGATTTTTCTCAACAATCATCTTCTCTAAGCGGCAACAACTCGAGTACTTCGGATGAAGCCGAAGAGAACCACATAAGTATCATCAACGAGCGGAAACAAAGGCGGATGATATCGAACCGGGAGTCGGCTCGGAGGTCTAGGATGAGGAAACAAAAACAGCTCGACGAGCTATGCACCCACGTTCTCAGGCTCAGGAATGAGAACAGGGGGCTCATCGACAAACTCAACGGTTTCTCGGAAACCCATCTAAAAGTTGTTCAAGAAAATGATAGGCTCAAGAAAGAAACCATGGAACTAAAAAACTTGCTTAATGAATTACAACTTGCTACCACTTACACTAATCTAAGAGATCTTCAAGAAGATGGCGAGGAAGTAGTTCTTTAAACACCTTCTTATTAATTATAATCACCCACGAAAGAAGCTTCCTTTTGGTTAACTACTATAAATAGATCATAAAAAATAATCGGCCACTTTAATATATTTTCCCCTTTTATCTAATTTTCGGGTTGGTTATCTTTTTAAACCCTGACATCGGATATTTGATCCAACCTATCATCGAGAGTCATAGGAATTCGGGACGGTCATGTAACGTTTGAGAGATACAATTTTGTCATTTTCATGTTTTAACTTCTTGGGTGGTGGTGATTGCAAGTTATTGTCGCCTTGTCGGTAACTATATATAAGATTCCATCATATCATATCATCTTTAAGAAATATGATTCGAAGAACCCTTATTTGTAATATATGCTTGTATCAAATACATATAATATGGATTCCATGCATCTTTTTGTTAGATACGATACGGGTTCTATCGTTTTAGTCAGTCATTCAGATTTAACTTAAACTTGATCAATTTATGTGGAATATATAGTATTGCCGCGTGATGCCACAAAAACCTAACATTGAACTTCAAGGATAAGAGAAATTCAATTATTATATACAAGGCTACAGCCCAGTTAACATGACATGAAACTTAGTAACGCTCAAGAAATAGAGCAAACTGTCACAAAAATCCCGTGATATATATTCATCACGATGATCAATTTCGATCGTTAATTACTAGGGAATTGGTAATTTGTTGAGAGCATATATATCTTGTACGTGTAATGTTGAGAGGGACTTCCTTACTGTTATCTAGCAAGTATGACCTACATTAGGTGTGTCCAAAGGGTCAACATGAACCCAATTATGCTAGTCGGATCAGATGTATACGAGTCTTATGTTGGTATTTTGATTTTTTTACCCGACCTAACAAACCCGGTGCATCGGGTCGAGTATCATGTTATGATTACTTACCTTTATTGAGTTTGCTTGGCCAGCTTAGTAGAGCCTTTTATTTTTTTTTTCTTTTCAAATTTAAATTTAGGCGTTGTTTTGACTTGTATTTTTTAAATTTAATGAAATTTGATTTAAGAATTCTATTTTGATTTATGTGCAATTGACTGGTCAGTTATTTGTTTGTGAGTAAGAATTCAGTTTTGAGTTATGTTTTTTTTTTTTGAAATTACTTCAATATTTTAATTAAATATATGGAGAGATATAGAAACCAAAAAGCATAAATAGTTTAATTTTAACAACTTGGTCCGGTTAAATTGACAAACCCAACTGGACACCCGTATACATATGGACTCGTTTCGGATTAGGATTTTTTAACTCAAAGTCTCAAACCCAACAAACTTGATCTGATAAGAACCCTAAGCTGATTGACACCCGTATACATATGTACATTAAGTAACGGAACCAAATTGAGAGAAAAGAAAGTGATTGAGAAAGAACAATAAAGCATAAATAGTTTTGTCTTTTATGGGATTACACCAATAATATGATTCATAAGAAGCATGTTTTTCCTAGATGTCGGCTTCTTGAATAATACTTTTAATACGCACTACAATAGGAAATTTTGCACCAAAACATATAAGAAAGACTTCAGTAGCCGATCATGTAACCAAACTTCTGTCAGGCATTACATCGAACACCTTTTGGGCACTATCAGATGGCCAGATCTACACACTTGATATACACTGTCAGCAAAAAGTCAAATCTAGAAACAATAACATCAAAGCATGTTTGAAATATCAGGTTGCTGCAATGCCATAAATATAACATATACGGGGTGCCTAAAGGGTCAATCCAACGCGAACCCTATTATGCTAGTCAGGTCAGGAGTATGGGGGCTGTTCTTATTTTACCGGAGGGTTTTGAATTAGCCCCTCCCGATCGTATTTCCCCCGAGATAAAAGAAAAGATGGGCAATCTGTCTTTTCAAAGCTATCGTCCCAATCTAAAAAATATTCTTTTCAATTGGCTATTTTTTCATTAATTGCTACTTCATCAATCTTATTGATTAGCGTACCCGTTGTATTTGCTTCTCCTGATGGTTGGTCAAGTAACAAAAATGTTGTATTTTCAGGTACATCATTATGGCTTGGATTAGTCTTTCTGGTGGGTATCCTTAATTCTCTCATCTCTTGAACTTAGAGCCTATGAATTCTTCTTGGTTGTGAGACACATTCACATTCAATATAAGTCCCCAAAATCCAAATAAATATAAGAAAAAAAATGAAAACTTAGAAGGGGGTCAAACTTCTTGTTCTTGAAAAAAATGAATATGAAATTCAAATTAATAAAAAATTTGGGCTCAATCTGAAGAGAGTCTCCGGCCCAGCACTGCACAAATATGCTCCAGACATATATATATATATATAATATAATATATGTTTACATCGGTTTTTTAACCTGAACCACGACATACTCGATTCGTTATCGTGTTGGGTATCGAATTAGGATTACACCTTTATTGGGTTTCGGATTGACGCGATTAGACCGATTGAAGTTTAAACATTGTTTCCCTTTTAAATATAAAATATTTTTACCATATAAATCAATGATTAGCACATTACAAATATATATCATTTAGCATGAGCGATCAATGAAAAGTGGTAAGTGGTAATATTTATCAAGTTTATCAACATGATTTAGTCGACATAAGTCACATTTATTTATCTAGTGTTTTATGGGTATTGATCGATATAACCATGTGATATAATGGTTTTCATGATGTTGTTGCTTTTTGTGGGATGCAATATGCGGAAGAGAAACCGGTGTTGCTATGTTCATGCAAAGACAATGGTGTTTATGTATATGATTTGCCCTTGTAAGTTTTGAAGACGGTTTTAAGTTCGGCAATACTATTTAATGTTAAAAGATTAATAACGTCTACAACTTGAGTAGTCATACTTGCAACTAAGAGTTATCTTGTGGTTACTCAAGAAAGATTAGAGGGGGTTTCCGTAAACAACTGAGATTTATACTTCTCTTTGATCAGTTATGTAATTTGAGATATTTGCTTCATTTGTGTTTAATCTTATACTTAAAGAGGTAATACTGTTCGTAAAGGGACGTAGTTAGGATTATTGGTGATAATTTACAACTTTGATCAGCTATCTAATGTTTAAGGGTAAAGAACATGTTAAATACTCCCTCGTCCCACAAAAAAAGTTCTCATTTCCTCTTGACACAAGTTTTTAGATGATTGTTAGTGGTGAGGTCATTGATAATACTTTTGATTAATATATAAAGTTGGTTTGGAGAGAGAAAGATAGTAAATGGATATTAATGGTGGGGGTCCTTACTAGTATATTATTACGTGGAGCCTACCAAATGTGATAAATGCGATTTTTTTTATGGGACGGAGAGAGTATGCTAAGAATTACCATTTCGTAAGTAAACTTAGTGGCCCCATTCGGGGGTCGAGCTTTTAATCCACCATATGTTTACTAAGAACTTTATACGTACTTTATTGTTTTACACGTTATATTTGTTTCTCTAATGATTTTTTGATTTTTTTAGAAAATTTTTATAAGTCATCCGTTATTTATCACGGGTTATAAGCTAGTATATACCTAAAGATGCAATTGTTTACACAAAAGCTTGCATGTCAACATGGTCGCCCACCTCTTTCTTAAATCTCTCCTTTCCAAATTGCACAGGTTTCTGCAATTACAATTTACACTCTTGTACTGTAACTTTTTTGAAATAACAATTATCACGTGAACTTTAATATTTAATATCTATATTTAAAAAAAAGTGTAATTTACTATCAAAACTTTTATTTTTCTATATAACTAATAAATTTCTATATAACAAAAATGGTGGTTTTTAACCACTACTATTATAATAACTTTATATTGAATACAATAAGTATTATTAGAGTTTTTATTTTTATATATATTATTGGTAGTTGTTAATAATTCTATACAAAGTTGGTTTCAAAGATGCATCAATTTCCAAAATAAGAATTATATATACGTTCTTATTTTACCATAAATTTTTTGGATGGAAATGAGTAACACACTCTATATGAAGTAAAACTAATTGATACGAATCGACATAATACGTAAGGATAAAAATAATATAGATACAATTAACATAATAACATAGACAGCTCACATAGCTAGACTGTGCTCCATAGCTATATGTTGCAATATTAACAAAGTGAAGGTTAACAACTAAAATAATCTGGCCTTTAAATTTCAAAGTGTACTGTTTTATTTGTGAATTTGATTGTTCTGTTTCTATAACTAAAATAATACATTTATAATGTGGACCTATTTGATCGATTTCTATAACTACAATACATGCATTACCTATGATTAAGGCACATTGTAATTATTAAATTCTTAGCTAAAACCCTATATTCATGGAACATCGTGAAGGAAGTGAAGCAACAATGTCTACAAGAATTCTAGTTGATTCTACTTCCTAATGAGATAAGATCACGTGGTATAATCTCATACTAAACAATATAATAATTTAATTCATCAACGTAAAGCATAATATTTTATGATTGCGTAAGCTATTTTTAATAATCTTTAATAAAGATAAGATAGAATGTTTAACACATTAAATAACAAATTTGCTATATCAAGTTAGAAAGAGATAATATTGATTCATACTATTTTGCCTAAGATAAATCTTTAAATTAGAGGATATGACTGAGAAAGATGATTAATGAATTATACATGTTAATTATTTTATAGATTAGGGAATGAAGTAGAAAGATTTAAAGAAAATAATATAATTTATCAGTTAGGAATATACCAAAGCATTACATATTTGCGCAAACTTTTCTTTACGATTTAATAAGTTGATTCCCACGGGATACACGCATGAAATTAGGTTGCATGTGTTGGTGGAATAGGACCATATTCGGACACAGTATTCTCGACAAACTTGAATTCTTATCTTTGTCGAAAAGACGTCCACAAAACAAATCAAACTATTAAAGATTCGACGAACTTAATTAACGAAAGAATATGTCCATTTTGGTGCTAGAAATTGGTGCCTACTTTCGAAACGTGATAAAATGTAAAATAAAGATACATTATGATCGAGTTGTTTTTATTTTGAAAAATTATTGTATTTGCAAGAAAATATTTTAGGTTCATTAAAATAACACTATCAGGCAAGGGCACGTTTATTAGTAACACAATTAGGTGCCACTATATTCGAGTTATTAGTCATACTTTTTAAAAAGTCTCAAATGTTACATATTCATATTCATGATTTAGTGACACTTTCTATACAAAAATTGTACCTTTATTTAGTTACCACACAATGGAAAGGATACTGCAGTTTTTAATGATGTTTGTTTTTCTTGGAATCACTATAATCGTTTTTTTTTCTTCCCGAAGATAAAGACAAGTACAATAATTGAAAACCTTAATTAATTTCTGATCGAGAATAATTTGCCACCCTTTGGACTTTTGCAAACTCACTTTGCATCTTTTTGGTGCACGGCCACTCAGGCACTCACAATAATCATGCATGAATAAAACCAAGAAAATTATTTATAAAACAATAATAATAATAATAATAATAATAATAATAATAATAATAATAATAATAATAATAATAATAATAATAATAATACCAAGAATTGGAATTAATAATTTTTAGTGGGACTTGTATCCTAATGTGAGAACAGCTTTAGGATCGAATTGACTTAATATGTAAATGATTCCATACTCATGCATGTAAAATACTTTAGATGTGATGGGATTAGGGAATATTATCATTTGTTTAATCTACTAAAGAATAAGATTTACAACGATTGGAATTTAAATAATATATTTTAATGTTCTTCCATTTTATATATAAGATTCAGGTCATTAGGTGATTTGAAAATGGGTGATCACCATACTAAAATTTGATATCCAAATAAATGAACTATTATAGTTGGTAATATGAGTTTCAAACCGTTTTGTAAGCCAAACTCAAAAGAATTTACATCAAAATTTTTAGGGGAGTGCTAATAAGTGCCCTTAGGCACTGATTAATAAAAAAAGGAAGCTTTAATTCATTGTAAATTAACCATAAAAATAAACCGCCCCTGAATTTCATAACCATCTCGAGGTAGTTATGCTTCAAGACTTGTACATTAGCATCCTTAACCATTGACCTTAATTAAAGCAATGGTCAGCAAAACCCAAAATTTTAATACTGACACACAAATACGTTAAGCTTTTTATAACGAGTAATTCATGAGAAACATAACTAATATTACAAAAGCCAAATTTCTAATCAAAAAAGAAGAAAAAAAAGCACCAAAAAGAACTTTGCTTGTTAAGATTTTATAGATTTGGTTATAATAACCTAAACTATTAGAAAAGGGTGGTATTGCGATTCAAAACGTTTCATGCGTGTTATTTCCTACCATGTAACATGTAATATTTAGTTAGTCGTAACTTTATGTATTTTTTGATTTAATATAATATTTTCTAATTTAATTGAAGGAAGTGTTGACCATCAGCATTAGGGCTGCTCGTTGTTTTGCTAAAAGTTATCATCAACGATCTTTACTTTGGCAATGTTTTGCTAAAAAACGATTCGAAGTTAAATTCGCAAAAGTAACATTAGTGGAACTTAAATCTTAAGAAATTTTCTGTTGGAGCAAAACACAGATCAACTTATTACTGATGCTGCAGTTAGTACTGACAACTTAGTACTGATGGGGCAGAACATGTTACTACTGATTAAGTTGATACTGGTGTATACTATAACTTAGTTACTACTGATCATGCAAAGATTGAAGATAATACTGATCTTAGTAGTTACTACTGACGATGGTTTCTGGACTTACTACTGATCACCAAGTTTACTACTGATGTTATATATTTACTACTGGTGATAAGTTTTACTACTGATACGCGTTTTTGAAGAATATCAAGTCCGAGATCTTCGTAGAGATAGTTATAGAATGTAAATCAATGTATATTTTTATTATTCGATGTAAAACAAATCCTAGAATAACTAGGGTAAATAGTTTAGCTTCAAGGACTATTATAAATAGTTCCTTACGAATTGTAAACGTACGTGTGTATTGTTAACTTGATAATATACATTGAAGCTTTTTGTGAAACTGTGTTCGTAATACTTTGCATGTTATTTACAGTTCATTGTTCTTAATTACATTGATATAGTGTTGATCCGCTGCAACTTCTATATTCAATTAGATCTAAGGTGTTTATTAACTTGTCTATAGTTAATCGATCCTGACAAGTGGTATCAGAGCTAATTGGTTCTAGATCTACTATTTGTTAAGAACAACAAAAAGTTTTAATCTTTAAAATACACACATTGTTAATCATGTCGGATAACAATGAAAGCACTCAGGCCAACAAAATCCCCATTCTCACTCCCAATAACTTTGGGATGTGGAAGAATCGTATTAAGCAATACATGCTTATTACAGATTATTCTATGTGGGAAGTTGTCCTTGAAGGAAACAAAACTGGTCCTGGTCAAGCAAGCAGCTCTGCAACTGAGGCAGACAAACTTAAGTGTGAGAAGGAAAAGAAGGACAAGGGAATCGAACTCAAAACTCTAAGCACTCTCCTACTGGCCATTCCTAATGACTATCAACATCTCTTTGTTGAGTATGATGATGCAAAGATACTATGGGAAGCACTGGAGAAGAGATTTGTTGGGACCAAGAGCACCAAAAGGAACATGAAGTCTGTTCTCAAACAAGACTTTGAAAATTTCAAAGGAAAACCCAATGAAACACTCACTCAAGTGTTTGACAGATTCAACAAGCTAATTGGTGAACTTAACCAGGTTGGGGTTAAGATGGATCAAGAAGATGTCAACATGAAGTTCCTAAGATCTCTTAGTGAAGAATGGGCCATGTATACTGTGGTATATAGACAAAGAGATGCTTTAGAAGAAAAAGAGTTGGATGAACTCTACAATGATCCCAGATATTTGAAACTGAGGTAAACCAAAAGAATCCTTCTATTTCTTCTAATAATGCTGCATTTGTCTCTAGTACAGGTCAAGGTCAGGAAACCTCTGTAGGAAAGGCTGCAGATTCTGAAGATGCTGCAAGAGAATCCTTCTTCATTAGTCATGTGCATACTGCATTGATTAGTGATGACTTGGAACAATTGAATCCAGATGATCTTGAGGAGATGGATCTTAAATGGCAGATGGCTATGCTGAGTCTAAGGTCAAAAAGATTCTTAAAGAGAACTGGTAGGACAAGCCTCAACTTCAACAAAGGTGACAAAGCAGGATTTGACAAGACTAAAGTCAAATGTTACAACTGTAACAACCTTGGTCACTTTGCAAAAGAATGTCCTCAGCCAGACAAAAGATCAAAATCAACTGCTCTTGTTTCACAACAAGGACAAGGTTATGACTGGAGCTTCCAAGCAGAAGAGCATGCTCAAAATCAAGCTCTCATGGCCTTTACTGACAACAAAACTGAGGTAAAACCTAAACCTTGTACTTCTGAATGTGCCAAAATTGTTAAAACCTTAGAAAAAGAAAACACTAAATTAAATGAAGATTTAGCAAAAGCAGTCAGAAGAAATCATGAGTTTGATAGTGTGATTGCTGATCAAGAACATCAAATAAAGGTGTACAAGATGATTGATCAACGGATCAAGGAAGAATTGCTTCAAGCCGTGGATGAGAAAGAGTTTTATGAAACAAAAAAATAAAGAACTAACAAGTAAATTAGAAGAATGTCAGCTTGAAATTGAACAAAATAAATTAACAATTAAAAAGTTTGAAAGAAGCACTAAAATTCTTGATGAATTAACTAATAATCAAACTACAGAAAAGGTTGTTCATGGGGTGGGATATCATGCTGTACCACCTCCACATAAATTCATTCCTCCACTGAAAAACAGTTCAGAAAGAATCATTAATGAATTAAAAACTGACAATCAAACTGAATCTAATACTGAAACATCTGAATCAAATGATTCTTCTGATGATGAGCAATCAATTGAATTTACAATATCTCAAACTGAATCACCAAAATCAATTGATACAAGTTTTCACACAGCTCAAAGTCCAAATGAATCTCCCAAATATAATGCAGAAAATGTAGCAAAAATTTTAACAAGGGGGAATGAAGAAACAAAGAAAGCCAAAACTTTAATCCCAATCAGTCCAAACTTAATCAAAGCTGGTAGTGTTTCAACTATTGGTGATACTTCAACTCCCCAATCAAAGAAAAGAAAATCTGTTGATCAAGAACAAAGCTCTAAGAAGAAGTCAAAACAAATTATACCTGTTCTTGAAATGCCAGTTGCTCCATTACAGAACAATCAAATTATTAATTGGAGAGTGATGCAGAACAATGTCATAGAGGTCATAAGGGAAGACAAAGTTATACAAAGATTCACTGGATGGTTACCATTAATCAGATCATGTTCTAGAAGTGATGTAATCAAGCTTCTGATTATTGGAAAACCTAGAATGACAAAGAAATCATGGAAAGAATCTGGAGCTGGATACCTAACTAAAATGATAGATGCTGCATTTTATCCAGATAAGTATCCAGAACAATTTACAGATCCAGGTAATGTGTATGCTTGGAATGTCATTCCTACAGCTAATATGTACTTCTTTGAGAAATCAGGCAAAGTGTGTGAATTGTACTTATATGAAAAAGAATATCCACATTCTGAGAAGACTATGTATCAGATATTCATAAACACTTTGATGAAACCCTATGATGCTGTTATGTTCCAAAACAAACTGAATTACTTTACAAAGAGGAACATCAGATATATTATTGAACAAAGGCTTCAACAGAATCAAAGAACTCTTGAGAAAAGAAGAAGAGAACAAGAAGAACAAAAGAAACTTGATTGATTAAAAAGATAATCAATAAGTTTAGGGGGAGATTGTTGGAGCAAAACACAGATCAACTTATTACTGATGCTGCAGTTAGTACTGACAACTTAGTACTGATGGGGCAGAACATGTTACTACTGATTAAGTTGATACTGGTGTATACTATAACTTAGTTACTACTGATCATGCAAAGATTGAAGATAATACTGATCTTAGTAGTTACTACTGACGATGGTTTCTGGACTTACTACTGATCACCAAGTTTACTACTGATGTTATATATTTACTACTGGTGATAAGTTTTACTACTGATACGCGTTTTTGAAGAATATCAAGTCCGAGATCTTCGTAGAGATAGTTATAGAATGTAAATCAATGTATATTTTTATTATTCGATGTAAATCAAATCCTAGAATAACTAGGGTAAATAGTTTAGCTTCAAGGACTATTATAAATAGTTCCTTACGAATTGTAAACGTACGTGTGTATTGTTAACTTGATAATATACATTGAAGCTTTTTGTGAAACTGTGTTCGTAATACTTTGCATGTTATTTACAGTTCATTGTTCTTAATTACATTGATATAGTGTTGATCCGCTGCAACTTCTATATTCAATTAGATCTAAGGTGTTTATTAACTTGTATATAGTTAATCGATCCTGACATTTTCCCTCATTGATAGAATAATTCTCGTATAAATAATATAAACTGCTGTGGGCCGAGCCCAACACCGTGGGATTGGGCTACAATATTCACTACAAAACTTCTCTCTTAATTATTAAGCATATAACTAGGTAGAGTCAGAGATGCACAAACTGGATTAAAATTTTTGAATTAGATTCAAAACCAGATTTTATTTGGCCAACGTTGGCCAAAATCATATCTAATGGTACCAAATTCGAATCGAATACATATAAATTAAGGGTTTTGATAATGACAGCTCTAAGGGCTGTCAATAACAATGAATAATATACACTTTTTGATTATATTAGTCAAATTGTCTTCCTTCTATCTAGCAACATTCAAACTCCTTCTCCAATCAAAATCAAAACTGCTCGTTCTTATCCTCTCTTCATTATCAAAACCCATAAATTAATAGGAATAAGATAAGATCGGATCATAACCAGATTAGACAATATTAATTTAGTCCGGCTCCCCAAATTTAGGACCACTACATTCAGAAGTTTAGGATTATTTACAACTGATACATTATAATATGACAAAATGTAGATTTGGCCCTTCTAAAATAAAATACTTACATCTTGACCCCAACAAAGATACTCATGTTACTGAACTCATCATTCTTGAAACAATAAAATGAAGCATCAACTTGTTTGTTACAAAAGGCAAACATGTAGTACTAGACAATAATTCAAACAATATTCTTACATATTTTTAAAGTTAGCAAACTTGCAAAACATGATTCCGATAAACTTATAACTCAACAAAGCATATCCGAAGAAATGTTAGCAAACTGGAATTCCTCAAGTTTTAGTCGGATATCGCTTGTTTCTTCCTTTAGTCTTGCATTTTCGTCAACAGCCCTCTCATGGCTTTCCAATAAGTGGTTGAACTGCTCGATGAGAATCTGATTATGAGTTCTAAGATGGGCCAATTGTGATAAAAGATCATCGAGTTGTTTTTGTTTCCGTACCCTTGACCTTCTAGCGGATTCCCTATTCGACACCATTCTTCTACGTTTTCGCTCGGTAATTACGTCGGTTTGTTGCTCATCGGCTTCATCAGAAGTACTTGAGTTGTTGCTAAGAGAGGAAGGGTGTGAAGAGTAATTGGTAAAGAAGTTGTTGTTCATATGGAGAACAGAAATGGGGTCTTGGATGTAAAAGTTGGTGGAGAAAGAGTTTTCTTCAGGAGTTAAGTATTGGAATTGTGATATTTGTGGAGTCATGGTTTTAATATTTGAGAGTGAAATGATTGAGTTTGAGAGTTAAGGTTAGATAAAAAAGAGTACGTGTGGTAGTTAGTTTTTATAGGCACCCGTACGTAGTTTGCTTACGAAATATATGATCAAGTTGTTAATGATTGAAATTGGATGATCTTATTACAATGGATGAGTACCTATTTATACAGAATATACATGTAACAGCTAGGTAGAGTAATTACAGGGAAATCATAATTTACAGCATGATTAAAGTCTAACTGATATGTAACAGCTAAACAATTGACTGGAAATATTCTCTAATTATTGCCATTGATTATTTCGGTTAATACTCCCCCGCAGTCGAATCTGTAGCTTGTCGGATAGAGAGACTGGAGCGGAAACGAGTAAATAGCTGACGAGGTAAGCCTTTGGTGAAGATATCCGCGTACTGATAATCTGCGGGAACATGTAGAACACGAATTGTACCCATACGCACTTTTTCACGAACAAAGTGAATGTCAATTTCTATATGTTTAGTGCATTGATGTTGAACTGGGTTTTGAGTGAGATAAACAGCTGAAATGTTGTCGCAGTAGATGATAGTGGCCTCACGTAGTGGTAGATGTAGCTCGAGGAGTAAGTTACGCAACCACGTAGTTTCAGCTGCTGTATTAGCGACTCCTTTGTATTCGGCCTCGGCACTTGATCGGGATATGGTTGTTGTCGTTTAGACGACCATGAGACAATATTGTCACCGAGAAAGACGCAGTAGCCGGAGGTGGATCGTCGTGAGTCCGGACAACCTCCCCAGTCAGCATCTGAGTAAGCAGTTAGTTTTGTAGACTTGGATGGAGTGATTTGAAGACCATGATCGATAGTGCCTTTGAGGTATCGCAAGATGCGTTTTACGAAATTGTAGTGCGAATCACGAGGAGCATGCATAAAAAGACACACTTGTTGAACTGCATATGAGATGTCTGGGCGGGTGAATGTTAAGTACTGAAGAGCACCAGCTAGACTACGATAGAGGGTGGCATCTTTCATAAGATCTCCGGCTGTTTCGCTGAGTTTGGAGCCAGTGTCAACTGGTGTGTTGCATGGCTTGCAGTTTTGCATGTTAGCCCGGTGGAGGATATCTTTTATGTACTGTGCCTGAGAAAGGAATAAACCACCATTTTGATGTGTAACCTGAATTCCAAGAAAGTGGTGAAGAGGCCCGAGATCCGACATTGCAAATTCTTTGGATAGTAAGTTTATAAAGTATCGGAGAGTGTTGGTGTCGGAAGCGGTTAAGATGATGTCATCTACATAAAGAAGGAGATATGCCATTTTGTTTCCTTTGTGGTAGACGAAAAGAGATGTGTCACTGGTTGTACTTTTGAAACCGCATGTATGAATGTAAGTAGCAAAACGATGGTACCATGCCCGTGGCGGTTGTTTTAGGCCGTATAATGATTTTCGTAGGCGGCAAACATGCTTAGGTTTTTGTGTGTCAACAAAACCGGGGGGTTGGAACATATAAACTGTTTCTTTTAGGTCCCCATGCAAAAAAGCATTCTTAACATTAAGTTGATGTATCGGCCATGAACGTGAGGTGGCAAGACTAAGAACTGTTCGGATGGTGGTTGGTTTCACGACTGGACTGAAAGTTTCATCACAATCAATACCAACTTGTTGGCTTTTACAATTAATTACGAGGCGTGCCTGGTAGCGTGCAAGAGTCCCATTTGCGTGAAATTTGTGCCGATAAAGCCACATGCAACGAATAACATTAGCATCCGGGGGGCGTGGTACCAGTTCCCATGTGTTGTTATCTATTAAAGCTCGGTGTTCGTCTTTCATGGCCGAGTGCCAGTTTGGATCAGACAAGGCGTATTTGTGAGATTTGGGTAGTGGAGATATGGGTGGGGAGGTGGTGGTGTGGAGGTTTAGAGGTGTATTTGGTTTGGTAATGCCCGCTTTAGATCGTGTTGACATAGGGTGACTGGAAGTGGTGGGTGGTGGTGGTGGGGGTTGTTGTCTTCGAGAGTAAGTGAGGGGGTAGTATGTTGGTGGTGAGGGTGGAGGTTGAGGAATGTTGGAAGTTGTAGTGCTAGGTGGAGTTGGATCTTCATTAGGTGGGGTGGGTGATAGGGGTGGGGCGGGTGATGTAGTTGGGGTGGTGGTGGTAGGGATTATAGGTGATGGGTTGGATGGTTGTTGGAAGATGAGAGTGGATGGGTCGGAATCTAGAAATGAGTAGTTATGGGGTGGAGATGGTTTAGAATTAGCATACGGAAATGTGGTTTCATCAAATGTTACATGGCGTGAGGGAATTATTTTGCCTGTGGTAAGGTCGAGGCATCGATAGCCTCGGTATTGTGCTGGGTATCCAAGAAATATGCATGGTGTTGATCTTGGCGCGAGTTTGTTTTGGCGGGTAGCGGAGAGATTTGGAAAACATGCACACCCAAAGGTGCGTAGATGGTCGTAGGTGGGATGTTTAAGGTAGAGTGCGGAAGTGGGGGTGCGGTTTGCGAGTAGTTTGGTGGGGAGGATATTGTGTAGGTAGGTTGATGTGTGAAGGGCCTCGACCCAAAATGAGGGTGGGAGAGAGGCACGTGTAAGGAGAGATAACATGATTTCGTTAATGCGACGAATCATGCGTTCGGCGGTGCCATTTTGTTGTGAGGTGTGTGGACACGAAAACCGAATGTGGAGGCCGGTGGTAGTGGCGAAGTTGTGAAACAATTGATTGTCGAATTCACCTCCCTTGTCACATTGAAAGGTTTTAATTGGGGTATTGAATTGGGTTTTGATGTATGTGTGAAAGGTTTTGATTTTATCATACGTTTCAGATTTGTATTTTATTGGAAAAACCCATGTAAAATGGCTAAAATCATCGATGATAAGTAAATAATATTTGAAACCAGTTTTGCTGTGTAATGGTGAGGTCCATAGGTCGGCATGAACAAGATCAAAAGGTTTTAACGTGGTTGTTGTGGGGGTTTTAAAAGGTAAACGTTTGTGTTTTGCGATTTGGCAAGAGTGACAAATTGATGAGAAATCATTTTTGTTACAAGAAATGTGTTTATTCTTGTTAAGGAAATCCATTACATGATTTCCTGGATGACCTAGTCGAGAATGCCAAATCAGTGAGATGGAGGTGACAAAATAAGATAAAGCTTGTTCGGTTGATGGTTTGGTGAAGGGGTAGAGATCTCCGGTACTATCGTGTCTCGATAAAAATTTCCCGGTCTTATAATCATTTATAGTAAAACCATAAGGATCAAAAGCAACAGAAACATTATTATGACGACAAAATTTGCGGACAAATACAAGGTTTTTGACAACAAGAGGTGTGTGTAATATATCTTTGAGATGAAGTTGTGTGGTTGGATGAGGTAAAGTGGTGTGACCTGATCCAATAACGGACACTTGATTTCCGTTTCCAACAAACACTGATTTAATAGAAGACACACTAGGGATTGAAATTTTACATGAGTCCGCTGTAAGATGAGAAGTTGCACCGGAATCCATATACCATTGATCGTCATTAGGATCCAAAGTCATAGCCTAAAAAGCAGGTGTAAATTTTGGCGGGCTCGGTGAATTAACTTTAGGTAAATGGGTTTCAAGGTTACTTGATGGCTGCTGATATTTAACTGTACGAAAGGCCCATCTATAAGCCCACCATGGGGCAGCCCAAGAATTACTTGGGTGTGGATATACGGCCCAAGGAACGTTGTTTTTGTGAACCAGTAGAATATGACCGATAGTTAGGGTTGCGAGTAGGAAGATTTCGCTGTTGGAAGCCATAAAAGGGTTGGCGACGGGTGAAAAATGGAGGTAGCTGATTTCGATTTTGACTACCTTGGTGGGTTTTGTGATTGTCGGCCATTGATAAATTCAGGAAGTATTTTTCACGATTTCACATGAATCAATAACACAACCTTGAAATATAATTGAATATGCTGTTGTGGGTAATCGATACAGCCGTGGCTGTGGTAGAACAAGAAGGGTCGATGATTCTAGTACAAGATTGTAACAAGGAGATGGGACAGACGTGGCTGTTCACCAATTTTATTTTATTTTCTCTGTTTTTGGTGGGATTGAAATCGAACAGGCAATGCACTTCAGCCGTGGCTGGAAGAAAATAGAAATAAAAATCAGGTATGAGCTCTTGGCTCTGATATCATGTTAATGTTTAAAATTTGATGATCTTATTACAATGGATGAGTACCTATTTATACAGGATATACATGTAACAGCTAGGTAGAGTAATTACAGGGAAATCATAATTTACAGCATGATTAAAGTCTAATTAATATGTAACAGCTAAACAATTGACTGGAAATATTCTCTAATTATTGCCATTGATTATTTCGGTTAATACAAGTAACTAATAATAAAGTGATATGGACGCCATCCATAAATCTATAATTCTAACTGGATCTTGTAATTAGTCCTCCATATGTTAAATATCATACGAGAGATGATATTGATTCCAATTAAATTTTCTTACTAGCTAATTTCATCAATACACATGTTTAAATTAAGGGATGAGATCAGTAGATTTCATGTATCAATTTTATATGTAGAAAGATGAAATACAAAGATTTAGTAAAAAATAATACATTTTATTCATATTATAAGTGTAGAATTAGAATCATAACCAATTAAGGCTACAGAACCAGCAGAATTCAATCTAAACCATTGATTTTTGAAATGAAATGATCATGGAAGACACATTAATGTATTTGACGAGAGACCCCCAAATATTTGTTTGCATGGATGTCATTCAGGCATGTATACATATATGTTATTGCGCATGTATGTTTTCATGTATGTATACATAAGTGTTATCTATACATATATGTATACATGAATGAATGACATCCATGCAAACTAATATTTGAGGGTCCCTCATCAAATACATTAATGTGTCTTCCATGATCATTTCATTTCAAAAATCAATGGTTTAAATTGAATTCTGTTGGTTCTGTAACCTTAATTGGTTCTGAAACTAATTCAAATCATAATTATAATAACAAATTAATTAGTTTATATAGCCGATTTGATATATTTTGAGGGGAAAAGGTGATATGTTTACACTAGCATCATAACAAATATTGTTTTATTTTCTTCCAAGTTTAGTGCAAAAAATAAGTGGTTCTATTGTATTTTGTTGATACTTAATAAACATAAAAATAAACCATCTATAAAGTAGTTGCAAGAAATTCATAGAGTGCTATTATATTCACTAACAATATAATTAAAAAGTAACATTGAAAATTGTAGTAACATAAAGTCAGACATTGAACAACCAAATGGGTTTTTGATCTCCTCCATAAATCATCTTTATTCAATAAACTTTGTCCATGAAATTTTTTTCTTCTTTTTTTAAATTATATCTGTGTTCGGAATATATTATTTCTATACTTTTTTCACGTTGATTTTTTTTTTCTATTTTTCTATTATTATTCATTATAACTTTATATTATTTGCTTCCTAAGTAAATTTTTCTTTATTAAAATTTATATGCATCATCAAGGTTCTAAAAGCGTAAGACGTGACATGACGACACCATTAAGCCTTAAGCTATGGTGAGCCATGAAGTTTTTCAAGACGTGACATAATGCGACATAATTTTTTTTATATAAATTATATACTACCTCCGTATCAAAATAAGTGATACATTTGGGAAATTGCGGTTTTTAAGGTAAAAGATTGGAAAGTGATTTAAAATAGCATAAAGTGGATAGTTAGTGGATAATGGGACCCACTTCTTTTGGATGTAGTGAAATTAATGATGTTTAAAAGTAAAAGTAAGGGTAAAAGAGTAATTTTACTTTATTAAAGTAGATAGTTAGTGGAGAAGGGGTCCCACTTTTTTGCCAAATAAGGAAAGATTTTGAAGTGTATCACTTATTTTGTTCCACCCCTTTTAGGAAAGTGTATCACTTATTTTGATACGGAGGTAGTATATACGTATATTAAATTAACTTTTTTAAAGATCTATTGATTTATAGTTTTGCAGATATTATAATAAGCCTGAACCTGTTTTTATGTAATTTTATATTTATGTTAATTGTATTTTATTAATATAAAGATATTTTAAGATTTGATTTTCTATATTAAATATGAAATTTAATTAAAAAGTGTGACATTTAATTAAAAGTCTTACGTTTTATTAGTAATAGAAAATATGATATTAAATTAGTAAAAGCAAGTGTAACATTTAATCTTGACAATGATTAAAGTAATCATTATATTTATCTTTCCAACATTAAATTAATCATTTTAATTCTACTTATTAGTGAATTTAGAGGGGCCAATTCATAAGGTTTCAAAATAGACTAAAATTTGAAACATCCCTCGGTAAATACTTTGGATTTGCAGGAAAAAGTTCGAAGGAAAAAATTCGAAAATAACCAAGATAATACTAGTCAGGTTGCATACCTACTTCAGATCAAAATGCTTAACTTTCTTCATATACCTTGAAAAATGATTTCTTAGTTTATCCGTTTTAGTTAACATCAAAAGACTATGTAACATAACTATGTATTTTATAATTTAGCTTTGTGCTTCTAACTTGTGTCAATAGATTCCCAGTGGTGGTGACATGAAACATAATGCAAGTTGAATAAGTATTATTATTCTTATATGATTATATACATAAATTGTTTGCTTTATTTATACATGAATAAATATTATTAACAAATGATTGTATAAAATAATATTATCTTATTCATAAAGCTAATGATGGCCAGCCTAGCTCGTTTGAGGCTGAGTTTATATCCATGTGAGCTGCAGGTCGTGAGTTCGATTCCCTTTGGGAGCGTTGCATTAGCGTAATGTTACTCACACCTCACACGGGCACATATGGAGAATTTTCTTTGGAAATCCCTTTGGGGGCTGGGTTTGCCCGCTTATGCGGAGCTCGAACTCGGGGTGCTCGCTGAAAAATTGCGAGTAGGCTTCCGTTATTTCATTTGTCGTTTCCAAAAAAATCTTATTCATAAATGTTTTGCCAAGATAAGTGGCGGATTAATTTCATCTCAACTTTTCTACCTTATAGTCTCAACTCAATTGAACCAACTTTTATATGACTTTAACTCTTTAATTAATAAATTAACAAAAATACTTTAATGTCAAATTACAAAATTATAACTCAAAATCTATTAAATTAACCAAAAAGAACGAACAAAATTCACTAAATCAATTTTACAAATTTGTGGCACAAAACGAATGACTCGTCGCATTCAATCGCATATATCTGGAATTAGTTTATAGCATCATGCCTAACATTATTACAATCTTGGACCTTTTTACTTCACTTTTAGATGTACTTCTAGTCGTTGACGTATTCAACTGAAAATCATATTGCACGATGTAGGGGTGAGCACAAAAACCGAAAAACTGAACCGAAACCGAAAAACCGCACCGAAAAAACCGAACCATGTGAAAAACCGATGTGAACGGTTTTTATTTTTTGAAAAACCGAATGTTTGGCGCAGTTTTTGGGTGCATACGAAAAACCGAGCCGAAAAAACCGCATCGCCCCACCATATATATATTTCAAATTTTATAAAATATATCTGTATATTTATAAAAGATTTGAATCTTACTTATATAAAAGAATGTTTTAAGTATATCGTTAATAAATTTTCACACGTTTTAATCCAATGTTTTCCGGGTCTTATAAATTTATAAGTATTAAAGTTTGGAATAATAACTTTTAAGTTAACAAATTGGTAAATTTTAAGGAAAACAAAAAACCGAAACCGAACCGAGAAAAACCGAAAAACCGAAACCGAACGGTTTGTAATTCTTAAAAACCGAAGTTTGCGGTTCGGAGTTTGGTTTTAGTGAAAAACCGCCCCAACTCGCCCCATGCTCACCCCTAGCATGATGTATTCGTCCTTGCACTCCTAGTCCTTGACTTAGTTATCATAAAATCAAATTGTAAATGATATTTATTAGATAAATGGTATTGATTTCTATTATGTGAAATAATATTGGTGTCTACTATTTGTGCATAGTTAGACATCTCCTGACAATGACGCGTCATTAAACACATAATGAAACACATCTCTACTGAGAGGTTACTGGCGAGGTCGTGCCAACAACAACACATCACTAAACCAATCACTAACTCATCCTCACTTAAAAAATATATTAAAATATTACATTTAACCCCCTCCCCCCACACAACAACTAACGACGTGCACCCCCCCTTCCGTCTCCACCACGATGGGTTTCTACTGCTGGGGCTACTGGCGGTGGTGCCAATGGCGTCACCCCCGATCGATAAATTTTGGCGCTGATGGGTTTGTGACGCCCCCATTGGCAGGGGTCTTGTGTTCAAACTCACTTATAAACTTGATATGTGTAAACCACTAATTCTCTTTCCTCAGATCATTTTTTTTATTTTGACACTTGTCGTGATCAAATACGTAGACACTTAAGTAGACACAAATAGTAGGCACTAATACCATTTCTCATTTATGTTTACTTCATGTTGCTATTCATCACAACATGACATGTATAATCCATTAATTCTCTTTCCTTATATCATCCTTTTATTTTGACATCTCTCTTAATAAAATAAATAATAGGGTAGCACCCCCATCCCAAAGTGAAAAGGATAAATAAATAATAGGATTTCCGTTGAAAAAATAAATAAATAAATTCTTTCTCGTCTTAAAAAAGGTATCAAAATGCAGTTATATAAGCTATCACTTTTGCAATTAAAGATTAGCTCATCGAGGGAAAAGTAGAAAGGGCTTTTCTTGCTTGGTCAGTAAATTCAAGTTTTTGGCCTTATCTTGCAAGTGACGACGACATTGAGTTGACGGCAGTGAAAGACTGGGCATTCAGGCGAGCCGTCCGCCCCAAAGCCAAGTCACTTTGGTATCTCCTATTACAGGTATGACGCTAGCTAAGCTTGTAATTATAGTAGCCCCGCAAAAGCTCATCTGACCTAAGGTGGTACGTATCCCATAAAAATCATCACAATCTCACATAAGTAGATACAAATAATAAACAACAATATCATTTCTCTATTTATATTTACATTTTGTTCGCATATCTAGAATTAAACTTTTGGAAAATATTTTTAGCATTTCTAAATGCGAATGTTTAGAAACAAGTCATCGCGAGATAATTCTATGAGTTTGTTAAAAAGAGTGTAAAATTAATTGATTTGTTGTAGTTGTGGAAACCTTAACAAGTTATTGACTATTAGTCAAATAATTTAACAAAAGATTCTTTTATTTAAAGAATGACGCGGAATGATTAACAAACTTCGCTACTGGCATTTTTGGATTGCACAATGCTTTCTACACCACAATAAAGAATTTAATAATCCGTATTTTTTGACATATCCACATACTTAAAAGTGTACAATATCATTAAATGAGAAATAACATTGATGCCCATTAAGTGTGTGCATATTTACCACAAAATGGCATGTATAATCTACTATTTCCTCCGATTCAAAATAAGTGATAAACTTTCTTTTTTGGATGATTCAAAATAAATGATATATTTTGAAAAGTTACCTTATTTGACAAAAAAAATAGTGGGACCCACACCCAATAACTGTCTACTTTAACAAAGTAAAATGACTCATTACCCTTACTTTTTAGTTTTAAACATTATTGGGTTTTGCTAATGACAGCCCTTAGGTCTGTCACTAACATGCATTAAAATGTTGTACTTTTATTACCGGATGAGTGATACCTAAAATGCAGGAGATGATTTTTGATTAATTTACAAGTTTTAATGCGCTTAATGACAGCCCTAAGGGCTGTCATTAGCAAAACCCAACATTATTAACCATACTTTATTCAAAAAGTGTGGTACCCATACCCCACTAACCATCAAATTAATCTAATTTAACTATCATTATAATTTTTTCCTTAAAAACTGTAAAACTCAAAGTGTACCACTTATTTTGAATCGGAAGAAGTAATTCTTTTTTCTAATCTCATCCCTTGATTTTGACTTTGACATGATCAAGTGAGTAGTCACATAAATATATATAATTAGTAGACATCAAATCATTTATCTCATTAAAAATGTACGTGCACGAAGAAATGTATCATGCCAAATTAAATCGAAATCATCACACTTCAAAATATGGAAAACCAACTCAAAAAACTCTACACTTCAAGCGTGGAAAAATTGTTTAAAACTTCAATCTTTACGTGTGATCAAATATTTTAAAGTTCAAACTTATAGATATCCATATTTTAAATTTAGAGTTGTATTCAAGGAAGTCCAAGGGTTTTGCATAGTCCTAAAGGACAAATCTTAACGATTGGATCAAGATGGTCAAGATCAAATCCCCCACCTACAGCCACCTACAGCCACCGCCGGTCGCCGCCTCCGGCCGCCGCCGGCCGGCGGCGGTGGTGGTGGCTGACAATGAAGGTGCTGGTGGTAATGGGGGTGGTGGTGGTATTGATGTATTGAAACACACGTGTTTCACTAAAACACAACATATTACTTCGAAGCACATGTGCTTCAGCTCACGAAACACATGTGTTTCAAGTCACTAAAAACATGAGTTTTTAAACACACAGGGGGAGCATACGAAGCACATGTGCTTAATGTTATGAAACACATGTGCTTCACTAACAAGAAAAAAAAATCAAAACAGGTGACGAACATATCATTATGAAGCACATGTGCTTCATAAAGCCAAACACATGTGTTTTTGTTCCTGAACACATGTAACTTACAAGCAAGTCATTTGTGTTTGAATCACGAAGCACATGTACTTGACGTTATGAAACACATGTGTTTCACTAACAAGAAAAAAAATCAAAACAAGTGACGAACATATCATTATGAAGCACATGTGTTTCATAAAGCCAATCACATGTGTTTTTGTTCCTGAACATATGTAACTTACAAGCAAGTCATTTGTGTTTGAATCACGAAACACATGTGCTTGACGTTATGAAACACATGTGCTTCACTAACAAGAAAAAATCAAAACAAGTGACGAACATATCATTATGAAGCACATGTGCTTCATAAAGCCAAGCAAATGTGTTTTTGTTCCTGAACACATGTAACTTACAAGCAAGTCATTAGTGTTTGAATCATTAAGCACATGTGCTTGACGTTATGAAACACATGTGCTTCATTACTTGAAACACATGTGCTTGACTGTACATATAAACTCCTTTGTTTTCAAAACACATGTGTTTCAAACACATGTGCTTCAAGTCACGACCACCACCACCGGTCACCACCGCCGCCGGCCACCTCCGGCCGCCGTCCGCCGCCGCCCATCGCCGCCGTCCGCCGCCGCCGTCTTCGGCTGCCGGAGGTGGGTGGGGTATTGATGTATTGAAGTACATATGCTTATATGGTTTGAATCTTGATCTTGACCTTTGACTTTTTTCTTGATCCAATAACTATTAATTATCCATTGGGACTAGCTAAAATTCTTGGATTACCTTCAACATTTACCTTTAAATTTAGAGTTATATTTTTCAATCTCTACATTATCATTTTCTACTCAAAGTGATATTTTTCAATCTCTTTAATCATTTTCTACTCAAAGGTAGAAATTTGTCCATGTAGTTTATACAAAATGTCACGTTGCGTCACTAGCTTTTCTAAATTACATAAAAACATGCCTAATTTGAAATGTTGTACCTTTCGTCCCTAAAAGACACGGTCATTAGATTAATGTGTTAAGTCATGGTACATGCGAGGGTAAATTAAACGCACCCAAACGCTGGCTTCACCACCACCTCTGCTACCTCATACCACCTCCCAACCTCAGACTTTTTGTGTCTCATTCATTTGTTGGGTTTCATGTTTTGAAAGACTTGAAATATTAGGGTTTTGAACTTTGATTTGATATTCTTGTATTATGTTATTGCTTCAAACTTTTTATTATGGTTTCAGTTTGGATTAGGCTCTCAAGTTCTGGTTAATTAGGGTTCCAAATTTTGTAATGATAAAAATAACAGCTCATGTATACCTTTTAAATGTACAAATTGGGAATAAAGTGTTAACATCGATTAATATGATTTGGTCATACTCATTAAATGAAGACATGTGTCAATACTAATGGATAATATTAACAGAGAAAATTAGTGGATTACACATGATATCTTATCTAGTAGGTAGCACTATGAGTATGACCAAATGATAGGACTAAATATCATTTCTCATAAATAAATATAAATTTAGGCATTGTTCAAGTTAATTCTTATTTTATATTTGTTAGGTCGCTGAAAAACATCCCCCACTGAAGAGATTAAATAAAGACAAAAAGGATAATAGTTAGAAGACAATCTGAGGATCAGTTCCTCAGATTGTGGGTAACTATATCTGATCAGTTCGGATTTCAGTTACCCATTTGCACTATCTGATCACTATCTGAAACAACGATCAGTTCCCCGTGCGGAATCATATACCGGTTAACAGATCAGATAGTGTAACAGGTTCAGCGCATTGGACAAAACGCTGAACCATCAAACAGATAGTTCTCTAAGCAAAACTCTTAGTGAAGGTCGCTGATGCTGAAGGCCATCTGAAGAAGCATGAGTATCCTAAATCTCATGACTGCCAAAAGTGTACATAGGTCCAAAGTTTCAGCGTCACAGAAAGACACAAGTAAATCACAAGTTTGTGCATCGCTGATTATGGGAATATCTTGCAAATCTTCTAGAAGATATCAGCGATCACAAGACGACAGAAAGTACTGTCAGAATTCCGTTAGTCGTGCGCGTCCCATGATATATCCTTTGCACCAACGGAATTCTCACACGTGGAATCGATCGATCATTCCTTTGGCTCTACGTTTCCCAATGATATAAATTGAGGACTTAGACGATCGATTCCAGTGTGCACCCAACAAGGTTACACGCTGCTGAATTTACTCAAGAACTTTATTTCCTCGAGAAGAGTGTAAACCACCAGTTAACTCGAGTTATTTGATTCGAGAATTGAATCCGTGTAAGGAAAGTGTCTGGTCTTGTGCTTGATCATTTGTTGATCATAAACTTGTCTTAGATAATATATGTTGTTGTCTATCACATGCAAGCAGTTTAGTTAGGATTTGTTCTTAGCTATTCTGCAAACTGCTTACATCTTTATTGTATCAATATTGATTAATAAAGAAAAGTTTAAAAAGTGTTGAGTGTCTTCATAAATTTAAATTAATCAGTGAAAGCGTATAGGTGTTATATTTCACTTATTACGGGACTAACAATTGGTATCAGAGCAGGACAATTAATTCATAATTGTTGATCTGCTTACTTATTGATCAAAAATGGGTGAAAAACTATCACAAATGAATCTTGGTTCGAAGACAAATGCCCCTGTGTTTACTGATGACGATTTCGGTATGTGGAAAATCCGTTTTCTGGGATTTGTCGAACATCAAAATGACATGGGACCATATATTCTTATCAATGGTCCATACATTCCAAAAATGTTCGTTCCAAGTATAACTACTTCCAAGAAAAAGAAGAAGGAGGGTGGTGATAGAAAGAAGTATGAAGACACTGAGAAGAAATACCAGGAGCTGAAAGCTCAGCTAGCCAGGGCTGAGAAAGATGCAAAAGCATTAAAGGAAACTGCCGAAGCTTGGATAAGTGACTGAGAAACAAGTGAAGAAGAAGTAACTACTTGCAACACAAAAGGTCTATTCACAAAAATAGAAAAAGAATCTGAACCAAACTCTGAAGACCAACAAAATTGTATATGTATGATGGCAAGGGATGAAGAAACTGAATATCTTCAGGAAGGAAAAGGATCTCTTGTTGAAGATCTGATGCTCACTCACGAGAGAAATGCTCGGTTAGAAACCGCTCTTTCCACGATGACAGAAAAATTAGAAGAACTCACTCAAGAATCCTTAGAAGCTGAAAATTCAAAACTTGAGGTAGTCAGGCTTCAGTGCTTCAACAATGTCCTGAGAGAAGATAACTTGTTATTAGCTCAGAAAAATGAAGCTCTTCAAAATTCGTGCAACTAATGGAATAAATCATCAAATTTCAACAAGCAAGTTCTAGAAGAACAGAATTCCATTCAAGGTTTTTCTGAGAAGTATGAGCAATATCCAATCTGCAGAACTCGTACATCTGGAATATCAAACGTTAAAATCCAAACATCCAGACTGTCTAAATCTCAAGAATTTGCTATGAAAGAGAAGTTTTTCAGACTGCAAGCGGAAATCTGATCATCACCAGAGATTATACTTCAGAGGAATCCATGTTCCAGGATAAAGAGATGTCTCAGGCTACTACTCCACATGAAGAAGTAGAATCTACTTGTCATCAGAGACAAGCAAAAACCAATGAAATTGATTGCTCCGACAACCAAACATTAGTAAACTTCAACACTCACATCAGCTTGCTAACATCATCAATAGCTGATACTAAAGCTGATCTTGCACAACTCACAACCGAAATCAAGGCTGAGATGAATGAAGGGTTCACACAAACTAACAATCAACTGCAAATAGTCTTCAACCTACTAGAAAACAATGTCATTCCACCAGTCACTTTCAAAGACTTTGCAAGCTATCCTTTTCAACATCTCTCGTTTCATCCAGAGGAAATATCAGACGAATCAATCACTGGTGATTGTCTGATGACGTTCTTTGATCAGATGGATGACCTTAACCAATCCCAAAATATCTTAATAGAAAACTATATCAACCAAAATGTTATTTTTGCAGGAGATGAGGAAATGGAGGTCGATGAAACTCAAGCTAATCCAGGCATTCAAAATCTATCAATGGAACAATATGTAAGACAGAACATCATTGTGGAAGTAACTGAAGAGATGGAGACAGATGAAATCAATTCAGATCAAATCAATAAACTCGAAAGTGGTAAAAAGAAATGTAGTTATCACAAAAACAAAGACTGTTAGAATCTCATCCATGAAGAAGATATAGCCTCAAGCTCAAAAAGGTCATCAGAAACTGAAAGGTGTGCTTCAAAAATGTTGGTTACTTTAAATGACAATCAGTATCCATTCTTCAGCGATGGATACTCAAAGATCAAAAACTGAGCTGAAGAATAGTGAAGGGCAGACAACACGATGGCATCTGATATATGATCTGTTGTAAGCCCCTGCGACTCCACCACATCATCAATAAGGCAAAGTGAAAGTTTGCCCATCAGATCCTATCTATAGCCAACCACTGTTGCAACTATTTTTTTCCTCGTATGAAGCTGTTTCTTTTCTTCTCTTACCAAGTCTGAGGACTAATTTTTTATTAGGTACAAGTTATTTCAATTTTCATCTTGTTCAGCTACTCATTTTCATACAAGACTCTGTTATTAAATGATCAGCTTAACTTTTCAGTTTTATGATTGCATGAGTCTGTCTCTATTGACATACAAACATATTACCTGGTTTATCAGCCATATCTTTGTATCTCATTATATTCAGATATAAGGCATTCAAAAAAAATCTTCAGATATCACATACGTCAGATACATCCTGACGGCTCGTTGATTCATATAGTCAAATGATTTCAGATAGTCAAAATTTATCCTCGACTATCTGATATTAATGACCATCTGATGAAGTATCGGTTGCTAGATTTCATCAGATAGTCATTAGGTGGAGCAATCTCATTGGACATATCTTCATAACTGACCCTCAAGTGCTATTGGACACGTCTGTCTCGCTGCCATTTAATGCGACTGCACGATGTCATTTCCCGCCACACTACCCTGCAATTTGATTGACTACCTCCATCATTCCTAGACTACCTACAAATAACTTCGCATCTCCACCACACGATCAATCTGAACGGTTCAAATTCTAACAATCGATCAAAACCAACTCCCACGATCTTCCCCAAATTACTCTATACTCCACGATTTCATCAATTTTCACTAATACTTTTCCTCTCAAAATCCAAAACTCTTTTGTCCTCCTCGCAAAATCTCTCAGTTCTAAAATATCGAAATAAAAAAGAACTTATCTCAAGGTTCCCCTTCCTGCCTCGATTCAACCATCTCCAAATGTTTCGTATCCGTACCGAAACATATATTATACAAAGAACAACTCAAGAAGCTTTATAAATTATCGTCTCAGAAATTTGAGACCAGAGTTTAAGGAGCTGCTAAAATTCTTCGATCAACACCCAATCAGAGACACGCTAAACTTTGACATCCCTTTGTCAAAACCGATGTTGCTCGAATTCTGGTATACCTGCACCACCTCCAAAGAATCCGGAGAAGACGTTATAACTGGAACAATACTACAAGGTAAACACACTGTCTCCTTCAACCTCACTACATTTGGGGAAGCAGTCAAATTTGATTATGTAAGAGCTTCGCAAGTTCATGCACCAACACCATCTTTAGAAGATGCGAAAAGAGCTGTTCTGCCATACATCAGGTACCAAGGAGATTACACCAGGGGTGTTTCACGAACAAAAAATTGGGTTCGCTTTGGTCCGCATTCTTTATGACCATCTCTCAATGCCTGACGAGTAAGAGTGAAGGGTATGACTCTGTTTCTGGCCATGAGATGATATTAGGAGCAGCCCTGTTCTCCGATATTAGGATTGATTTTGGTTCTCTAATCTTTGATCAACTGGTAAAGAAGATCGGTGCTGCAAGCAAAGATGAACTGATCCCGTTTCCCAGGTTCTTGTGTATGGTTTTTCTTCATTCTTTAGGAGAACAAGAGTTCTACGATATTATTGGCTCCTCTCTCAAAACCGGTATGGTGGGTAGCTCAAACTTCATAGGGCAAGAAGAGAAATTTGCTCCCGAGCTTCCAGAAGGTATGTTGACATTTACTCGATTTGCTCAGTCTGCCTCCTCTCAAAGAGGATGATGTCGAGTCTGATAATGATGACAATCAATCCTCTTCTGATCACTCACCACCACCACCGCCATCAAATCCATCAAACCAATCCCGCAGATATAGAAACAGAAGCTGAAATCCAAGAGTTGTGCCCAATCCAACTCCAATTGAGATAAGGGAAATTTCATCCTCCCCTTCATCAGTCCCTCTGAGGACAGAAAAAGTTTATATGGACCATTCTCCGGTCCATTAAGAATCCAACTTAAATGCTGAAATTGATGATATTAACAGACTCATCGATGAGTTTGTAGAAGAAGACGTTGCTGATGTGAATCAATCGGTGGAGCACACGAGTGTCCCCACTTAAACAAATGTTGGTACTGAACCTGAACATGAATACAAGCTACCAATCAGCTGGACTGATAGCTCGGATGAAGAACCCGCCCCCACAACCGAGCAAGTTCCACCTCCAAGGAGAGCTGCCACACCAGAGGGTCCAAGGGACCGGGGTGTGCCAACTACGAGAGATCTCCCTGGCATGATGGAAAACTTTAACGAAACATTCAAACAACTTGCTCTGATTAGAAGTCTTTGTGGGGTTATAAATACCAACATTAGGAACATCTCCAATTTCCAGGCCATGTCAGACAACATTCAAGATTTTCTGGCTAACAATCAGGAAAATCTCCAAAGAAACGTGAATGCACAAAACGGGCAGATCGATAATCTTATCTTTGCAATTGAAAATCTCACATCAAGAAACGCTGATCTGACATCTAAATTCAATCGCCTCGAAAGATCCATTGGTGAAAGGATTGATAATTTGTTATCTCGCATCTCTCGCTTTGTTGAGCCACTGATGAATAACGAAAATGCTCAAGGTGTCACTCCCACCCCTCATATTCAGGGGGAGAAATATTTGTCCCATCAAGACACGACGGAGAGGGTCGTTAGACCGGCCGGAATGGGAGGTGAAGACCGGAGCAACCAGAGCAGGGGGAAGAGAATCGTTGGAGACAACATAGCTTATAATGTTGGTAGTGGTTTGAATCGTGTAGCCAAAGAAAGTGTTCAGGGTGGGAAAACCTATCAGATGACCTCAGAACGTTTTAGGAGGTCAGGGATCAGGTTTGAAGAGTTCCCAGAGATCACAATCACTCATGCTGGTGGTACTACCATAATCCCAATCGATCCGTCCTGAGATCCCCTTGTCAGGGTTTCTACAGAAGCTCCCGCGGGTAAAATCCAAAATCTTCCCCTTGATAAAGGTAAGGGTCCTGCAACATCTCCTCCAAAAACGAAAAAGCGGAAGAGTCAGATGATTCCTGATGAACAAGAACTCAGGAGGACTGCCAGATGTCTACGGATGCCTGTTGAAGAGGTTGCTGAAGCTATGGAGGAAGAACGAAAGAGGAGGGGCTTGGGAAGCCACAAGGGAAGAAAGGAGCGATTCGCTGGGAAATGGTGGGAGGTACCGGTGAAAGAAGACCGATGGTTGAAAAACTTTATTTTTTTTATGTTTTAAAACAATGGTCTGTAATCCTTAAAACAATTTACTTCTCTGCATGCACCCCAAAAACAATTTACATTTATGTCTTTAATTTGCTACTCCTCTATGAATGAACATCTTCAATCAATGATGACGATTTTGTCTTACCTGAGTTTGTTTGCTAGCTAGATATTTAGAAAAACTGAAAAAGAAAATATGAGTTATAAATTGTAGTGTGACCAGATTCTATCAGATCACCATATATTGTAATGTTTTCTAGGTGCGTCGAAGACCCTCTGAAATGTGAAAAATACTCAAGGTTAAAACCTTCACATATTCAGGGGGAGTTGCCTAACTATTTGTCTACATCAAGTAGGGGGGGATTGTTGGGTCGCTAAAAAGCATCCCCCACTGAAGAGATTTAATAAAGACAAAAAGGCAAATAGTTAGAAGACAATCTGAGGATCAGTTCCTCAGATTGTGGGTAACTGTATTTGATCAGTTCGGATTTCAGTTACCCAGTTGCACTATCTGATCACTATCTGAAACAACGATCAGTTCCCCGTGCGGAATCAGATACTGGTTAACTATCAGATAGTGTAACAGGTCCAGCGCATTGGAGAAAACGCTGAACCATCAAACAGATAGTTCTCTAAGCAAAACTCTTAGTGAAGGTCGCTGAAGCTGAAGGCCATCTGAAGAGGCATGAGTATCCGAAATCTCATGGATGCCAAAAGTGTACATAGGCCCAAAGTTTCAGCGTCACAGAAAGACACAAGTAAAGCACAAGTTTGTGCATCGCTGATTATGGGAATATCTTGCAAATCTTCTAGAAGATATCAGCGATCACAAGACGACAGAAAGTACTGTCAGAATTCTTAGTCGTGCGCGTCCCATGATATATCCTCTGCACCAACGGAATTCTCACACGTGGAATCGATCAATCATTCCTTTGGATCTACGTTTCCCAATGATATAAATTGAGGACTTAGATGATCGATTCCAGTGTGCACTCAACAAGGTTACACGCTGCTGAATTTACTCCAAAACTTTATTCCCTCGAGCAGAGTGTAAACTTCCAGTTAACTCGAGTTATCTGATTCGAGAATTGAATCTGTATAAGGAAAGTGTCTGGTCTTGTGCTTGATCATTTGTTGATCATAAACTTGTCTTAGATAATATATGTTGTTGTCTATCACATGCAAGCAGTTTAGTTAGGATGTGTTCTTAGCTATTCCGCAAACTGCTTGCATATTTATTGTATCATTATTGATTAATAAAGAAAAATTTAAAAAGTGTTGAGTGTCTCCATAAATTTAAATTCATCAGTGAAAGCGTATAGGTGTTATATTTCACTTATTACGGGACTAACAATTTTATTTTTTGTAATTCAAGGTATAGATTTCAATTAGTGATTAATACATCCTGCGTGACACAAAAAAGTTCTAATTTCTCACTAATTTTTTGTTATACAAAAAACGTTCTCATTTCTCACATTTGGTGAAATATTTTATTAACCTCACATAATAAAATATTATTATTCCTTAGTACCCCACCACTAATATCCTCTAACTTTCGTTCTCTCTCCAAACCAATCTTATATTTTAATTAAAAGTATTACCACTAACCCGACCACTAACTATCACCTAAAAACTTGTGCCAAAGAAAAATGAGAACTTTTTTGTGGGACGGAGGAAATAATAATTAGTAGTAAAGATTAGCCACATGCTTTATACATGAAGAGGTAGGGGTGAGCATTTTAATCGGAAAAACCGAACCGAACCGGAGACCAACCGAAACTGATCCGAAACCGATCCGATAACAGATATTGGTTCGGTTTTCGGTTTATGAAATATGGCTATATCGGTTTCGGTCCATATCGGTTTCGGTCCATTTTTATCGGTTTTTAACCGAACCGAACCGATAACTAAGCCCATACAACAAAAAACTAGGAAACCTCTCAACTACCTCCCCCCATATGATAGCCTCGTATAACTTGTCCATATCTCTTTTCCCAATTTTAATTCTTTTGTTTCCTAAAACCCTTTGGTTTCCAAACGACTGCTCCTACTTCTAAACTTCATCGTCGATTTTTGGTTAAAGTGTTTATTTTAAAAGTTGGTCACTTGGTCTTTGCATTTCTTGTGTTGAAAACAATTTGATGACTTGGTGACTTCAGAAGTTAAATCTGGAAAGTGGAAAAAAAAAAGCAAAAAAATGATTTTGGAGCTTATTGGGCCATATCGGTTTTTAGACCGAAAACAAGAACCGAAACCGAAATCGAATAAGTATTAACGGTTCGGTTTTTGGTTTCAAATTTTATGCTTAATCGGTTATCGGTTATATCGGTTCGGTTCGGTTCGGTTTTGGCCCGATAATCACCCCTATGAAGAGGTATTTTTGTAATTTGACATTCACATAAATTTTAATCCATTTAAAAAAATATTACTATATTATTATTATTATTATTATTATTATTATTATTATTATTATTATTATTATTATTATTATTGTTGTTGTTGTTGTTCTCGTTGTTGTTTTGATTATTTTGTTCGGAAAAAAAATAATATATCACATGTGATCAAGTATACAATTAGATAATCACATATGATTACCACATGATGTTTTTATAATAGTTTATTTTATATAAATAATAAAAAATAATTCTATAAAATAAATAAATAGATTAAAAAACTACTTGAGTGTCTAATGACAAAATACCCCCTATATATAGAATATTTAATTAATCTTGAACATTAATTATTATTGATTAATGTTTAAAATTTATCATTTGAAATTACAATTAAATTAATCACTGACTTAAGCGTACAATTACTTATAAATTTAATTAAACTATTAGAAAATGAACATTTGTGAAACCTTAAACAAATGAGAAAGATTATGTGAATCTTTCCAATGAATTAGAGCCACAAGCATAGTCCCATGAAACAAAGCAACCAATGGCAAAGTGACATAACCAATATAAGAAACTTGGGATTGTGGAAGTGCTCAATTTTATATTAGTTTTTGCTCTCCATCTTTCAACCTAATTCCAAACATGGATTAATTATATTACCTAAAACTTGTCAACTTCAAGCTTTTTTTCAATCCCATTATCGACTACATTAGCTTATGTCACTTGGAAGCACCTAAAGTGGATCAATGCTTTATGTTTGTGAGCCACTAGCTAAGTTTGCTTTAGATATTATCTCTATCAAATAATATGCATTCATTTGTAGTTTGTGGATAATATTATGTGGCTATTAGAGAAGGATTTCTGGACTCAAAGTTGGAGTCTGTTATTACTTTAGAAATTTTGTAATATAGAGACCCGGTGAATTCTGACGATCCAAAGAGAAATAGTGTATGTAAATTGAATATGTACAAAAGTATTCTAAAAAGTAGATTAAGAGCATGTTGGATAGTTGCTGACTAGGTTAGTTCTGACTTAATGAGAGGTCTGACTGGATCAGCAACATTATATTTCTAACTAGGTAGGAGGTTGAGTAAGAGGCTCTGACCGTGTAAGAGGTAAAAATTATATCTATCAAACGCTATGACCGCGGACCGGGTCAGAGGTTACCTTTCTCGACTCAGTAAGAGGCAAATCAAGCAGCCCCTAAGACATATTGCAAAATCAAAATTGAAGATTTTGTTTTTGAAGCGAAATTGAAGTAGTAAAAAAGTCTTAACCTGAAACCCGTCCCAATCAGAATTCGATTCAGGCTATTCGGGTTACACATAAATTATGATTTTTAGGTAAACAAAGATTATTTATAAACTTAATTTATCCAGACTCAAAAACCATATACATTTGATAATAGCCCAATGACAACATATTGTTCTTCTATTATACTATTTCTAGTTTATAGAAATTTATATGCTAACATATTCAAGTTTATGAGTTTTGGTTATTGATTTTTTTAGTGATTTATAGTTATTAACATGATAATTAACTAATTTAATGGTAAAATATTTTAAATTGTTTTAAAAGAACCTTTAAACTTTAATTGGATCTAATCGGGTCAATCTGAAACCCGATAAACATAAGCAATTCTAACATGATAACCGACACAATAAGAAATCGGGGTTTTCTAGTTAAAAAAGACATGATATCAACATAAGGTTCGAATACACTCAACACGACTACCATAATCGAGATTGAGCCAGGTACAATTGACTATTTGAGTACCCCTAACTGAATGCATTATATATAATTTATATTAGTTGTTCTTTTTAAGTCTTTAAAAGGAAAAAAAAGAGCAGGTTATGTCCTTTGGACCTATATACAACACCCATATGAAATCAAAAGTAAGAACATAAATTCATAAAATTGGGGTGTCCATGATATCAGTAAAATCCAACACCTAAGGATAAAACCTCTAAAGTGCGATGCCTATTTATGCCAAGTTTGCTTTAGCCCAAAAGTTACTGGCTGCATTTGGTATTTATTTTTTCTTGGCCCGGTTTTTGCAAATACGGGTCTGCGACAGGCACCGAACAATAAAACGATAACATATTATTTCATCCCTCACTTATTCATTACATAAAGTACCGTTAGAAAAAAGCTTTAGTTTATTCGTGACAAATGCATGAACCATCCCGACAAAATCCTGTCTTTAGGTTCGCAAGCAATCTTTTAAACTTCAGTTTCACATTCGGACAACATTCTTCTTCTATGTGTTGTTGATGTTAAAGTAAAAGACGACGTTCTTTTTCCACTGCATATGCATTGACCATCTTGGCAAATTCCACTATCGGGTTCGCAATTAATATTGCAAGCTAGAGGTTCACATTCAGACAAAATTCTTCCGCTATAAGTTTTCTTTCCACTGCAAATGCATTGACCATCTTTGCAAATTCCACTATCGGGTTCACAATTAATATTGCAAGCTAGAGGCTCACATTCGGACAAAATTCTTCCGCTATGTGTTGACGATGTTTTCTTTCCACTGCAAATGCATTGACCATCTTTGCAAATTCCACTATCGGGTTCACAATTAATATTGCAAGCTAGAGGCTCACATTCGGACAAAATTCTACCGCTATGTGTTGACGGCGTTTTCATTCCACTGCAAATGCATTGACCATCTTTGCAAATTCCACTATCGGGTTCACAATTAATATTGCAAGCTAGAGGCTCACATTCGGACAAAATTCTTCCGCTATGTGTTGACGACGTTTTCTTTCCACTGCAAATGCATTGACCATCTTGACAAATTCCATCATCGGGTTCACAATTAATCTTGCAAGCTAGAGGCTCACATTCGGACAACGATCTCCCGTGTTGTTTTTGAGATGATAATGCTAAAGCTGCAAAACACAATTCTTTCTCTATATCATTTGAACAAATACAATATATACATACACAAATACAATTCATTCTCTATAAGAGATGGATGAGAATCACGTACCTAATGAAGTAGCCAAAAACATGGTTAAGAAAACAAGGGTTTTGCATGATTTCAAGGTAAGGAATTCCATTGATTGATATATTTCTCTTATATTTTGATTACTCACACCATGACCATATCTCTCTACTACTTGAGCTATTTATAAGCACAAAAATAACGCATTTATCAGAATGAAACGCATAAGTATTTATTGAAATATATTACGGAGTAATTGTGTGTATTAGGACTCATATTAATGCTAATTATTAGGTAAATTAATTCGTAAAGATCCTATTTGCCTTTTTTAAAACTTCCGCTTATTTCCAGAAATTTATATATAAAATATGAGTTGCATTCAGGGAAGTCCCTTGAAATTTTAAAGTCCCAAGGGACAATCTACAGCCATCGGATGAAACACAATCAATGATTAAGATTAACCCATCAATTACACGCGCAGGGGTATTATGGTCATTATGAAATTATACATCAGCTCCTCCAGCAAAAAACCCTCTGATCCAATTTTACAAAATCACTAGCGATCTCCGGCGATTTCTAAGGCGCAAACACCTGCGATTTCCAGCGATCACTAACGCAACAAATCATCGAACCGATTGCGGCAATTGAATCACAAACATTCAACGGCATTTTTCTGGAATTCGAGCCCTAATAAAAATCGAGTTTCGAATAAATTCACTCTAATCAATCGCAGATCTGAAAATCCGACATTATCAATGAATTTAAATCCATAATCTGTGAATAGCAACGAAACAGAGAAAAAAACGATGATTCAGGTAAGAAAATACAATTCAAGTTTTATGAAACAGGTAATAGCTTACAAAAAACATATGTGCTTCAAGTTTACAAGCACATGTGTTTGTAAACTGCGAATTGTTTAAATGCGAACTTGTGTGGTTGTTAACCGAAGCACATGTGGTTGTTAACCGAAGCACATGTGGTTGTTAACCGAAGCACATGCTTCAAGTTTACAAGCACATGTGTTTGAAAGTTGCGCATTTGTTTGACTGCGGTCTGTTAGTAGTGAAGCACATGTGCTTCCAGCAACGAAACACATGTGCTTCAATACCTGAAGCACATGTGCTTGGCTGTTCATAACACTCCTTTATTTTCCGAAACAACTGTTAGTAGTGAAGCACATGTGTTTATGTCATGAAGCACATGTGCTTCATTACCTGAAGCACATGTGCTTGGTTTTACATTTAAACTCCTTTATTTTCAAAAAGAACGGTTAGTAGTGAAGCACATGTGCTTCATGACCTGAAGCACATGTGCTTCATAGTTAGGTCAACACAGAAAAGTATGTAGTTTAAAAACACATGTGCATCTAGTTTAAAAACACATGTGATTATGTATTCTGATTTATTATATCAATATGCAGCTTCAGGCGTGAATATCAGTCCGAAACCTGTTAAAGTATTATACATGGATACACCAGGAGGATCTATATATTATGTTCCAATTGTTGATGACGGATTACTACCAATTAAAGGGCAAAGGTTTAAAACAGTTGAAGAGTGTATTGAAATGTATAGAAATTATGCAAACAATGGAGGATTTGACATAGTTAGGTCAACACAGAAAAGGACAAGGTCAGGTTTAGTAAAAGATAGATTTGTTTGGTGCGACAGATATGGTTTACCAAGGAATGTGACTGATGACACCCTCAACGAAGAAGAAAATCTTACAAGAATTAGAAAAATACACACAAGAAAAACAGGATGCATGGCTCATGTTAGGTTTCTCTGGAATGATCGATTAGCAAATTATGAACTTGTTGACTTCGAGGATAAACACAATCATGAGTTGATTCCTACAGAGTATATGCATTTATCTAGGAAAAATAGAAACTTGAAGTATGCTGAACAACTATTTGTATTCAATGCTGCAAATGCAAACATAGGTCCAACGAAAGCACATATTCTTTATAGTAATATGAAGGGATGTGAATAGAATGTCAACGGAACAGTTGATGATTTCAGAAACTGGAAGAGGGATTTAAATGTCTTTATAAATGAAAGTGATGCTCAAATGCTTGTAAATAAGATGGAAGAAAGGAAGAAATATGCACCTGGTTTCTCATTTGAGTACAAGAATGAAAATAGACAATTACACTCAATATTTTGGGCAGATGAAGTAGCAAAGTGTAACTACAAGGAATTTAGTGATGTCATATCATTTGATGCTACAAATAAAATAAACAGGTACACATGTGTTCATGTCATGAAGCACATGTGTTTCGTTACTGGAAGCACATGTGCTTCACTACTAACAGTTCTTTTTGAAAATAAAGGAGTGTATATGAACAGCCAAGCACATGTGCTTCAGGTAATGAAGCACATGTGTTTTGTTGTCAGAAGCACATGTGCTTCACTACTAACAGTTGATTTGAAAAATAATGGAGTGTTATGAACAGCCAAGCACATGTGCTTCAGGTCATGAAGCACATGTGTTTCGTTACTGGAAGCACATGTGATTTCTAATTAAAATGATAGAAGCCTGACTCACTAATTGACATGTGATTTATAGGTACAACCTCATGTTTGTGCCATTCACTGGAATAGATAATCATCGTAGGTGTGTGACTTTTGCTACGGCATTGATAAAAGATGAAATGACAGAGACTTATACGTGGCTGCTTAACTCATTCTTGAAGACTTTTGAAAAAGAGCCAATTATGATAGTAACAGATTAGGATAAATCTATGAATAAAGCTATTGAGAATGTATATAGGACTGCTAAACATCGACTATGCATGTGGCATATTGCACAAAAGTTTCCGGCAAAGGTATTAACTAAAAATTTATAATCACCTTCTTTGAAACATATGTGTTTCAAATAGTGAAGCACATGTGATTGAAACTGCTTTATGAAACAGTGAAGCACATGTGTTTCACTATTAGAAACACATGGGATTCGTTCTTTTTGTATGCTTCAATGTTTTTAGTAACTATTCTTTTTAGTGAAACACATGTGCTTCAAAAGGCAAAACACATGTGATTCTTAATAAATATGGTCCCTTGTAATTTTGATATAGGTACATGAGGCAATTCTTGGAATTGAACAAGAAGTGGAAAGAGATTTCAAGAGCAGATTTGATAAAACTGTTTGGAATATGTACATCGAACCTGATAAATTTGAGGAAAAATGGGAAAAGTTGATGAATGATTTTGCTTTACAAAATAATACTCCCTCTGTCCCACAAAAAACATCCCATTTGACATGGGCACAAGTTTTAAGGGGATAGTTAGTGGTGGGGTCATTGGTAATAATTTTGATTAAAATATAAGATTGGTTTGGAGAGAGAAAGATGGTTAGTGGATAGTTAGTGATGGGGTCCTTAGTAATAATAGTATTTTATTATGTGGAAGGGAAGTTTTTTGTGGGACAAAAAATTAAGGTCAAATGGGAAGTTTTTTGTGGGACGGAGGGAGTAGTTGGTTCAAACATATGTTTGAGATTAGATCAACTTGGATTCCGGCATATTTCATTGAAACTGAAATGTTTGGATTGATGAGAACAACTTCAAGATCAGAAAGTGAGAATGCCTTTTTTTCAAACTTCATGAAACAAGGAACAAATCTGATAAATTTTATGGGAAGCTTTGATTCGGCAATGTTAAGACAAAGATCAAAGCAAGAAGAATTGGATTGCAAGACAAAACGAACAACTAGAAAGTTGTGTACGGAACTGAAAATTGAAGAGCATGCATCAAAATTATACACAAATACAGTATTTGATATCATTCAGAAGGAGATAGAAGCACATGTATATAATTGCTCTTTGGAAAAAATGAATACTGAGGAGTATTGTCAGATTTTTATTGTTAACGAAACCTCAAAGGAAAAAGAAGTTGATCTTCAATACAAGGTAAAACTAAATTAACAAATATTAATTTTTCTAATAGAAACACATGTGCTTCAACATTTGAAACAAATGTGTTTCAAAAAGGTTAAAAGCACATGTGTTTCATCCAGGTGAAGCACATGTGTTTCTATTAAAAAATTGTTATAAATCACATGTGTTTGACAATCTATTTCATAAAGCAGTTTCCAAGCACATGTGCTTCAACTTGTTAAGCACATGTGCTTCACCATTTGAAACACATGTGTTTCATGTTATGAAGCACATGTGTTTCATGTTATGAAGCACATGTGCTTGAAAGGTGAAGCGCATGTGTTACAAAGAACGTGATTTTAAAATTTAAAAAGTGTTCATAAAGCAGTTTTCAAGCACATGTGCTTCACAAGTTGAAGCACATATGATTATTAACTTACTAACATTTAAACTGTTTTTTGTTTCCAAAAGGTGCTTCATAATCAGAAAGATGGATTATTAGTGTGTACATGTAGACACTATCTCCGATTTGGACTCATATGCCGACACTGTTTTTGGGTTTTGAAGAATAGTAATATAGATAAAATCCCTAATCAATACATAATGAGACGTTGGAGAAGAAACATAATACCACCTAAGTTAAGAGCAAGAAGAAACAGATATGGCAATGAAAATATTCGAGTTCAGAAAGTGGTTAATGAAATGGCATCTGTTTTTGAAGATTGTGTTCAGCTACTTAGTCCTAATGAAGAAAAGCTTAAAGAATATTTTGAAAAACTTAAAGTGTTAAAGACTGAAATTGAAAATGATATGCCAAAACAACCTCCAAAAACCAAAAAGGTTATTATGGGGGATATGTATCGTGTTCCAGAGCAAGTTATTACTGGAGTAGGAAACCCAGATGTTGGCACATACAAAGGATGTGGAAGAGATAAACGTGTAATGAGTGGTAAAGAGATGGGAATTAAAGAAAGCAACAAGAAGAAAAATATTTGCAGTAATTGTAAAATGACAAATCACAATACTAGAACATGTGGAAAATATCATGAGAGCATAAAAAAACAAAAAGAACAACAACAACATGATATTTTAAATTCTGAAGCAATTGTGAACAAAGAGTGAAACAAAATAGATAGAAGAAAATGTAAGACTTGATTTGGATGTTATTACTTGTGTTAATGAACAAAAGCACACGTGCTTGGCCTAATAAAGCACATGTGCTTCATATGATATGTTCGTTCCTTGTTTTTATTTTTTGTCTGTGTGTTTTCTTTTTTTTTCATCATTTACAAATAGATAGAAGAAAATGTAAGATTTGATTTGGATGTTATTACTTGTGTTCATGAACAAAAGCACATGTGTTTGGCCTAATGAAGCACATGTGCTTCATATGATATCTTCGTCACTTGTTTTTATTGTTTTTCTTATTAGTAAAGCACATGTGCTTCACAAGGCCATGCACATGTGCTTCGTGATTCAAACACAAATGACTTGCTTTTAAGGTAATTGTGTGCATGAAGAAAAACACATGTGCTTGGCCTAATGAAGCACATGTGCTTCAACAAGGTGATTATAAAATATTTAAAAAAAATGATTTATAAATCACATGTTTTTCAAGTGGTGAAGCACATGTGCTTCATAAGGTCAAACACATGTGCTTCATTAGGCCAAGCACATAAAGGAGTGTATATCGACAGCCAAACACATGTGTTTCATGACTTGAAGCACATGTGCTTCAAGTTGTGAAGCACATGTGCTTCACTAATAGAAGATGGTTTTAAAAAATAAAAGAGTGTATATCTACAAAAACATAACATTAGTGAATTGTTTCTTAAACAAAAAAACATAATTAGATATTAGCAAACAAAAATAAAAAACCTAGAAATTAAATTGTATCATAACAAGACTTGATTGCATATTAAACAAACTATTTGTTACGTTCTTTCCTGTTCGAAAGTGCTTTGACGATCATTTTTTTTCATTTCTTCCAATGAGTGACTGTTGAAGAATTCAAATGCTTACTCAATCATCTCATCAGCATGAATGTTGAGCTCATGAGTGATGAATTTGGACGCAAACCGCATCGTGAGCTTTTTCAGCATCAAATTTTGATCATCGTCTTCCCTCGGTATTTCAGAATTCTAATAATTTTGTATATTACCGGTGAAAGATTCCATGTGGAACATTACAAATGGACCACAATCTACAAAATTCTTTTCCGATGACCAATTCATTATCAGTTTCTTCGCCTTCAAATTCTCAACAATTGCAGATGCTGGATGCTCGTATTTTTCCAAATGCTTCATCACACAATATTGCTGTATATAAAGGATTTTTAAAAATATATCAAAAAATAATAATTATATGAAAAAATATATGAATATTTATTTAAAACTTACCACCAATCTTAGAGTCTTTCCATACTTTGTTTCAAACACTCCTCCAGTACGGTTGTCCAAAATGTATAATGCGGGTTCAGATCTAATGTCAAACACTAAGACATAAAAGTGCTCATGTGCAAGAATCGGGAAGAACACATGTAATACATTTAAGAGTCAAGAAATATAACAAGATAAAAGTGGTTTTCGTACCCTAAAACACATGTGCTTCAAGTTGTGAAGCACATGTGTTTCACAAGATAAAAGTGATTCCATAAGAGAAGCACATGTGTTTCATTAAGTGAAACACATGTGCTTCACAAGAAGAAACACATGTGTATCACTTAATCAAATACATGTGTTTCAAGTTGTGAAACACATGTGCTTCATGACTTGACACACATGTGCTTCACAACTTGAAAAATCTTTGTAACTTAAAAACACAGAAGGAAAAAAAAAAGTTCCATTACCATATCATAAGCTTTCATCGACAAAACATCAGCATCATTACCAAAAAATTCAGAGAGAAATGATTCAAAAGAATTGAATATGCTTTCTCTTGATTCATTATTATGTTCAGAAAAGTAATGTGATTGTTGTTCATGAAAGATAGTTAACACTCAGAACACAAATATACAGAATTAACAAATTAAACTTACAATAAGTGATGCTGGTGCAAAAAGTCTCTTCAAAGCAAAAGGACTCTTAAATTTTTCTTCATGATTCATAATCAGTGCCCACAAATCGACGACAGTTGCCTTCACATACAAACCTGGACAAAGAGTTTCCAAACCCAACCTTGTACTGATACCATTACCATCCTTTCCATCAAAAACAAAATCCCTATCATGACATAAAGAAAAACAACACAATTTTAGTTCAGTCACTTAAAAAAAATAAAATAATATGGAATTTAATGTTTCCAAGCACATGTGTTTCACAAGGTAAACTCAAATGTGCTTCATAAGTCCAAGCACATGTGTTCCGTGATTCATACACAAATGACTTGGTTGTAAGTTACATGTGCTTCATGACATGATGCACATGTGCTAGGCCTTATGAAGCACATGTGTTTCATAGGGCCAAGCACATGTGCTTCATAACATGAAGCTCGTGTGTTTGATGACTTGAAGCACATGTGCTTCACTAATAACAGTTGGTTTTGAAAAACAGTCTTTATAAAAATCTTTTAAACCACATGTAAATTTAAAAACTCACATTCGTTCTTTCTGACAGGAAAACAGCTCTGCTGCAATAGCAAATTCAGCACCAGAGATCAGTGGAAAACCAAGAGTTTTCTTATTAATAAATTGCGACCTCATAGTTGACTTTTCAAGCACAATGGCTGAAGAATCTAAACTCAAAACATCGCTATTTTCGGACCACCACTTTGACACAAACTCGTCTTCAATCTTCACATCCTCTTTCACAATCTCACCTCATGCTGGCATCTCAACATCAGTAACAAAATCAGCTGTAACTTGCACCTCAGGATCATTTTGTGTCTACAAAAATCAATTAAATACACTTAGAAACACACTTGATTGAAGCAGGTTTATAAAAAAAATTAAAAAAGAATTAGTAAATGACAATACATGATGGTAAATAGGGAATTCAAGGTGAAATACTCTATTAAATTCATATTTAACTAAATTTAAAGCTCTGTCCCCTTGCGGGAACTCATCATCAACTCTTTCAAATATCTCATACACCGAATCCTTTTGTTTTTCCATAAGATCCTAAAACATATAAAAAATGAAATTATAATCAGAGAATGAAGCACATGTACTTGGAAAATATGTTTTTAGAATGGAGTTTTCAAGCATACGTGCTTAATGTTTTAAACCAAGTTGTGAAGAATGTTTTTAAAACAGTTGAAGAATGTTTTTTAAAAAAACTTGATTTATAAATCACATGTGTTTCAAGTTTTGAAGCACATGTGTTTCATGACATGAAAAAAATGTGCTTCGAATTGTGAAGCACATGTGTTTCAAATGGTGAAGCACATGTGCTTCATAACATGAAACACATGTGCTTCACTAATATCAGTTCGTTTTGAAAAATAAAGGAGTGTATATCTACAGGCAAGCACATGTGCTTCATGACTTGAAACACATGTGCTTGGAAAATATGTGTTACAAATCACATGTTTTATAAAAGCAGTAACAAAGCACATGTGCTTCATAAGGTCAAGCACATGTGCTTCATAAAAGGTCAAGCACATGTGCTTCAGTAAAGTGATTGTAACTTATAATAAAATGTGAAATGTATACCTTCTTTGATACCAGCTCGTCCTCATGAGGACTATTTTGATTATCAAGATTTACGGATCCTTTGGCATCAGATTCAATTCCGAGAGGTGGTAATAATTCTAGCATTCCAAATCCTCCAGCATCAACTTCTTAGATTTCTCTCTTGCTCAAAAAACGAATCCAGTTTTTACATATTGGCCGTTCACGCGGAACTTGAACAGCATCAAATCTTGTTCGATCACAATAGAGAAGCTACACAATAATAACAAAAAAAAAAATTGAATATTAAAAAACAAGTTTGTTAAACTATATCAAAAAATAAAATAAAATAAATATATATATATATATATACTCACAATAAAAAAGGTAACGGGACCAGAATAAAGAGTTTTGCTAACATTATCCCTGTACCAATGATTCTTACTGTATCTCAGATTGTCTAACTAAAATAAACACCAATCCAGTTTATCAATATCCGCATCTCTTGGAACATGATTAAGAATATCAAGCTTCACTTTCCCATTTGGTTCACAAGAGACCATTGTTGCACCAAAAGGCATAAGAAAATTAAATTTGAACAGATCATCAGCCGCATCAGAATTCCTAATTTTCTCAACAATGTGAGATGGTCTAATGTGATCAGGATTTTCAAACTGACCCATCCATTGTTTGAGAAAAGAAGTATCGGTAATTATATCAAGATCATAAATATTGGCACCACCATTAGGTATACCAAACACATCATTCACTGCTTGGGCATCAACTTTAATCTCCCCCTTATCTGTTTCAATTTGCATCTGAACATGATGATACTTATCAACTACATAGTATCCTAACTTCCCTAGAAGTTGATTTAAATCAAAACCTATTAATGATCCAAATCCCATTGTATGTATACATTTCTTTTGGGATTCAGATAATCCTGATTTCATGACCTCTGAAAACTGCTTAGGAGTTGTCCGAACACGAATTGATTGAAATGTTTTTATCTTGGAGATCTTTGAAGCCTTTGATTGGACTTCGTCTATAGATTGAACATTATCTATAGATCTTTTCTTACCTTTTTTCTTTAATTCCTTTTTTCTTATCTCTGCTAAGCACATATCAGAATCATAACCTATGAAAACAGAAATTGATTAACTAAAAAAAAATTCAAAATGTGTTTTACATTGAGAAGCACATGTGCTTGAAGTTATGAAGCACATGTGCTTGTAGCTATAACGAAACCCATGTGTTTCATTACCAGAAGCACATGTGCTTGTAGCTTACAAACACATGTGCTTCATGACCTGAAGCACATGTGCTTCTATCTTACAAACACATGTGCTTTATGACCTGAAGCACATGTGTTCAAGTCATGAAACACATTCTGAATTTGGAAACTTGAAAACACATGTGCTTCAGGGGTAAGACACACATGTGTTTCGTTACTAGAAGCACATGGGCTTCGTAACCGTATATTCTACAACAAAACATAGGTGTTTTGTACCCCTGAAGCACATATGTTTTCATAAACCACAGAAAATATGAAAATACTTCGAAATTTCTAATTTTTTTGAAAGAAAACAACAGTATAAAGCACAAATCAACAGATAACATAATGAATCAACGGATTTTTGCATAAACAAAAAAAAATAAAAAATAACTAAAAACCCTAAAATTTACCTGATTTTTGTCCTCTTTCAGGTCAATTTGTATCGGAAATGGTTTTGTCAGAACTAGATGTTGCGTCGGCCATTGAAGTATGATCAAAATAAGATTTTTGATGAAAAACTTTAACCGATTTTGAGAAAAATCGAAGAAAAAGAGAGAGAAAACGAAGGGTTTTTGATCGGTTGTGTGAGAGAGAGAAGGAATGTGGAGGAGTTAGAGTGAGAGCGGGAAGTTTTTTTTTTACAAGATGTCAACTGTTATGTCACGTACACGAATAAATTACCAAAAACCCATCCGCCAATAAAAAACAATTTAAATTAGATAAATGTAATTATTATGCTTTGGGGCTGTGAAAAAAATTAAATTATTTTTAATTTAAAATATCTTCTAAAAAAACAATATTAAGTATAGAAAAAAGGAACATAAAATCATTTAATAATAGTTTATTATTTTTTGAAACCCTTTATTGTATAGAAGCACATGTGTTTTTCACCTTGAAGCACATGTGTTTCATGTTATGAAGCACATGTGCTTCACTAATAACAATTGTTTTGAAAAAATGGAGTGTATATGTAGAGCCAAGCACATGTGCTTCAGTTCATGAAGCACATGTGTTTCATGACTTGAACACATGTGCTTCAAAATGACATCTGATTCAAAATAAATTTGTAGTTAATGTTCGTTAGTATTTTGAAACATATGTGATTCGAGTAATATACTCATCAGTAATATGAGAATCTGGAATCCTTGTGTTAAGTGAAGCACATGTGCTTCACCATTTGAAACACATGTGCTTCATGTTATGAAGCACATGTGCTTCATAGGTATGCATGTGTAGTCTATACACAATCTGATTTCAAAATCAATTCTCAATTAAATTCCTGAAATCAAAAGCATCCAAATAACATGATAAAAATACAAAATAAAATCCAAACAACAGAAGAAACTAAATTGTTGCATATTAAACAGATAGATGAAAATTAAATTTTGATTCTTGAAACTTGATTCAGCTACCAAAATGCTAACTTGATTATTTATCACGAGCAGCTCTATTAGGAATTGAAAGAAGAACAAGCCTCCTGATTTCTTCTGTTGTATGAGCTTTCCTGAATTCTGATGTATAACGAAGGATCTTTTTCGAATGAATATTTAGATTATGAGTTAAAATTTTAGATGCAAAACGCATCCTTAGCTTCCTCATCATGAAGTTTTGTTCCTCGATTTTAGTTGGTATATCCATGTTCCACAATTTAGCAGTTTCCCCATGTATGATTCCATGTGAAGCATCAAAAAGATACCACAATCAACATTATTCTTGTTTGAACACCAACTCATACCAAGCTTCCTAAACCTGAAAATCTCCACAGATTCAGCATAAGGATGCTTATATGACTTCAAATGTGTTGTAAAACAATATTGCTGTATATAAAAGCATTTTTAAAAAATATATCAAAAATATGATAAATTTATGAAAAAATAGATGAATATTTATTGAAAACAAACCACTATATCGCAAACATCCTTGTATTTTGAAGTAACTTTCGCCTCAAGCTTGTTGTCAATAATATGGAAACGAGATTTCTTTCTAATGTCAAACACTAAATAGTAGAAGTGGTTATCGATACAAATTGGGAAGAAAACCTGTAATGTTAAATGCAAGAAACAAAATTAGACAAAAAGATGAAAAGTACCAAACACATGTGTTTCATAACAAAAACACAAAAACAAATTGTCTTGAAACACATGTGGTTCATCATATCAAACACATGTGTTTTGATTTTTAAAACCATTACCAGATCAATATTTTGAAACGACAACAACGATGGATCATAATGAAGGAAAGAACCGACAGTTGAAATAAAAATATTGTACACTAATTTTTTCGGCAGCTTATTGTCTTTTAAGAAAGCACTTTTTGGCTGTACAAGAAAGATAGTTAATACTCCATAAAAGGATTAAATAATAAATAAAGTACACTTAAAAAAATAGTGGCTGGAAAAAACAGTCTTCTAGGATAATCTTTAGTTTTGAAACGTTCTTCATAATTTAAAATAACCGACCAAATATCAACAACATTCGCATCAAGTTAAATTGAGGGAGAAAGCGATTCAAGATTTAGTTGGGTAACACTATAACCATGATCAGGAGTTTGGAAAACAATTTCCCTATTATCAAAAGAAAAGAAAACAACATAAATCCCTATTATGAAGCACATGTGTTTCATAAGGTCAAGCACATGTGCTTCATAAGGTCAAACACATGTGCTTCAGTAAAGTGACTGTAACTTTTAATAAAATGAGTAGGTCATCAAACTCACGTTCGATCTTCTATAGCTGCAAATAATTCAGTCGCAATAGAAAATTCAGAAACTGAAATACAAGGACGACTGGCAGTCTTCTTATTAACATAGGGAGATTTCAAGGCTGATGACGATTTTGAAACTCTCTTTTCTTTGAATGGCACCACAGCCTTTTCGGAAATTTCGACCAGCTTTTCGACATTATCAACCCACCATCGAGACAAAATATCATCATTTTCATCTATCTCATATTGGCCACCTACCAAAACACTTTACTCAGGTACATCATTGGCCCCAACTGGCAGATCACAACCCACCTCAGAAACAGCCTCAAATACTTCCTTCTCAACAACCGTAGATGGCAACTCAGTCTGTAAAAATCAATTAATACACTTAGAAAAACACGAGATTGAAGCAGTTTTATAAAATTATTAAAAAGAATTAGAAATGATATACCTCAGGAATAATAGATAAATCAAGCTCGAACACTCTGTTAAATTCAAATTTAACTAAATTTAAAGCTCTATCTCCTTGATGGAACTGAGCATCCACTGTTTCAAAAATCTGGTAAATCAACTCTTTTTGAATGTTCAGGAGATCCTACAACATTTTAAAAATAAAGTTAAAGTCACAGGTGTTTTGACAATCTGTTTCACAAAAAGCAGTTTCCAAGCACAGGTGTTTCATAAGGTGAAGCATATGTGCTTCATGACATGAAGCACATGTGTTTCAAAGAAGCTCATTTTAAATTTTTGAAAATGTTATAATTACAGGTGTTTTTACAATCTGTTTCACAAAAAGCAGTTCCCAAGCATATGTGTTTCATAAGATGAGGCACATGTGATTCATGACATGAAGCACATGTGATTCAAAGAAGCTCATTTTAAATTTTTGAAAAGTGTTATAAAATACAGGTGTTCTGGCAATCTGTTTCACAAAAAGCAGTTTCCAAGCACATGTGTTATAAGTTGAAGCACATGTGCTTCAAAGAAGGTGATTATAAAAGATTATGAATACATTTTTTGTTACAAGATCAGGACTTTCAGGAAGCTTTGTAGTGTCAACACCAACATTATCTACATTGTCAACTTGAAATGGTGGTGACAAATCAAGCAAACCAAAAGAACCCAAAGCAAGTTCTCTTGAATCTCTCAATTCCAAAATGCCTTTCTAATTTTTGAGAATTGGTCGCTGATGAACCACGTGGATTGAATCAAGTTTGGTTCTGTCGCAATATAGAAGCTATAAAACAATAAGAAACAACATGATTTTAGTAATCAAAGTTTGATAAATTGAATCAAAGAAACAAACTTAAAATATATATATATATACTCACAGTTAGAAAAGTGGCAGGACCACAATAATGAGTTTGATGGACATCATCTCGATTCCAATGTTTCTTGCTAATTATAAGACTATCAATAACAAAGCCACACCAATCAATTGAACTAACATCAAAATCTTTCGGAAGATAATTCAATATATCCATCTTGATTCGGCCATTACTTTCACATGATGCCATTGTACTCACAAACAACATCAGAATATTCATCTGGAAAAAATCATCAACATCATTTGATTTTAAAATTTGTTCAGAAATCATACTAGGCCTGATATGTGTGATTGGTGCAAACTGGTTAACCCATTGAAGCATAAATTCAGAACCAGACTTGAATGTTAATGTACGAATACCAACAACTCCCTTCGGAATACCAAACACATCATGAACAGCATCCGTATCAACAACTATATTACCTTTTTCTGTTTTTATAACCATTGCATCAGGATCAAATGAATCAACAACATAATAGCAAAGCTTACCCGGAAGACTTTGAATATCAAATTCTAACAAAGTCACAAAACCAAAATTTCCAACACATTCCTTTTGAGAAGGAGACAACAAACGCATAACTCTAGAGAGCTGTGAAGGAGTTTTCCTAATGCGAATAGAAGGAAGTTGGTTGGAATTAGATACAACTAAATCAGAAGAAGGTTTTTTAGTATTTTTAGATTTGGTGGCTTTTGGTTTTTTGGAAGATGTTTTGGATTTTTTGATGGAAGGCTTGGTAGGGGACTTTGATTTGGTAATTTTTAAAGGTTTAGAGAGAGTTATAAGTTTGGTTGATGCCTTAGATTTAGGACTTGTTGAAGGTTTTGATGCTCCTTTTGACAGCTTTATCTTTAGCTTCTTAGGAACTGTTGGTTGTAATTCAGTTGAGTCCTGTTTAGTTGAAATAGGTCTTTTTTTACAAACAATTTCATTGGCTCTTAATATTGGTAATTCAGTAAACAACACATCCAAATCAACATTTAACCCTGTAAAAACAAATATAAACAATTGTTAATAATTGCTCACTTATGTGCTTCATGACTTGAAACACATGTGCTTCACTATTAACAGGTGATTTGAAAATAAGAAGTGTAAATTAACAGCCAAGCACATGTGCTTCAGGTCATGAAGCACATGTGCTTCACTAAAAACAGGTGATTTTGAAAAACAACGAGTGTAAAATTCAGTGAAGCACATGTGCTTCATTACCTGAAGCACATGTGCTTCACAATAAAAGTTGATTTGATGAATAAACCAGTGTATATTTTATAGCGAAGCACATGTGCTTCAGGTCATGAAGCACATGTGCTTCATAACATGAAACACATGAGATTCAATAAATTAAAACGATAGAAACCTGAATCAATTAACAAATAACTTGAGATTTAAATGTAAAACAACAAAATAAACAACAATTTATGAACAACAACTGATGAAATCGACGGATTATAAAGTAGAAACCCTAGAAAAGTTCGAAATAAGAAAAAAAACACATAAATGAGCAATTATTTGAGCATAATCTATAAAATAACTTAAATAAACAAAAAAAAAACAAGTTAAAAATACCACAATCATGTTCGGCAACTGCTGGATTTTGATCGGAAACATTCCTCGAAACAGAAGATGGTAAATCGGCCATAGAACTCATAAATGTATCAGATAAACAATGTTTTATCAGTGATTAACAAACGAATTTAGCAAAACAGAGAGAAAAATCAAAGAAAAATGGTGGAAAGCAAGTTACTGTGTGAGAGAGAGAGAAGGAAAGAGGGCAACGAAAGGTAGGGAGAGAGAGAAAGAATGAGAGAGCAGGAAGGAAGACATGCCATATTCTGTTACAAGCCTTAATGACCAAAATACCCCTCCGCCCAAAAACCTCTTAATTTTGTGAAGTAATCTAGACCATTGATCTTGATGATCCAATGGTCAATAGTTGTCCCCTGAGACTTTAAAAAAAGGGTGGACTACCTGGAACATTCTTCTATAAAATATATATTTTCATACACAATATAGTTGTTAAATTTATTGTTGAACAAAAAAAAAATACTAGCAAATTAGCAAGAACTTGAGAAGCAAATCTCAAAAGTCAAAAGAACCCAAACATCAACCCTAGAAAATCTAAAGAAAAAACCCAAGCATCGATCAAACTATCAAACACGAAACCTTATTACTAATTCTACATGCATACAGTGCATGACAACTCATTTGGCACCTAAAAATGGATCCAACAAGCCGGCGCTCAAAAAAATCAATACAACTTATATTGTCATTTGGCGAAACAATCTACAGTAAAATTTGTTTTAATTAAAACTGTTGGTACCGAAAAAATTTATTAACTTAGAGAGTTATTAATTTTTCAATAAATTATTAATTATTAATTTAAAGTGTTTTTAAGTAATTATATCGTATATACCAAATAAAAAGGCAAATTAGTTTATGTTTGTTAGAATTACGTTGCAGCGAACCTTGAGATCCAACGTAAATTAGTAAATCTGTGTTCATATGCATTGGAAATCAATAATGATTTTTGAATACATTAAATGTAAATAAGAGTGTAATATTTTTTTTCCCAGTTTTTATTTATTATTAATTTATGATTTTCTTGAGACCGAAAATTATAAAGGGATCTTTCAAAAAATTATTATCTTATTATTTTATCAAGTTTTTCAATTTTTGTCATTGGCCAAAGTCGGGAGCGGACAAAATTAATTATTTTAGAAAGTTTATTAATTTACCAAGTATTAATTTAAAGAAAATTTTACTATAAGTGCTCTGGATGATCTAATTAGTTCCAAAGAAGCTTTCTTCATTTCATTAAGTGAACTTATTAATTTTTTATGGTTATTTATTTGAACTAGCGTTTCATAATTCTGTTTTTTTTTTCTTCTTCAATCGACCATTTTTAAGTTGCTTTAGAATTTTTTAAAGATTTGGATCTCAAAATTTACTGTGTGGGCTTAAACCTTTTCCTAGAAAAGGCTCACTGAAAATATTTATAATGCACACATTTGGGCCGAACTTAATAATATTAGACTAGCAAGATACCCGCACAATGCAGGGGCGAGCACCCTATGCAATTATATTTTAGGGCGTGTAAAAAGTTGCCCGGTTTCCCCTTTTTTTCTAACAAAAGTAGGTACGCACGCTATGGGTCAGTAACGGAAATGAGGAAGATGGTGGTGGCTGGTACTAACGGGAATATGGACGTTAAAATTTGGATGAATGGAGTCTATATAATCCATTTAAAACTTTCCCGAATAAGCATGCTGAATTTGCAGCACACCCATTATTTTTTAGGAAAGTTCTTATTCTGTGATTTAAAATGGCACTTCTGCGTTCAGCAATGAAATTGAACATTTTTTTATGGTTATGAACATGAAATTAAAGTGAAATTAAAATCGCTAAATTCAGATTTTTTTATATTGAATGTAGAGAGGGTCTCATTGGAACAAGTGATAATTTGATACCCAAGCAAGAGAATCTAAATAACATTTGGAAGTTCATCTCGATTTGATTATGGTTTGATACCCAAGCAAAAGAGTTGTTTAAACTTAATTAGATCATGTTAGATTCAAGTTTTTCTTTGTTTGATTCAGTTCATGAATCGTTCTTACGGTATCTCAATTTGATTTTTGGTTATGTTTCTCTGTTTAATCCGGTTCATATTTTTTTTTTCCATACCCAATTAAAGTCAGTTAATTCTTCAAGATTGGTGGCTGAGAAGCTTCTCACAATTGAATTCAACCATTGAATCTGCTGAAAAGCCTTGTGATAAGTAAAGGTATTGTCATACTTGGTTTATTATTTTAGAATATATTTGTTTGTTTGTTTGTGGATACTACTTTCCAGGAAAGAGGCGCGATGGAATATACTATTGTGGTAGCCGAAACGGCGGATTCCCCTGCTACATTACAATACCTCGCTTACCTCGCTCCTGATACAGGAGCAGCTCTGGTATAAGTTCAAGGGTTGTTTAGTAAGTCTTGATAGTGGAAGGGAATATTATGTAATATTCTGATAGTTTAGTTTAAAGGTTAGGTGTATGATTCGGTTTGTCAATCATCACACATTCTGCGTTTTTTTTTTCATTGTTCTCTCTCTCACTCAAGAAATTAGGGTTTATCTTTCAGGTAAATTTCTTCATATTTTAAGAGTGTTCGAGTGATCTTGTAGTGAGTTTTAATCTGTAGTTCGTATTATGAACCATTGCTTTAATAAAGGAAGCTATAGGTTGTGAATTGTGATGTTCATGTTCAGATCTGTTAGATCTTACTTTTCTACATGGTATCAGAGCGATAGGTTCTCTGATATTTGTGTTTTCTCGATTTCATCTTCGTCTTCTTCGTTTGAAACTCATTACTAATTGTTAGGGTTTCAGTTATGTTCGATTTTTGAAACGGAAGACGTCGATTTCTCATCGATCTGTTTTTCTGAAGGTTAGAGTTCTAATCTTCGTGAGTTGTTTTAACACTCATCTGTTTTCGATTTGCGAGAAAATGAGGGTTTCGTTTGAGTTATTTGATTTAATAGAAATCATTAATAGATCTCTGGGTTCCTTTGAATTCCTGAGAAGATCTGTGGATTAATTGTTGATTCGTCGACTGGAATCACTCATTCATGCAATCATTTTTTCCGCTGCGGGTTGGAGTAACTTCTTTTGAGGTCATTTGGGCAAAAGCACTGTAAGTCCTTCTTTTCCTACTATGAGGTCGTAGCAAGTAACCGTATACATCAGAGAGCTCTGAGGTATAAGGATCTTGACCTACACCAGATATCACCTTAGTGTTTTTTCTAATTGATCTGTAAGTTTCTTCGTTTTTGTTTATTAACATCTTCTTGTAGAAGAGAAGGACCTGAGTTATCGCATGTCCAGGCTTCTAGAAAGTCCTTGGAATCTTGCCTCTGCTCGACATTCCTTTTAGGTCTTTGTTGTTGATTGTTTTTCAATATGTTTTTATCTGCTGTTATTATTACAATTGTGTTTGTTGTGTTTGTTTGGCTATTTGCTTTGAATGTTCAATCTGTTTGCGGGAGATATGGGTGATAATAATGAAATTACTCTTATAAACAAATTAGATTTTAGTGATCAATTATATCTTCATGCTAGTGACACCACAGGAACTCCTTTAATAAATTTAAACTAAAAGGAACTGAGAATTACAATATTTGGAGTAGGTCTATGTTGTTGGCTTTAGAAACAAAAAATAAAGTTGGTTTCATAAATGGTAGTCTTGAAAAAAGTCTAACTAATGATGTTTTGGGTAAACAATGGGATAGGTGTAATTCAGTTGTTCTTTCATGTATTTTAAGTTCTATATCTGAAGAGTTATATGCCGGTCAAATTTTTAATAAAAATGCAACAATTGTTTGGAATGAATTAAAAGAAACATATAATAAAGTTGATGGGTCAATTATGTATTACTTACATCATGAAATAAATAATTTAAAACATAATGGATCACCTATTTCTATGTACTATCATAAGTTGAATTCTCTTTGGAAACAGTTTGATGCACTGCTTGAACTTCCTGTGTGTGTGTGTGTGTGTGTGAAGGTGCTAATATTTTTCAAAATCATAATTAATACATGAAACTTATGCAATTTCTGATGGGTCTCGATGATGTATATGAAACTATTAGAAGCAATATATTGTGTAGAGAACCTGTTCCTGATGTTAAAAGTGCCTATCCTATAATTTCTAGAGAAGAGTCCCATAGAGGAACTTCCTTAGGGGGAATTTCTAAACCATCTAACTCTTCTTTTATGTCCACGACTGATAAGAAGAAAAATAATAGAAATCAAGGTACAAATCTTAGATGTGCTAACTGTGATATGATAGGACATAATGTAGATAGTTGTTATGAGCCAATTGGTTATCCTCCTGGTTATAAAAAGAAAAATAACACTAAAGGAAAAAATTATGTTAATTTGTCTTCTTCAGAAAAGCAGGTTTCTACTAACACTGATTTGTCTTCCATTTCTCTCACCACTAGTCAATTGTCTAAACTCATGTCTATGTTAAGTGAAAGTTCTGATGCAGCCTCCTCCTTTGTACATGCTAATATGGCTGGTAATTTTTTTAAATACAAGTAAAATTTTTAGTCAAAACTTTTGTTCTTTTTTTGATACCAATAATGTTTTGAGTGAAAATAAATGTTCTCTAAGTTGGATTGTTTATTCTGGTGCAAACCAACATATGACTGGTTCTACATTAGGGCTGGTTGATCTTGTTAATGTTGAAAATTTAAAAATTATTGTTAATCACCCTAATGGTACTCAAGCATTTATGAAATTTGTTGGTAATATGAGGTTAAATGAAAATATCATTTTGAAAGATGTTCTTGTTGTTCCTTTGCTTAAAAGCATGAAGCTGATTCAATCTCGTAGTAGCTGTTGATTTTGATTGGAATATAGTGTAAGTTTATTGTTTGTTCAAAAACTTTCAAAAGATTGCAAATTATATATTGGTTTTGATGAATCTAAGTGTTATATTCAGGATTTGAAAACCAAGACCCTGGTGGGAACTGGTAATGAAGTAAGTGGGCTCTACATGTTTAATGTGAGTAAGTGTTCTTATTTGTCTACTTGTCACAATGTGTGCAATAGTTCTAGTTTTTTATGGCATTCTAGGTTAGGACATTGTTCTGATAATGTCCTTGAAGATCTAAAAGGTAAAATAAATATTGAAAAAGGAATTGGTCCTTCACCATGTGAGACTTGTCATAAGGCCAAGCAAACTAGAGATCCCTTTCCTTTGAGTGAACATAAGTCTAATAAAATAGGAGAATTAGTTCATTTAGACGTATGGGGACCATACAAAGTTGTTAGTAGGGATGGGTCAAGATATTTTTTGACTGTTGTGGATGATTATACTAGGGCGGTTTGGGTGTTTTTATTAAAGACAAAATTAGAAGTTTTTGAAAATGTAAAAGAATTTTTCTATTTACTAAAAAATCAGTTTGGAGAATCTGTTAAAACATTTAGAACAGATAATGGGGCTGAATTTGTTAATAAAAACATGATTCAAATTTTGCAAAGAAAATGGTATAGTTCATCAAACATCTTGTGCTTATACCCCTCAGCAAAATGATATTGTTGAGAGGAAACATAGACACCTTCTTAATGTTGCTAGGTCTCTTATGTTTCAAGGGGGAATTCCTCTAAGTTTGTGGTCTGAATGCATTTTAACAGTTGTTTACTTAATTAACGGGCGTCCTTCATCTGTGCTCAATGGTAGATCTCCCTATGAACTTATGTATAGTATAGAACCTTCCCTTTTGCATTTAAGGACTTTTGGTTGTTTATGTTTTTCAAAAATTCTAAACAATGGTGATACATTTAGTAGTAAATCAGAAAAGTGTGTTTTAATTGGTTATGGTACAAAAGTCAAAGGTTATAAACTGTTAAGTATTCTTAGTAAAAATATATTTTTTTCAAGAGATTTGAAATTTTATGAAACTATTTTTCCCTGTAAAAAAATTTGTTGACAATAATAATAATAATCTAGACGATTGTTTTGAAAAGGGTGAGATAAATCATCTAAACTTTTTTTATTTACATTTTGAGAAATGTAGTAGTCGTAGTCGTGATTTGTCTAATGTGCCCAATGATGGGGGGGGGGGGGGGGTCTAAAGGATGATGATATTGATTTGGATCTAACTGGTAATTTGAACAGATACACCAATGAAGATTTGAACTCTGCAACTTCCAATGATGGATGTGTTGGTGCTAGAGGTTCTAAGGGTCAAAATCATGTCATTAATCCTGTTGAAAATGAACCAAGTTTTGTAAGCAGATCTACAAGAGAGACTGTTTTGCCTAAAAAAATTTTTGACTTTGTGCTTAACAGTAGTTGCAAGTTTAATATAAATAAGTATGTTAACTATAATAATGTGACTGATAGTTATAGTGTTTTGTTACTAATGTGTCTAAATCTGTGGAACCAAATTCTTTTAAAGAAGCATTTGTTGATGATAATTGGGTAGAAGCAATGAATCTAGAGATGGAAGCATTGTATAGAAACAATACATGGATTGTGACTGATTTACCTCCTGGTAGAAAACCTATAGGATGTAGATGGATTTATAAGATTAAATATAAATCTAATGGCCAAATTGATAGATACAAAGCTAGGTTAGTTGCTAAGGGGTATAATGATAAAATTTCAAAGTTTACATCTTATATTTTAATAATAAAAAATGAAAAATATATCACTTATTTTAAACAAGAGGAAGTATATAATTATTGGAAGTGATAATAATATGACATTAATCATTAAATAAATATACATAAGGTCGAGTTTATATGTTTGTACCATAGCAACTACGTAAATAAAGAATAAGAGCATGTTGTTAATTAGTTCAACTCAATATACAAACAAATATATATATATATATATATATATATATATATATATATATATATATATATATATATATATATATATATATATATATATATATATATATATATAGTAAGTTCTATAACTAAATAATTGGATCATAAAACCGCACCGGAGCGCAGATCTTGTAATACTCGTTGTGAACATTGTCGAATACCCACCATTTTCTGGATACATCTAAGGCTATCCGGTATGGGCGAACGGCGTGGGGGGATGATAAGGCATGGGTGGTGATTTGGCAATGGCAACGGCGTGGTGTTTTGGAGGAACCCCCCCCCCCCCCCCCCCCCAACGGCGTGGGGGGTGGGCGTGGAGGGCAAGGCAACGGACAACGGGGAGAAACGTGTGTGGTGGGTTAGGTGGCTGCTTCTGATTGGTTAGGATAGTATTCTTTTTATTTTCTTTTCTTTTCTATTTAAAATTAAATGAAATAAAATGGTGTGGTGTGGTGGGTATTTCCTAGAGATGATGTGGTGTGGTGGTGGTGTGGTTGCTGAGGTGGCGATGATGTGGCAGAAAAATTGGGTATCACATGTGGTACCCATATCAGATAGCCTAAAAGTTTTCGCAACATGAATTAACCTTTTCTGTATTAATTGTAACAAACTCACAATATTATTGGCCCATTAAAATTCACACGACGGCCATAGTTGTGCATATACATGGGCCGGATTGGATTTTGAGCTAGAAACCTCTGCTTTTATACCAAGTTAACTGACAACGACGATCATACTCTTTGATGACATCTTATCATAATAATTAAATAATAATTAATAAATAATAATAAAAGCAGCCCATAATAATTAATAGTCATTTTGAAGGACCAAATAAATATAGTATGGCTACCCTTAAATCATTGAAGAAACCCATTTTTTAAATATCATTTCACAGCCCATACCACATGGTTGGAACTTGGAAATTGCAACAATCAAGTGACGTTAGCGGGACCATATTTAGGACGACCACAAGTGACGAAGCTACAAGTATTGAACTTTAGCTTACCAAATAGTTTGTAATCTAGCAGTATAAATAGTTGTAAAGTGTTCCTCATTTGTTTGTGGTCATGAGTCCGAGTACCACGATGAACAATATGGTGTAGATTTACAAGACCCCTGCCAAAGGGGCCATCGGCAGTACGTCAACAGCAAAAGAAAAACTTGTCGTGGGTTGACGCCGTTGGCACGCGTGCGTCCTTGGCAAGCGTCGTTAAGCGGCCCCTTTATGTATAAAAAATAAAAAAAAAATTAAAAATTTAAAAAGTTTAAAATAAAAAATAAATTTTTTTTCAAAATGACCAAAATACCCCTCAATTATATATTAAAAAAATAAAAAACTAAAAAAAATTCAAATGTTTTTTTAAGTGCAAAATGACTAAAATACCCATTTATGTATAAAATATGTGATTAATTTTGATCATTAGATCTTATTAATCAATGGTTGATATTTATTTATCGGGACTTTATAAAAATAATGGAACTCCTTGAACATTTCTCTGCAACTATACCGAAAAGATATATAGTAAAATCTGTATTTGTAAACTTAAATGGATTATCTTTAAATAAAGAATATTGTAAACTATATATTTGAAAGAATCAAATTAATATTTTGCATTTGATAGACTTGCTTCAATTTGACTATAAGACTTACATAATGTAAAGATCCAGACAAATTAAGCATTTTAGAACTCATTCTTAAAACATGCATACCCAATTACCATAACCGTTAAATAGTTTTTTACACCGTATTTTGATTTGTGAATACAAATGTGACTTTTATATACTGTAATAATATAAGAACCAATCCAACAATACTTTAAATGGTAATGATTTAAACACCGAACTGGAAATTACAGTAAAAAAAACATTTCTTTTAAAACGATTTGGTGACCGGCAATGAGTCACATACGATTATTGTTACCACGAACAACCCATTTACAACATTTCCAACGAGCATCCCCAACTATTGGCAAATGCTAACTATGACCCTCTTATTTTAATTAAACGACATAAACACCTTACTAACTGTTGTATAATACAAGATTTTGTTAATTAAAATTTAAGCAGTACCTTCTCACTTCTCCATGATCACCCATTTTAACACTGACCTGCCCGAGTTGCCTCATCCCAGATATAAAAGCGTCATTAAAATTAAGAGCATTTTAGGCGAAATCCTCAACCGTGGACCGAGACATTGGGTTCTTGAACAAAGTCTGATCAGATGTAAACAAACCCCTGCCGGCGACAAGATTTTGGTAATAAACGTTGTCGAAACCCCCTCCCGGCGACAAGATTTTGGTAATAAACGTTGTCAAAAACATCTGGAGTTTGTGTGTCCATGGTTACAACTCCACCTGGGTTCCCATTTTCGGGGCATGAAGCCATTAACTGTTGGTGACCGGTGATGAGTCACATACGATTACTGTTACCACGAACAACCCATTTACAACATTTCCAGCGGGCATCCCTAACTATTGGCAAATGCTAACTATGACCTTATTTTAATTAAACGACATAAACACCTTACTAACAGTTGCATAACACAAGATTTTGTTAATTAAAATTTAAGGAGTCCCCTCTCACTTCTCCCTGATCACCCATTTTAACACTGACCCGCCCGAGTTGCCTCATCCCAGATATAAAAGCGCATTAAAATTAAGAGCATTTTGGGCGAAATCCTCAACCGTGGACCGAGACGCTGGGTTCTTGAACAAAGTCTGATCAGATGTAAACAAACCCCTGCCGGCGTTAAGATTTTGGTAATAAACGTTGTCGAAAACATCTAGAGTTTGTGGGTCCATGGTTAAAACTCCACCTGGGTTCCCATTTTCGGGGCAAGAAGCCATTAACTGTTGGGCATAAGTTGGGTCCATTGACGGGTCAATTTTTGAGGTTAGTGAAAATGAGTACAGTCGGTCTGAGAAACTTTTGCAGTGGCCAAAACCGAGCGTGTGGGCCCCCTAGAGTGCATTCCTGTCAACTTGTGACAGGTTGTGCTTGGCAAAGATTGTGTTGAGTTTACGCAGGTTGAATCGGGGCTGTGGTATCTGTCCGAAAACCCGTGATGCTTTTGAGATAAGGTCGTCTCGCCTCCCTAATTCCACACTGAACACAGGACCCCCAGCCTGCATTACATGTGTCAATATAAACAAACCCCTACCGGCGACAAGATTTTGGTAATAAACGTTGTCGAAAACATCTAGAGTTTGTGGGTCCATGGTTACAACTCCACCTGGGTTCCCATTTTCGGGGCAAGAAGCCATTAACTCTTGGGCATAAGTTGGGTCCATTAACGGGTCAACTTTTGAGGTTAGTGAAAATGAGTACAGCCGGTCTGAGAAACTTTTGCAGTGGGCAAAACCGAGCATGTGGGCCCCCGAGAGTGCAATCATGTCAACATGTGACAGGTTGTGCTTGGCAAAGATTGTGTTGAGTTTACGCAGGTTGAATCGGGGCTGCGGTATCTGTCCGAAAACGTGTGATGCTTTTGAGATAAGGTCGTCTCGCCTCCCTAATTCCACATTGAACACAGGATCCTCAGCCTGCATTACATGTGTCAATATGGGCTCAAAGATAACATGTGTGGGTCAAAATGGGTTAGCTTATTAGCCCAATCTTTTTCTTCTTCTTTTCTAGATTCTTTACATAAAAAAGAGTTATAAAAAAAATGCACGTTACTTAACAAAAGAACCCTTGGCTCATTTTTTCTAGTTAAATTCTTTTATTTGATCTGGTTGAGAATTGACAACTTTCAAAATACCCAACCCAACCCATTTTAATTTGCCTCATAGGTCTTACCCCAACCACCACATCACGCGCAACCATAGCTAAAACATCAGCACATGAAACGACACCCGCGCGAACAGACTCAACCGCTTCCTTAGCTTTAGTGTCAGTATCAAACCCGAAGCCAGCTAGCAACATATTTTCAACCGCATCCCTTTGGGCATCTTGATCCGGTGATACAATCATGACGGAAACATCACATCCCTGTATGCATGAAAATTAAATTACTTATGCCACAAAAGTAAATCGAAAATATGTACCAAAAAATAAAAACCGCAAACAAAAATATACCAACCTCGACAAATTGGGCCAACATACATAACCAGTTGTAGGTTGACTTTCTTATATAGTTTTTTAACATTGTTTTTTATTTTATTTTATTATAAAAGTCAACCATTTATAATCTAAAAATTTGACTTTTGTTTTTACATATGGCTGTTATAAGTTTATAACATACACTATTAATTTATGTTGACTCTTTCTAAGTCAACATACATAATGTATTTTACGTTGGTCTTTTTTCATATAACATACACTATCAATGCATGTTGACTGTTTTAAACAAAATAAAAATTGTTTTTGGAGAATGAATAAATGACCGGCGGCACCCAGTTTAGTCGGCGACGGGGAAGAAAACGAAGGAAGAACCGGAGACATACTGTTACTCACATACATACATACATACATGTATAAAGGGTAGTTAAAAGGAGACCGATTAACAGAGCAGAGCATATCTGACTTTTGAGGACAAAGAAATCACAGATCTGAAATTTTTAGGGCTAAAAAAAACTTGGGTTTGTTTCTGAAACAAGAAAAAACTAATGGATCTGGAGCTGGTGGTCGGAAAACCCGATGGATAAGATAACAGAGCAGATCCGTGAGGATTTAGTGTTTTCTAAAACAAAATGGTTAAATGAAGGAGCTGATCGTTTTTAAACAGTAAAACAAGTGTAGATCAAGAGCACTAGATGAAGATCTCCGGAAAAAAAACACAACACCGAAACCCACAAATAGAGCAATACGCAAAACGCAGAGATATGGATGGAATGGCGAGGGTAAAGAAGAAAAAATGCATAATATTAACACAAATACATGTAAAAATTAAGGGTAAAAAGAAATAATCATATATAGCTGAGCGTGTATACCTTCAGTTCGAGATGTTGTCAAGCCGCCGGAGTTTGTGTTGTGGGTCGCCGGAAAACTCAAACGAAAAGCAGATGGCTGGTGGGTTTTTGGTGTGAATGAAGAAGATGGTGTGGGGGGCTGGTGGCTTAAAACCAAAACACAAACACTACACCCTACACACACGCCTACAACATATTTTAAAACTAGGGCCCATATTTTTTATTTCTTGTCTAATATTTTAGGAAAATTAAAATTCTCATTTTTTACTCAATGTGTAGACTACTGTAGAATTCTTGTTTATGTTTTGAATTTTTTTTAATCAAAGAGTAGTTGTTTGATTTTTTAATCATTTATAAATTTTGTATTTTTAGTACTTCCTTCGATTCAAAATAAGTGACACACTTTGGATTTCACGGATTTTGAGGCAAAAGTTTATAACGATGGTTAAATTTGATTAATTAGATAGTTAGTGGGAAATGGGTCTCACATTTTTTGAATAAAGTGGAGTTAATGATGTTTAAAAGTAAAAGTAAAAGTAAGGGTAAATGGGTCTTTTCACTTTGTTAAAGTAGATAGTTACTTGGTGTGAATCCCACTATTTTTTGCCAAATAAAGTAAATTTTCAAAATGTATCACCTATATTGATACACCCTAAAAAAGAAAGTGTATCACTTATTTTGAATCGGATGAAGTATTTAATTCAATACGTTTAATAAAAAAATATAAGTTACGGGCAGCAAAAAGATATTCTTTTTTTTTTTTAAAGAAAGATGATCTTACAAAAAGCCTAATTTGGTTCTATTAGTAAATACTTTCATAAACGCGTTATATAAAAATGAGTAATTTATTCGACAAATTTTGTTGTACTTTTTATACTGATATTTATTTAATGAATATGATAGGGGTCCTAAAATTAATGTTCGCTAGAGCCCTCATAAACTTAAGGCCGCTACACCGACAGAATTATTCCAGAAACTTTTTTAACATATTTCTCTTCAAGTTAGTATTTAAGTTTCAACAGAAGCCTTATTACACTCAAGTCCTTAATATTCGATTAATTTTTATTTTGAACCTTCAAGTTACAAGTATCCTTTTTTAACCACATATTGTCATATCATAAGCATAGACTATAGTCTTTTATGAGCACCTTAAGATTTTGAGTTTTAATGAATTTTTATTTAAGGTGTTTTGGATATGTTATCTATGTGACTTATATGATTATTAGTTTATCTAATTTAATAAGTTCATATTAGTCTTTAGGTTAAGTTTAAAAGTTTTTTTTATTAGCTTACTAGCCTATAACCTGTGATAAATCACGGGTGACTTATAAAATCTTCCGATTCTAAAGCGTTCAGGTCAGATTAAAATGATACAATTTTTATTTAAAGTTTCCAACTTTTTGCAACTAATTAGTGTCCTAAATATAAGTTCCAAACGAATTGAAAAGAAAACATAGTCATATCTATTGGCTTCCTCAGCAAATAATTAGGAAGTCTGCATGATTACCTCGTAAAAATATGTGGCAAGTGCCCTAGTCTCTCAAGCTCAAAAATAGTACACATCCAACACAATTTATAAATTCAGACAAAAATTAATTAGAAAACATCTCTTTGTAGACAACATCTTTGGCCGCTTCACGTATGAAATCTGTTTTGGGTCATGCTCAAACCCATTCAATTGCCAAAAGTATTAGAAAAATAAGCATACTACCTTGTATGATTCTATCCTAAACACCATTGACTTTGAGTGTCTCTGTTTTTACCACCTCTGTGTGTTTGAGATATTTTGGCTCGCCTAATCCGATTACCGGAACTTTAGAGATATTTTTCATATGGAAGACTAATGAGACCATTTTGATTCTCATAGAATCTGCACATACCCAAATGATGTAACATCATATGATCATGTAATGCAACAAAGTTCTCACCTACAAAATAACATTGAGATCATAATATTTAATACTCCCTCCGTCCCAAAAAAAACTTCCCATTTTACCTAAAAATTTTGTCCCACAAAAAACTTCTCATATGAGAATTAGAGGGACCCACTTAATAAATTAGTATTATCTCATTTTATTACCAAACACCCCACCACCAACTATCTCCTAAAAATATGTGCGCAAGTCAAATGAGGAGTTTTTTTATGGGACGGGGGGAGTATATATTTTAAAATATGTAAAAAGGGCATACAATATAAAAAATATTCAAAATTTCCCATCAAATGAATTTAGAATCATACAGGTTAAGGACTGACTCAACCAAAAGATTATCCGCAAATTCAGGGTAACCTGAAATGATGCTTAATTTGTAAAAGAAATTTATGATAAAATTACAAAAGTTTAATAGGGGAGTTTTTAATTACCGAACATAAATCATGGCAGAATGAATCATTGTGTTCTGACCAACTCAGAACCATCTTTGACCTGAATTCTCAAAAGGTCTACTCTACCCGATATAATCAATTTACAATGCTGCATCATTTAAAGTATTTACTTCTTGCACATCTGTTTTTTTCTTGATTTATGAACTCATTTACACTCGAGTACTTCAGCAACTGCCATTGCAAATTCCTCAGCATGATTTTGACTCGTACGAAAACCAGACGCGTTACTCAACCCGCCCATCTTACTATCTACTTAATAAGTTATTTTTACAAATATTAGACACTTATTGTTGGAAAACAATAACAGTTATAATTTATCCCCAACCTTTAACATAAAAGAATCTATATGAATTGTACGCTATCTAAGACTACCCTAATGGTTCGTAGTTCGTACCCGAGATACTGGAATAACAATACAATTATAAATTTTAAGGGAAGTTATAATATATATATGTGCTTGAAAAAATTACTCACATTGATCGATAGTGTTGCTCAGGTTGCTTTTTACCGAGTACCCAAGGGACATACACCCCATCATTCACCCCATCATTTTATCAGGAGTTATTACACCACCATTATCTATCATCAAATATAAAAAAGTATTAGTGATATATTATTTTAATCACAAATTATGTATGTATTGTAAAATTAAGTGATATACCTTCAACCAACAACATCTTACAACCATATTTTTCGTTATTTAGTATGCCTACATTAACATAAGTATCAACGGTGATCAAACAAAATTCATGAGAATATCATGTAACAGAGTTTAATACCTCATCCAAAGGATTGTGAAGAAGCTCAGCCAAAGCTAAAAAGGAAAAAAAATAACATAAAAATCAATCGTCGTTCATAAAACATATAATTGAATTCTCTCAATTACATAAAACTTTGATGATCAATAACAATTACTTCTTCAATCTCTAGAAAGCATAATGGAAACATGGATATTGGCTACCATTTAAGACACCCTCCTGAAAAAATTTTATTCGTTTAAGTAAGAATCCTTCGAGCATATCCTAAAAAAATGACTATCATTACCTGTAAAAAATACAAAAATTGGCTTCAACTTACATCTGCAAAACTACAAATTAAAAAAATATGCTTTATCATGAACACATAAACTACAGTATATGGAAAAGGAAAAACTATGCTATTGAGTTGAGCATTTTATCAAACACCTGGTGGACAATTGATCGTTTTTGTTGAAAGTTAAAATTTAATTAAATTTACCTAAAATCTGAAAACTGATAAATCCCTAAAATCAACAATCTTTGAACACATAAAATACAATATAAGGAAACACTGATTCAGTTGTGTGAAGTAGACAACATACCAGACAACCAGAAGAGAAAGGCACGTGAAAGTCTGTAGAGAGTGTATAAGGTTGAGGGTTGACATGTGAAATGAAATGGGTTTAAGGGTGATTGTGAATTTGGGGAGCGCAACATGGTTTACCATTGGGAAAGAACACAAGTTTGAAGGCGATTTAGGGTTTTTCACGATCGGGAGATGAAAGCGATGATAAACGGAAATCATTAATAAGATTGATTGTTAAAGGTGATCGGCTAATGTTGTAAAATGATGCAAGCCTTTTAAACAGTAGCAAAAAAAATGATTGTGACGAAGGATTGAGATTGTGAAAAGTGAAAACCCATGTGAAGAAAGAGAACATGGTGTGAAAATCAATTTTGTTAAATTTTATTAGAACTTGTACGGTGTGCATAAAAGATTGTTATGACCTATGTGGCTTTATATATGCCATGTGGCTTTTGGAATTGCCATGTGGCTTTAGGAGTTGTCATGTGGCTTTAAACCTTTTGTTTATTATATACTAGCCTATAACCCGTGATGAATCACAGACGGCTTATAAAAATGTTAATAATTATAATAATCTTCACTTCTTTGAGTTTATTCATTGAAAATTTTGTACATTTAAAATAATTTTGTAGTTAAACATATTTTCATATATGTTTCAGACATTTATTATATAAATTACAAATGCAGTAATAGCCAAAAACGCCAAGTTGAGGGCACAAGTGGTTCTAAATAAGCATTACTCTTTTTATTATAATTTTTGTTAATGTATCATTTGTATAGGATAAAATGTGTCTTGTTTGATTGTATGGTTGTTATACAATCATTGTGTTTCTCCATTGGTTAATCTGTATAGCTCCACCATTGTTCTTGCCCGTCTTTGTTTACATAAACCTGAAGGTACCCGCAAATTAAAATTTAAAAAATAACTACAACAACACATTGCACATGTAAATGTATAGATTTCTTAATAATCTGATGGATGTATATTTACAAAAGATGCATTGACAATTTTGACCCGTATACTTAAAAATGAGCGCATTCAAGTTAAGTGTTTGAACTTTGATATCTAACGAGCCAAATAGATAATAAAGTAAGTTAGAAAAAATAGGTGGGAAGTCGCTTAGTCTGTAAGTTAATTACTAAAATCTAATACATCATTTTATCGGAATTATACTTCAGTTTATCATGAAAAATGAATATGCAGATTGAGATTCAAAAGAATGTTTTATAATTGTGTTTATAATGAAAAGAATTTAAAAAGGTTAATTGGGTATTCTATTACTAAAATATATGCATAACGACACAACCTGTTAACTTTTATCTTTTTAAAATGCCTCTATCCAAGTTACCTTACTATTCTTGTACATGTGAATATTATTAGCTCAAAAATAAAAATTGTTAAATTACTAAATAACCATTTCATCCATTTTTTATGCCTACTTTTTTCAGTTTTAACCCGTTTAACCCATTACCAACAATAGACAATTCAAACCAACCCGTTTTTATTAAATACATTAAAGTTGCCACATCTAATTAAGCTACAATAAATACAAAGTTCAAATATTTTTTTGTATCATTATTCAAACAAATTCATCAAAAAAATCAACGAGTGTAAATTAAAAGAGTCTTCAACTATGATGTGGAGCATGCATCTCTACTATCTATTTCAGAACATTAGTTTATTAATGGACCCATTTTTTATGCCTATGTTTTTTCAGTTTTAACCCGTTTGACCCATTACAAACAATAGACAATTCAAACCAACCCGTATTTATTAAATACATGAAAGTTGCCACATCTAGTTAAGCTACACGATAAACAAAGTTCAAATATTTTTTTATATCATTATTCAAACCAATTCATCAAAAAAATCAACAACACTTACTCCTTTATCGTTTTTCCAGAACTCCACAATGCCCACTATTTGACACGAGCACATCAACATCTTTTCATTTCCCGAGCCCAATCCAGTTTGTCAAGTTTTAAAGCAAAAGTAACAATTATTGGTGCGCTAGCGGGCGGTCAACCATGAACCACCAAATATGGGCCCGGTTATACTCAATTGTGCAATTAAAATCAAGAAACTTGAACACCAAGAAACCCATGTGTTTTGTAATCGGCCCCGCTTTGACTTCCTAGATTGATGATTTATTTGTAACAACAGTTGATAACAAACATGATAAGGATTTCCATTGATTTCTTCCCATCGAATCGTCCAAAAATACTAATCCACTATTTCTTAGTCTTTCTAGCAATATATTGACTAAAAACATAAATCTACATGCAAAAATGTCAAAAATCGGTTATCTATTTGCATTGAATCTGATTTATTAATAAACTTTGTAAATTTTAATTATTTACTAAAGAAACACTATTTAAACATCAAAATGGACAATCATATAAGAAATTATAAAATAGGCTTATTATAACTTGGTGAGATAAATTTACGCAAGTATAAATGCCAACAAAAATGTATTTGAAGCAAAGCAATTGACTTAAGTACAACTTTCTATGATTTTATCCAAAATTTGTACATCCTAACTATTTCCTAAAGAAACATCATTTAAACATAAAAACGTAACCGTTTAACCCGCTGAATGTTTAGCTAGTTATTCAACAAAATTGCAAAAATATAATTTATCTATATATATATATATATATATATATATATATATATATATATATATATATATATATATATATATATATATATATATATGGGGTAAATTACAGTTTTTGTCCCTGACCTTTTCCTGATTCGGGGTTTTTGTCCCTAAACTTTTTTCTTCTGTTTTTTTGTCCTTTATGTTTTTCAAATTCTGCATATTTGTCCTTCCGTCTATTTTTGGCCGTTAACTGACGAAAAATGCAAGGCATGTGAGGGCATTTTGGTCCTTTTCACCATTCTCCATCTTTTTCACTGTTCATCAAATCTTAAACAAGTTAATAACCCAAAACATCAAGTTATAACCCAAAACATCAAATCTGGTTAGCATTCCCTTCATACCATCTTCACCATCTTCATCATTGTTGCACCGCCATCATCATCACTGTTGCAGGTTAGGGTTTTTAGATCTCGACCACGATCTTCTCCAACAGAAAAACGATTTGCAGATTCTGATTCATAACGCTTTGCAAGATCTAAAAACGATTTAATTGTAAGTTCTGATTCATAAACGATTTGCAGATTCTGATTCATAAGGATTCTGATTCATAAGGATTCTGATTCATAACGATTTTTAAATCTCGACCACCATCTTTAATAAACGATTTGCAGATTCTGATTGCAAGTTCTAAAAACAATTTGCAGATTCTAATTCATAACGATTCTGATTCATAACGGTTTTTAGATCTCGACCACCATCTTCTCCACCGGTAAATTTTATTTGCAAGTTTAGGGTTACTAGATTCTGATTTGGGCTTCTAGATTCCGATTTAGGGTTTATGTTTGCAGAAATCGAACAAAAAATCATCTTGTTGAATGAAAAAGGGGTTTGATTTGTGGAACGAAAAAGGGGTTTAATTTGTTGAAGAGGGTTGGTAATGAAGGTGTTCTTGAAGAAGATGGTTGGTAATGAAGGTGTTCTTGATGTTGTTGAAGGAGAGAGGAAGATGAACATAAAGTACAATTTTTGAAGCATAAGGCACAAGTAGTTTGCTTAAAAAGAGTAAAAAAGGGGTAATTTGGGAATTGACAAAAAAATCGTCAGTTAACGGCAAAAAATAGACGGAAAGACAAATATGCAGAATTTTAAAAACATAAAGGACAAAAAAACGGAAGAAAAAAGTTTCGGGACAAAAACCCCGAATCGGAAAAAAGTTTAGGGACAAAAAAACGGAAGAAAACTGTAATTTACCCATTTATATATATATATATATATATATATATATATATATATATATATATATATATATATATATATATATATATATATATATATATATATATATATATATATATATATATATAGATTTTTGTTCGACAATCATATGAATAATTGAGATAAAATAACTATTTCATAATTAAAATGAAAAGACTAAACAATATTTAATAACTATTTAATAACTATTTCTTAATTACATTTACAAACTTATATTTAATGCATTAATAACATAAAAAGAATTAGTCTTAAATATGGTGAAGCCTGCATGGAATATGGTGTGACATGGCATTGAGGTGCTATTATGACATGGATAATATAACATGGCAAGGATTCTTTTATAGAAGCTATTTAAATGGGACTTATTATCTTATCCAAATGTTTTACATATTTATCATTCACATAATATTATCAATTCTCCTTTTTTCACAACATATTTACAATAACTTTTTTTTAATAATTTTACAATATCTTTATATAATCTAAGCAAAACACTTTATTTACTAAAATTTATTAATATAAATAATCTTTATAAGATTAAGCCTTCTTTAAATAAGTTTCCCAAACACCCCATACACTATTCTAAAAGATCTCATGTTATGAAAGCATTAGCTTAGTGGTATTGGAGTTGGATATAAAGTGTTACTCATAATCAGTAGATCATAGGTTCAAGCCCTGTTGTAGTGGTATTGGAATTGGATATAAAATGTTACTCATTATCAGTAGATCATAGGTTCAAGTCCTGTTGTGGATAAAATAAAAGTAGTTTATGTGTCGTTAAAAAAAATTTAAGCATTAGTAACCATTTACTTTTCGTTAGTAGGCGTTTGCCTTATGTGGGCTCAGAAATAGAATTTTAATATTCATTATGCGGAATCTTAGTTGTTACTTGTTACCATTAAATATGAGATAAAAAAACATTTAAGCTATAAATTGACAAATCATTTTATTTTGTTACATTTAACTCATCTAAGACACACAACACATTTCATTATATGGAATCGTTTCCTATATTTTTGCTAGAATAGTTGCTTTTTGCAAGGAATTACATAAATATTATGCTTGTTTAAAGACAATAAAACTCGTATAAAGTTGAAACATGTATAAAAGAGATAGAGAAATTTTTTTTGTTAGGTTTAAAGCATCATGTGCCATGGGTTAAGCTAAACCACCATCTTAGCGCCACATTAGACTAGTGTCAACCATTCCGTCTCTTTGGTGTGAGTTTTCCGCCACTTTGGAGACACCATTGGCACGACCCCGTCAATGGTTCCGCCAGTTGGTACCTCGCCAGTTTGGAGACGGGGATAAGGGTTCCGTGAGTTGTGTGGTGGGGCCCAAAGGGGTATTTTGAGTGTGTGTTTTTTGTGATGGCGGGTCCCAAAAAATTAAAGGAAAGCGGTATTGTTGGCATGTGTAAGTTCGTTTAGTGTCGGTTGGAGGATGAGCTGACGTGACGCTGATTTGGCAACAACTGATGGTATTAGTTGGGTGCACTGTTGGGAGCGGTCTTAGTATCACATATGTTTTCCGTATTCCATATCACATCCTCATATACTCTTTTACTCATAAATCAACTCAAAACATACATTTAAGATCCACTAAAATATTACATACCCTCAAAAAACACGATTTCCCATCTCTCCTTCGTCAGTGATTTCACGCACAACCTCACTCACACCACAAACGATGTGGTGGCAACGTCATTTCAGGATGCCACTGACGACTGCAAGCCTCCCTCCTAAGTTGCAACAAAAAATAAAAGAGGGTGTTTAATTACTTAGGCTTATATAGAAGTAAAGGGGTTGAGCTGACAAGTTTGGTAAACCATAGGGGTGTTAGAGAAGTTAAGTTTGCATTGGATTCTTGTCCGTACTGAGTGCACGCTTGCCACATTAATTTTTGAGTCATTTGCCTAAATAATGCAGTATCTCTCAAGATTGCACAACTAATGCTATTTTTTTATCCTTTTGCACCGGGTATGGCATACCCGCTTTGAACCACAGGCCGACACGTATCCTAGGCCAAGTACTGGAGCAACTTTTTTGACTGAAATGGGGGGACCCCAATCCCGGTTTGCTTTTTTGACCGAAAAGGGGACCCCAATCCCGGTTTGAATCTGACACAAGGTACCCCATTCCCGGTTTGAAATGCTCTGCCAGTATATAAACGAAGCAGCATTCCCGGAAGAAAACCGTCCCTACAATCTTTTTGTGTTCTCTCATTTTGTTTTAAAATAAATTAAAAAAATATTATTTCAAAATAGTATTTTTTTTTTATTACAATGTGGCGAACACAAAAAGCGTTAAACATTGAACTTCAATGTCAACTTCAGGATTTAGAAGATTTTGTTGACCAAATGGGTCAACAACCTCTAGCCCATGGACTTTGACTTCTCATTGACGAGATGCAACGTACAATTTATGAAATGGATAACCTGGCTTATGAAGGGGCGTTGGAGGAGGCGGTTCTGGAAGCAAGCACACATAATATGAGGGAAATGCCTCCACCAACATTACAGGTTGGGGAGCAACAAACTCAAAACTCCTCAATAGGGAATCAACAGCGAGACACAAATGACTTGGTTGAGGAGTATGGTTGGGCCAGGAGTGTTGAGGAATTTTACTTAAACGGGGATAAGCGCGAGAATGAAATCTTTTGCTATATTGCATTCTTAGGTCGTACTCAGGTACCTAGGGAGTTTTGGAGTACCCTGTTAGATGAGAATTCCAGCTCTGTTTTGTGTCGTGTGGTAAGTATTTTAATTATGTTAGATGAGAATTCCAGCTCTGTATATTTCTTTGTATGGGGTCAAGTCAAACTGCAAAAAAAAGTACGTTTTAGATATAATAATTTAAATCATGCTTGTATATTTTATTTTTTACTGGCATATTACGTCGGTATGGCGTAATCCATTTAACACGGTCCGAAACGTATGCAGAGCCGTCCTAGTTGTGTTAACGTAACTCAGGGGTTGATTCCATCTGCAAAAATATAACAACATTTAGCACATTGACAATTTTAATATACTCATTACGTGTTAAATACCTATAACCATATGGTTTTCCGATTACGAAATCCAGAATATGGTAAGTCAGTTGTGGAGAGAATGGCCTAATCCTGCTCCATAGACTAGCCAAGACAGCACTACCCAAACTAAAACGACCGCAACGATCCAGGTCTTTAATCAACGTTATGAAATACAATTGAATGGTATTGTCATTTGCATCCGCCAACATAACACCATTCAAAATAAGGAGTATATACACTCTAGCTCTTTGTACAATGCGTTGTGGAGTCGAATCGTTAGGCAACTGCACCTTCAACTCGTTAATTAAATGTTTTGATTTTATCCGACTGCCTCTGATGCTAGCAGGAGATGGCGCGAAACCGAGCAACTGAACGAACTTCTCATGTACGCGCTCAAAATGGTTCCCCGGTTCCTCGTCGGTAACTGGAGCGCCATCAGTCCTTAAACCCCATAATACATGTACGTCTTGGAGAGTAACGGTGACTTCTCCAACTGGTAAGTGAAATGTATTTGTTTCGAGACGCCATCTTTCAACGAGTGATGTGATGAGTCAGTGATCAATTTGTCTGTAGGCATAGTCCAACACTCCTCCTAAACCGGCCCCGAATTATGTGAACCATCACATTTCCAGGTATAGGTTTATCGTCGACAAAGTCTAAGAATGTTTTGTCATTGCGTCTAACATTCAACGTATTCTCCCTCATCATATTGTGAAACAAATAATAAGCTATGTGGTTGTTGGCTAGAAACAACAAATCTGGGTTGATGGGTCCGGGAACAACTTGCATATTATTTTGTGGATAGTGATAGGAATTGAGAAATCTGAGAGTGATAGTTGTAAGTTTATGAATTGTGTGATAGTGATAGGTTTATGTCGAGTATTTATAGACTTCTTTTGCTGTCAATCAATATTAATAGGCCCCCTCTAAATTCACAAATAAATAAAATTATGATGATTAGTTTAATGTTGGAAAGATAAATATAATGATTAGTTTAATATGATGAGTAAAAATGATTGGAAAGATTAAGCACTTTTACAAAAAAAATGGTAATTTTGTTTCTTTTTTCTTTTAATTATTTTTGGTTACTATTAATTAAAAATAATCATTTCATATCTATGTTATTTTTTTTTAAAAAATTAATTATTTTACTATGAATTTTCTAAATGCATATTATCTCCAATCGATATGTTATTTTCCTATATATTTTTATTTTTTCTTATTTAATCTTTTTTTAATTTTCAATCTAGTCCTACTAATTTTATTTAACTAAAATTTAGGTGTATATGTAATCTATACAATTGTGTTTTTTAGTACGATTTAAAAAAATATATATTTAAAAATTAAACATGAAAACACATGTTTTTATTATGATAATTTATATCATGATAACTTATTTTAGATAAATGATAATATGATTTAAAGATAATATGATTAAAATTATCGAATAAATATTAACTAAACGTGAAAAAATTTCATAAACATATAGTTATGAAACAAAAAAAAATATATTTAATATAATATTTATTATAAAAAAATGAAAGAAGAAAAAATGGCTTTTTAACTCTATATGTGCTTAAATTTATTGAATAAAGATTATCTAAAAAAAATTGTCCATAAACATATACTCCCTCCGTCCCTAAATAAAGTTCCTATTTCACTTGGGCACAACATTTTAGGAGAAAGTTAGTGGTGGGGTATTTGGTATTACTTTTGATTAAAATATAAGGTTTGATTGGAGAGAGAAAGTGTTTTAAGAGATAGTTAGTGGTGAAAGTATTGGTAATAATATTATTTTAATAAGTGGACCCTTTAAGTTTGAGAAATGGGAACTTTATTTAGGGACAAAACTTGAAGGGAAAATGAGAACTTTATTTAGGGACGGAGGGAGTAATTATGAAACAAATAAATATATTTAAAATTAATATTTATAATAAAAAGAAAAAAAAAGAAAAAAAATGTTTTTTAACTTTCTCTCTCTATTAAATGTCTTGCAAGTATTTTACTCTCTCTCATCTTTTATAACTTTTTCTCTTATCTCTTTTATTGTGTGATAGTGATAGGTTTGTCTTTTTTTTTTTTTTTTTTTTGTCAATCAATATATGAATATAATAATTGTGTTTGTCCGTGATATTGCATAAGACTTCTTTTGCTTTTGATAGCTTTAAATCGAATATATGCTTTTTACTGTGTCCTTTTTGAGCTTTTTACTGTGTAGTTTATTTATACTTCAACTTCTCTCTCTCACACACAGTTGAGAGGTATGGGGAGCACAGAGAAAGGGACACATATACTAGTGTTCCCATACCCAGCACAAGGCCACATGCTCCCGCTGCTAGACTTGACTCACCACCCATGGCAACCATCCTGGTCACACCCAAAAACCTCCGCATCATCGAACCACTCGCTAAACTCCAAGACCCTATTATCCAGTGGTTCAACGCCCACCCTAACCCCCCTGTTGCCATCGTCTCTGATTTCTTCCTTGGCTGGACCCACCACCTTGCTAAGTCAAAAGATAAAAGCAAAAGAACTTAAAGAGAAAGCAATTGGAGCAGTTAATGAAGGTGGGAGCTCATCAATGGAGTTAGATAGGCTTGTCAAGGAGTTGTCAAACATTAAGACAAAATTGAATGTGGTGGCTGAGGTTGTCATATAGTCGTTCTATGAATGTTTAGGTGGTTTATTATACATTTTTAGAACCCTAGTTAGTGTTCCCACATTTGAGCCATTGGCGTGCCAATTGCTTGCGATTCTCACTTTGGCATTAAAGAGGTAAGAAGATAAGATTGACAATTATAAGCATGTAGTTTGGTTTCAATATTCGTTTGTGTTACATATTGTTGCTATAAATCAACCGAGTGTTTTATTGTTTGTGCGTTGTAGTAGCGGCTATATATATAAATATGTATGTTTACTGATAAAATAACAAATAGAATGCTTATAAACTAATTACAGATAACATAAGAATCTAAAAACATAACACCAACTAGTAGTTGTATAAAACAAAGAATCAGAATTTGACAATTTGTTATTATTTGCAATTTTGTTTTTAGTGAGAGAAAAAAAATGACTAGAAAACAATAAGCGTATAATACTTTTAATTTTTGATAATTATATCATATTAAATTGACAAAGTACAAAAAAACTGCAAGTTTGAATCGATGCTAGAAACTAATAGTACGTCGTGTTAAATGCATATGGAAATTTACGGACTTTGTGGTCCATTTCCAGCACGTTTATATTTTCAGGCCCATTTAAAATTTTGATCTATTTTATCGTCTCATTTTTCTTTTCTGGAACATTCAATTTTGATTTTTATGAATTTTTTTCTCAATTAATAGAATATTTAATTGATTGAAATTCGTCGAACCAATTATAAGTAGAAGAACTATTTATGGTAATCTATGTGTGAATCAACTTCAGTTTTTTTCTATATCTTTTTTATCTTATATAAAATAATCATTTAAATTTTTAAATGACCTGTATAATGTCTCACACAAAATAACCATATAAATCATTACCTCGTACAATCTTTATAACGTACCTTTTTCAAATTTGAAAACTATAGCTTTTCTTTTTGTCAGAATCGATTAACTATAGATTAGTTAATAAACACCTTAAGATCTAATTGATGATAGAAGTTACAGCGTATTAACACTATATCAATGTAATTAAGAACGATGAACTGTAAGAACAATATGCGAAAATATTAAGAACACAGTTTCACAAAAAGCTTCAATGTATATTATTAATTAACAATACACACGTACGTTTACAATTCGTAAGGAACTATTTATAATAGTCCTTGAAGCTAAACTATTTACCCTAGTTATTCTAGGACTTGATTTACATCGAATAGTAAAAGATATACATTGAATTACATTCTATAACTAACTCTACGAAGATCTCGGACTTGATATGTTTCCAAAACGTATACCAGTAGTAATCTGCAATCACCTGTAGTAAATTTGCATCGTCAGTAGTAAGTCTGGTGACCAGTAGTAATTCCAAAACCAACGTCAGTAGTAACTACTAAGATCAGTAGTATCTTCAAATATGTGCTTGATCAGTAGTAAGTTAGTCATAGTCTTCACCAGCATCAACTCATCAATAGTAAGTAATTCTGCCCCATCAGTATCAATCATAGTATTCATCAGTATTAACTATGATCAGTACTAACTGCAGCATCAGTAATAAGTTGACCTGTGATTTGGTCTAACAATCTCCCCCTAAACTTATTGATTCTCTTTTAATCAATCAAGTTTCTATTCACTTCTTCTTTTCTTTTTCCTTTTCTTCCAACAGTTTTGCTCTTCTTTTATCACCTTCTAATGTCTGTTGGTTTTGTTTATTCCTTTGTGCAATAATATATTTGCTGATCTTTTTCACAAATTCATTCATCTTATTTTGGAGCATCACAGCATCATGAGGTTTAATGAAATTCATGCACCACAGTTGATAGAGAGTTTTCTCAGAATGAGGATACTCTTTCTCATAAAGGAATAAGTCACATTTCTTACTTGTATATTCAAAGAAGTACATGTTGACAGTTGGTAGCACATTCCAGGCTAGAACATTCTCTGGATTTGTATACTTCTCTGGATAATTTTCTGGATAGAAAGCAGCATCAATCATTTCAGTAATGTAACATGCAGCTGAATTCTTCCAGATCTTCTTTGTCATTCTTGGCTTACCAATAATCAACATCTTGATTATGTCACTTCTGGTTAGGGACATGACTAAAGGTTTCCAAGCTCTGAATCTTTGAGTGACCTTATCTTCTCTAACAATCTCAATCATATCATCTATATATCTCCAGTTGATGATTGGATTATTTTGTAGGGGAGCAATGGGAAGATCATGAACTTGAACCATTTGTAATTTCTTCTTTGGTTGTTCTAGCTCAGATGTAACAGTCTTCCTTTTCTTTGAAGTTTGAGAGGATACACCAGATGATTCTCCAGTTATAGTTTCTCTTTCTTTCATTTCTTTGGAGTCTATCTGTTCAAGTTTAGTGGTGTACTTCTCATTAATGTCTTGTTCAGCAAGGTCCTTCTTCTTCTCCACACAGTACTTTTCAATTAAATTGATCAACTTCATTCTTCCAAAGGCCTTTGTGTTGTGACCTCTTGATTTCAAGAATGTGATCATTTCTTTCTTTTTATCTGCAAATAGTTCTTGCATATCAGCCTTCTGCTCTTTGCATTCTTGTACTTGTGCTTCAAGAAGTTCTAGTGTTTCATATTCAAGTTGCCTTATTTTTTCTAGTTCTCTTCTTTGTAGCTCTTTTCTGGTTTCTGCAACTTGTTTGGTTTTGACCTTCTGTTGAAATTGTGGCAGTTTTGATATATCTGCTATTTCTGCCAATTTAATTTCTGTGAATGGTTGTCTCAATATTCTAGCCCTTTCTGCTAATCTTTTGTTCTCATTGGCTAGAGAGACTTCAACCTTCTTTAAATATTTTGCTCTCTTTACCTTCCACCTATCCTGTTTGGCTGATTTGGCATAGTTGATTTTGTTGACCATTTCATGACCTTGTGCTCTGTTAGGTTGGTCTTCATCAGCAACTTCCTTTCCCTTTCCTATGTAGTTATCTTTCTTCATATCTGGTTCAGATTCAATAACAAATTTGGGACCATAGTAGTGTATCTGTGACATAGGAAGTATTTTAGGATGTGGAGGTAGGGAGCATTCATCAATTTCTAACCAGTTGATATCATCATCAATATCTTTCACCACCATTTGTTTTGTTTTACTTTTTGGAGATGGTGGAAGTATCACTGTAGGCTCTAGTAGTGGTGGCAGCTCAATAATATCATCAGTAGTAACCAAGGAAGTTACTACTGGTATGTCTTCAGAGATTACTACTGATAGGGCATCAGTAGTGTTTGATGCCTCTTCTTCATTTACTACTGCTATGATATCAGTAGTAGGAGTTACTACTGATACTTCTTGTTCAACTTGTTCTTTCATAGGAGCAGTAGTAATTGGCTCATCATCAACATCCATCTTTTCTAGGCCTTCATCAACTGTTGTTTCGTTGAGGTTGAGAAGAGAAGTTGCCGCTGCTGCAATTGATTCATCAATCATACTTTGAATGTTGTCCTTCTCCCCCTTAGTGAGCTCAACTGGTGGAGCCTCACTATCATCAACCTTCTTTTTCAATCTTCTTATAATCTTTGTTTGTTGATGAAGCCTGTGCTCATATAGCCTCATCCTTTTGTTGATGGTGTTAATATGCTTCTTCATTACTGTCATTGTTTTTCCTTGATTTGTGAGATATTTAAGACAATCTTGTACAGTGGATTCAAGAGAATCCAATTTATCCGTCAATTGTTTGGTTTTAATACTGCCCTCACTCCATCTAGCAAGATCATCGGGCTCACTAACAGGTACATTGGCTTTAAGGTTTTCCATCCTTTCCGTCAATTCATCAGTTTCAGGTCTACCCTCATCACTTCTAGGTGATGAAATGGGTTGTTTGGACACCCTCTTCTTCCTAGAAGAAGCAGTAGTGTCCCCCTTGTGGTTTCTTGGCACCGGGGTCCTCTAAGTAATTCCTCAAAAGAGTCATCACTCAGAGTTGCCGAGGTCTGGGTCTTAGTGATGTTTTCACTGTCCTGTGCACCCACCTTTGGGGCATCAGTAGTGAAAGCCCTCGCCTCATGTCCTCTCTCCTCCTTGGAGGACAACTCTTGGAGCCTGGGGTGTGACTCAATTTGTCCCCTGGTGTCCTTGAAGGAAGTTTTCTTCCTTTTATAAGTTGTGGAAATATTTTGGGTTTTAGTTGGTAGGTCTTCCACAGAGTGAAGAGTAGCACTCTGCAGATTTATTTCAAGTTCCTGGGACACATTCAGGACTTCTATTTGTGTGGGTGATTGAGTGACTATTTGGGGTGGTGTTTGGGCTGCATTTGGGGGTGATGAAGTGGGTTGAGGTTCAATTGGGGTTGTATCTATGATTGAACCCTCTCCAAGTTGTGGTTGATCTTTGATCATATTAGGAAACAGAGGGGTTTCCTTGCCCGAAAATTTAAACTGTTTTCTCATATTAGAGAAAACTTTCTTGTTCAACTCAGGAATTATAAAAATGTTTTTGGGAGTTGACAAGTTTTGTAATTCACAGTTTAAGATATGTTGAAGAAATCTGGGATACATTAAAAATTTTGAGGCACTAAGATTTCCCAACATACCTTCAAAAATCATATTTGAAAAATTAAATATCCGCTTTGTGCATAAACAAACAACAGCAGATGCTATTGATTTGTTAAACTCATTCTAGGTACTTCTTTTAGGAGAAACACAATGTTGAATGTTATGTACAAGAAATTTCCATTGTGGGGAGAGAAGACCTTTTTGAAAAGTGACTATGTCAAGTCTTCCCTCATATCCCATTTTATTTAAAATTTCAACAATGTGTTCCTTCGGAAGAGAAAACATACCTGCATCATCATGTAGTTGTAGATGGTGTCGAATAGATTGTTCAGTTATTGTGACCGTTTTGCCATCCACTGTTGATTTGATCATAGACATAGTTGATCCTTCTGTTCTTTCAGCATTAGTCCAGAAATCAACCAAATGTTGTTGATATGTTCGGTTTGACAGTTAAAGCAAACTTTATATAAGAATTTTTCAAGAAATTGACTATTGGACGAAAATCTTTTGTTCCGTCTGGATTCTTTAGGAATGCACACATATTGTGAAACTCTGAGTATTTAAGATCTGTTTGAACATCGAGAGATTGTAGAGTTGCCATTGTTGTTGATTTTGAGAAATACGTATGGATTTTGTTACTGATGAAGGGTTTTTTTTTATCGTAAGTTAGGGTTTATCGAGAGGATTTAGCAAATCGAAGTGAAGATAATGCTAAACTAATCGACTTCTACTATTTATATCTTACGATTTATCCTGCAAAAATACGAAATTGCCCTTCGAATCATAACACAGCGGTTATTTTCATGGGGGTTAGTTTGGTAAAATGATAGTTGAAAGACCAGTAATAAATTAAATACCAGTAAGAAAACGTCAGTAGTATCTAGGAACATCAGTAGTAACTGAGGATTTTGACATCAGTAGTAACTATAGACATCAGTAGAAACCACTAACACACACAACCAGTAGTATATGTGGACATCAGTAGTACTGTCTTACCAGTAGTATTTATGTAAACCTAATACACACCAGTAGTGGTGAACTACCAGTAGTATTTTGTGCACATGCCTACACACCAGTAATGCAGATCTATCAGTAGTAAAACACTTAAACAAATAAATAACTTTTTACAACAAAAACTTTACACATGATTTTGAGAGATTTAATTTATTAAAATCATTCCAATACTGCTAACCAAGAAGTTGAATCTTCCTACATCAAATGCTTTTGTAAAAAGATCTGCTAATTGATCATCAGTATGAATTTTAACTACTTTGATTAATTTCTTTTCATTGCAATCTTTTATAAAATGAAATCTTATTTCAGTGTGTTTAGTTTTAGAGTGTTTTACTGGATTGTTCACAATACTAATAGCACTTTGATTATCAATAAAAATAGGAGTTTTAAGGATAGAGATACCAAAGTCTAGAAGCTGGTTTTGTATCCAGAGTACTTGAGCACAACAAGCAGATGCAGCTACATACTCTGCTTCAGCAGTTGATGTTGATACATTTGTTTGTTTCTTGCATTGCCATGACACCAGTCTTGATCCAAAGAATTGACATCCACCAGTAGTGGACTTTCTATCTTGACATTCACCTCCATAGTCATTATCTGTGTAGGCTATGAGTTCAAAGGGTGAATCATGTGGATACCATAGACCAAGTGATGGTTTGCCTTTCAAGTATCTGATTATTCTTTTGACAGCCTGCAAGTGTAGTTCTTTAGGTCTTGCTTGATATCTTGCACACACACAAATACTATACATAATGTCAGGTCTTGATGCAGTTAAGTACATCAAAGACCCTATCATTGATCTATATAAGTGTTCATCTACATCTTCCCCCTCAGCATCAGGATGTAGGTGTTTGTGTGTTTCCATTGGTGTACTTGCACTTTTGCAGTCTTTCATATCAAACTTTTCCAAGATGTCTTTAACATATTTTAATTGGTTTATCAAAATACCATCTGTTCTTTGATTTACTTGGAGTCCAAGGAAGAAGTTCATTGGACCCATGGAGCTCATTTTAAATTTGATTTGCATGAGATTTTCAAACTCTTTACATAATGCATCATTAGTTGACCCAAAGATGATATCATCTACATAGATTTATACCAGTAGTATATCATTTTTGACCTTTCTTGTAAACAGAGTTTTGTCAATGGCTCCTCTTTTGAAATCATTCTTCAGTAAGTATGATGACAATGTATCATACCATGCTCTTGGTGCCTGATGTAGGCCATATAGAGCTTTGTCTAGTTTGAAGACATAGTCACCATGTTTTGGATCTTCAAAACCTGGAGGTTGGCAGACATATACTTCTTCTTCAATTTTCCCATATAGGAAGGCACTCTTTACATCCATTTGATAGACTTTAAACTTTTTGTATGAAGCATATGCTAAGAATATCCTGATTGCTTCAATTCTAGCAATAGGGGCATATACTTCATCATAGTCTATTCCTTCTTCTTGAGTGTATCCTTGGGCTACAAGTCTGGCTTTGTTTTTGCATTGCCTCAATCCAGTTTGAATCCTTCATTGCTTGTTGAATCTTCTTTGGTTCATCCTGAGACAGAAAGCATTCAAACATACATTCATTAGCAATTAAACTTATATTACACATGTTTGCAGTTAGACTTTTATGTAATTTGCTTCTTGTCTGCATGCTTGAGTTTACATCACTAAGGACTTGATCCAGAGGATGATTCTTTTCAGTTCTAGTGC